>CP021225.1:1200000-1800000 GCA_003999685.1 Taiwanofungus camphoratus
CCGCAATCACCAGAGGGACCGTCGTGGTGTCCGCAACGACCGACAATCCGACAGAAAGACTGGCCAAGGCGGCGAGTAAAAGGAGCGTTCGACGACATGTTGGAAAGCTGGCCATGGCCGGAGAGGAGGGACTTGCACGGCTTGTGCGATCCACACAACAAGTGGGAGCAGCTGAGGCACGTGGCAGGAAACGCGTACATACGCGCAAACGCGACACCGATCAATCAGCTCTGTTGGCGCTCAGCCACAAATTGAAGTCGTCGACTCGAATTTATTTTTTTCTGGTCAAAACATGTATCCGAGCGTCGAAGAGGCGGCGGTGATCCAAGCGGCTGAGAAACTGATGGTCACCACCATGGCCCGATATGATCCGTCCCACGACGCCTTTCACGGTCAGTTTGCTGTTCTACGCTTTGCAATCGCTCGCACGGCGCCTCTGAGGTTGTGACCCGTGCATACCCCAATTACAGTTCAGCGTGTCAGAAAGACTGCTCTCTACCTCGCTCGTACCTTTTCTGAATGTGAGATCCATCAGCGCAAGCCCGACCTTCTGACTGTAGAGCTCGCTTCGCTCTTGCACGACGTGTTGGACAAGAAATACGTCTCCCAAGCTGAGGCGGCGGATCCATACGAGTTCTTTCGCCCATTTTTCGAATCTGTTGCGTTGGCACATGGCATTGATCTCGTAAAGGATGGCCGTGCTCGCCTGATTGCTAAGATCGTGGATAATGTCTCTTGGAGCACAGAAAAGAAATTGCGGGAAACAGGTTTACTTGAGGACTGGCACCGCGACTGCTTAGAATTGCACTGCGTACAAGATGCCGATCGCCTGGATGCAATAGGGGCATTTGGTATGTTGCATGAAGCGATTGCTGCAGATAATAAGTTTGACAATGTCTTATTGGCTAGGCATCTTGCGCTGTGCGGCCTATAGCTCTGCAACCAACCGGTAAGTTTATTATTCGTGCAAAGCATTCCATAAGTATCTCATTTAATATGCGCTCTAGCCCCTTGCATACCCCACCAGAGGATCCTGCGCATCCTTCTTCTGCTATACAACACTTTCACGATAAATTATTGCATATACGGGCAATTCTCAAAACTGAGGAGGGGAAAAGGCTTGCTGATAGGCGCCACAAACTGGTGAGATATTTCTAGTTCCCAAATCACCGATCCCTCACAAACGAATAGATGCTAGATTTTTTACGGGCCGTCGACGAAGAATTCAATGTAGAACAATGACTTATCGTGAATCATCGGATCTTCTTTCCTCAGAAGTGTTCTGAATGGTCTGAAACAACTTCCATCTTTGAAATGTTCTGGCGTGACGCCGTTCCGCAATGGCACACTTGAGAAATACATATGAAGTTACTCTTTTCCCATTCATCGATGGTGTTTGCGAACGTTCGAAACTTACACGTAAAGCCGAGATTAATTTAGCCAGGAATCAGCGTCTGACTTGGCTCTGGCGCTGTAGAACCGACACAGGGTGGTTGAGAGCAGGCACCCCTTCCGGATCGCTCAGGCGAAGGTCCGGCTGTGAATGGATTTCACCGAAACATCTGATGATTTGCGCATGTTACTCGTGAAGCAGGGTCCACATATTCCCACGTTAGAACCGACCCAGGTGCGTTCACTGGTTGGATACCTGCTAAGGGACGAGTCACCCGCTCATTGACCGCAGCCCTTACCTGCTCTCCAAGTGTATGAGTCAAGAGCGACGTTTCCTGAAATTTCATCTGCAATACAGCCTTTGATTCAACCAACATACATCTACCGGCATACGACTACTCGAGAGGGGAACGGGCACGAGGAAATTCAACAAGAAAAACACGGAACTTATCATAGAACCGCCAAAAGTAACTCGTTGTGGATTCAGATGGACCATGCAGTGAGGAACAAAACAGTGGGAGCTTCTGTAAGTATTTTGAAAATATCAAGCCAAGTTACTAATAAACACAAGCACAATCTAGAGATCATGCTATACTGCTGGCGACTATTTTGTACATATTCTCAATAGGTGCAGTCGTAGCCAGGAGGACTCCAGCGGCCTCCATGGCAGAGCCGCTGAAAGCTTGCCCAATATCGTCCATCTTCTGTATCCTGCGGAGACTGTCCAATAACGTACCATCAACTTCTGACTGGTATGCTTCTTGAGGTGACAACATCTGTTCTGGCTGACTCTTGTCCTTACAGGGCTTTTTGTGCCTCCACCAGTCCGCGACCTGGCAAACAGAGCTGCAGTAAAGTTTCAGCCCTAATCATCAGCCTCCGCATGACGAAGGGGCTTGTGCACGCCTCGCCCGCTTGCAAGCGCTGCAGTATTTAAGCTTGATCTCGTCAATGCCCTCGATTTTTATGCACCCAGCAGCCTCGAACCGCTTGAACAATGGTCGTCCGTCAATTCCAAGTTTGGGTGCTTTCTCAATATCAATGCGAGAACGGTCGTTGACCCCCAGACGAGATGTATCGGTCTACCATGGCATTCCAATCGTCTATCATCTCCTTGCACTCGATCTTCGGAAATCTGCGTTCGAAGGGCCTATTTACGGTTGAAGGTGTCGGTATGTTATCAATAGGCTCTATGGTAGCAAGAAGACATCCTAAGGAACGTAGGCCAGAGACTTCATGGCATAGGCAAACGCCGGATCAGCACGTCCCCTACTGGACGTTCTATCTGCCAGCGGCTGCCGATGTATCGCTGGAGCGTTCTCAAGTCCTTGCAAGTCTTCGCCCACTGACGTCAGGCCATATCCTGGTGCTGGCCCGCTCACATGGTTTAGATTCACATTGTCACACTCGCAAATTCTGCCGCTCCTTCATGCTCGGGGTCTTCCATGTAATCCTCATGCTTGGCAAAAACATTAACGAGAGTGTGGTCGGAGAGGGTCAGAGTTCGGCCACTCAAACTGGTGGTCGTCATGGTATATTGCTGGGACGCATATCAATGCTCGACCATTTCAATCGTCCTTCTGGAGCAGCATTTCCCGTAGATTTTGCGTGAACCGCACTTACAGAGGAAATTGAGGGGTACGGTATTTCGCCTGCATCATGACATTCCGAGAGGGGTTTACCAGACTAGCATAGGCAAACCCGATGTGGTTGAGCTCGAGGAAGTGCGTACTTTGTGAGGAGGGCCTTGAATCGCGCCTGGGCGGAAGGAGCATGGAAATAGGATGTGGGATCACGGTGCCCGTGCAAGGAGGGCTCTGCTCCGTGCTCGAGAAGCATCTTGATCAGCTGCCAGCTCCGCGATCTGCAGGCAAGCAACAGAGGAGTGCACATTTCTTTTTCCACGTTGAAGTCGGCATGTTGCAGAATCAACATACACGCGATGTTGAGTATGCGCCGAGCAACCCCCGAGAAAAAATCCTCATCGAAGGCTGATCCTGGGAGCCCGACGAAATCTAGATGCACTTTTTCTCCTCCGCTAATACTGCTCTCCATTACCCGAACCACCAGCAAGTGTTCATAGGCCGTTTACAACGGGGTTCCTCCTTCACTGTCTCGCCGGTCGACTTCGAGGCGAACGCATTCATGCGCAAGGATGATATCCTCATTAGAAGCGGCCATATGCAACCATATTTTGCGATCACCAGAATCGAATCTGTGGAATTCCTTCACCTGTTCAATAATCCCGAGGGGGATGTTCCTGCAATATTCGGGGGTCTGTTTTACAATCTCGGTCTCTGGGCTCAGATCGTGCAACAGTACGGCAGCACGAAAATCCTCAAAACGTTCGTTGAATACTTCAGAAGGGACCGAAGATATCAGTGGATGAGTCTGTAGTTCTTGGAGGAATTCCTTGGGTCGACATAGGTGAGCGACGAAATGCTTCTCAGTGCCCGAGGACTTGGAAAATGGCATAAGGGTTAACGGACGACTGAGGTGCAACGACGAAATTGTTGCTGTATATATACAGTTCTCTTTTTTTTTGAATTGGACAGGCATTCAAGCAACCAAGAAGATACTAACTGATAGAGGTCCTCGGATAGTCATCTGCCACAACAGGAATTGAACTTCTTGCTCCGTTCAGGAGCAGATAGTACTTGGAGTGCCCTTAGATCCCATGATACTACTACGAAAACGGGTTACAGATCCGGTGTTTGATCTTGACTGAAATTCATGACTTCCTCAAAAAGACGATATTTTATGTCTATCGCGAGACAACCTGTCATAGGAGAGGTTTCGGCATGTCGCGGTCACATGATGGTCTTCCGGATTCTGCAACGACTAGCCTCATCCGCAATGCTGCATCCGTAAATATGTGAGCGGCAGCAGGCTCTCATATCGACATGTATCTTCTGTCGTAGTCAATAGTCAGACTTGAAGCTGGACTTACAACAATACACGCGATAACGTAAACACGCTTGGTGGGTGTCTAGCACATGGTGGTGGTCCGAGCGGAAGCGGAGAAGAGTACCTGAGGAAACTCCCCGACCCTTTTGCATGTCGTCTAAGGTGAGTATCTAAACTTGAGCCACATATAAGTATAAAAAAACTCCTCACAAACTGACTCTGGGAGTCGAATCCGATGAAAATCAAGCCTCTCATCCCTGTGCCCATTCCAGCCTGAGAAGATGAATGGGCATTAAAATGCTGTTTAATGAGGTACGCAAGACGATGCAGAAACCATTATTCAAGATATTCATTGTCAGTGTAACGTTGGAAGTGAACGCAAGAAAAACTTGCAGACGAAGTGTAGGGAGCTTTCTCATGGAATAAGAGCAGATAGAATCGATGGAGATCGAATCCTGATGCTAAGCTCGTGCCGACATGAGGGTTCCTTGGCTTCACTGGGGATCGGCCACAGAGAAAAAGTCTACGCCTAGATCTGCTAACGGTTCCCAAGAAGCCATTCAATTCGTACGACCGAATTCGCCAGATGGGTTTACGGTCATTGAAAGCATTTCGCGCCGGGATTCTATAGCTACGGTAATCCACTGTCTTCACACCAGAGCCGACGAACACTGGGCTAGAACTTTTCATTTGCTTGTTCCTCTGTATGCTATCTATCAGCGTATTGTTCACTTCAGTCTGATAAGCGCCCCGCGAAGTCAGCTTGGGCAAGTGCCAGCCTACAACCCTTTTGTAACTGTCCCGGCTTGTAATCTGACAAATTGGACCACAACACCTGGTAGTCAGCTCGACACACTGGCTCGAACGCCTTCCTTATCTGCAGCCGTTTCAGCAACGCATTTTTTAGCCATCTACGGTCTCCACAATATTGCTGCCCTCAGCTTCGCAAATATGTGAACAGCAGTCGGGCGACCTTTGACTTCTTGCTATTAATTCACAGACGCTTATTGACCCCAGGCGGAATATAGTCGTCGAGTGCATCATTCCGATCGTCCACGATCTGTTGACACACAATCCTTATTCGAAGGGTTTAGCGATTGATATGCAAATCAGTTCCGCATCTATTCACCGATACTGATGAAAGTCAAAAGACAGGCCTTCCAAGTCGTGGGTAAAAGCAAGTCTTCTCATCCTTTCGCGTATCAGCTACCACAGCACAAGCATTTCCAAAGAGCTGGAGGGGCTGATGATAGCATGACCACTATATATAATAAGGACTTACACATGATGAAGTAAGCCAATGGATTTCAAGCAAGATGAGGGATATCTTATGTTTGGAGAGCGGGATCGAGAATCATTGCTACCTTTCCAGAAAATGCTCGTCTGGACTCTGGTCAGATGGGAACAGCACTACAGCACATCTTAACGGGGTGGCATGCATGCAGCTTAGTGCTTTCGAGTATTGAGAATACCAGAATACGTTCAAGTTGTGAAAGATTGCAGAGGCCTCGGGTGCATGTTTTTACTATGAATCCTCGGCATCGAGGTTGTGAAGTTTGACTTTGTGTAGTGCAGCAAGTAGTAGCCCGAAGTAGACCAACTTGAAGTACTTGACGTCCGCGTCATTGCACGGGTGTCACACGTGATGACTGGTAACCACGGTATGGTTTTTCTGATTGGCATCTGAATCAGTGGTAGACAGTAAAGTGTTCCAACATTAATTGCAAGACCCTGCAAATTGAATGGCTGACGGAAAAAGGAAAAGCGACGGAAGACACAAGGGAAGGCGGCGGTACCGCTCAGTAAGTCTTGGGTTTGTCGGGAAATCCTAATCACTCATTTTCTGAAACTAACAAATAGGACGGTACACCCGTCTGGGGTCAGCGATCTATCGATGGACCTGGGATATGGGTGAGTTGTGTGAAGGGGAAAGAGAAACAAACTGTTGGCGAGCTTTACGATCTTTTTGAATCTGTAAGACAGTCCATTTGGGCCATTACGAGTCAGAATTCTGATATTCCTTGTCTTGGTTTAGCTTGCGTCCGAGCTATGGCCTGATAGCCCCACAAAAACCACCGATGAGAAGGGTTCTGATGACGAAAGCGACGTGGATGATCTTGAGCAGCAAATCGCAAAAGAAGTGGCGTCCATGAAGCGGCCTAGGAAAGAGCAAAGGTTCGGTATGTTCCTGTAAATTGTTCATTGGGTCAGGGCTGACAGTATGATATAGCCAATTGCCAGACGAATACCCCCTGTGGTCCGTATCTCCAGCTCTACTTATTCAGTCGGGATAGGCCAAACTAACAAGAGCTCTGAACCCCGAAACAGTCGTGTTCATATCCTGCAAACCTCCAGTTGATCCGGTGACGCTTGTAGTCAAGCACATACAAAACGTGATTGAGAGTGGGGTGACAAACACGAGGTCAGTCATGAGATAGACTATGAATGCTGTTACCTCATTATTCTGCACATCATTAGATATACACAACGTCTCACCCCGATATCTGGAAGCTGCGTTGCCAATGTGCCAGAAATTCAGTCCCTCTGCAACCGCATCATCAAATCTTTCTTTTCGTCCGATCCAGAGAGGAAATACAGTGTGAGTTCATACGTCTCGATGGCTGGCAGTACAAAAACAATGCTAATCCCCATCTACTCCTACAAGGGATAACAGTACAAAATCGAGCTGAGAATGCGCAATCACAACACATTGTCACGGTCCGTTATAATCCAGGAAGTAGCGAAATGCGTTCCGGAAGGACACAAGGTGGATCTTGAGAACCCCGAGGTTTTCATCCTCGTTGAGGTGTTCAAGGTGCGCTACATGTTCCTCTGCATTCATTCGTTCATAACCTCCGGATACCAACCAGAGCGTATGTGGGATGAGCGTAGTCAAAGATTACTACCGTTTGCAGAAGTTCAACGTGATGGAGATTGCAGATGGCAAGAACGAGGACGAGAACTCGAAGATGGGCGAAGGACGATTCACAAGAAGAGAGCAGACGGTGATGGTCGATGCGGGCGAAACACCTGCTGAGAAATCAGAAGCATGAAGATATTTCAGGGCAGATTTATCCAGAGAGGTAAGAGGTAGAACCCAACATTGTGCAACATGCTATGCATCATACACTAGGACATTAGCAAACATGAGGCACCTTTAGGAAGCAAAACACAAACATCGTCCCGAGAGCTCTTATCATGAAACGATCCACTCTCTTATTCTTCCACAGAACCACTAGAAACCTCATCAATTTCTTTGACCGTGTCAAAAGTGACACCATGGATTGTTCCACCCGGGCTTGAAAATCGTCCCTCCATTGCGAAACACATAGGGTGAGGCGGCTCATCCAGCTTGAACATCCATTCGGGCTCAAAATCATCGGGAGAGGTCTTGGCCTTCCCCTTCCCCTTGTCCCCACCGATCTTTCCAGGATGCTCTCGTCCTGGCTTCGTGTCACCCTCGTGCTTCAGTCCTCGATGAACCTTTCGAGCTCGCCGCCCTGCGAACATTCTGTCATCTGAGATAGTGCCTCGGAGTTTTTATTACTTTCACTCGCTTGCGCCTCATTTTCTCATAATTCACGCTCCAATTGATGAATTTCATATTGGCACTCAAGCTCGAATTGCGTGAGCATATCCTCTGTGACTTTTTAAGAAAAGAAATAGGAAGGCTGAGTGGGTGGAGGTATCAACGGAGTGGATCCAAAGAAAGCTGGGTACCTCCTACATGATCAGGTGCACCGGCCAGCAGACTATGATAGAGGCTCCTCTGAGAGATTTTGTGGACCTTGAGTTCGTGAAGGCGACGGCGGGCGTGCAGGATCGCACTGATCATAACTTCCGTGAGCCATCGGGAATGCAAAGCTAAAAGTTGTTCGTGCTATGTAGTGGTCAGGGTAGAAGTATGCTAGGTGGGGAAAGATTTGTATGTAGTCGCAGGGCTTTTATGCATTGCGGTCGCCTGCCAGTTCACTCGCGTCGCGACGCGATGTCAAGAAAAGCGAACACGTGACCAGATCGACCCAGTTGCTGGTGAGGTTCTGTAGCGCTGCTCTCTTGTGGATTCCGTACGACTTGCAGTTACCCGACTTTGCATCGTAGCTTGACATTACAAGGGTGAACTCGATTTCTATAGCCTTCAAGAAGCTAGCAACATGGCGGATCTCGTCGATTCGATGCTCGACCTAATGCGCCGGCTTCCGCCTACTCATGTGGAGGAGAATGTCGCATCACTCGTCGCAATGTGCCCCGACTACGCCGATGACCTGCTTGGAAGCGTCGACCAGCCACTGAAGGTGATGACGGATCATGCGACAGGGAGGGACTATCTAGCATGTGATTATAACAGAGATGGCGAGAGTTATCGGTGAGTGCCCCTTGTTGGACGTTTACGGGATATAATAGTAGGATCTCGGAGATTGTAGCGATGTAGACTAGGTGGAACAATCACTAGAATATTATTCAGTGCCTTGAAGTTAGTGCAAACAGCTCACGGTATCTTTCTATCTCGCGCTCTCTAGATCGCCGTGGTCGAACGAGTATGATCCACCACTGGAAGATGGGACCATCCCATCGCCCAAACTGCGCAAGCTAGAAATCACTGCAAACGAAGCGTTCGACACTTATCGAGAGATGTACGAGTTGTCTCTCGGGCTCTGATCATTGGACTGCACGAATAATCATGGCAGGTACTTCGAAGGAGGCGGTGTGTCTTCCGTATTTCTGTGGGACCTGGACGATGGTGGCTTCGCAGGCGTCGTTCTACTAAAGAAAGGTACTTTACTGAACCTTACAACAATACTTGGATCTTGCCTTACATTAATCTCTTTCCTTCCGACACTCAGCTTTGAATGCCAGCTCTGCGACCGAGCCGTCAGGCTCTTGGGACTCAATCCATGTATTTGAAGCAGCCGAACGCGGGCGCCAGGCGCACTACAAACTTACATCGACAATAATGCTGCAGATGACGAACCGTTCTGCAGCGACTGGAAACGGGAAGGAGGATAAGAACAAGGAAAGTGAGAAGAGTGATGCAAAACGGGAGGGGGAGGTCGTTCTGAGCGGCAGTATGACGAGGCAGGTTCGTACATATCGGATGGTCGAGAACGAGGCACGGCACTCTGACTGCACACACGTCTATTCGCAGACTGAGCAGGACTGGCCGCTCCAGGATCAGGCCTCACACATCACAAACACAGGGCGCATGATTGAGGAAATGGAGATTAAGATGCGAAACCTTCTGCAAGAGGTGCGGCTCTCCGTTCCAGATGCTATCCCTATCCCATACAGTTTCCGTCCCTCTCACAGGTGTACTTCGGGAAGACACGCGATGTCGTGTTCGAGCTCCGCAGCGTCGACGACCTGGAGAAGGCCCGACGACAGCGGGAACTGCAGAAGGAGCTCGTCGGCTTCATCAAACGGTGACCACCACCGGAGGCCGGAGACGAGGATGCTGGGAAAACGCGTGGGCCGATATCGAAGCAATTGTAATCGTTCCTAGGACGTGTACTTATCTGGAATAGCAATGACAGCGGCGTTATTTGTACCTGAGAAACATTTCATCTTTGAGGCTTCGTGCCCTGCTTGTCGATGGCTGTACAATCCAGTTTGTTCCCAGCAGTATTTCATATTCTGACAGCTTGTGAACTGGCAGCACATGACTTTCCGCGGGCATCACACTCTCCCGAACATAACCATACGACTTCAAACATCCACAATCGGCTGCGTGGAGCGTGCTTTCTATTGCGTGCTGATGAAACAACATCTACTGAACATGGCAAAAGCGTCCCTGAGTATGAGGTGAAAAAACAGACTACATGTTCATGAAAGGGAAAAATAATAAGTTGTGGCGGCAAATGGACGATTATAAAATTGTACAGACAGGCACTGAACAACAATGACAACAGCAACAGCGCAGGGAAACGCTCACGAAGACGGTCGTAATGTACATTCGATTTACGCAATAACAATGGGCGTCGTGTGGATGGTTGACAAGAGAACATGATGGTAGTCCGGAGATCGTCCACGACGAACCATGGATAGACAACAACAAAACAGAGAACAAGGCCTGCTCGTCCTGGAGGCCATTACGGTATATGTCGATAAGGTATGCCGATACCAATACGTTGTACAGAGGAGACGGAAATGCTGCCGTTCAGACAAGCGCAGCAGACTTGAGATAGTCACGGAAGATCGAGTCGCGGACGTTGCTGATGATGCTCTGCGTCGCCTTCGTGTCCTGTGTCTCTAGTCAATTTTTGCTATACACATCGGAGTTTCGGATGAGTGACGTACAACGACACTTGTCAGATGCGTGTACAGCACACGCTTGTTCTCGTTGTTCTTCGTGTGCACCTGTGCGAAGTGCGCCTTGAAATAATTCACGACAGCGTCCACCTCGTTCGGGCGGTCACCGTACGACGTGATGCTGTCATACCCCTCCCGTATTAACTGACGTCGTGAGAAACGATTCACACAAGGTAGCACGCACTATTTCTTAAGTTTGATTCCCTTTGCTAACTTCTCGGCCAGGACATCCGCCTTATCTGCAAGATTAGACGGGAATCAATCTCACACATCAAAATAAAGAGAGGGAGCGCATACTCAGAAATAGTACTAAGTGCGTATTCTTCAGCAGTGGATTGGAGCAGATAGACTTGAATAGCTGCAGTGAGTCGTCCACTCGGTTCGTTCGGGGATCTTCGGCGAGATACTGCACCGCAGCGGGGTCAGAGTCCCGTCAATGCGAATATCAAACCAACTTTGGTGACTTACTTGATCAAATGCGCTGACTGGCGCCATGAAAATGATTGCGGTTCTGATCCCCTCAGTCAGAATGAGACATCATGTCAGGGACCAAGATCACGTACGCATCATCAAAATAGGGGACCCAAGTGTGCCTCTGTCCCCGCGCGCCCCCGACATCGTACAGATGCCAGGTGACAGTCCGGCCGTGCAATGGAACATCAAAAATGTGTTCCGCGACTCCCATAGTTTGAATCCTTGCATGCAGTATGTCCTCTATACGGATCCTATAAGATACGCGAGGCGCAGCAATTGTCACACGACAAACCTGTGGTGGGAATATAACCAGGCGTAGACACGCGTTCGATGCTAGTCAAGAAACTGGGAAGACAACCGAATCAGTACATCAGGCTTCTCAAGCCCCTGGCCAATGCAGCCGAGCATCTGCCAGGAAAGACGCGAAACGGCACTCACTACTCCGCCCACTCGTCCAGCCTCAGCTTCCGCCGGTCTCGGAGCTTCTTCACCACGGGGTGCTCCCACAGCTCCAGCACATCGTCCTTGCACGTGCTGAGAGTCGTCGCAGCCTCCTCGACGAGCTTGTCCTTCTCCACCCCTGGTTCGGGTGAAGGCTGCTTCTGGCCCGCGCTGACGTCACGCGCCTCCTCGGGCGTGTTCTCGAGCGAGCTGCGCTGCCCCGTGAAGCTGAAGCGGCCCTGGCTGCCCCGGCGGTCGCGTCCCCGGCCAAACGCGAGCCCGAACGTGCGCGCCTGCCAGCCCGAGCGGACCATCACGCTGCCCTTCCCCGAGCCCGAGACGGACACGCCGCCGGAGAGGCGAGAAGCGAGCGAGGACTCGATCGAGAGGAGGGGCGAGAGGCGCAGGCGGAGCGCGGCGAGCTGGTTGTCGGTGGAGGGTGAGGGCGATGGTGAGGGTGGGGATGGTTCAGGGCTTGGGATCGCTGTAGGTACGGTGGTGATTAGTGGGCTGTCCGGCGTGCCGAAGGTCGGGTCTGGCGCACCCTCGTCGTCGGAGTCACCGTCGCCGTACAGGTCGAGCGCTTCGAGGATGCGCAGGACGGGTCGCACGATGTTGTAGTAGATCACAACGCGCCACGAGAGCCGCTCTTCCTCCAGCGACGTGGGGTTGTACATGAGCTGGAACTGCTTCTGCAGGGTCGACTTGCCAGACTCGGCTTGGCCGAGGAGGAGCAGCTGCGCGGAGTGGAAAACGGGTCAGGATCGATCAGGTCTCAGTGTCTCTCCCCGCACTGCGTTCCGACGCTAACCTTCACATCTTGCTTGTTCTTCTTGTATCGCTCCCTGTCAAGCCTGATCTCCTCGTCGATACTATCACTGATCCTCTTCGCCTCTGCCTCTCTCTGCAGCCGCGACAATCGATCCCTATCAGTTTCTGTTGCCGGAGGACGCAGGATGGCTGCGAGCGGATCCGCCGACTCGGTGTTCGTGCTGTGCACTGAAGGGGGTCTCGAGGTGCGTATCATGACCGGAGCGAAGAACGGGGAAGGGAGCGGAAAAGTTGGTGGTCGGGAGGGAGAGATGGGGGGAGGACAAGGAGGCTGATATGCCGCCTTAAAGGGGAGCAGAAGAGCCAAGAAACTTTGATGCTGCTGCAGCGCCTATCGACGTGATCCATGTTAGAACTCGCTGCTCTTGGAAATGTGTCTTCCCCCGGCACATATCCGGCACACGCCGGCCGCATACTCCCTAAATTGGGATTTCCCCCACCACACACCCTCCGGTCTTCCGGCCGGCGGGCGTTGTGGCGACCATATGCTTCCGCGATACTTAGTGCGTCTCGCCGCGCACCATCCCCTCGAGAACCGCTGCTAGTCGATATTATGGTGCGCACAGTTGATTATCTGTTGTTCTGATTGATGCGCTAATTTTCCTTAGTCAGTCACCCTCCATACAACTCTCGGTGACATCAAGGTGCGCTTCCCGCAATATATAATCAAATGATGCAGCTCGTCATGTACATCTCCTCATCCATGCTGCCAGATAGAAATCTTCTGCGAAGCGGTTCCAAAGACCGCCGAGGTGAGCATCTCCTCATGCTTTTGTCCAGTATCTGCGGTGCCAACGCGCCCCGTCGCCAACGTAACGGCACCACGTTAGAACTTCCTGGCGCTATGCGCATCCAACTATTACGACGGATGTATTTGGCACCGGAATATCAAGGGTTTCATGGTCCAGACCGGTGATCCAAGTGGCTCGGGAAAAGGAGGACAAAGCATCTACGGACAGCCATTCGCAGATGAAATCCGATCCACATTGAAGGTGAGAAATCTGTTGCACAGCCCCGGCTTAGCTGTACGACTGTGCCGTCCAGATAGACCTGTGATTGACAATGTGGACATATCTATTGTCAACGTCTACCCTTTCTGACAGTTCAATAACCGTGGTATAGTCGCAATGGCTAATGCTGGTCCGGACTCCAACAAGTCCCAGTTTTTCGTTACATACGCCAAGCAACCCCATCTGGATGGGAAATACACCATCTTTGGGAAGGTGAAATCATAAGTGCGCTTTAGCGGGTGGGCACTAAAATGCGCCTCGGACAGGTCATCGACGGGGCAGATTCTACCTTGGACGCGATGGAGCGGGTTCCTGTAAACGCAAAAAACAGGCCTTTGAACGAAATCAGATTGACTCATGTGAGTGTCAATATTTGTTCCTTTATCTCGAGTCGTACACGTAACAGGGGACTGCTGGTGCCTTGTCCTCCGAACACGAGGCCCTGCAATGCTGGCAAAGCGCAGGTACTCTCGGCTCCTCCAACTAATTTTCGGACAGAAAGCTCTTCTTCGGGCCCGCGCTACGCTTGGATCGTTCCGCCAGAAGCTACCGGGCCCGGATATGCCTGAACTTTGCTTTCGGAGCTCACGCAGCTGGCTGCCTGCGGCCGTGTTATTCTCTTCCGTTCTTGATGTATATGTCACCAACTTTTCTAATCACATCTACGCCGGGCAGGTGACGATCCACGCGAATCCCATTGCAGACGCGCAATTGGCCGGCCGATAGCGGCTTTTCGCGCTTTTGGTGTGTACTGTGCATGTATGTATTTCTCGAACGCAATTCTCGTGCTGCGTGTCCCACGGGATGTACCAGCTTTCGCACTGTGCTTCCCTCGTGGCCTTGGCACGGCCGGCGGGCCCTAGATGCAGCCCGCGTGGTCGATCAAGCGCAACCCGAAGCTTATCTGCAGCGAATCTCCTCCATTGTGTTATACAGAGTATGTCTTCGGTCAACGGCTTGTATTCAATATTCAGGGCCAGGGGAATGGTCTGAGACTCTGAGGAATGCGGAACGCCTGACAACTTATCAAGGTTACACTTCCGCTCGAGACGCACCAAGCACTTAGTTATTGTGCTGGCTTATTTGCACCAGTGGGTACCATGGGCACGTCGATTCGATGTCTCCGGTCCAGAGATGGTGTGTACTTGAGTAGCGCATTGCGTATGCAAGGTAACAACATAGACGAGGATTCGCTGACTCGGCATTGCACCTCGTCTACTCCTATTCGTAGTAGATGCAACAGGCTAGAGTTCGCCATGAGCGCACGAGCCTTCAGGTACTTTTGCACAGTACAGTATGCCACGTAGTTTTAGTCATACACGCTACACAGTGCATACAACGTGAGCGCTTACGCTCATCAAGAAATTCAAAGTCGACGGGCGCCTTGGATCGAATTACAGCTGTGATATGATCGCGCTTGTGGCGTTCTGAAATCCCTAGCATCATCCTAGCGCCTGGAGAAACCGAACCTGGTATGCAGCGAACTGATTTAGTAGGAGCGATACTGGCATGCCCGCTAACCCCGCAGATGCAGGTGGGCCGGATCCTGTGGGCCAAGGGACTGAAACTGATCTGCCAGCATGACCCTGAGCTAAGCAGACGCTTTCAATGCAGGACTTCCAAGGTAGAAGCCAGTGCCTGAGACGCTGCATGAATGCTATAAAGTTGATGGAAGACCAGCGCTATACTGATCCCGTCTTTACTTGACCATTCCTCGGCCCTGTAGCCTGACCGCACAGTCTGGGATGGGATGACTCCAGAAGAAAAGCGCGAGTGTTTGCGATCTCAGACAACAAGCAGCGCTTGTTTGGCACCTGAAACTGTTTGTTGACGGACGCTTTTCTCAAGCGAGAGGGTCGAAAGAGGGCTCGGAGTCGCCGCTCAAGGACGGCCTCCGCAGCTCCAGCGATGTCGAGAAACAGTATGGTGGCGCTGCAGTTGCGACGATCGAGTATGATGACTACAAGCGGTGGTTCCCCAATGTCAATGAAGCGAAGGTACTACGAAAGGTTGACTTCAGAGTCATCCCTGTTCTATGCATCATGTATCTCTGGGCTTTCCTTGACCGGTATGTGCACGTCTTGCGCATGGGCTATATACGCCAACCACCGGCACGCTATTTGATACGGGGTGAATATCTCGAATGCGGCGCTATTTGGCATAAAGACGGACTTGAGGTTGAAGGGCACGGTGTTAAACACGGCCCTGGTCGTTTTGTGAACTTATTACTGTGATTCTCGCGTTCTGGTGGGATTGTGATGCCTGTGTATCCAGTTTCGTTCCCTATATCCGAACTCCCTTCCAATATCCTGCTCAAGCGGTTCAAGCCACACGTCTGGCGTGAGTCCTCACTTGCCTGAGGCACTATGCTCTTAAAATGCGAGGTAGGATGCTTACCGGGTCGTCTTTATTTAGTGTCACTATCCACGTTCCTGTTCGGAGTTATATTTGTCTGCTAGGGCCTCACTCAGAATTCAAGCGGCCTCATTGCGACACGCTTCTTCTTGGGCAGGTATCGTTGGAAGTGTAAGAAATCATCACTGACAGTTTCCTCTCATAGGTTTAGTCGAGTGCAGTGTGTTCCCAGCATGTTTCTACCTCATCGCCATGTCAGTATATGTTATCATCTAAATACATAATTCAAACGCTGACATGGACTTCAGGTGGTATAAGCGAGCGGAAGCTCAGAAGCGGTATTCGTTTTTCTTCAACTCGACGACACCGGCGGGCGCCTTGGCGGGTTGCTTGCTTCTGCGATTGGCAAAATGGACGGCATGAGGGGCCTCCGTGGCTGGCGATGGATCTTCATACTAGGTAGCCCCCTGCGAAATCACAACTGTAGCTTGAAGTATTCATGCTCCTTCTTGACGGAAGGGGCCATGACATGCGTGATTGCTGTGATCTTGTACTTCCCAATTTCCGATTTCCCAGAAGACGTGACCTGGCTGATAGTGGAGGAAAAAGAATTCGTCCAAGCACGTCTATATGAGGACGTGGGCGACTCACGCAAGGATGATCCGTTGACTCTGAAGGGTTGTACTGGAAGTTTTCAAAGATTGTGAGAGGTTATCCAGGCTTCCATAGTATAGACGCTGATCGCACTCAATATGGCAGACAAAGTCATTGTAGGTGCCTTCATGTATTTTGGGCTCCTCGTTCCCGCTTATGGTTGCGGTCCGTATTCTGTCTATTTCGTTCTCTGGGTTCGACCGCTGACAAATTTGCTCAGCATACTTTGCGACATCTATCATTCAAGGCCTTGGGCACAGCACCATCCGGACACAGCTGCTTTCCGTCCCTCCTTGGGCATGTGCCTACGTCGCCGCGATGATAGTAGAAACTGCATCAAATTACTTTCGCCACCGCTTCATCTTCGCCCTCGCACCGACACTGATAGCCCTTGCCGGCTACATCATCTTGCTTGTTGTGCATGACAACCCGAAGCTCCAGTATGGCGCCTTGTTCATCTGTGCGATTGGCACCTATTCTGGGATGCCGGTAGCCATCTGCTGGTTCAACACGAACCGTGAGGGGTATATACAACACTTTAGCTTCAAGCGTTTCTGATCATATTGTCTGCAGTTGGGAGTCACCACAGGTGAGCGGTCGGGTCTGCATGGCAGGTCGGGTTTGGCGATAGTGAGTTCCTTGTTCTAAAGTGCAGTCAATGGCTTTGCATATTGAACTTGTCGTGCAGCCGGCGGCATTATCGCAGTATATTCCTTCCTCGCTAAAGATGCTCCAAAATACATCCCTGGATACAGCATTTGCATCGCGTTCATCTGTCTGACCGTTGTCGCGGAATGTGCTTACTTCTTCGGTCTTATATTTGAGAACCGCAAGCGGGACCTCTCGCAATGCAGGAATGAGATCATACTTACGCTCGAGGAGAAAACCACTATGGGAGATCTGAATCCCGATTACCGATACTTACTGTAATCCAACATTCAAAAAACTTCTTCGGAAGTAGTAAGTTATTCGCAGAGGACACTTGTATGCAAGTTGTACTTTGTAATATGCAAGCTGTCCAGTAACGTCAAGCAAATGCAGAGTGCGCTTGTTCACCAATAATCAAACTTCAAGCTTGCACAAGGAGATGTGCTGATCGCGATGTCCGATTGCTGCTAAGAGTCATCCTCGGCATGCGGATATTTGCTGGAAGCACGTATCTCCCTCAACTGCCTGAGAACGGAGAATAGTATGTTCCAAATATCACCTGAAAGGCCAGGGGCGCTCGTTTCTGACGGGCGCTGGGGTCCTCGTCTCTCCCAAATCGCATCGCAAACCCGAGCTTCACGATCGTACTCGGACCATGGCATACGACCCGTGAAGGTCTGCGGTGCGTCAGTACAAGTTGACGGAACAGAGAACAGAACGGACCTCGATCATCACCATTGCAAAGGAATAGATGTCGACAGTCTGGTTTGGAGGCAAGTTCTCGGCTCCAAACCATTCCGGGTCCAACACCTCGGGCGCCGTCCATCTGTAGGGTTTGTCGAGGTCTTCCTTACGCTCACCGGAATAGAACGGCTGGTGTAGAACGTTGATGCCGATATCAGTGATCCTTGCTGTTCCGTCATCGTCTACAAGAATGTTCCTCTTTCCGATGGTAAAGAGTGAGGATACGCTACCGACACAGCGGCTTCATTACTCACCCCCTTCAAGTCCCCGTGGATGACTCCCATGGAATGCAAGTATTCGAGTCCTGCGGCGACATCGATAACCTGGAGCGATTTAGCACGTCAACGTACAATCCATAACTGGTGCATAAGACCGCTAGGTCACCAGATTGAGTCTATCTGCTTGGGGACACAGACGCAGATATTCCTCGATATCGCTATTGCCCATCCACGGGGTCACTACGCATAAATTGTCTGTGAAAAGCGATGTGTTGACACCCAGCAATGATACAATATTTGGATGACGAAGCCTATTCCACACGGTGCACCCTTCGATGAAGTCCTGATCAAAGTCACGCCAAGGTCCATGAATAAATCGTCCCGCACATGCTTACTTTCGCGAATTCCTGGAACCCTGGACCAGAAAATTCAAATTCTGGTCTCACTACTTTGAGGGCCACGGCCTGGCCACGAAAATGGCCCATCCATACAGTTGCAATTAGCCCCATCGTCGGAAGGTCCGTATGTACCTTTTCCAGTTCTTTCGAGGGAATGATGAGTGACTTTCTATATTCGGGGCTTGATTTGAGGAGAGGACATCGTTTGGCGGGTTCTGCGGTATCCGGCGGCACCACCCTGCTCAAACCCTATATTCCTATAACGTCACAGCGAATAAATTGAGGTGCAAGATACGAACCTTGTTGATCAGCGCTATAGCCGATTCAACATCGGGGTCCTTGTACATGTATGGTAAAGGCCGAGTATCATTTCTAGGCACGATGAGTATGACGTGGTCACTCTGATAGGAATGGTATCCCAAAGTTTGAAAGCAACGCACGTACCTGCCATAGGTGAAGCATTTTTGAATAGCTAGTTTCATATCTATCAAAGATATGAAATTGTTATATGACAAAATCCTGAGTCGTGAAAATGGGGAGAGGATGAACTACCGACTGGGCTCATTCGACTACCTATATAGTGCCCAGTACGCCACACCAGTACGCGCTCGTCGCTAGGATAGCTTTGAATACAACAAAGTGAGCGAGTTGCTGTTGTTGCATTTGTCGTTAGGATTTCTCTATGGTCTTACCGTTGGAAATGTAGCACCAATTGTTCTACATGTCTTGAATGCCATTCATAGCAGCCAGAAGTAGTGCTCATCGTAAAATAAAGACCATACGTTGCCAACTCGAATTCGCGCGCCTTCCTCTTTAACTATCGTCGGATCCTCAACGACCATGTAAGAGACCGGCAAGGATCCTAGGATCGTATCGTCAAAGTGAGCCTTGCATAAAGTCATCTGTCAACAAAGCTCATGGTGCCTCACTCGCAGGATAGTAGTGAATCTCCCTGGGCAACACTGACAATAAATGGATGCGGTGACGAGACAACACATCGCATGGTACCTATAGACAAAACACGGTCAACAGCATAGCTATGCTCCGTATTTTCTACCACAACACTTACCTGGCAATCATGCCAGTGCGTACTAACGGTGGCGCGTGTAAAATGGGCGCTCCGAACCCGGCAGCGCTATCGAGACCAGTCTTCAGGGTAACATGTGCAAGTTTGGATGAACTAAGCTTCTGATACGCAGCGTATTTTCAGATATTTTATCTTATCGGCTCGGACATGCTGCCAATTTTTCAAATGCAAAGGACCATCAGCACCATCTGGTTTGACTCGTGCTCTCACTTTCCACCGCGGAATGCTTGCTTGTTGCAGCTCTGAGAGACCGCAAACGTTCTTCCAGAGATTGCGTGATGCGGGGAAATAGGTTCGGCCGGCATGTCAATCGAAACTCCGATCGTGCCGAGATCTTCGGACTCCATTCTCAGTCTCAGAAACGCTACTGCGAACTTGAAATATTCTCGATTCTATGAATTCTTTCACCTAGACGTCGACGTGATCCATGGGTCGAGGATATACTTATTCTTCTTAGTTGCTCATATCGACGGATTCAACATGAAAGAAACAGTAAGTGAGAGCTGTAGGACCCCTAGTGCCTGAGCTGCGTTACTTATAAGGAACGCCGAATGCCTCAAATATGCCGCATGCTTGTGATAATCGCATGCACTCTGCAGTGTGTTTATATTCGTCATGTACTTATCACTGCATCCCTCACAGTGGTGCTGCCGTCGGCGAGTATGTTGCCGCCGGCGTGCCCGCAAATATATGGCTTAAAGGACCGGGGGCTGGATTCTTTGCTTCCTGGTTTTCGTGCACTACCACCCACTGGTTGCGTGATCGTCTGATTGAGCTTGTCCACCATCTCGCAACCGATGGAGGAGAAAGACACCAAGTTGGCAACAGTGGACGACGAGGAGAGTGTGGATGACTTGCCAAAGGATGTCCCCGAGAAGCCACAGCAATCGCGCAAGCTTGAGCTTGACACTGGGGAAGAGCACCTGAACTATCGCAGAAAGTGGTGGCAGTTATGGTGAGTCTCCCCCCTTTTTCGATCAGAGACCGCCCATCGTCCTTTCAGGCTTCCTAAAGATCCACCGTCGCCTGCCCCGGATTCTTTGAACGATGCAACTGTATGATTGTCCTACTTGGAACAAGGATACAGTGTTCCTGATAAATATTGCTAAAGGTCATACCCATGGTCAATGCCTCCATATTTTCAATCTTGTCCTACGCTTGGATCAATCCGCTGATGGTACATGAACTCAATGCTTGTTCAGCTTCAAGAATTACTGACTCTTTGCAGGTACTGGGGTATCAGCGCACATTACAAGCTACGGATTTATGGAAGATGGACGAGACGAGGGAATCTGGTGTCCTGGGTGCAAAGTTAGACGATGCCTGGGCGCGCCGTGTTAAGGGAGCCGAGGACTGGAATGCGAGACTCGCGAACGGAGAGATCCGTCCGGGATTCTGCACACGCGCCAAATGGTTTCTCAAAGCTCTCCGGAGCGGCTGGCATTTCAGCGAAAAGCGGGCAGCTCTGGAGCAGCAGTGGCGCGAAACCGACGGCCGGAAAGAAGCAAGTCTCGCGTGGGCGCTTAACGATGTCTTCGGCTTCACGTTCTGGACGGGCGGAGTGTTCAAGGCTAGTACAGTAAATAACACGTTGGAATTGTCCCTTCTGACCTTGCAGCTGCAGGTCATTGGCGACACGTCTCAGCTCATGGGACCCATTATAGTCAGGGTATGTCCTGAAACTTCATATTGCTTGACTCGGGCTCAAACTTGCATCAAGACTATCATAAACTTTACTAAGGAACGTGCCGCGGCTCAGGCTGCTGGCATCGAGGTCCCGTCCGTCGGACGAGGAGTGGGCATGGCCATCGGTCTGTTCTGCACCACGGTCACTGCGAGCGTTTGCCAACATCAGGTAGGTCTTACTCGTAAGAATGGGTGCGAGGGCGTGTCTTGAAACCGAGCTATCTTGAGTTCTTCTGGCGATCAATGACAACCGGCCTGTTGGCCCGAGCGGCGCTCATCAGCTCGATCTACAAGCGCGGTGTAGCTTTGACGGGCAAGGCTCGCACGACCTTGCCCAACGCCAAGCTGGTGACGCACATTTCCACAGATGTAGGTCGGGACGTATCTTGCCAAAAGGACATCGTTCTCACTATCTTGGTAGGTGAGTCGTGTGGATGCCTGTGCCCAGTGGTTCGTACGTACCTATTTTATTCTTCTCTTTATCTCCCCTTGAGCTTCTCGTCATGGCTTCTCTGTCATAGCATGCAAGTGAGTATCAATCAGTGTTGATGATTAGCGATCTGTTCATACCTGGGGACAGCTTGGACGGCACCTATACAGGTGACGGTCTGCCTCATCATCCTTCTTGTCGAGGTATGTGCATACCATCCGTTTGAGCGTTGAAAATAGGCACAAATCCATGTCCGATTTCATTCCAGTTAGGTCCTTCGGCACTGGCAGGCTTCTCGCTGTTCCTCCTGATAATACCTATCCAAGAGCGAGTCATGTCCTACCAGTTCGCCGTGGGAAAGAAGGCTCTGAAATGGACGGACAGGCGGTCGAAGCTTATCCTCGAAGTGCTAGGTAAGTCGTCAGTAACAGCATGATTGCTTTTAGGGGGGTGATATGCATTATACCAGGCGCAATGCGAGTGGTGAAGTACTTCTCGTATGAGATGCCGTTCCTGAAACGTAAGATAACCGAGTTCATGCCTCTAACAGTCTCTGAGACCACGTTTTAGGCATATTTGATATGCGTACCATGGAGCTGAAAGCGACTAAGAAGATCCAATTCGCCCGGTCGGCTAAGTCAGTCCTTTGCATGTCAGACTCACGGTCTATCATCTAACTTATATCGACACGCGCCTACAGTATCGCAGCCGCATACTCAGTTCCGGTGTTGGCGGCAACGCTGTCCTTTGTAACCTATACTGCAACCGCTCACGACTTCAATGTGGCCATCATATTTTCTTCCCTGTCTCTATTTCAGGTATCGTTCATATTGGTAGCATTTGGCATATCGCCTGCATTCTGAGCCCTGTCACCCACAGCTGCTTCGTCAACCATTGATGTTCCTCCCCCGAGCTCTGTCTGCTACGACAGACGCACAGAATGCCCTGTCCCGCCTGAAGGGACTGTTCCATGCCGAGCTTGCGACAGGTGAACCCTTCATTGTCGATCGCGAGCAGAACTTGGCGTTGGTCGTTGAGAACGCCACATTCGTGTGGGAGGAAAGTCCGTCTGCAAAGGAGATGGTGGATAGTCTCAAGGCTTCGAACGAACCTGCGGCTACTGCCCAGGCAGGTGCACCCTTTCAAGTCCGCGATATCAACATGTCCGTTGCTCGGGGCTCTCTCGTTGCTGTGGTTGGTTCTGTTGGTAGGTAGGTGGAGTACAAGTTTCGCTGTCCCTCTTCATCTAGCTCACAGCTTACTACTTCCAGCGGCAAGGTGATGTAGCTTTGTGATCCAGGCTTTACACTTGCTCACCCTTCGCGCAGTCGAGTCTTCTGCAGGGCCTTATCGGAGAGATGCGCAAAGTCCGGGGTCACGTATCTTTCGGAGGTCGAGTGGCTTACTGTTCACAAACAGCGTGGATTCAGAATGCCACTTTGGTGGGCTCAGTCTCTTTTTCTGATTGAAGGTATCTAACATCACTTCAGAAAGAGAACATCCTCTTCGGACAGCCGTTCGATGAAGAGAGAGTAAGTCATATTTTCAGGTCGTGTGCAGAATTTAACATATTGATTTGTTCCACAGTACTGGAAAGCAATCGAAAATGCCTCTCTTTTGCCTGATTTGCAAGTCTTACCAGATGGCGATTTGACCGAAGTAAATCAACGTTCTCACAAGTATGCATCATTCTGATATAAAAGCCTTGCTAGATTGGTGAGAAAGGCATCAATCTGAGTGGCGGGCAAAAGCAACGGGTAACGTAGTGCTACATCAAGCCATCATTGGGTTTTGTATTTATCATGTCCACAGGTCAACATCGCCAGAGCTCTATACTATGACGCCGACATCGTTATCTTCGACGATCCTCTCTCTGCTGGTGAATATAAAAGCCTTTATTGCTTCACGAACATGTCCCTCACTATTGTAATCCTTAGTTGATGCTCATGTCGGGAAAGCCCTTTTTGCGGATGCCATTCTTGGAGCTCTTCGCGGTCATGGTAAAACTGTGATCCTTGTTACGCACGCTCTCCATTTCCTTTCTCAGTGTGATTATATATACACTCTACAAGTAAGTGGTCTGTCTACCCATTTGGTCAGTTGGCTTGACGTTCATCTTTATGGTGATATAGAATGGACGTATTGGAGAGCAAGGTACCTTCGACGATCTCGTCAAGAATGAAAAAGAATTTTCTCAATTGATCAGAGAATTTGGCGGTGCGGCACAGCACGATGAGGAGATCTCAGCAGAAGAGGAGGCCATGGATACCCCTCAAGGGAAGCCCGTTCCGGTCATTGACGAAGCCAAGATCAAATCTGATTCTGCCAAGCGCAGCGCTGCTGGGACAGGCAAGCTGGAGGGCAGGCTTATAGTTCCGGAGAAGAGGACAACCGGTTCCGTCAGCTGGGGAAGTAAGTATTGTTGGTGTTTCCCTGACTTAAAATACTGAATTAGCTGGTAGTCTATGGAGATTACCTGAAGGCCGGCAGGGGATACATAACGGCACCTCTTCTGCTCCTGTTCATGGTCGTGATGCAAGGTAGCCAAATCATGAACAACTATACGCTCATCTGGTGGGAGGCCTAGTGAGTTAGACCAGTATCTTACTTTCATTTTGTTCGCTTATGTCGATCGTGACTCAGCAAGTGGGGTCGTTCAAATTCCTTCTTTCAGACGTTATATGCTTGCCTTGGTATATCACAAGCGGTGTTCACATTCGCGGTGTACGTTCATTCTTTGGCGGTATCTGGGCGTCAGCGAGTTTATCGTTTGCATTTAGGGGAGCAACCATGGACGAGATGGGCTTCTATGTCTCTCAAAACCTTCATCATGACTCAATTCGGAATATTTTCTTTGCTCCAATGTCGTTCTTCGATACAACAGTAAGTGCATCTCTAAACTATCAGTGGAAGACGACACTGGAGGTATTTCTAGCCCACAGGGCGGATTCTAAGTATTTTCGGCAAAGATATTGAAAGTGAGACGTTGTTTGTTCTAGTCAAACTTCAGACTGACTATCATGATAAAGACATCGACAACCAGCTGCCTGGTGAGTTTGTTTGAATACTGTAAAGTGCGCAATACTGAATACTTGTCGACAGTGTCAATGCGACTCTGTGAGAATGTGTTATATTCTTTTTCGAGACCGTCGCTGATTCGCTTCAGTTGTTTTAACCATTGCTAACGTGATTGGAAGCGTGTTGATTATAGCAATATTGGAGCACTACTTCCGTGAGCTTGAACTGTTATATCTGATAGACTTGAGTTTTGTTAATAATATCTTGTAGTCATTGCGGCCTTTGCGATAGCGCTCGGATATAACTACTTTGCCACTTTTTACCGCGCCAGCGCAAGAGAACTGAAACGAATAGGTTGGTGGATTGCGTTAATCATTTCCCTACATCAACTCAATACTCCCAGATGCCATGCTACGATCAATATTATACGCTCACTTCGCCGAGTCACTTTCGGGCCTACCAACTATCCGTAGCTACGGGGAAGTCCACAAGTTTCTCAGGGATAATGAATACTATATAGATCTTGAAGACCGAGCCTCTTTCCTGACCGTGACAAACCAGAGGTCCGTTCACGGCTTTGACTCGATATACCTTAGCTGACTGCCTGTAGATGGTTGGCTATTCGCTTGGATTTCTTAGGCGGCCTGATGATATTCACTGTACGGATTCTCGCCCGGTTTTCGTGTTTGGTACCCATAGCTCATAGTCTGCAAGGTTGCAATGTTGGCCGTTTGCGATGTGTCCGGCATCAACGCCGCTCAAATCGGTCTGGTTCTCACTTACTCCAGTAAGACAAATTGACTTGAGCAGTAAGGAGAAAAGCGATGACCTATGATATGACACAGCGTCTCTTGTTCAACTTTGTGGAATGGTTACACGACAGGTAAATAGCATCCAACACGGACTCATCATGCAATATGCTGAATATGCACTGTAGTCTGCTGAAGTTGAAGTGAGCGTTGCTGTTCTCTTCGATACGTTTATGACTGAACATCCGTTAGAATTACATGAGTTCTGTTGAACGCGGTAGGAGATCTCTGTATTTACATCTATTCCATTGACACTCAAGAATCCTCAGTCGTTCAATATAGTCGACGCGGTCAAATTATCCAAGAAGCGCCCCATGAAATACAAGCTCATAAACCCCCGGCGGAGTGGCCTGCACGAGGTGCTATTGAATTCAAGGACGTGGTGATGCGGTATAGGCCCGGATTGCCCTTCGTCCTCAAAGGTCTGTCAATGAGCGTCAAGGGCGGTGAGAAGATTGGGGTAGTAGGAAGGTGCGTGTCTTGCATAACAGGTCTTAAGCCTTCTGATATCCAGTCAGGACGGGCGCTGGGAAATCGACTCTCATGTTGGCTCTCTTTCGAATAGTGGAGCTGTCGTCTGGTTCGATCTCCATTGACGAGTGAGACCTACCCCTCCCTCTGCCTTAATTGACCTGATTATAGACTTCAATCTAGTATTGATATCTCCACTATCGGATTGAAGGATTTGCGAACAAAAGTCGCTATAATTCCACAGGATGTGCGTTGTGCTTGCAATTCACGAAACATCGCGGAGATTGACTTCAACTCCAGCCTCTGCTCTTTAGTGGTAAGAACATGTCTATCCTGCATAACCAGGGTTGCTCGCTCAAACGCGCTCGTAGGCACCGTACGATCAAATCTGGATCCCTTTGATCAATATGTGTGCCTTGATCGCCTTGACATGGTGGTAGACGTCACTTAGATAAACTTTACAGAGCGATGCACAATTGTGGGATGCCCTCCGTCGATCATTCCTGGTCGAGTCTACAAAAGGTGGCCAAGTCTCTGACGGCACTCATACTCCTACCTCTCGTTTCAACCTTGATACGGTGATCGAGTCGGAGGGAGCCAACTTGAGTGTAGGAGAGAGAAGTCTGTTGAGTCTTGCCCGTGCTCTTGTGAAGGACAGTCAAGTCGTAGGTAAGGAATATGTCCGACCTATCTCGAATTTGGGAATTTGACCTTCTTCCAGTTTTAGACGAGGCGACGTGAGTGAACGAGCGTCCTCTGCATTCTGCGAATCTTATTCATCTTTCATTAGCGCGTCTGTCGACCTAGAGACGGACTCCAAGATACAACACACCATTCAGACACAATTCAGCCATAAAACATTGCTCTGTATAGCGCGTCAGTCATATCTGGTCCTGATTTCGAGCAAGTGACCAACAAACGTTTTTGCAGATCGTCTTCGTACCATCATTTCTTACGACAGGATCCTAGTCCTAGACTCGGGAACTATAGCTGTACGGAATTTTCTGAGCTCAAATGATCGCGCACAACTCATTGGTCATGCAGGAATTCGATACACCGCTGCACTTGTTCCATACGCACGGTGGCATATTCCGCGGAATGTGCGAGAGAAGCGGCATCACCTCGCAGGAGATAGAGAAGGCTTCTTTGAAGGCATACATGACTTGAACGACGGCGCTCATGGAAGATATGGCTGACGTTGCGAGCTGTTTCAGCACGGGTACAAACGATTCTCAGTCCAGTGTGACCTCGCTATAGATTACAGATAGTTTGCTGACTCCTCGGCGAACTTTGACTTAGATCATCTTTTTGGATGCTAGAGCATTATACAGTGAGCTCGCGACAGGTATCCTGAGACATCACTTTATGGTGTTGCGTAGCACCGATACCCACTACAGCCAAAGGCCGCCGTCTTGTGAGATAGTCAATAACGCATAGCAACTCTTGGAAGTAATTGTCAGATACACGGACCTTGACTTCCAATAGAGACCAAAGCCAAGATGAAGAATTCATACTGAAACAGTGTCGTCTACAAATACAGGGCAGCACGAACGCACAAACGCAGCAAGAAAACACAGACAGCAGATAATTCTGACACTCAAGGGAAGATAGCGAGCCTTGTCTACTATAGCGGTTGCCCCCGCAGATAATAGACGAAATAAAAAAAAATAGAAATCAAGATATGCAAGGCAATATTTTGGTATCACGTTCACGCCTTCTCATCGAAGCCCAGAGCGATTTGATCGAATGCCATGTTGGAGTTATCATCAGGTTGCATGGGCCCCATCCAGTTGAAGCCTGCCATGAGCAACAGCCCGATGAGCGCCATGATCTCAGAGTGGAACGCCATCGCTTATCGCTTACCAGGCAAGACCATGTCCGGCCACACATTCTGGTCGGCCACCGTCTGCATGGACTGCAGCAGCTCCGAGTCAAAGAACAGCGGGGGCGAGCAGAATCTGGGGGACGCGAAGTCTACCGGCGGTGGTAGAGCCGGCTGCGCCGCGTACGACGACGCGCGCTCCGCCGTTGCCGGGGGCGGCGTGGACGGCCGCGGGCTCGACGACGAGCTCGATGTCCCGGGCGGGGGCGAGAGCGACTGCCGGGCGGAGGCGGTGCCGAGCGGCTGCGCACGCTGCGCGGGCGACGACGACGACGATGCCGTAGAGCCCTGCTTCGACGCCGTCCGCCGGAGCGCGGCCGCGTCGCGCCTGACGGATGCGGGCGAGTGGTCGAGCCGCGCCATGGGCGTCGCGAGCAGGCCCTGCAGGAAGCTCGCATAGAGCTTCGGGCCATGGCGGTCGTCGATCGCGACCTCGGGCGAGCCGAGCAGGGCGATCACCTGCTCGACAAGGTGCCGGATCTCGGCGCGCTGGTCGCGGGACAGGTAGGCGGTGTACTTGGGCTGCAGCAGCTGCAGGCCCGTCGAGGGAGAGTCAGAGAGGTGGCAGTGTACTGTGCACGATACGCACCTTAACCAGGAAGGCGCACGCAAAGGTGACGAACACGCTCTGCGCCTCGGGCCCGTGGCGCAGATAGATTCCTGCAAGAATGTCAACCAGTGGTTTCGCATCTCATATGCCGCACTCACGCTGGCTAGGCACGCCGACATCGTCCACGACCGCCTTCACGACATCAGTGGCGGCCCGCAGACACTGTACCGGCGAGTCAACCACACGCTCACACGCATAGAAACGAAACGACACTACGCACTCGCCAGAGGAACGGCAACTCGCCGCTGCCAGCCTTGCTGAACGCGCGCTGGAAACCGACCGAGAGCACGGAGAGCCGCGCGTAGCTGAACGCGAGCCGGAGCAGGCCCGTGCGGAAGCAGCTCTGCGGGTCGGTCAGGTGCAGCTCGCGGATGCGCGCGATCCACGTCTCCCAGAGGCGCGCGAGCTGGTCGTCCGCCTCGCTCGCGAGCTCGGAGAAGTCGATGTTCTGCATGTGGGACGCCGGGCCGTCAGCGGAACGGCGCACAAGGCACGCCCACCCACTCACCTTATTCAGCCCGCTCGGGTGGTTCGGGTCGCTGTGGATGCGGCTGCGGAAGTTGGCCATGACCTTGAGCTCGGCGTTGTAGCAGCACAGGTGCACGTCGAAGCCGGGCATGTTGTACGGCGAGCTGTGCCACCAGTCCTCCGTGTGGTTCGCGACAAAGTCGAGGTTCGAGATGACGGGCGGCTGCCCGTACTGCGAGCCCGTCGACCGGTCCAGGTTGAAGCAGTTCAGCCACACTCGCGTGCGGTTTAGCATCGCGCGCGCATGCGGCTCGTTCGCCGGCGTCGCCGTGTTCGGGTGGTGCAGGTTCAGGTCCGTCGCGATCCTGTCCCCTGTAGCGTCAGCCGCCGCCCAAGCGCAAAATACAGGGAGGGGCACGCACCGAATGGCGAGACCCAGGTAGATGAAGCTGCGGTCGTCCTCCCACCGGCGCGCCGGCACGGGGTACAGACTGAGCAGGATGTACGCCTGGACCACCTCGACGCTCTTCTGCCCGCCGATCAGTGCCGTCCCCGCCGCCAGCCGCGCCGACTTCATCGCCTCCTGGTACAGCGCCGGCCGCGCGGGGTAGTGTCGCGAGGCGATCGCGCAGACTGCGGAGGAAGACGCCGTGCGGGTCAGCGATCGCGCGGTTGGCGGCGGTAGGAGGCAAACGCGACTCACTGACTGTGAATAGGAACGGGCTGCGCCAGTATGTGCTTTGCGCGGTATACAGTACAGGGTCCAGTAGGGATAGAGAGAGATTCATGTAGTCGTAGTATCTAAGACCGAATCGAACGTCATGCCCGAACGACGACTGCTGAGCCCGTTGCCCACTTACATTTTGAACAGCTTCTCTACTTCATCGGGCTTGACGAGCCCGGTACGGAGTATGTGCGGCGGCTGGTGCTGGTCGTATATCATCGGGCGCTCGGGCGCGGGACCTGCGCCATCGTGAATGAGCAAGGCTGCGAACGGGGGAGACGGCAACGCACTCGGCCTGAAGTAGTTCTCGTTCGCGAGGCCCACCTTCTCGGTCTCCTCCCTGTCCTCGTCGCGGCTCCTGCTCGTGCGGCGCGTGCGGGCGAGGGCGAGGTTGGCCATGAGGCCGAAGGGGACCGCCTCGCTGGGGAGCGTGGCGAGCTTCTGTGCCGGACTGGGGCCACGACCGCGCAAGGAGGGTGAGTCCTCCTCGCTCTCCTGGCCGGGCGAGAACGCGCCCGCGTCACCCTCGCCGCCGAGCTCGCCGTCGTCCGCGTCGACGTCTTGGACGGAGAGCGCGTACTCGGCATCGTCGTCGTCGGGGGACGGGTCGCTGTCGTCGTTGCCGAGCATGTCCACGGTGACGCTGGGGCCGCCCATGTCGATGTACCCGCCAAACGCCTCAATGGATTCGCGTGCCTTGGCGACCCAGTCCTGCACGTCGGGGCCGGCGACGCCGATGTCGGAGTGGATGTTGAGGTCGCTCGGGCTGAGCGGGAGAGACGCGCGCTTGTCTGCGCCGGCGGAGACGCGCCGGCTGGCTCTGCGGTTCGCCTCGTCGAGCTGCTCGACGAGCGCCTTGATCTCGGCGGCCTGCTTGTGGATCTGGTTGAGCAGGTGCTCGCGTTTCCTGCGGGCGGACAATCGGACGCGTTAGCTGGGGCACTGTCACACGGAGACAGGCGGCGCGCGTACGGGGGCGGCCTGCGTTTCTTGCGGCCGGGGATGACACAATCGTGCCCGCCGTTCGCGCAGCGCCGGCACGTGTCGGCGTCCCCGACAAACTCGCACCGCACCTATCCGCCGCGGCGCACACAGTGAGCTCCGGGGCCAATCAACAATCACTACAAAGCACAGGCGCACCTTGAGCCCTTTGCATCGCGCACATGCGCCGGCTCTGCGATGGTCAGCCAGGTCCTGAGAGCAGTTGCCGAGGCTACTCACGGCTTCGGTTTTGGCCCCTGCCCCTCATCGTGATCCGCACCTACCTCGTTGCCCTCCGCGCCCTCGTCAGGCCCGCGCCATCGCTTCGCACCCTGCAAGCCAAACGGCTGCTCCATCGCGCGAGCCCGGCCCATGGGGTATCCCCGCACGTCAAAATCGGCGCGGGCCCGCACATAGACGGACGGTGTGGCGCCGATCGCGTCTATCGGCGGGAACACGGCACCTGCGTGTGCCTGGGGCTGCGGGGCGTACGCGAACGCGGGCGGCTCGTCGCCGTAGAAGCCCTGCTGCATCGGTCGCGGGTCTACAGACACACCATAGACGCTGCTCCCAGCCGGGAACACACCCGCCTCTGCCGAGCTGCCCCCGCCCGCGTAGTCCTGCTCGTCGCCATACACCACATTCACACTCTGCGCCGACCCCTGCGGGTCCGCAAACGCAAACGCTTCGTCCGCGAACGCCTGCTGTCCGTACGCCGCAAATGAAGACGAGGCGGTAGTGGTGTCGTGGGAGTGGGGAGCGCGGTGCTGCGGGCCGCCGTGCAGCACATGGAACTGGGCGGGGTCGATGTCATACTCGTGCTCGAGCTGCAACTGGTGCGGCTGCGGGGGCAGCTGCGGGGGCCACGCGGCGTGCATCGGGAAGTGGGGTTGCGGCTGCGACATGGTGGTGGTGGTGATCCCAGGTCGTACTCTTGCTCGGTAGTCTAGATAGACAGCTCGTGCTGCTATAGACGCGCGCGAAGACGATGAAGATAACGCTCCCAGCAACAATAGCAGCGAGCAGCCGCCCGTACTTATTCGCCCTCAAGGATGCCATCCCCGGCCGGAAAAGGCAGCGCGTTGCCCATGGTCAGAAGAGGCAATGCAATTGGACAGAGCCGCTCGCCGCAGCCGACAAGTGCCGGTCCTCTAGTCTCTAGAGTCTAGACCGCCGCATCGCACAGCCCGCCAATCGCCGAGAGGTGTCTCGTCTGCTCGTAGGGGAGGCGCACTTCATATGTGCGCAAAACACGAAGAGGCAGCCAAAGCGATGCACGGCCGCGGCCTTTGACGAGAGGAGCTGTCCGGCGATATTTCGCAGAATCTCGGCGTCGCATTCGAACGTTCAAAGCCGAGCATGCGCTTCTTCTCCGGCGGAGAGACCAGAGGTGACCACCACGCCGGAGCTACATGATAACACACTGCTCGCGCTGCACGGCCAGTGTAATTTGTGGAAGGTAAAGATATTCGGAGCGCAGTAGTCCGATGGGTCGTAGACAAATAACTAACAAGCCAGCTAGGTTTTCCTCGATGAGAGCACGTATATGCGCGAGAATGCGTCCAACGAAAAGTGTTGAGTCGAACTTGTTGGGTCACTTGCATGGCTTTTTTGATGCTGCGCATTGCTACTCATCCACGCAATCTGATACAGTTACAGTGTCTCGATTCTGAGAGAAGGGGGGGAAACTGGTTTACAGGTGCCGACTGCACCTTTTATACCACACCCCGTAGAAGCATACTACAACTACAGAAGCCACCGAGATCGGTGACAACTAAGTTCTGTCTAATAAGGAAATGGTCATACCTAATCGAGAAGAGCGTAAGAGCCATGAAGGGACAGTGGCGGCCCGGGGCCTCCTCGTCCGGCCTTGCCTTCTAGCCCTCAAGCTCAAGCTTCAAGCCCTCAGGCTCCCAAGCACCCCAAGCTCGAGCCCCGCAGACCACACGGAGCAGTGTCGGCCGGTGCGGGCCCGCATAACCTCGCGTCTCACGGACAATGGCGTTCTTGCCACTTTGACAGGCCAGGGGCGCGCAGCTGCACCCACGGCGTCTAGCTAATTGAATTGTATGAATGGAATGAATTGGATTGGGCTCGTCAGGTACGTGCTCGGCGCGCGCATACGCGGACGACCTGCCAGATGGCTCTAACACGCCCTGGCAACAGTAAAATGTCAGCAGGTGGACGTTGAGGTGCCTTTGCCCACGTCAAGATTCTCGGCCAGAACTATGATGTACCAGAGGTATGTCTACCTACTTGGTGCACTGTCCTAAGGCCCCAACCCCAGCACGCCCACAAGGCTCAAGTGTCCCGTCTCGCTCTTCACAGCTTCACCATGAACGTCCGTTAGGCGCTAGCTCCTTGCGAGTGGGATCTCGGTGAGATGATGCTCACGATCCCCGCGGGAAGACGCCACGGGCGACTGTCCCTCATTGGAACATGATGTGCCTTTCTCGGCCCTTGTCCACTCCGAGGACGCGGCCGTGAGCGGTACTGTGCCTCGTTTTGAAAGCCTACTGAAGCGCCTTAGTCCTTCTGCTTCGTAACTAAAAGTTGATAAGTTCTAATAACAGTACTACACTTGCCGCAAATGGCCACTGGCGTGTGGTACACCACGCTGGAGGCGTCGAAGCCGCTCATCCCACCCGTCAACTTCGGCTGTGCGCCGCCACGATAAACGCCATGTTCTCGCGACTCTCCGCAATAGCAAGTAGCGGTGCAACGCTTGGACAGTCGCACCTGCTGTCCCCCTCGAGCTGGTATCGAGCTGCGAAATACGATACCGCTACCCTGACACACAACACAACATGACCATTAACCCGCGATCTTCCTCGTCGGTGCAGCAGGCGCGGCGTCCCGAGGCTCACTACCCGTACTAGCTATATGGCGCGCTGACGAACGCGGCACCGGCGGCGGCAGCTCGGTGCGTCTTGCCATTATCCTTCTGTTCCCGGGAGCCTATATCCCTCTGCCCCTTCTCCCCCTTCCGGCCATGATTCGGGCAATCCTTCTGGTAGCCTGGTTTTCTGCACTCGAAGGAATTTGCCTCCTTCTTTCCTCCGGGCCTCCTTTGTGCTTTCACACATAAAGCTGTCTCGGCTGACCAGGCCTTGACACGACAACCTTCATCGAGGATCCGGGCAATGATCTCGGAAGAGTCGCTGAGTGTTGTACGGTAGTCAATGGTGGCAATGAACGTGTTCCACGATTCAGGAAGAGCTGTGAGCAGGCACATGGAAAAGTCGGCCTCGGACACCTCCTGTTGGAGGGTGCGTAGCTCGTCTCGGTGTTCATTCATCATGCAGACGAACTCTGCAATGTCCTGCCCCTCCTCACACCGAGCGCGAAACAACTTGCGCCGAATCTGGACAACTGCAAGCGCACCCTTGGCCTCATATGTCTTTTCCAGCGTTGACCATGCCTTTTCACTGGTTGTGGCGTGTGGAACATGGTTGAGGATTTCATCGCTCACACGCATTCGAATCGTGCTGAGCGCTTTGCGATCGTTCTCCTTCCACTTCTCGATTTCACTATTCCTTGTAGTCTTTTTCACCGCGTCTGCCTTGGCTTCAGAATCGCTGAGCGCCTCCGGGCATTTTGACGACCCCGACACATATCCCCACAATCCTGACACCGTCAGAATATTGGTGAGGCGTACCTTCCATACAGGCCAGTCTTGGGCTCCAGCGAGTGGCTCAATCCGGTAATGTGTGGCGTCCATAGCCGGTGATACAAGCTTTGAAGGAGAGTTAAGGATAATAGTTTCACAACAGTTCAGAGTTTGTGGCAGGACTCGTAAGCTGTTGAGGTTATGCGTAGCGGGTAATGAATGAGAGGAGATCAATGATATTTACGGTGTAGCCAGAACCCTCTATGTGCTGTATAGTAGGAGTGGCTTTAATGGCTAAAGCATTTATCGAGTAAGTACTTGTCTAGGCATCTATCCAAGCCCCTAAGCCAAAGCGGAGTTACTTGTACCGCAGTCCAAATCCTCACAGAAAGCGTTTGATATTTCCAAGGACTGCGTCCATGATAAAGACCCAGCACTTTTTCACCCTTGAGCTTGCCTTGCAGACTTTGCTCTCTTCCTCTACTGGGGCGCTCGGCGTGCACGCCGCCGTCGGCAGCCTGCACGGCGCGGGCAGGCCGGAGGCGCTTGCGAGCACGGCGCGCGTTGTCGCGGCCTGCGTACGTTGGTTTGTCGGGAGCGCGGACATGGGTATCATTATCGCCGCGGAGGCGGTCCTGAAGGGGCTGATGCGGCTAGCGACAACTCGCGCTGTCGAGCGGAGCGCGCGCGTGTCGTTGGGTGGAAACCTGTGAACTTTACAGTGTGAAGGTGACAAGATATGCTGACGCGCATCAAGCCCGAGGAGGTCAAGATCTGAACAAAGCTGTAGCATAGCCTAGCATTGCGAGAGGAAGGTTTGTATTATAATGATAGCGAGAACCAATGTGATGTCCGCATAAGCTGTTTCAGTCCGTGAACTTGAGTTATTATTGAGGCTCACGCCAGAATGCGGAGATATATCGAGTACTTGTTGAGCGTATTCGACCGGGAGCCGCATGTTGCGATTGAATGGCACAAGCAGGCGAGTGACAGTATCTTTGGCAAATGAAGAAAACAGATTGATATTTAGCGCTATAGTCATCTTCGAGATTGAACACATCCTTGCCCCCGCGATCCATCCAGCGACACGATCGATACAGTATGAACGCCTATCCTTTGCAAGGTCAGTTCAACGGCTTGAATGAGCCGCGCAAGAACAGAACGCAACGTATCCGACGACGAAGCGCTTGTCCCGGAGTGACAGTGCTATAATCCGCAACTAACGCCTTGGCAGGGGGAATCGGCTGAACACCTTGCTGTTAGACAGACGATGATGGATATCAACAATGAACATCGGATGATGTAGAAAGCGTTTGACATTTTCCAGAACTGCGCCCTGGATAAAGACCCAGCGCTTTCCACCTTGCAGACTTTGTTCTCATCCTCCATGTTCTCCGGTTACGTATGAAAAGCACATCCAGTACAGCTAATTCGATAGCAACTTACAACCAAGGTGCGGATGGCCGGACAAGCACCTACTTCATTTGGTTCCGGTTCCGGTCCGTCGTTGCCAGGCTACTGTGAAACGGCGTGATGCCGAAAAGCGGCCGGCGCCAGTATCCATCTTGAGAATGATGGCGGGGAAGAGAACCTCATCTGTTGGCAGCGTTGCCGCAAGCTTCGTTTCCCTCTATCGCTGTCGACCAAGACGAGGAGGCAAAGGGCAGCAAGTCCCGGCGACGTCTGTATCACACTTGCTCCTGTGCTCGACAGGTGCGCGCACACTGCCCTCGTACGACTTGGTGACTTCACTGACCAGAACCCGCCATCGCAACCGCAGCGCCCCGCTCTCCGTCTTCCTTCCATTCTGCCAGATTGTCGCCTTGTCCCTGCATCACGCAGGGTGTGTACATTCGCTAAGACGTCGCTCATTACAGTTCACCAACATCCCATCCTTCGCTTTCCCTCGATATGCATGTCGGCCTCCGACATCCCAAGAACCTGAAGCGTCAGGCCAATGATCCGACTCCAATCCCAACCGGCCCCGGATTCAGTGGCGTAGAGCAGGAGACAGCAGTTGCACCGTCTGCCTCAAACCTTATTCTGGCTTCCGCCACCGGTCTTGACCCCGACTCGTTCTCTGCGCCTGCATTGGCGACCGTGACTCCGGCGTCGTCCCCTTCACCAACATCATCATCGTCCGCGGACCCTTCTGCGTCTGCTGACACTTCTTCCGCATCGTCTCATAACTCCGCGATACCCATTGGCACGGTCGTCGGCGCGTGCGTGGGCGCGTTCGCTGGCCTCGCGGTGGTGCTGTACCTATTGTTCTGGTACATCAAGCGGACACCAAACCCGAAATCGCGCGGCAGGCCTCTGTCCTACAGCAGAAATGCGCAGGGCGAGGTGGACCGAGGCCGGACGCGGAGCCAGCAGTGGAGGAAGCTGGACGGAGACAGGCGGGAGGGCGTGCCCGGCTCGGCCGGCACGCGGGAGATGGAGGAGAGCAACTTTGCCATGTTCAAGAAATCGCCGAGCATCCGCACGACCCGCACGAAGACGTCGGACGACGAGCACGGCTTCGGCCTTCCCCCCTTCGAGTTCTCAAAATATCACCCTAATCTGGCGGCGGAGCTTGCCCTCGAACAGCCCTCCCGGCCATTCGCAAAGCGGGAGGACAGCGGCATCTCTTGGGACGGCTCGACCGTTGCCGATGAATCATTCCTGTCTATGCGTTCTGTGGAGTCCGGGACGATGTCCCCCACGATGGTGATGGCCAAGGTGACTCCCCCCGCCACAACGGCCATCCACAAGTGGGAGTCTGCAGAGGTTCTCACTATGGAGGAGGAAAATGTCTCTGGGCCCAAGGAGGTCCAGAACCCCTTCGCTGACGTGACCGAAGAGCGGCGTGGTGCCTCTAATCCGTTTTTTAACGCACAGGAGATGAACAGGCGTAGCACCATCTCGCACTCGCGCAGTCGCAGTCGCAGCCGCAGCGACAGCCACACCAGTCGTGTCAGTCGCACCCGCAGCATGGCCCTCAGCGCCCGGGAGTCGCAGCGCATCTCGAACCCCTTCGCGGACGTGCACGACGTGCCAGTCTACCGCGTTTCGCCGCCCGCAGCGGCGCACGTCCAGAAGGACTCCGTCGCGAGCGGCAGCAGCGCGAACCTTTTCAACGACCACGCGATGAAGTCGCTGCTTGCCGCGCTCGACCTCACGCAGGACCAGGTGGAGGAGCGCCTGCGCGCGGTGTCGATGCAGGACTCGACCGCGTCGCGGTACTCGTCCCTGACGGGCATCGACGACGAGTCGGTCATTGCGACCGTGCGCGAGTTCCCCATGCCGCCCGCGGACGCTCACGTTCTACTATGAGCTCCGTATCCGCGCCATCTCCATCCATTTCGTGTACGCGCCACCTACCCTCTGGAACCTTTCTTGTCCCGCCTAATCTATGAATTCACCTTCACTTACCCCCCGTTTCGGTCTCGGATCCGGATGCTCGCTTTGAGCCTAGTGTATATCTTGGAGCGACATGCTCAGCGGTCTGGGCTCCACACCTAACTCGCCCTTGGAATTCCATTCTATGTCTATTTTGCTCACCTTTTCGCCCTGTGCCCCGCTTGATCCGGCATCGACGTTAGCCCTCTTGGCTCTATTCCCCGGGACTCCTCTTCTTACTACCTTACGGGTCCCCTCACATATATGACCTCGCTCGTCTTTATTTCTAGTGTATTAATTCATCCGTGCAACGCCCCTTTTTATTTATTTTGCGACGCGTCTGTCGAGACCTGACAGGCTGACTGCGACTTCGGTCCCGTTCGTGCTTCTGGCCGGTCTGTGGGGCGATCTTGCAATGTAAAAATCGAGTAGTGGAATGAAGAGCTCAGTTGCTCGAGGAGTGATTCCCAGCTGTGTCAGTGTAGTCCGAACTCTGGATTCTGTCACGCACAACTGCCAGGATGCGTCACTAGAATGATTGTCATCTAAGACTATGTGGCACTTTCTTTTCATCAACCGTCAATTGACATTAATGTGACAATTGAACGAGAGAAGGTTCGGTCTGACGCGCAATTGCGATTGTATCTCGGACGAGTGTTATTCTAGAGCTGATCTTGGTCGGTTTTACGATCTGAACTAGTCCCAGTGTCCGAGGGTCTGTCCACGCTAAATGACACTCATTCCATGAAAAAGGCGACCGCACACCAAAGAAATTACACCTGAGGCCTGAACACAGATCATCTCACCATGGACCCTTTTTCGTGCAGTTTGTCTGTTTTCTAAATGTCAATTCCCCGAAGTTTTGTAAATATCGATATTGACCGGACCAGTGTCGGAGGTCCTCGATCGACGGTTATCTACACGCGAATATGGAAAATGACAACACAACCGGAAGATCACTCGTTATGGCGTTTCGGGTGAAATACTTATACGCATCTGTCTCCGTAGCGATGAGCCTGCTTCTCATCTCCCCTCCTCTCATCTTCGCACTGTATACCCTAGTGCTCACTTCGTTGGCCGGCTCGAGGTGACAAGCTGAACATACAAACCGGCCGCCCTAATTTATCCCCCTCTCTCTCCTTCAACTGTCGTTCTTTTTAAAAATCATTCCCGGCCCACGCGACCGTGATTCGTACGAACAATCAACCAACCAACCAACCAACATAATTCGCACTGAAAAATGGCTCCAAGCTGTAGCTTGCGTCTGGTCGCCCGTGATGGCGTTGACGGCGAAGGGGCCGTCAGTACAAACCATCTGAACGCGACATTGATTGTCGGAATCGTGATCGCGTGTGTTATTGCTGCAGGGGCCGCTGTATGGCTAGGCATCCATTTCTACAGGAAGAGATGTGCTGCGAAGAGGGAGGATGCCCTCGGATCTTCCTTCATTACTGTCCGCGGTGTTACGAAGGACGGACTGCAAGAGAACTCTGTTCCGAGGTGAGTAATGGCAGACCGTGTCGTCAACCTGGCTCATCACTGTTGATCCCTTCAGCAACCTTGATGTCCAATCCAAGAACATGTTCTCCAGAGCACAAATTACCGTCAGCGTTGTCATGCCCGAAAAGGCCGTCCTCCGCCAGGATGCCACCCGCGACGAGATCATCAACCATTATTCTGCCGAAGGGAGGCTCCCCCGCCCGTTCGCTCCCTTCGCGTTCAACGACGCGTCCAAATCCCTAGAGCCGCCCAATCGCGACTCCATCCGCCCCGCCTCTGCCTCCTCCTTCCTCTCCGTCATGTCCGGCTCGTTCCGCAACAGCATCGCGTCCTCGCGCCGGTGCTCCACCGCGTCGACCGTCTCGATCCTCGACCCCTCGCACAAGCGCAAGGTGCGCCAGCTGTTCAGCCCCACGCTCCCCGACGAGCTCGTCCTCTCGCTGGGCGAGCGCGTGACCGTTGTCCAGAGCTACGACGACGGCTGGTGCATCGTCGGCCGGGACAGCGTCTTCAAGCCCGGCGAGGTCGAGCTCGGCGCGGTCCCCGCGTGGTGTTTCGTCAAGCCCATCAAAGGTCTTAAGGCCGAGCGCCCCATACGCACCACTAGTTTAGGGGTCACCGTCACCCTCGATGCGCCCGGCGCTAGTCGAGAGGATGTCATATCGTGGTCGAACTTCTGATGATCGCATTTTGTGATGAGCCTCACTGTCGATTCGTGATTTACGACGATGTCATGCGGGATTAGCTCGACTGTCACTTCCTCCCCCTACCCTCCATGTCCAAGACCCATACCTCATTCCACCGACCGGAACATACCCTTCCCCTTCTCTCTCAACTGTTTTCACTCCCTGCCCCACTGTCGCCTTCCTCCTGATGGTAAACCGGGCCGCCAGCCTGGATGGATATAGGCGGTTCCACGCGTTTATCAACCTTTCCTTCTCGCCTTGCGAGAACCATCCCGCCATATCGTGTCTTAACTCTCGATGGGCCACTGCTGTCTCTACAGATGTTTTCTTGTCATTATCGCTATTTACCCGGCGCTCTCATTGCGTGAGAGTCTTAGTCGCCTTATTTCCCAGCATGCTGTAGTCCAGCCTGCTACCCCTTCATTCGTCTTCGTCATCTAGTATGGCTGCGGCTTGCTTCCGCGCGACAGAGTTGCACGGAACGGCCTTTGACTCGGTATCAATGTCCTGATATGTAGTCTCGTAGTCATTACCCATAGTCGATGTACTGTACAACGATGTGATCGTTTCTGAACTGGGAGTAATATTTGTTTTGATTATTCTGCGTGGGCGTCTGCGTTCGGCTGTATAGACCTGAGTTGATCTGACCAAGTCGCGCAGGGGCGCGGCGATGTCTGCTAAACCACCACCACCCTCACCCACGCACATCTTGCGCAGCCATACAGCCCAAGTCAATGCCTTACACTTCTCTGACGACAACGAGCGAGTCTACTCTGGAGATGCAACCGGAACTGTTGTAGTAACATCCACACGCACGCTGAGATCCCTCGCCGCCTGGAAAGCGCACACCGACGGCCTGCTCGGGGTGCAGGAGTGGGGGGACAGCATTATCACGTCGGTCCGCGAGCCCGTTGTCTCAGCAGTGCCTCACCCTCACACGCTGCGTCTTTTGGACCAGACACGGCAGGGACAATAAGCTGCACGTATGGCGGCTCTCGCAGGAGCCGGCGACCAAGTTAGGTAACTCTGCAGCATCGCCGGGGCTGCAGACACCACAGCTTTGCTATTCTATGGACGTGAATGCGTTGAATTACTGTCGGTTCTCGCTCCTGTCAAGGCCAAAGACGGCAGAGGGAGGTGAGCGTAGTGCCTTCATCGCTCTCCCGAACTTGGTGGAATCATTTTTGGTGTGTATGCGCACATATTGAAGTGCGAGCGTTGGCCCTTATGATACTCGATTTCTTGAATGCGAAGGCGGACATCTGGACACTGCCATCAAAGCAAAGACTGCATGCTGCCATTGGAAAGACCCTCCAGTCTGCCGCGCCTTTTGGCGGTCGTGGTGTCAACTCAACAGGTAACCCAGATCCGCTCAAACGTCTTACTCAGAGCTTACACTAGCAGGTATCATTATGTCTATGCACATGTCTGAGGCTGCAAATTCTCACATCTCGGGGCGTACTCAGCTGCGATTGCTGTGCGCGTATGAAAACGGCAGCATGACGATGTGGGCCTACACAAGAACCGACAAGGAAACCTCGGTAGAAGGTGTGGGATGGGAGTCGCTATGGACTGTTAGGCTTCACGTCGAATCAGGTACGTTGCTGAGTATGGTTACCTTCTTTGAACAGAATGAGGCTTAACGAGATACAGTTATGGGCATGGCAGTGTCCAGAGATATGAAGTTCGCCCTCACCGTCTCAGCGGACCACTTGATTGGGCGTTACGACATTCAGGTCATCTTGATCAGTATTCATTTCCTCCACTTGATCTCATGACGTTCGGTAGGCTGCTGAGCGGGCACAGGACGTCTCATCGGCATGCGTAGCTCATAGAACCAAGAATCCCGGTAATTCTTCAATCGCCATCCGAGATGACGGAAGAGTGTGTGCGGTTGCAGGCTGGGATGGTACGTGAGTCCTTTACATTCGATCATCGCAAGAGCCGCTTCCGAAGTCGTCTAGAATTCGATTGTATTCCACCAAGTCTTTGAAGCCCTTAGGCACTCTTGATTACCACAAGAAAAGCTGCCAGGTCGTTGCCTTCGCAAGATCAGACCCTTTGCAAAGCGAGGGGCACACCCCACCTGCAGATGTGGAGGATGATAGCGAAGACGAGATGAGCAAAGAAGAGAAGGCGGACAGGACTCGTTGGCTTGTTGCGGGTGGTCAGGACCATAGGGTTTCGATATGGTCCCTAATTAGCTTTGGCGGTACATGAATGTTGGCTAGTCGAGCCTCAATTTTCTCGAGTAGAAGGTATTGTCTGTATGTGACTACATGTGATTTTCATGGCGTTTCATGCCTGAAGTCTTTTACTGAATGCGGCATTCCTCTCCACTGAGGGGCGTCTCTTGTCGCATGCCTAGTGCGTTTATCCGATTTCCTCCTAGTGCCTGCTCCTTCAGTGGCACAATTTTGAGTGGGCTAATACGCTCAACAGGAGGATGCCTACACTCGTCCGGCTGCTTTAACCACTGTATTAGCAGTGGTAGTGACCTCACGATAAACCTGTCACCAGTGAACTGTTGTGCCCTATAACAGGTATCTGAAATCCAGATGCAGGTCTCCTACGGTGTCTTCCTCGCCGAGTGCGCGTATCGTTTCAGGGTCTGCACTCACAAGATCTCGTCTCCGGTTTTCGTAGGCAATACTCATGAGGTACGCGCAATCAACGATCATGGCCAGGCAGAGGAATGCAATGCAGATGCTATAGCCTGGGATATATTTCGGGGCATCTTGGGCAAGAAAGGAGTAGACGGCGATAATGCCGCCGACTGTGGACCGAACTTGAGCACATGAATCAGTCAATTCCCCAAATGACGGGCTTACTGTTCCCAAATCCAACCTGCCACGCTGATCCCACCGCTCGTCGATGGTGCCCTCCGACTGCAGACAATGAAGTCAAGATAATATGGCAGACACGACTCATTTTACTCACGATTGGTGTTGAACCAACAAATGACTATAGGCATCGCAGAGTAGGTGCCTATAGCGCATATAAAAAGGGCACCATACTGCAGGTTCGTGTCATCGTGGACGATGAGCAGAATGATATATCCAGCCAGCGCGACCAGCGTTGGAGCGAGGGCGAAGAGAAAGCGGTGGTGGCAGTAGTCTGATGCGGCTGCCACGAGCATAGTTACGACATAACTGCACGCCCACGGGGGAACGGAAAGCAACTGTGTTTGAATGCTGCTATGACCTAGATCTTGAATGACTGACGTCGCAAAGTATGCTGGACTCAGATCATCAACGAGAGGCACGTAAAGCTAACAGGCAAAGTACGAACCGTAACCATAGGCGGGAACCAAGAGTCCAAAATACAGTAATCCACCCAGAATAATCTTGACTGTTATCATGTTTCGGTTAGCCTGTTTGTCTGCCAGTGCTTTCTGCAAACTCCCAATGAGACTGCTTACAATCTTTGAAAACTGTCAAGATGCTCCTAATATTCAACGGATGATCCTTCCTAGAATCACCTACGTCCTCGAAGAGACGGGCTTTGACAAATTCTTTCTCTTCCGAGGTTAACCAAGTTGCATCCTCTGGAAAATCAGAAATTGTGAAGTACAGGGTCACGGAGATAACACATGTGGCAATCCCCTCTGTTATGTATGCCATAGCATCAAGCGATTATACCAATTACTGTCAACTTTGTGAACATACCCAGGATAAAGATCCATCTCCAGCCTTGCAAACCTCTTAGACCATCCATTTTCCCAATGGCGGAAGCGAGCAAACCACCAAAGGCTCCAGCCAATGTCGATGATGACCAAAAAAATGAAAATCGCTTCTGCGCTTCCTCTCGCCGGTACCACCTGTTTCAGGACAATATGTAACAAATCCCTGTTTTTGTTGTGGAAGTGTGCGAACATAGCGATAATATAAAAGCACGCGGGTGATACCCCGCTCTCAACCATTCCTACCTCAGCGATCATCAGAAACAAATACAAGACCCCTTGCTGTCCACCTACCCAGGAAAAAGCGAGTGGCAACGAGGCCGCTGAAATTTTGAGTAAGGCCTTGACATATGGACACAGCACCAAAGAGAAATATGCATATAGGAACTAGTGATATATTCAGATCAGTACATACAATGCACTAGCAAGACAAGTGAACAAGCTTACGCCATACATGAGGCTTGAAATGCTTCAACAGCATATTGGAAGGAATCTCAAATATGATGAAAGGGACGAAACTATATCAAGCGAAGACGTGAGTGCATAATGTAGTCGGGAACAATTTATTGAACTCACAAGATGACCAGCGCAGTGTTATATTCTGTACCTTTCAGATGCAAGTCCCTCTTCATGCCAAACACAGCTGCATTTGAGATGTTCACCCTGAATGAAACAAGGTCCAGCTTAGTTGGTCAGGTAATGCCACACTAGTGTAACACACCGATCAAGGAATGCCAAGAGATACATGATAGACAAGACAGGGACGACTTTGAGGTCAATCCTACGGACTACCTTGGATTCGTTGATATTTGGGAACCGCTGCTTGTAATCGGTGTACACAATTGATCCGATTGAAATACCATCATGCTCTTTCTCAATTTCACCAGGGTTATCGCATTGTCGTTCGAACGACCTTGATGTCTCCATTGGTCTTCTCGTTGTCAGTGCTGTTAATTCAGGTATACACATAGGTATTCTGCAGCCCGCGAACCTATGGAGCTCACACTCTGCTGAGGCCATCCACCGAGGAGAGAGAGCCTAGTAATGGCGGATCCTCAGGCGGGTGCAGGACGAAAGGATCATAGTGTCGGTAGAGGTTTTATGGGTCTTGTGGTATTCCCCACTTATTGCCGATCAGAAATGAAGGCATCTCAGACGTACAAGGCCTACCCTCGGCCTGCTCAGCGAATTCGCCATCAGAAACATCTGATGATATATGCCTATGATGAGGGCCCTCGGCAAATGGCTGACTTACTGGTCCTTGAAGATAGTGGTTCCAGTACAGCGAGACGAACACACTGAGTCCGCATCTGATTGATCAAACAATCCGGTCCCGTGGCTCAGGTTGGGTTATGGCATGCAATGCTCAGGATTGTGGCACAAGTCATCTAAGAAGAATCTGAGACTACTTTTGATATCAGGTGTCACGGATCACAGCAACAGAAATGGAAGAAGATTATACAATCGAGTATGGGATTAGTGCACTTGTCATATTATCTTTAGCAAAGGAGCTTAGTCCTTCTTTTACGGACACCTTCCATTCCTGGGCTTATGACGGTAGTAGAGCGGCCGACCCAAGACACCCCTTGAAGGCGAAGTAATGAAGGATAGCAACCCAGTAGCAGGACATATAGTACCTTCGATTAACCATAGACATTCAGAATAGTACTACGAAGTCGCAATATAAGTGTACACTACGCCGTAAACAATAACGTGTTGCAACATGTCCAAGAGATCAAATTCAATTCATAGCCAATCAACTCATGAATTACTAAATGCGGTGTTCGTTCTTATCATGACTTACTATTAGGCACTTCATCTTCGTCGAGCCTGCAAGAAGCAAACTTACGCGGAGAGATCCCGCGTTCGAAAAGTGTGTCGATCCTAGAGAACAAAATTGGGTTGACTATCAGCTTCGCCTGCCTGAAGATACGTCGAATAAAAACCTGACTCGTCAACAGTACGGTTTCTCGTTTCTGGAATGTAGAAATACGCCCAAGCAGTGCCAATCGCGGCGAGGCCACCGAAAATGAATCCGACTTTGCCCCCCAGGTTTGCTTCATCAGGGTTCACTCTGCATATTGAGTTGGAGTCAGATTGAATTCTGATGCTCACTGTTGTCTGCTTACAGATACGGAATGACTATGTTCACTACCATGCCACATAGTGAGTTGGTCAAGATACCAAGACCGACTGTCTTTGACCTGAGCTTAGCAGAGGATATTTCTGCGAAGATGACATATCCAAGGGGACCGCTGCAGCGCCGCTCACAATTAGGATATGTTGAAGAGACACAAAGTTGGTTTAGCTTACATGCCAGTTTGGTAGATGAAATTGTACACTAATGTCTATTGGGGAAAATTCGAGTCATGGTGAACGGGCTGATGCCATGTTTTACAGAATAAGAACTCACGAAAGCTGCTATTGCCCACTTGGCGCCTTGGTTATTGGTCGGAATTGCAAGGAAGCCAATCAACAGGAGCACCACAGTGCACGCAACCATAGTCCAATTAAAGATGAAGCGACGTCCGTAATGGTTCACGGTGTAGAACGTCAGCAAGTTTCCGACAACCTATGAAAGAGGCCCTCTTCAGCTCCTAGTATGTGTAACCAACCGGTAGAGCTATGCATACCCCGAGCGCGGTCACACCGACACCAAGGTCAAACGCTTTGCTATCTGCAAAGCCCGCCAGCTCGAAGAAGTAGGTACTAAAGCCCAGAACGAACACGACACCTGAGTATATTTCAGTCAGGACTTTGTATAGTATATTCCAAACAGCGAACTCACCAGCAGCTTGTTGCAAGACGAACACCATCGAGGCGATGACTGTCCGCTTGAGGTTGACGCCTAAGTCAATTTCAGCACCATCCGGACAGCAATAGATGTCATAGGAGACCTCTAAAGCAATCAGCGTATGTCGAATTCGCCGCATACGTGTTTTCAAGCACGATGGTCTCATGGATTTGCCGCAGTTGGAGATCGATGTCTGCGCCTTCGCCTGCGAGTCGCCTGATGACTTTCCGGGCATCGTCCATGCGATTCTTGCGGACCAGCCACCAGGGAGACTCTGGTGCGAACGGCAGTCCAACCAGAAGAAGGACAGGGAAGATCTACTGCAAAGCACTTGAAGAATTTTCCTCGGTGTTTAATTCGGAGAAAAGTAAAGTTGACGCACAATGGTAACCGGTAAGCGTAAGCACTCGAATAATTACCTGTGCCCTTGATGACACCGTTTGACATACTGATGACCATACTTTATTACAGACTGTCTCCAGCACATCTTGCCGACACTTACAACTGTCCAACTACAGTCTCAATGACCTTGTTAGGTGATCTTCTGCCAGAATCGGATCACTCACGATCAATCCACAAATTGACAGAGGCGGTCGTAATGCCCCTAAGTGCTAAAGGGGATACTTCGGCACAATAGGAACTAGCGCCCGAAACATACATGCCTGTGGATGCATTGAGCGGGTGGGATGCGTTGAAGTATTGTCATGTTTGAGAGAACTTACCCAGCGCATATCCGTTGATTAACTTGCCGACGAGAAGCTGACCATTCTTATGAGGGTAGGTGAAGAACTGGATGAAGATGCCGGTGATCGAGACTACGCAACAGACTGCAACGGCCCCCCGCCGTCTGATGTTCAGAAAATATATGTGGGTCCAATGAAAAGGCGGCAATACAACAATCGCAGTGAGACTCACCCAAGCTTGTCTGCGACATAGCCCAGAGAGAGACCCCCAAACATGCCCCCGACTGAGCTTATACTGCTGAAAGCACTCTGCCAGCGCGCTGCCAGGATGTACTGTGTATCGGCTTCGAAACCAAAGTCACGGCGGAAAGAGGGAACACTCAAAAGACCACCGCCCACCTACAACGGAAGAAATTCGAGTCAGCTATTGAATTCTGCGTTGACTGAGGTAGACTGTGCAGCTCACTTGTGAATCATAACCCCACAAGAGTGCACCCATACACATGAACATGCACCAGAAAAACGCCCGCCAGTACGTGCGAATGGCCTGCAGCGGCGTTAATGCATGATCGACAGCGGCAGCTTGGGCAAGTGCCGTGAGGTTCTCGAACACCTTCCCTTTCTCGAGACCCTCGACACAAGTAGGATCGGCCTTCACAGGGGTGTCGTCTGAGAACATTGGTAGGCCCTGAGATACTGCAAGTGCTTGAGCTATGAATCGCGGTAGCGCTGTAGGGAAAGCACGGCCTCCCACATCGAAGCACGATTGCTACTTATGCCGTGGGCAGAGAGCGGACGCCTGTTTCTCAAACAATCGGTATCTCTGATCTGGAGGCCGGTGGAAGCAGTTCATGCCAGTTCACATTATGATCCTACTACGTCTTCAGGCAACGTTCTGGAGTCACAAGGTCAGCGTTCCACAAGGCGTCTTCTTCCTATAAAATTTCAGAGGGCTCACATGACCGTTTCCGTCCGTGAAAGGTGATGGCGAGTTGCGATGGCGTTTGGCAGATACGCGCTCTCACTGCCATCCATCGAGGTGTGGCACTTGCATCTTCACGGAGATGTCTCAGGGTGACCACGTTCCACTGAATCAGGATCGGAAATAGCCGCTACAAACAGCTCTGGGTACACTGTTGCAGTGAGTGCGCAAGCGGTAGCTTCAGGTCCAACTGTCTTCGAGTCCTTGATGTCCTAAGTGAGCCCGGCTTACTCGGCCTAATTTGTGCCAAAAAAGCATCGCGTTTATTCCTTCACTTATTTGAATTAGTCTGTTGTCAGCGTCTCCTTTTGGCTGAACTTAACACTAGCAGTGATCTATCCAATTGTAGTCCTTGAGGCGGGATATAAGCATAAGTTTCCTTGGCTGACGCTTGTGTCTACAGGGCTCAAGAGCATAGAACACCGGATCGCGCCCTGTCGCATTGTTGCACAGCCCTGGACTGTAGTATCGAGGGCTCAAATAGAAGTGTGAACTTTATGGGATGCTATTGACACTTGTAGCCTGACTGCATGTGGGACCTTCGCCATCACCTCAAGGCCGCAATGACTGTGTCCTCTTGAAGATTGGAAGTAGATATGAACACAAATTTCAAATGAGCCGGTGTCAAATAACGGCTTGATCAAACAGGATAAACTTGTCGAGACTTTTCCATCAGGTAATCGAGGCGGTAATTTATCAATGAGCTGGGAGCGTTGCAAAGTGATCAGTGGTCGTGGTAGAGTGACCTCGCAGTCGAGTACAGTCGGTTCAGGCCGATCATCGAACACGAGGCTACCCAACGCCACTGTTTCATTACGTAATTTATACTGATGTCTTCCAGAGAACTTGGACAATGCGACGTATTATATATTATGTCCTGAAAATGCCCATTGCGACATCAGCTGGCTTTCACATTCACATTCATCTTAGAGTTCGATGGTGATGTGCAATTAGTGAATCCTCAATCGCAATCGACTGCACCTGTACTCCCTGACAAGGTAAAAACAGCATCGAATGGCTACAAATATGACGAAATCCTTGGTATTCTACAATCAGAAGGTACCTCTCCGCAGTAATATACATCTACCATAAACTAAGCTACAATTAATTACCACCCTCCTGGTATATGTGGCGCCGATACATTGCTGCCATTCCTCGCCAGCGCCGGATTAAGACCGGAGGGAGACTCGTCTTGCTCGATATTCAGTTCCATATCCAGCCTCTCTGCCAGCTCCCTGTCATGCTGTTCCCGCTCTGCCAACTCTCTTCTCCAATCCTCCTCTTCCCGTTCAATCGCCACCGCTAACAGCCTGTCGCGCTCTTCCTGGTCTGGGTTTTTGGACGGCGCCTTGTGTATACGGAGAGGTTTAGTAGACCCAGCAGGGGCCAGGTGCGGCTGTGGGTGGGACGGTGTCGGCGTCTCGACTCCTGCCGGCTCGTTGGGAAGGGGGAAGGACAGTGCATAGTGTGCTGTGATTGAGGGGTGCGGCTTGGTCGGATCAGGAGGTGTGGGTGCATGATTATACGGATACGGTCGAGTCTCTCCGTGCCCTCGAGCGGGCAGTGTGGATGGAGTTGCATAGGCGGCCCCAGCCGATGGTTGCGGAAGGGGCGGCAATGCAGGGACAGGCGTGGAATGGGGAGATGAAGATAGACGCGAGTGCGCGCTATCGCCGCATGGATCTGGGCGGAGCGTCGCAGGGGGTGCGTAGGCGGCTCCAGCGCCCCGAGGCGATGAATGGGGCGACGAGGGCAGACGGGTGTGTGCAGGGTCCTCGGGAGGAAGTAGGTTGCGATTGTGCTGCACCGATGATCTCGTGTCTTTGGATGCTCCTGGGCGTAGAGAAGGCGGTGGCACAACTGCTGGGCCCGAGGATGGTGGCGAACGCCCCGGTAAGGGAATAGCTGTGCGAGCCGGAGATCGAGGAGGCGATGCTGGGTAGTGAATGTGTACCGGTTGATCAGGTAATAAGGGTATATCGGTGTGGTGTGGATCCGACCTGGGATCTCCTGGGCGCAGGATGGCGGGTATATTCTGAGGAGATAGATGCGCCTCGTCTGGAAGTGGCGGGAGCACATCATGTCGCGCTCTCGGAGAGGTGCGAGTCGATGCGGGAATGGTCGCAGAAGGCGGGGAAAGATGGCTTCCAGAAGCGGAGGTCGCCGTTGCGGACTGCTGGCCGTGATGAGCAGACGATCGTCGACTGCGGAAGGGTGATGAAGACTTTGGCGGTGTCTTCGGTGGGGTCTGCGGATAGACATAGGGCTGTGCAGGACGAGCGAGTCTCTCATCTGCAGGAAGTTTGGAGGGACGACGTTGCAACAGAGCAGGGCCTGAGGCAAAGAAAGTCATCTCGAGGTAGATTTCTCCATGATATAGCCCATCTAGCTCAAGCTGGACCCAATCTGTACAACTTGATGATAAGAAGGAATGGGAAGAACGTACCATACGAGAGACTCACCGTCAAATTGGCCTGTACGGATAGTCTCCGTGATGTCGACCTTCCCCTTCCCTATGACTTCGTCGTCTCTCATCTCTTTCGCCCAGCAGGAAAGTTTGAGCATCCTGTGCGGTTCTGAAGAGACCTCAAGGACGGAGAAGCGCAGCTCCTCGTCCCAAACTGGGTGCTGGCCGCCTCTGACATCAACACTGGTCCTCTTGGTCTTGCCGTTCAGGGAAACCTGTGCGAACGCGTCCTGTTTGTACAAGGAATGCTTGTCATGCAGGTTCCTCGCCTTCAAAACGACCACGACGAGAGTGCCAATCTTCTTCTGCTTGCTCATGTTGTTCTGGATGTCAAGAAATCAAGTGGAAAGTTCCAGGTAGATGATGGTGATTGAGAGGAGCCAGGAGTACATAGCGGTGGAGCTATAAACCACATCTGTTGGCGTGAGTACAGCCTCGTTGTCACCAGCAGCAGTACAGCCATTGTCGATGTACAAATTCCAAACCGTTCTATGAACTTTGCTGGTGCCAGGACCACACTTAATTAATTTTGAAGAGCGCAGTATGAGTTCGGTGCCGAGCACCCGGTGCCGGACAAGCCTTTCTTGTACGAGTTGAAAGTTGAAGACTGAAATATGTCCTTGACAATTATTGTGGGCCATCCTGCGCTATCATACTTGGCGTCCCGCGCATATTGGTGCACAGTGGTACATACTACCTTACCCTGACCCAACCCTCGACCCATACTTACCGATGCAGAGGTTCTGCCCCGAGCGCGCGCTCATTCAGCGTGCCCAACGTGCTCAAGGGTCAATACAAAGATCCACGCTGTGACGGTTCTGGACTGATCAGATTTTGACAGGTACCATTCAATCTCTGGGAAGCCTGTACCATCAATACACTAAGCAAAGTTCTCCGCGAGTTGTACGACAGAGAAACTGACACAGGCCCGTACACAGCCAAATAGAAGAGGTGAGTGGTCCCCACACCGAAACATGAACCTAGTTCGAAAGCCACTTCATTTCCTGAAAAGTGGCATCGCTTCAGCAGAATGACCAAGAGGTATATTTAGCCTTCGCACGCCGTAAGATTATCATACAGTGTGGGCGGTTATCCAAGATGCTACCACCTTCGCGAACCGTGCACAGAGTGGTCCCTGCCCCGCGGTGCGTCCGTAATCAGCGAGAACAACATGTACGGAGACGCTTGAGTATTTCGGGAATCAGCCGTCTTTTTCGCATGGAGGTCAAATACCGCCAGTCCCTGTAGAAGCTCCGTCCTCAAGATATCATAAAAGTCTCTTTTCTCGACCGGTGGACTGCCCGCTAGACGAGATGTCCTTTCCTGTAATAGCCGAAAAACCTCATTCTGCCCTCGTGAACGTCTCCGATGTTGCTACACTTGAAGACGGGAGGCTAACCACAACGCCCGCGGTTCTCGCTCAAGCTGCCGCCAAAGACCATGCGTTGACGCCCTTACAAGCCATTCGCACCTACTGGCCAGCCTTTTTCTGGTGCCAGTTCGTCTGCATGGGTGCCTTGATGTGGGGATACGATTGGCAAGTGAGTATGTCTAGATGAGACAACCGGATCACGAAGTTGGCCGATCCGATCCTACTTTATTCTAGGCAAATGCTGGCCTCCTGAGTGTACCGTCTTTCCGGCGTGATTTTGGTTACGAAGAAGGCGGCCAGTACGTCCTTGCGGCGCACTGGCAGAGCGCTTTCAACAGCCTCAGCTCTGTCGGCGGCATGCTCGGAGGCTTCTCCCTTGGGTATATCTCAGACAGATTTGGGTGAGACTTGGTCCTTGTGATCAGGGACACACCTATCTTATCACAATCCTCTACCAGACGACGATTCGCTGTGGCATTCTGCTGCTTAATCTCGATCGTAGGTATCTTCGTCCAGTTCTTCACGACGCCGCACAAGAACGGTCAGCTTCTGGCCGGTAAGTTCATTAACGGATATGCGCTCGGTATGTTCCTGAAAGTCGACTGTCTACCTTAAATGTTAATCTCCTTTGGCAGGCATGTATGTATCAGTGGCTAGTTCATACTGCGCGGAGATATCCCCTTTACCCCTTCGTGGCATCGCCACTGCGTCCGTAAACCTATGGATTGAGCGTGAGTCAAGATAAATTCGATCGGACAGCAATTAACAATGTGACAACCTGCTAGTTGGTGGATTGTAAGTTATAGAAAACATTTCAGAGCCTCTTCGGGTCTTACATACAACCTGTCCTAGAATCACGAATTGCGTTATCAAAGCCACAGGAAACCTCTCGAGTGCGTATGCATACAGGCTGCCATTGTTAGTCTTGCCGCTTCAACTGCGTTCCCGTATTGGACTTAACGGACCAATGTAGTGCGCTACAATGGATCTTTCCTGCATTTCTTCTGGTAGGGCTTCCGTTTGCACCGGAGTCGCCCTGGTGGCTAGTCCGTAAGGGCCATATGGACGATGCTCGTAAAGTCGTCGCACGACTAGCAGGTCCAGCCGCGGATATAGATCTCCAACTGAGACAGATTCAAGAAACCGTTGTCCTGGAGGATAGTCATGCAGCAGATTCCACATATGCTGATTGTTTCAGAGGTTGTTCAGTTTATCGGAGAGGGTAATTGACTTGCGCTAAGTCTCGCTCTCTAGGTGTCAACCTTAGACGAACTATCGTTGCATCCATGGTCTTTGTCCTACAGCAAGTAGCCGGTATGCTTCCCCTCGAATGACTTGGCTCAGAACAGCCAATCTTACATTTCGACGTTGATAAGGTGTTGTTTTTGTACTCGGTTTCAGCACGTATTTCTTTGAGCTGGCAGGATTCGCGGATAGTAAAGCCTTCGATCTTGGGGTCGGTGTGACTGCTATTGGAGTGAGCAATGTCTTTTGAATAAATCGTCACTTCCTTCTTGACTTGACTTTTATTGTAGGTCGTTGGTAATCTACTCACTTTCTATACCGTCAATTACTATGGACGTCGGTTCATCTTCAACTGGACAATGTTCGCCCTCACAATAGTCTTACTGCTCATCGGCTTCCTCGCGATACCGACGAATAATCAGGGCGCCAGGTGGGCTATAGCAGTCTTCGTGAGTCTCTACATCCAAGTCAATATGTCTCCGGGATACTCATATCGTCATGCTGTCGTCTGATAGACACTGGTGTACAATTTTATCTATCAGACCGGCATGTGAGACAGTCACGAGAACGGCAACGATCCATCTGCTGACTTCACTTTTAGCGGCCCACTTGGCTATGTTATCTATTCGGAAGTGCCTTCTGCCAAACTGAGGTCAAAGACTGTGGGTATTGGTATTTTGACCAATTCTCTTTGTACGATGGTGACGACCATCGTCATTCCGTACCTGTAAGGAGCACATTCCGATTTCGCTATACGACTCGAACAGTTGACCCTTACAGTGTTAATCCTGACGAAGCGAACCTTGGAGGAAAAGTCGGTTTCATTTTCGGTGGCCTTTCTGCCTTTGGCACTATATGGGCGTGGTTCTACATTCCAGAAACGAAAAACCGTACTGTTGACGAGTCAGTTTTATATTTCACTGCACAGTTAGATCTAATTCTCATCCCTCGTCTGCAAGGATTGACATGCTTTTCGAGCGCGGCGTGTCTCCGCGCAAGTTTGCCTCTCACAAGTTTGGCGAGGAGGAAATAGACGATCGAAAGTGATCGGGCCGACTGACCATAATTCATGCTAGCAATGGGAAGCTTCGAAACCTGATATACGACAAGAACCGTTGAAACGTTCATGTATTTTCCACTTTGCGATGGTCTGTAAAGGCGCAATCGTACAGTTTTGTGTTCACTTCCTAGATGACACGCGTTCAGACCACTCTGAAACCAGACGTCATCATAGTAGATCAGGATGGCCGACACAATACACTACTTTGAAGAGAAGAAGAGGTTAACGGACGGAAGTAAACGAGTCATCACTTCGGGTCGAGTCGATGTATTGAAAAGTACTAGTACATTGAGCATAACATCACAGCAAGGTTCCATTACTAAGAGCAAGATAGAACAATAAGCTGAAAAAGTAGAGACAATGCACAGAAGACCATAATATGAACCATGAATAAACAACCACCTAACCACCAGCCGAAACGGAAGGAGTATAAGTGAGATTAAAAAGTAAAGAAAGGGCTCGTGAACAATATATACAACGTAGACATGTATGCCTACGCGAAATCTTCAGGATAAGGAAGGGGAATTTCCCCTGCCCGTTCACCGTGAACCCGGAGTCGATAAAGGCAGGTAAACTCGTCTTTGCCCCAGTTGTTATCAACCAGTAGGACAACGATACCGAAGTCGATCCCAAGGTCTCGGATGTCTTGCGGAACTTGAAAGGTCTGGACGTTATCGGGTGCATGAATATTATACGTGAAATTCACGAGCCGGATCCACTCTCCTGATGAAAGTGTCTTTACGTGAGTTGGCTCCTGCTCATCGACGTATGGCTGCCCGGTCAGTTCAGCTTCAAGACGCGCCTCATCCCGCCTAGCTGCTTGCTGTGTCCGCCAATCCTTCACTTTCAAGACGTTGTCCTTCCCTTCAACCATACCCCAGAGCGACATCTGCCTTGGCGCCGAGCGCATATCAACGGCAACCTGCTTGGCGACATGATCAATTGTGACCTCTGTGATGTATGTCTGGCCAGAAAGCGCAACACCGAGCTGACCCTTTTGGCCAGCGAAGGCCCAGCAGTGTCCAATGTGGGTTTCGTGGTGCAAAGCCGTAACAGGGGGACGGCCGATCGCGATACCGTTACCAGTGAAGAATCCGGTGACCTGACCTAAGAGACTAGCATCATGTAGCACGAATGTATCGCTGGTCAGCTTAGGGATGACCCTTGCGCCACCAGAATGAAGCGCAAAGTCTGGACGGGCCAAGTCGTCTTGTTTCGATGAACGCGAAACTGCGGAGTCGACAAGATGGCTGATAAGCGAAGTGACGTCTTGCCCTTCTGTGGACTTGATGGTTATCGCAGCACTCCCTGCGTTGCCCGACGCTAGTCTGTTCCACCATGCAGCAGCACCTCCCGTCGAACCGCCTGCCTTGACGGCGTCCTTCCCGAGCTCGAGCGCCTCTCTCACTCCGGTCTCCACGCCTCCGATCCTCTCTTCCAAGTCACGTAGCTTGGCCCTCGCCTCTTCGTCACTGCTTGGACCTGGGCTGCTACGCGACTCGCTCTCCCTCTGAGCTTGAATCTGGGCGTGCAAGGACTGTACCTCTTGTCTAACAGCTTCAAGACCTTCGCTTGCCGTGGCCCTGAATTTGGTCTCAACGTCAAAAGCGCGCAGACTTTCCTTCTGTACCCGGGACTCGAGGGCGCCCAACCGACCAACAAGTTCGGAACGGCTCTTCGTGTCGCCTTCATGCCAGACGCGTGATTGCTCGGTGTCTGAAGATAGTTTTGCGAGAGCATTCTCCAGGCGTTGCAGGCGATCCGAGAGTTCACCAAAGTCAGAAGCTGGAATATCCGGCGCGCGATAGGGTGTACGGGACGAAGGTCGTAGTGAAGGAAGGGAACTGAGGTCCAGCCAGCCCTGATTAAGCGCGTGCCATGCGAGGTAGATGGTGAGCGCAATAACCGCATACTTGGTAAAGCGCACAAGCGGCGCAGGATTAGCATGCGATACTAATTGCACTGGCTTATGAATAAGCAAGTCAATGGTAAACCCAAGCACCTTTCCGCACAGTCGCAGGATCAATGCAAGCCCGCCAAACAGCAGCTGTACAATTGACCATGCGAGGCGGAAAATCCCGTTCACACCCCGTCCTAGCAAAGCGCCGATTGAGAACGACGGTCGTGCCGTTCTGTCAAAGTCATCGAACAACGGATTTTCGTCGCTCTCCTCTATGGGCCCAAGCGCTTGCTCAATATCCATCGACGTGTCGATATTGCTTGAATGGTCTAATGGTGGTACAGATCCTCGAGGGACTGATGTTCGTGAATGTGGTGGTACGGATGATCGGGATGAAGGCGGTTTCGATCCTCGAGCTAGTGAAGGTGCATGTAGTACTGGTGTCGTACCACGGTGAGAGCGCTGGCGACAGCAGTTTCGACCTGGTTAACAAATTGATGCAGCCATGCTGTCTGAAGAATCGTACCTGCTCACTCACGCCCTCTTGCGAGTCGCCGCTCTCATCCTCGTCCTCTTCGCCTTCACCTCCTTCCCCTCCGCCGTTCACCTTCCCGTTCGCCTTCCTCCTCTTCTTCCTCTTATCGTAACCAGCGACAGGTAGTGAAGTCAGGGGAGGACCTCCGACTCCTCCACTCTTCTTCTTCTTTCTCCGCGTCCGCTTCCCGTCATCGTCTTCAAAATCTTCATCTGATTCCTCTAAATCTGAAACGGTTGGACGGTATGCCTTGTTGTCCGTTGACATTCGATTACGTTTGTGAGCTGCGGTCGTTCGTCGCTGCGTAGGTCGCTGGCCATTGGCAGCCTGATATTCGCGCTCCTCAGCAGAGTAATTGTAACTTGACTCGCCGCTAGCGTTACCATTGGCTTGAGATATATCTTCGGGTTCTTGTGAGCGCTGTCTCATGAGGAAGGCGACGGGAGGAAGGCGCCTGGACATCTCCATGACGTGTTCGAAAGGGCTCTTCCCTCGGCTGCTTTCATGAGATACCTCGTTGTCTTCACCTTCGGAATCTGGGACGTGTCGTATCGAGGCAGATTTAGATATAGGCCTCGGAACACGTGCAGCTGTTCGGCTGGGCGGTGGGGCTAAGCGGCGATTTATGGTTGACTGTGTTTCCTTCTCGTATTCAACAGACGTGCTGCGAGGCAGGACCGGTTTGCGGGCACCGGAGGCCCAGGAGTCATTGGGATTGGTGGGCGGCATGACGTCGTCTACGGCTTGGTTAAATGCACTTGCAATATTTACAGAAGTGTCCTTGACGCTCCACTTCTCAGGATGGGGAGATGTGATGGTTCGTGAGCCCACGCGCGCGCCTAGGCGAGATTGTTCGGCCTGCTCGCGCTGTTTGAGGCGGGCGAAACGGACGAGAGCAGGTTCGTCGTCTGAGTTATCTCCGTCGACCAGCACGGGTCTATCTGGTTTGGGGGGTGATCGCGTACCAAGGGTAGGGGCTCTAATCTGATATCAGGACACGAGTATAAATCCACGTTGCTGTGCTCACCCGTATGCGTAGGAAGCAGGTATCGTGCGGCGGGGTGGGGAGTGCGGCGGGCGGTTGTGATCTCTTGAGTTGGGTTTATTGAGGAAGGTGTGATGATCTAGACGTCTGCCTTGACCAAGAGGTGTGCTCGAGAATGACATGTACTTCGTGTTCAGGATTTAAATCAGCACGCGAAGATAATCTCGAGCAGGTTGTGTCCAGCAAGAAGAGGTGCCAAAGTGGTGTGGTATGAGTTCAGATAGCAATTCGGGGTACTTGGTAGATGCATGCACAAGATTGTCGAGTCAATCAGGGAATTTGCCTCACGAAGAACGCGTGGTCAGGCAGTAACAAAGTTCGTGTCTAGCAGGGGATGATTGCCATGCGTACTTGTGGCCAGCTACCGAGCCCAGTCAATGTTTGGCTCTATTTGGCTCTAGCCACGATCCCTTTCGCAGACAATGGCGAGGTCCAATTTGAATGCCAAAGCAACGGCGTCAGGCCGATATTGTTAGCAAGGCCCTCTGAGAGCGCCATTGTTGTACAGTATATCCCAAGGTACATTCCAAATAATAAATCTCCACTTCCTAGATTTCCTTCTTCACTCTCAGTCATGCCGCTGCATGCCCCATGCCAGTCGCTACAAGTCGGCAAACTTGTCGGTAGCCTGGGTAAATAACAATGTCAGAAAATGGGAACCACAGCATGGAAAAATTCTAGACTTGCTTCAACCAGAAGCTTAGCAATTCCTGGTTCGCGCGCCGAATGGCCAGCGTCAGGGACAATGTGGAGAGTAATCTCAGGCCAGACCTAGCACGATCGTTATTAGCAACTAAACGTTGGAACAGTGTTTTTCTGGCGCAGAAACTCACCTTCTTGAGCGCATACGCCGTTGTCGCCTGTATAAGCTATAATCAGACTTGAATTCTGGAAGGTGACACTTGTATACGCACCGGACAAACGACGTCGTATCTCCCTTGTACAACGACAGCAGGGATATGCCGGCTGTTACATCGGGTGAGTCATAGTACTGTTAAGACGGACGAAACAATCACATCTTATCGATCTCCTGCTCCTCCAACAATTGGCCGTCTCGCATGAAGCCCTGGGATTAAATCAGCGCGACTTCCGATATCACCAATTGTTGGCATTGAGGGAGACCAGTCCTTACATCATTAACGAAGTAATGGTTCTCAATTCGTGCGAATGCGCTGTGAAATCATGCATGGAAATGAACTGTAGCTAGACCCGTCAGAGCATCAGGAAACGCTTACTTGGCAAATTCGTCGTTCTCAGCCTGCGCGACATGCTTGGGGTCGACATAAAGCTTCGAAGTTGACATCCTGAAAATTTGTCAAGAAACGACTGCTTTTTGGATATATGCAAACATACTGACTCCCATTTTGACCAGGCCTTCGCAGCATTAAGCCTGGTCTCCTCATCGGCAGAGTTAAGCTGGGCATGATAAGCAGTAATCATGTCATGGCGCTCAGCCTCGGGGATCGGCGCGATGTACTCTTCCCTGACATCGTTCGATAGACTCTGAATAAGAGGTCGACCAAAGCATGTGACGACAGCCTACCATGCATCAGGGAATAGATGGGAGGTTCCCTCCTGGTAGAAGAACTTCAATTCGCTGAGAAACAACGATCATGAGTCATGTCATGGGAGATGAGCGGCATATTTTCGTACCTCTTTCGGAGGGTAAAGATTCCGCTGTGATACGGGTTAGAAATCAGACGTGCCATATCTGGTCATAACGAACCGGAGGACTAGAGACTTGACGCGATCGGGGTGGGCCTATGGGCGATCAAGAATTAGCGCTCCCGGAAATGACAACAAATCTTATAGCCGACATACTTGCGCATAAGCCAGAGACAGAGTCGAGCCCTAACACAATTTGAGCACACCTCAATGAGTGGACTGGATATTCGCGCACCCACGAGCCACCGAAAACATGCCACTTGTCAATGCCGAGATGCGCACGGATTTTCTCGATGTCTTTCACAAGATCCCAGGTGGTGTTCTCTTCCAGAACAGCGGAACTTGTGGGGAATTGCACCCGCACACCTTCAACAGCTGCCCGGAGAGAACTGAAAGACACGACTCACGGGTTAGATTTCCCTGAACCCCTTTGGTCAAAAAGGACAATCTTCGCGTAAGATCAGAAAGATATTCTGAGATAGACGCTGACACTCGATCGACAAGGTGACGCACCTTGTACTTGGCAGGATTGAAGAACGAACGATCCTTAGCATCTGTGCCACTCCCAGGACCACCTGCCGTAGTCCAGGGTAATCAGCATGAAGAGTAACACATTTGCCTGCTTCCAAAACGCACCGTGAAGGAAGACGACTGTTTAGACGGTTGAACAAGTATCACACTAGCCTGAGTCATTTGATACGTACCTGGCGTGCCGGTCTTGTTCCCGCTGACTTCGTAGCTGCAAAAATACAGCACTCTCAGCGTAACAACCCATAAGTTCCTCTAGAAACGCACTAGAGTGTGTGGATATCAGACACCTTCAGTGCTCCAGTCTCATACGGCTCAATGGGGGGATACATGATGTTTGCGAGTCGAGCAGGGGTTCTGACTTGCTTGCTGCTGCAGCGCACCGTGCAGGGTGTCTGTAAAGAAGGGAGAGGAGTGGCTCGAAGTACAGAGCCCGGGACTGAAAGCAGCAAAGCTAATTTGGGACCTTTGTCTGGCAGCCAGAGGCCGACCCGGAGCCTTGCGCACATTATATAGACTTGCCTTTTCCAGCTATCGAGATTGCGCTCTGGTCCACAATCAGATCAGGCGCACCGCCCCTGCCGTAAACTCGTCCCGGTGAACCTGAACTTGGACTATAATGTGCGTGATAACTCAACATTGTATTCATGCTTGTGTATCAAGATAAGTCAGTTCGCTACAAATAATAACACAGTACTACGACATAGGGATACACGTAGGTCGCCAGCTTTTGTGTCGGTTTCGGAAATTGAACGTATCATTCTGCAGAGGGTTCTTGGCCGTTGAGCATGCACGTTATCCCATTCATGGCTCTCACCGACTGCTCCAAGTCCATCCTCTTGGTTGTCTTCTTCTTCGTCCCGTCCTCAGCAATGGTGTCCTCGTACTCGCTCCCCACCTTCTTTTCAGTGTACGCGCGCAGCAGCTCCTCTGCGATCGCCCATATCCATCGACGTGCGCGCATGCTGGTCGTGCGATGTACCTGCGACAGGTACAGACACCAGTCGCTGTCGTAGGGCGAGTGCACCTCATGCGCCACGGGCACCTCTGAGCGCCCGTCTTTGGCCCACGTCTTCGCTAACCGTGCATACTCGCTCTCAACCGGAACAGCCCAGCCCAGCGCGAGCACGCGGTCCCGCGCATGTGGCTGGAAAGTCGTGAGTGCGTGGCGACGCAGGAGGCGGCAAGTCGAAAGTAGTGCGACGAATGAGCGGTCGGTAAGGTAAGGCAGGATGACCTGCAAGACATCGAGCGGTTGTGTGGTGAGGATGTCAGTGGTGGTTTCAGGGTTGGGCCCAAGCGCCGCTAGACGTGCAGGTGAGACACTCGGATGGAACCTCGGAAACCTGTTGGAAGTAGATCGGTGATGAGGAACAGCAAAACAGGACCCAAGGCGTAACGTACACATCCGGTCTAGTGAGTGTCCACTCGAGCCCTTGCGACTTCAAGGCGCTCCATAGGAAGGTATTGCCTTCACCTTCGTCAGGTTTCCAGAATGGCCGAAGATCGACCTTTTCTGCCCCGACACCCTCATAATCAACGCCCGAAAACCGTCCGGCAGTCGGTCCTCCCTGCGGACGACCGAGGACGCGCTCAATCTCGCACAGGGCAGTTACGGAATCGACAGAATAGTCTGTAGCACCGAAGAGGTGCCGGAGAATGGAGGCACAAACGGTGTGCAGAGTTACGATCTTTGACGTAAATCAGCCAATCGATGAGGGCGCCGCCACGAGTCGACGTACCGTGCCTCCGTCTGTTTCCCACTGCATGCTGATCACAAGAGGGATGGTAGGCTTGTTCCCGAACATGTTATTGTCTATGGGTGCGAAAGAGGTCAGGTCGTCTTGTAGTTGACTGCACGACAGCAAATGTGCGCACCAAGATACTCGAAGGTGGTACACGCGCCGGGCACCATGATGCCCATTGCAACGGCCCATTGGAAGTAGTTGTGCTGCTTATCTGTAAGTGCACCCGGTGGTGGTAGGTGTGGCTGCGTCGAGCGAGGGCTCGGGGTGAAAGGCAGGCGACACAGGCTGCAGGACATGTCAGGGGAAGATTACTGGTCAAATACCAATGGCGTATATCCGCAGGGAGTTCTACAGGGAACAAGAAGAGAGTACTGCTCAACCTTGATCCTGCCTCTTTTGTAGCTCTTTTCCGGCACAACGGAGAGTTGATACGGTTTGCCAACGTGACAATAGGTCTCGACAAAGGCAATTATTGACCTCAAAGCTCAATTGAAATCCATGCCGCGTCTCGATTGCGGATCTGTGTAGCGATTGTCTCCCATTATGGTACACCTGGATTGAATACCATTATGTACTGGCATTGTAGCCATCACAATCGCCGAGGCGCTGTTGCTCCTTAGAACCTCAATCCGTTAACTGTCTTCCTTCAAACGTTCAAACGGTACGCCAAACAAAGGCAACATGGGCAAATGAAACACGACTCTCGAAAGGCTGGTATTCCGGGGTAATGCTGAGCGTCGTCAAGTCAGATAGGACCCTCAAGTTCGAAGTCATTCCGACGCCCAAGTCGATTATCAGAAAAGCGAAGGCGTGGAAAGACTTGAAGACCTCCGAATACGAGGCTCCAAGTAACTCCGCGTCTTTTTGCTTGAGATGTCTGCGCATGAAGGAGTGAGTACGGAAGTGACCTGAAGTCCACCACCTCACAATAACTGGAATCCAAGGACGTCTAAACAGAAGAAACTCCATAGCTTTGTGCACATACATGTAAACATACCATAAGACCTGGTGAAGACATCCTAATCCAAATTCATACAGTTTGACAAGAAACGAATCCATGTCTAGTCACCGCCGGCTCCTGAAACTGCCAAGCACGGATCCTACCGCTCTTCCCAAAACAGATCTTGGAGGCACGGCTTCGCTCTCCTTGACGGGGGACAGTTCTGTCGGGATATCAAGCCCTCCACCGCCCTGGAACAGTGTTAGTGTTGTGAGAGTACCAAGCGGCGGGGAACACGAAAGAAGAGACGCACCGGTGCGAGCTGGTCCCAAGCAAAGGAAGTAGGCTGGGCAGTAGGGAACAAGTTGATCTTCCGCTTCTTTTTCTTCGGCGTCGTAAATCTGTCGGCACCCTCAGGCATCTCCATGCTAGCACTCATACTGACACTGGCACTAGCACTGGGGTCGCGCCGTCGTCCGATATCTTGCACCGGGTGCTTGTTCTGTGCTCGGCTTGATGGCTTGGTCCTCGTAGTTCTTGGCGGAGGCTTTGCGCTGTTCGCTGCTACGCTTCCCGCCCGTGCCCTTGGTTTAGTCCTAGGTTTCCGTCGAGCTCCCTCGTCGTCCTCTTCGTCGTCCTCGTCGCCCTCGTCGCTTGCCCTTCGCTTGTTCCTTCTCTTTGGTGCCTTTCCCTCTTCTACGTCCTGGTCATCTAGGGCATCAGCCTTCCGTTTGCCTTTCCTATCAGCCGTGTTCTTCTGCTCGACGATCTCGACCTCATCATCGTCCTCGTCTGCCTTGGGTTTCTTCTTTCTCCCCCTTCCTGTCCTCCCGTCTTGTCCCTTCTCATCTTCACTCTGCTCTGGATTGTTCTGGCTTTTTACATCATTCTTAGTCCTTTTCGTAGCCTTCTTAGGCCCCTGAACTTCCTCAATTTCGTCGTCTTCTTGCTCTCCTTCTCCATCTTGCTGAGCATCCTTATGTGACGACGAGGCAGCACGAGCTCCCTCGTGTCTCGGTTTGGGGCGACCATTTGATTTCTGCTGTGGCGGAGGCGATGGTAGTTGAACGATGACCTCTTCCACCTCGGTTTCGGAGGGATGACCTCCGCTCGGGTCTGTAGATCTGGACTATTTAGAATGGGAATGGATTTTCGATTCAGGATTCAAACAATCACGTAGCAACAAATTGAACCCAACCTTCTTAGATCGTTTCGGTGCTGCCTGAGTGCGAGCCTGAGCCTGAGCTTCAGCCTGTTCAACTTTAGCCTTCTCAGCATCTAGCTGAACTTTCAGTATCTCAACCCGTCTCTCTGCATCCTCCAGATGTTTCCTCGCCTCGTTGGCCTCTGCATCCGCGCGCTCCGCCGTGTCATGAGCTTCAATGATCGCTTGCTATGATAAAGAGAGTCAGAATCAGCACCCTCAACGCGAGCAACGCTCATACCGCAACGTGTCACACAGGGAACTCACTTTATGCTCCTCCAGCACCGCTTTGTACTTCTCTAACTTCTTCTTGATCTTCTCCAGCGCGGCCTCACGTTCTTGCACGCCCGCCTCCGCTTCTTGTGAGCGCGTTTCGAGCTCCTTAACGCGTACCTCGAGCTCGATTCGGCTGCGGCGAAGAGCGTCCATCTCCGCGCCTTCACGACTTTCGAGGCTCCGCCACTTCTCGAGTTGTCGTCGAAGATCAGCCACGGTACGCTCGGCTTCAGCGTGCTTCGTCTCCAACTCCGCATGGGAGGATTTGAGACCCTCAAGATGCAGAGTCGTGCGTTCGAGAGTTGTTGCGGCGCTGCTGGAGGAGGCGGCAAGCGTAGTATGCTCTTTGCGCAGGCGCGCGAGCTCGTCCTACAGTGGGACGAATACGCACATGATGTACAATAGCTGATTTGCATGTGCATACAACCGAAGTAAATGATCAGTCGGGGGCGTACCTCAGCTTGGGACTTCTCCTTCAGCGCTTCGGCGAGGTTCTCCGCGGTGTCGCGCAGCTTTCCCGCCAAATCCTCACATCTGGCTTCCAACACGCCCGCCTTTCCTTCCAGCTGCGAACTCAGAGCCATCCTCTCTTCCTCGTTTGATCTTCGCGTCTCCTCCAGCTCCAGCTCCAGTTCAGCGACGCGCTCACCAAGTTCTACTTCCCTACTTTGAAAGGCCACCAGTCGATAATCACGCTGCAGCCGCGCCAGCCGTTCCCGTCTTGTTTCCTCCCGCTCCTTCAAGAGAGCCATACGCTCTCGGTCGAGCTCAGCGGCAGTTCGGAGATGCGCGATACGGTGCACGACTTGCAAGGACTCGCAGCCCTCACGCCATTCAAGACGTTCTGCCTGCCAGCGTTGCTGGAGGGCCGCTACAGCTTCTTTGCCGCGGTTTTGCTCATCGGTCAGCGCCTGGCGGAGCTTGTTGATTGTGTGCTCAAGTGTGCGTGTCTGCGTGACGAGTTCTTCAATATGAGCCTGCTTTTTTGCAACCATGGCCTCGAGAGGCGCCAAAGAAGGGGTGGACCGAAGCGGGGTGGGGGCTCTTCGTGACATTGTCGTTGTCTTCGCGTCCCAACGGCTTACAAAAGCGAGTTTGGGTGGTCTCTCGTCAATCAGTACTTGCAATAATTACAAACAGCGTCGGTATATCTTCAACGATGGATCAGGAAGACAATAATCAAGCTAGATCTGACGGACAGAGCAGTAGAACATAAATACACGGGAACGGCGGCGACCCTCGTGGTCGCGGTCAAGCAGCTCGAACGCGTGGCCACGTGATCACAACTCTGGATTAACCTTTTATGGTAACAGTATTATCTGTCTCGTCTGTCTTGCCATAGTCTTGCCATTGGGAATTGAAAATGTCACCCAGTACAAAACCAGCTCGTGATATAAAGGTCCATGTACCCAGACATAATTCGCAACGGATTGGTCCAGCAGGGACAGCCACAATCGAGGCATTGGCCCGTGAACAGCGCGTACGAGTTGATGTGCGCCAGACGGCATATGATCCATCGAGTGCGCTTGCCCAAGCCATCGTTCGTGTCCTGTTTCCTTATCTAACATGCATTGTGATATTGACCATGTACTAGGAGAGCGCATCTGACTGGAACTCCCTCCTGATGACCGCTCGCGCCGAACGAGGACCCCAGTGGGACGTTGGTACCCAATTGTGTGTTTGATCCTCGTATTTTGTCATTCCAATTAGTCAATCTTACATTTACAGGTTCCTCGTTGACGAGTACTCTGAGCTCTACTACGACCCCAGTTCCCTCCTGGAGTACCAGAAGGATTCCCGCCCCTCAGCCGACGGCGAAGAAGCCTCCGCATCCGCCAACAACCCAATACACTCTGCACCTGATTTTCCCAGCACACCACAAGCACAACACCGTCATCCCCCGCATGCCATGCACACACCACAGCACCACTCTACGCAATACTTTGCCGCCACCCCAAACATGCCCATGGGTTCTCCACGCCATCCATTCCCTGGCCAGGGGATGGGCTATGGCGGCATGAACCATCCAGTCTCTCCTGCGCAGTTCTATGGCGGCGGGGACGGGATGCCTGCGTCCCCGATGCGGATGGGCATGGGCGGCATGGGAATGGGAATGGGAATAGGCTTGCACAGCCCAGACGCCATGGTGATGGGCTCGCCGGATGTGCGGCGACGCGTGACGAGGGGGATGAGCGCAGAAGATGGGTTCGGTGGGATGCATGGGTAGTTAGGCATTGGCAGTAAGCATTCGATAGCAGCTGAATTCTCTCTGATCGAAGTGGTTCGTCGTTAGTATATTCTCAATTGTTGTTTCATTATCTTGTATCGATATCTTAGACTTATGTCTCCTGGCTCTAAGACCTACAGAAAACTTGATTCGTACACACACCAGCAAATTCGGTTGTCTTGTTGCTGTGAACCTGAGCATACATAAGTATTTCATTTCTTACCGACTCAATCTTTGCTATGGACTTGATTACTGAAGTATCAGGAGATGAGGTACAAAAAACAGCTCGCTCTATTTCATCCCCGTGTTGTACACCAGCCATTACAAAGGACCGTTTTCCGCCGCCCAGAGGCTGAATTTTAGTATATGATGCACATCACGCCGTAATAATGTTGAGCCTCTCATCAGGCAAGAAAGTAGGTGTGCAAGTCCTGTTCTTCATTGGAGTAGCATCTTTAACTCACCGCATGGAATTAATGCCTCGATGCAGCTAGAGGACAGATCAGTGAGTGTACACCTTTCCAGTTGCACGCTAAGTGCTAGAGCACAGATTGTTAAGGTATATATAAACCTAGAACTAGCGCTCCGTGGTACACAGATCCCCAGCAATATCTCAGGATGAAGTCAGTCTATTGGCGATGGATATTAGGTCACAAAGGAATAGGGTCGAGACTGCAAAAAGTAGCAGAAGGAAGATCGCCAAGTCGGACAGCTTCCACAAACGTTGATGGCAAGCTACTATCGTCTATGTCATCTAAGCAATCCCCCATATTGACAACCGATTGCGCGTCGTGGAATTCCATGCAAGATCTTGCTTCCTAGTCTATTTCGAACAGAGTAGGCCATCATTCTGTGCCTCCAGGATTCGCGGGGAGTGTCATTGATCCTACTCTCGGTATTAGGGAGTGTATCAACATATCCAGTCGACAATCGACTTCCGAAATAGCACGCTGACTTCAGAGAAAAATATGCAGTCTGAACACGATGGTTACATCAACAGGTCCAATGTGAGTGTTACAGGGGTAAGCTTGAGACGCCCGAGAATCCAGGAAACCGCGCAATAAACCAACATCCCAATTGATCAGGTCGACTTGAATGTCATTGCAAGCGCGCTTTGGCGTCTGCGTGTTGCCTGTTGCACCATGACTCGGATGGCTTGAACCTACTGCCTACTTGACCTTCTGAATGTGGACTGTAATGTTTAGCTGTACCACCGATTCATAATTCAATGTTATCCTAGGACACTCACTGCTGCAGCGCTTCTTTGTTGCGCAGATGGACAAGGTAACGTAAGATCGTTACAATGGGAAATATCTGCGAGGTACCCGTTGTGGCTATGTTAAGAATCATTTACAAGAGCCGTTGCTGCCCATCCGCGGCGGACAACTCGGCAAGTTCGAGAGCTCCGTTCTTGAAATACGTCCTAATGTAACTTGCTTAGAGTTCCAATTTGCTGGAGACCTACACGTCTTCAAGGTCGGCGTTTGAAGGCCATGGCCGGTCAGAGAGAGCTATGGTCCCGGGGGTCGGATTCCTCCATTCTGTGCTGCAAATACGTTCGCGCCTGTTAGCTCTCCAAGTCATCTAATGTTCCAGATCAGGCCGTCCCACTCAGTTCTGGAAATGATAGCGGCGGCAACGACAGCATTCATCGAAATGGCACGGGCGATGTCAAAAGATCCCTTGACGGAGAGTTGTCCGTGACACGAATGAGGTCCATCGACACCTGTGGATGGTGGGCCGGAAGGGAAATCTGCACCCTCTTCACTGGCAGAGAATGGCTAGCCGCCAGATCTGCGTCACCGAGGATCCTTCCCTGCATCTCTTCTGGTACGACTACACGATATTCATCAAGCCCATTCCCGGCTGTCTCCTCGACCACCACTTCTTCGCCTCGTATATCTGCCCCGATGCGCAGCTCTACAAGTGCACCTGCGGGTTCCTGCGGACGTACGCCCGCATGATCAAGCACGAGAGTGATTTCAGGATTGCGAAGGATGTTGGACTTGTACCAGCTACACTGACATGGGAGAAACAGGTCCCTCTCGCGTGGGAACTCAAGGACATCCATGACAGCAACGTCAACCAACGCTATGGGTATGATAATTGCTTCAACACAATTGCACCTATAGTCTCATCGCCGATTCCATAAGACATCATGGCTTGACGTATAAAAAGGGGACAGTATTTCATTCGGATCGTAAAGACGTTTCTGGTATATGCCTACCGACAATCTCCAGCAATCCGAACAAGCCAAGCTCAACTCAACAAGATCGCTAAGCAAAGAGTCGAATAAAAACCGCGCGGGCTGGCCCCATCAGGCAGCGAAAGGCTAAAAAGTATTAGGAGATGTGAATATGGAGACACTACTGTCCACAAGTATTCGAAGAAAAATAGCGTACGAGCCGCGTGTGGTATCACGACGTCAGTCACTGTGCAATGTAGCGGAGCGGAACGGAACGGAATAGGGAAAAGCGTCTGTCGAGTCCTATGGAGCTGGGGAAACATCGAGACCAGCTTCTGCCCTTTTTCGGCCGTGCGCACCGCTCAAGCAAGAACTGCAGCGACGACGGCGCCAACGACACCTGCGAGACCCATCGACGCGAGGTTAGCAACCGCGCCACTCGAGTTGCCACTGGTACTGCCGGACGGTGACGGCGCAGAGCTGGAGCCACTGCAAACGGACCGTTAGAATTTAGACATAGAGTCGGTCACACTGAGCTGCAAACTCACGAAGCTGAGGAGGACGCATGGGAGCTGGAACCTGAGACAGTGGAAGAAACATGGGAGGCAGAGCTGCTGCTAGCAGCAGACGACGAGGCAGGAGCACTCGAGGTGGGAGCACTCGAGCTAGATGCGCCCGCCGAGCTGCTGGATCCGGAGGCGGTGCTGGAGGAACCACCAGCGCTAGCGCTCAGGCAGCTGTTGGAAGCTGACATACGAAGAGTATTAGCCGGAGTTGTTGAATTAAACAATGAAGATACATACGCCCAGGGTTGATGGTGAAGGCCGCTGACTGGGCAGTCAAGCCATTGGAGTCATGAAGAGTCAGGCCAACAGAAGTGCCTAAAGGAACTATATCAGACCAGAAAATAAGGGAAAGGTATCATTTACATACCCTGGGTGACATTGGTGGGCCAAGTAAATGAAGTGCCAGTAAGCCCAGCGTACTCCTGGAGAGGGGTAGCACTGGGTGAGGAGCCGGGTTCAATGCTACATATGAATCCGGTATTAGTAGTACACTTTCATCATAAATACAGGCGACCGACCTCTATCGATAAGAAACAATGCGAAAGAAAGGAAATCAGGTGAGTAAACCGTGGAGCCGTCTTGATGCCATCATACACACCAAGAAGTAAGGAGCTGTAGATTTCGTAAGCGAATGAATTCGGGCAAAATAGCACGAGACAACGTACGCGATCCTCCCGTCCACGAGAGCAATGTGGGTTCACACTGCACCGCGTTGGGGCTTTGAGGTATTCACAATTTAAACGCTGAACAAGCAAATTTGTCACAGACACGTACGGGGTGTTGATAGTAAAGTTGCTCTGGGCAGCGACACCTGCCACAAGGAGCGCGACATTGAGGAGCGCGACAGAAACAGCCTTCATTGTTTGAGGTTGCGGAAAAAATACAACAGTCGTCGAAGAGCGAGCTTGTGGGAAGGGGAAGAGCGGGGGCCAAAGTTGACGCGTGTAACGGAGTGCTGTTTTATGGTCGGGAATAACCGCACGCGGCGTTTATTTGTTTGTACTACGGCCGAGGCACGGTGATGGCATGCATTTCCCGAGTTTCTCGCTCCTTCTCGACGCCATTTCTCTTGTCCTCGTCATCCGTCGTCAGCGAGCATTTGATGTGATCGTTTTTCCTGTGTTTTCCCCGCCAGATTTATCGCGTTCTCTCCACTCTTTCCAGCCTTTTCCACAGCAAATGCAGCCCTATGTAGCCCCTCTATCTCGTCTGAACATGAGGTAATATATGACGTTTGTTTTCGAGATAAATCCATCTCCGCTGCTGGCGCCTTTTCTGAATGGTTTCTCCGTCAACAATTTGCGGTCAGCGTGACCTCGGCGTAAAATTACTCGCATCTCAATTTGATGCCAACGCTCAACCTGGCTCCCTGCTCCCCCATCCTGGGTTATGGAATGACACACAGCTCCTACTTTTCTCTTCGAAATGACCCCAGGCCAGTCGGACGGCCACCTGCCTTTTCGTTTGCAACCTGGGGGCCGTCCTACACCAGCTTCACATGTGTTATTCATATCCAACAACACATGTAGAGCAACGCGTTATCTCCTGTCCGATGTTTCTCAGGCTCGTGTCCGTGGGGCTGAAAGCACCCTATCCTGAAGCCTGACAGCTTGAATTTCTTGCTCCTGGACTTGCCTCCTATCGTGTTCCAAAACTATGGAGTACGCTCTCCTGAAAGAACAGCGTGTGCTCGCGTGCCTAAGGCCATTTGTCGCGCTCGATGTGTCATCACACGGCCCGTAGTTCTTCATGCGCAACAGGGCAGTGAGTACACACATGCGCCAGCGATGATTGGCTGGAGATGTTTTGAAAACGATTGTGAGGAGGGGGAACAGTCTTTTTTTTTCTTCGTCTATATAAGTTTATTCAGTGCGTCCGGACAATCACACCGGATCCATCTCTGTTGCATGTCTTGCGACGAAGAAATGGTAGGTTAGGTAGGGAGTCTTTCCCATAGCGAAGTTGTCAGCCGTTGCAAGTCATCTTATTCTCATAGGATTGGGCGACTGCGTCCCGCGAATCTTTGTCTGCCGCATCTGTATGACCGCTATGGCGCTATGCAGGCGCGCGTTAGTGGATCGTCGTACGTGTATCTCAGATCTACATACTCACTGCGCAAAGTCCATGTTTGGCATGCTGGACATAACGGACCATGATCCTAGCGATTCAGATCTCACACAGCAGCAACGACCTACTCGGCTTCAGAGGCAATTCGGAAGTAACACCTACCTGATTCGTATGCGAGGCCTGAATGCTTCCCAACACCGAGGGGATACCGCTACAACTAGATGAATGGCTTGTTTATCCAAAAATACATCTGCAGCACTTCTCTCTGCTTCGCGACGTGTCCCCGTTCATCACTCAGTCGGGAATACCAAGCACACACCGTCATCGCCTGCACTAACCACGACACCCCCGCCCAGCCCGAGCGCAGCCTGCAGGATTGGCTCATGGTGCCCCTTATGCTCGCGCAGCAGTGCACCTGTGCGCGCATCCCAAGTGCGTAAAGTTTTGTCTGCAGAGGCGGATACAACCAGGTGCGATTTGGGCGCGGGGAGACGCAGGAGGGATGTCACGGCGTCCTGGAAGGATATCACATATAATATTGAGAAATCTGCGCAAAATGACGAGCGAAGAGAAGTTGGATAATAGGTGTTGGAAGGAAAATACGAAAGAATGCGACAGAAATCCATGGATTGGAAGGAGGATAGACCAATGCAAAGAGGGTGACATACCTCGTGCTGAAGCGTCGCCCGCAATCGCATCGTGCTGAGGTCCCATATACAAGCCTTCCCATCCGTTGCGCCTGTCACGACCACACCTCCCGTACTCGCCGCAGTAGCTCCCGGCACAACGCTTGCGAGCTCAACGAATGTCACAGCCTCCACGCTCTCGCCCTCCTGGTGCCCACCAAGCGCACCGACAACATCACCCTTGCTCAGGCTCACCACACGCACACCGCCCGATGCCCCACCCACTACCGCCAGCGTCGAAGCGGGATTCACGGCAAGCGCAGTGATGCCGTCGAGTGCAAACCGCGCGTCAGAGGGGGTCAGCTTGAACAGCGGCGCGGGATTGCGCGGGTCCCAGAAAATGAGCGTGCCCTCGGCGTCTGCAGTGATGATGCGCTTGCCGTCGGGAGTGAACTCGCCGCACTGCACGGGCGCGGTATGGCCGGCAAATACTTGCATGGTGTTCCCAGAGGGTACTGCGCACGCAGCGGAATGGGGTCACGAGAGTCCAGTGTATGCATAGAGCTCGGGGACTTACACTGCCATAGCCAAACTGTTGAATCGTTCGAGCCTGCGAGGAGCACATTCCCTTTCGGATGCCATCGTAGCCACTATGCAGGGACGTAGATATATTTGATCACAATTAAATACGTAAGGAATGTGAACCGAGTCACCTACCATAACCTCGTCCGGGCCCTGCAGCTCCGTCAGGAACTCCCACAGCCTCCAGTCCTCCTTCCCCACCCGCCGCCATATGCGCACCTTGCCGTCCATCCCTCCCGTTGAGATCAGCTCTCCGTCCGCGCTGAATCCCGTGCAAGTAACACTGTCTGTGTGCCCCGTGAGCTTGACCAGCTCGTCCCCCGTTGTGTAGTCCCAGATATAGCCCAGATCGTCCTCGCCGCCCGACGCTGCTAGAGGTGCGATCGGGTGTGTCGAGACGGCGAAGACCGAGCCGTTATGTGTGGGGAAATGCTGCATCGAGTTGTCTTCATACACCACAGACTCGTCGGGATGCGGTTCGCCATCATCGTCCATTGCGATCTCGCCATCAGCATCGTCGTCGTCCATTAGCTGGTCGCCATCGTCCCCGACCTCGATGTAGACATCGTTCGGGTCGATGAAGTCCTCGTCCTCCAAGTGCGTTTGCTCAACGGGCTCGGCAGCCATGATTTTCGAAGGGTTTTGATAGTGTGTATTGACGGCTCAAAAACCTGTAAGATGTAGGTAAGGAGACGCCTGGGCTGATTAAGTAACTGCTTAGAGAGCTTCGCAAATTTATTGAGCAAGCACCAAAGTAAGGCGGGCGTCTAAACAGTATCTGCGTACAAGGCACGTGATTACCCTACCAGCCTACTCCAGCCTGAGGTTCCGGCTCCCTCAGTCTGAATCTCAAATACTGGGATTTATCCAGCGGGCCTGGACACGAGGCAATCGGATATATCTCCTGCTCGGTAAGTGCGCGCCCGTGTCCTTTCTCAGAAAATTAATGCCATGCCATTTCAGTCAGCCCTAAATGGAGGACCCACACAGGATCACAGCCCGACGCTGAACTACAAGTGTGATAAAAACCAAGCACATTGTTTGAAATGATTTCTCTGTCCAGCCAAATCCCCAAGTTCCATCTCACCTGGTGCTTTCTTGCCAATGACTCCTCCGTTAGGCCGCGGAGCGGATATCCAAGTCGAGACGAACGGATGGAGGGATGAGGTGTTTCCCCTCACGCCGATACGTTTCTCGTCTAGTCGAAGCTGTTGGCGTCCCGGTCAACGCTCCGCGACTCCGCCACCTTTCCTGCGAATTCTTACGTGGAACGTTGATTTTATGGCCCCGAATGCCAGAGAGCGGCTGTTCTGCATCCTTGCATACATCCGGTCCACCGTCCTTGCTTCCCCATTATCATGTCCAGACCCATGCTGTATTCTCTTGCAAGAAATCGCTTTTGGAATTTTCCCGACACTTCTGCAGCATGACTGGGTTCGCAAGAATTTTCAGATCGTCCCGTCCAGTCCGCAACATTGGCCTGCAGGTGCTACATATGGGAATGTCACACTCATCTCGAAAGCAATTCCCGTTCTATCTGCCCGCTCGCTCGTATTCGGGAGTTCAATAATGGGAAGGAATGCCTTGATGGTTGACGTGCAGCTTCGCGAGCAGCACACGACACGCACGGTCGTCTTGCGGATCGCCAACACACATCTCGAGTCGTTACCTCAGGGCACGCTCGCGCGTCCTGCTCAGCTCTGCGCGATTCGTACATCATTCCGCGATGCAGGAGTACACGCCGGTGTTGCGGCCGGAGATATGAACGCCATTGCCCCGAGCGATGCGTGGGTCCACGTTCGTGCAGAATTGCAGGATGCTTTTCGTGGCGCGGAATTTTGCAGCGAAGGATTCACATGGGGCTTCCAGCCTCCCTCTCGTTTTCCTCCCGGCAGGCTCGATAAAATACTTTACACCTATGAAGTACGAGGCGGAGGCTCGCTCCAGGTGAACGATCCACAGACAATTGGTGCAGGGTTGCGGACCGGACGTGGGCAGTGGGCGAGCGATCATTTTGGGCTTGTCACTACCGTCAGCTTCGTGACGTGGTGATATTTGATGTTTCAGGGTTCTCGGCGTCATCGTGCGTTCGTTCCTGCGCCCGCCGCAAAAATCAGGGTTATGCAAGTCTAATAATATTGGGGTTCTGGCTATGTCACATTTCTCCTCGCAGGGTGCACCTACCATGTATCGCAATCTACAAGCAGTTTAACCGCTAGTAAAAGCAGAGTTTGGCACTAACCGATATAAGAAAGAGTCGCCAGTGAATTTCTACTAAACAACGCTTGGGGTAATTCTATCACGGTCACGAGACGATCGTGATGCGCGACGTATTCGGTTGCAGGCGCGTGTTATTTGTGACTAACTTTTATCTGTCGGTCACCAGAAGACGAGTTTCGGAACGCCATACGGTCTGAGTGTACCAATAGGCTTCCTATGATGTCCGACGATGGTAAAGGACGCGAAATTTGCGATATATCCGTACGATGTCCGCGAAGGAACCATGATTTCGAACTCTCAGCTGGATTGAGCCTCATGGCTACCAAACGTGACGCTTCCAAGTGAGTCGATAATTGTCTTCCGATTATGACCAATCGCAAACGTTCTTTTCGACTAGCTAAGAACAACCCTCTATAGAATCTGCTATCGATGTTACGTAAACGGAAAGCAATCGCATCCCTTCTAATGGAGAACATGAGGTAATACAGAGACAGTGGCTTTGAAGCGCTCCTGAGCCGCCCACGGGGTTTTCCCGAGCCCTCCCCAGCCCGCCTTCCCGCCGTCATATGCTCCAATCATTTGTGTAGCAAGGACTGCCGGCTTTTCTCCGTCTGTCATAAGCATCCCAATGTTTCCAATTACTTGTTATGCCGGCGCCTCGCATTACCCCACATTCCATAGAAACCAGCTAGGACTTGCCATACCGCTAACTGTTTTATCCGGTCCCAACCTTCTCATACACCAGTCACCGAAATGTAGCCGTATATAGCTGGTGGCTGCAAGTGTTTGCTGCAAACCCGGCGTCTCAGCTCCCGCTCAACTCGGTCCCATGTCCAACCCGTCCAAATGATGCACCAGAATAGACTATAGGTGACTTAATACAAAAAGGGTGGTGGTGGAAGAACCCTAGTATGTTGCCAGCTTCACAACAGTACCCGTGATTTGAACATATGCATCTTAGGTATTCTAGTGCTCAACATCTGCTTGCTTCTACCCCTTCTATCCGCCTCTATGAACGGGTTTGATTCATCTTTAGTGAATGGTATGTCATCCCACATTGAGAATATATCTGTTCTCGGTGAATTCTAACAAGCAGTTGGAATGGTAGGCTTGCAGATCCTGCCTGCTTGGCAACACTACTTCAATGATCCCAACGGCAAAATGCTAGGTATCCAAACACTTCTCCATGTGGGTCATTGTGTGAGCCTGACAGAACAACGTTCTTCCGGTTTGAGCGCAGGTCTCATCACTGCTGCTCAAGTTATTGGGTCAGTTGTGGTGAAAAACCATATTACACATAACCTTCTGACCTAGTGTGTTGCTCATATCTAGATACAGGACTTGCCGATTAGCCCATTCTCTTCCGACATTCTTGGTCGACGATACACCCTTGTGATCGGCTCCGTAATTCTACTCGCAGGAGTAGCACTACAAGGTGCCTCTACATCCATCAGAATGTTCATTGGTGCCAGAGGACTCGGTGAGCATTTAGTTTATTGATATGTTTGCGTCTACCTGTTCGTGCTCAGGTTCGTTTGTTTTGTGGCTACCTAGTTGGTTTTGGCATCACCTTCCAACTGAACGCAGCCCCCTTGCTTATCACGGAGCTTGCGTATCCTACGCAGGTATGTGCATATATGGTCGTGGGATGAGCAGCGCTATTCACTGTCAACGATCTACATTCAGGAGGGAAATTAATATCCATGTATAATGCTTCTTGGTATGTGGGGAGCATTGCATGTGAGTCACATTCACTCTTCATACCACTGGAATATTCAAGATATATTGCTAGCGGCATGGGCATGCTTCGGCGCATATGAGAGCGCGGCAGCCTCTCCATGGTCCTGGCGTGCACCAACTCTGATCCAAGCAGCTGTCCCTCTCTTGCAGATTAGTCTTGCATGATATAATTTATTCTAGCAGGATATCTTGCCAAACATTGTTGCTTATGTATACAATGTATAGGCTTATACCCGAGTCACCTCGCTTCCTGGTAGCAACGGGCCGTGTACGTGGTGTTCAATAGATTATCACTGCCGGCGTACATCAGAGACTTACGTATTTCGAATTAGGAAGGAGAAGCGGCACGTATCCTGACGAGATACCATTCTAACGGAGGAGACGAGCATGTTCCTCTTGTGGTGTTCGAAATGGCACAGATTCGCCATGCGATCAAACTCGAGAAGAAGAAGGCGGCATCTACAACATTCGTTTCGCTCTTTGCAACACCTGGCAATAGGAGACGCATGCTGATTGTTAGCGCGCTCGCCATATTCTCACAATGGAGGTCAGTTATACTGCTGTATATATATGCAGGATTTTGACGTGCGTGCTAATGAGCTTGTTTCATGTCACTGTCAGCGGAAATGGCCTTATCTCCTACTATATCAATATAGTATTGGAAAATGTGGGTATAATGAATCCTGGGACAAAAGCTGCTATCAATGGCGGCCTACAGGTTGGTCTGTACCTAATCAGAAGGTACACTAGTATTAAAAATTGCTTACAACATGTAGGTGTGGAATCTATGTGCTGCGATGAGCGGCGCGCTTCTGGTAGACAGATTTGGCCGCAGGACGCTCTTTTTCTTCTCAAACATCGGGATGCTAATCAGTAAAGCCATTTTGACCTTCATAAGAGCGAGCTGAAACGATGTATATTCATCAGGCTTTGCGATCTGGACGCTCACTACCACTCTTTTTCAAATCAGGGACAACACCCCAGCAGCTAAAGGTGTGATCCCTCGTATAGTACATTTGAATATGTCTCACAGATCTGAGTTGCTGCAGCCACAATACCATTTATTTTCATCTTCTATCTATTTTATGATGTTGCCTATACCCCCATGCTAATCGCGTACACGCTTGAAATCCTACCGTTCAACATCCGTGCGAAGGGCTTCGCTGTGATGGTAGGCAATTCTCTGATTGATTCCTGCATATTCCAAAACCTACAGTTGATATAACCGACAATTGCAGAATCTTTTGGTGTCTCTGACATTGGCCTTCAACCACTTCGTCAACCCATGGGCTCTAGATGCTATTGGTTGGAAATATGTGAGAATACCCGTTTTGCAAATCGTGCTGTGTCGGAGTTATCTGATGTAGGCTCAGTATCTCGTCTACTGTGGCTGGTTGGTTGTCGAGCTCATCTTCATAGCGAAACTCGAGGTTTAGTATCTTTGATGCATCTTGCTTGTCCATGATTTCCTGACCCATCTATGGAATAGGTCGCACTTTGGAAGAGACAGCCGCTTTGTTTGATGGCAAGCGATCCTCCGAGAACATTGTGCAGACTGCTGAGGAAGTAGTCAACGAGTCCACAGTCAGGGCTCAAGAACAGAAGGTAGTAAATGGAGCCGGCCAGAAGGTTTTACCAATGGAGCCTCACGGGCTACGTGTAAATATTGTGCCCAGGGAAAGACCGCTGGGCTATCAGCTAGGCCAAGAGGACAACAGCGTTACCTAGTAATTACTGTACCACCATTGAAATGATGTAACAACCTGACTGTATCCTGATTGTACCTTGTATATCTACATATTAAATCAAACAATCGCCCTTAACCCACACCTGGACGCGTCCAGGAAGACAAGTGAAATGACCCCAGCCATCTGCAGAGATGTCAATTTGCTCGGAAGGTTCCATGAAGGCGTGAAAAGATAGTCCGCCATTGTTCTGTGCTTGGTTGAGGCGACACATTGGTTCTGTGTGCAGAAGAATACTCACCTCTCCGACATTCATGCGGATAGTATGCATTGGACCCTTCATCCTAAATATGCCAATTCCTTAACATGTGGAGACCAAACAAGTCCAAAAGAAGGCTACTTACTCGTTTCTGTATGTAGCATTACTGATGACTACCGCGCATCCGCCATGCGACGAGCTACCCAGCCGCACGAAGCCAATGCAGTTCCGGTCCTGGAAGTAATCTGTTCGCATACCATACGCGAATTTCCTCCGAGCATGTAGCAGGCGTCTCAGTCCATGTGCGATTCTGTCATCGTAGCACTCCTGATTCGGATAGAGGTCGCCGTAGAACACACACCTGCGGGTGTCTGCCGATGGGTCACCTTGCGGAGGCGATACACGTAACACTCACGGATGTCCTTCACCGCGTAATAATATTAAGGCATATGCTTGAAGCTTGAAGTTGCTTCCGACCTTTGCGTTGATCAGCATATCGAAACTTGACAAAGATCCGAACTTCTTACCCAGCTTTCTAGAGCCTGCCCGATTTGCTACGAAACGGAAGCGCCGTCAGATACATCAGGGCCTATTCAGAACCAAAGCATCTAAGATATACCGTGCTAGACGAGAGCAAAGTCATGGCTTGACATAAAAAAAGTGTGAACGCGAAACACCTACTCATGATTGTCGACAAAGGTGATGGCATCACCTGGCCTGTGCTTCAGCACGGTGTTCTCGAAGATCGATCTCAAGTCGTATCGAGCACCAGCTTTGCTTGCCTCGTGGAAGTTGTGGTGCAGCGGGACGTCAAAGAAGGTTAGCTGCCGAGCAGGGTTAGTAGCCTTACGACACGAGTTCGCAATTCCATTTACCAGGCCTTGGAATGCGAGGATATATGGCTTAATCAGTGTGACACTGCATTCACGGTCAGATGGCACTCAAGGAAATGCAGGGAGATATGCTTTCACTCGCTAGACCAATACTCAGCAACTGCAAAGAGATCCTCCCTCCCGCTAGTCTGGCGCACATTTTTGAGCTATGTGATATAAGTATTGCTCCTGCTTTTACTTCAACGATAGCACTTACGAAGTCGAGGAGGAAATACCTATCCATATGCTTAATGGCGTCCAGACGAAAACCTGCTGCGCCTGTGCTCTACATTAATGGCGTCAGTATCCTTTCTTGAAAAATACAAAAGAAACATACCTCAAGCACCCAATTTCCCCAGTCAAGCAGGTCCTTGCGTACTTCCGGATGCCGGTGGTCAATCTACGAGCCTCCGACATGAATGAGCGACTATCAAAGAGTCCTACCGAATACGCACATCCACACCAAGTAGGTAGTCGTAGTTTCCGAGTTCGCTGTCGACAAATCGAGACCAACCCTTGTGTTGGCCACCTATAATACGGTATACTCCCTGGAGTCGAGTACGTTGATCCCAATCCAACCCTGCAGGTACGCCGGTTGTCATCCGAACAGTAATCAGATTTGATGCGAAGCACCTACCAGTGAAATGTTCTTGTGTCCATCTCAAGGTGCTGTACTGTTTGAAGGTCAAAATACCACCGATAAGTGAAATGTTCGAAGAAGTACCTTGCCGTTCCTTCCTAGGAAATCAAAGACAGTCCAACCCTGTCACTCAGTCGTCAATGCACATGTAGTGATGTTCAGCGAATATCGACTCACTTCAATCTCACGGGCAGGCGCCAGGTCCCTCAGGCGATTTTTTGGATCCACCGGGACAGCCGAGAAGGTTTCGCATCTGTCGCCACCGAGCTTATGCTGTGCAGAATGATTGAATCAGGCGCCAAAGACATCCCTCAGGAACTACCCCTTACATTCAAGACCGCGTCTATGATGACATCAATACCGTGAGCCTTAGCAACGGAAATGGCCCGTATAAGTTCGTCCTTGGTCCCCCATCTTGTTGCCACAGTGCCTTTTTGATCAAATTCGCCTAGATCCCACTGAAAGAATCACTCCATCACCCTTTTCCATGATAGTCTCTGTGAGCTGCGTACCAAGTCATACGCGTCATAGCCTTGGCCATTCTACGACTGAATTAGAGTATGCGAATGACAAGACTTCTGCGTCATCTCTCACCTTTGACATGGCTTTGTTAGGCGGAGGAAGCCAGACCTGCGTCACCCCCATTTCCGCAAGTACAGGTACTTCAGATTCAAAATGACTCCACCAGCTCATAGAAGGGTGTTTGCTCTCCCAAGTGAAGAACTGCAGCTGAGAGCAGCAGTGACTGTTCAGTCGTTCCCTTCCAATTACAGGGCAAAAACATACCATGAGGGCATTCTCTTTTTGACCCACTGGGCCTAATCGCATGCCGTCCAGAGCGGGAGGTGGATAACGCCTTACATGACCCAGTAACCAATCTATCAACCAATACACGGCCTCCATAGTTATTTCGGATGGATATGTGATCGCTAGAATGAAGACGGTGGAATAGTTTGTCAAGGAAATCACAGGGAAGTAAACTTGATATCAGCAGAGAACGGACATCTAAGGATGTGTTAGGATACAATAGCTTTCAAACACCTGGCAGTCAGTAAATAACCAGTTGCTCGGCTAGCAATACACGGGCGCTTTACGAGTACGACAACGCGATCGAGTGTCTGCACGTGATACCCGAAACGCATATAAATTCATTGTAAAATTTCTGATTCTTTACCGTTGCGACCATCTGCATTTCTTCGTCTTTCGTCGGCGTTCCGTCTGACTTTGGGACGTTGTAAATGCTCTTTATGAGTACTGGTGGTCTAGAGCGACATGGCCCACTTAATCACTCTGTTGACACTGTAACCACGTCGAATAGAGTTTCATGCTTTGGCGACATCCTTGCATTCTCGGTGTATGATATTTTGCCATCAAACACTGTCTTTATAACACCTGTTCCCATTTTTTGTCTCCCGGACTGTGGGGTTGCTGGTCATTGTTTGATTTATGAAAAACCTTCCAGAGCTGTTCTCGAGTTATGGATGTCGGACACCTTGGTCTCGCTGGTAGGGATATTTTGGATTTGACACAAGCAATGGCATCATAAGTACTGCGGAGAATAGACCTTCCTCAAGGAACTCTACGCACTGCTCTTTGGTTGTCAATGGACCAGGATCAGCCCTTGTCTGTTACTCTGCAAGTTGTTTCTGTCCAGTGAAATGTTATTGAGAATCTGTGGTACTGAGCTTTGTAATAAGGCTTCATCTCCGTTTTGTCCTGAGTCTCGCATCTAATGGAGAAAATCAGATCCTCCCATGTAGCTCAATGTGTTGGAAGTGCGGTGACTGCGTCTCCATTTCGTTCCGTCGTGGGGTGTATGTTTTCCGTCCGTGATTCACATGCTCGCCATCGCCGTATAAGTGTTGCAATAATCCCTTCGAGTTGTCCATGGACCCACAGTACGCTGACTGTCTTGACTATGGTAGGAGACTGAATGTCGCATCTCCTGGTGAACTTCGCCAGTGAGTGGCCTGACGGGAATCCGATCCTCCTTTCTATCAAGTGCTCACAATGCTGAAGGTATGTCGTGCATCGATGTTTCAAGCTCTGTTCATCCGGCGCGGGCTCCGTACAACGCGCTATGAAGCACCCCGACGATCCTCAGCAGAAGTTTCTTGGTCGGTTTATCAATGCAGTGAATCCCATCAGGCCGTTAGCCAAGAAGTGTTCAGCCGTAGCAGAGGTTGTGCTCGGCTTGGCATCCTTGTGCGTTGTAAAGTTCACCTGGAGCAACTTCGGCTGAAGATAGGGATATACTACAGGCAGCGAGTACCTCATACATGTTTCGGGACAAAGGAAGCAGTAAAAATACAATATGTACGTGCTATGGGTAAATACATGCATAGTTCATGTTTGTGCGTATCCGAAACTTCCGGTGAGATAGATATATCATACGTAAGTAATTCGACTGTTAAGCTGCAGTACCCTGCCATCCGCGGACGATCGCCTCTACTCCTGAATCGAGCACTACCTTGGGCAGTAACAACATCCGGTTCTCGAACGGTTCTCCCTCTCCCGGGTCCTCCGGTGCGATGTTGCTGCCCTTCCTCGTCACGCAGCGCAGGCCCAGCTCTGTCGTGCACAGCACCTTCTCGGCGCCCGCCCCATTCGTCTTCCCGTTAGCGTGTCCGCTCACGCCGCCGTTGTCCTCGGCGATATAGTCCTCGTAGTCCCGCATCTTGTTCGTCATCCTGCCGCCCACGAACGCGTCCCCGCTCTCCACGAGCACGACCTCGAACGCGGTCGAGAGGATCTCCTCGCGCGTCACCCGCGCAAGCTTGTACACCGCCTCCGCGATGCGCCGCAGCTGCGCGCCCAGGCCGAGCGCCGGGGAGGGGTCCGCCGCGGCGGACGAGCCCGCGAGCGCGAAGACCGTCGCGGACCAGCGCAGCATCGTCGCCACGAGCTCTGTGGTCGCGTACTCCTCCAGCCCGGGGTACAGCGTCCGGATCGACCGGTGCGTCAGCGCCCGCCAGCGCGCGGACGTTGCCTGCGGCTCTGTAACGGCCCAGAGGCACACGTCGGTACGATCGTGCAATCACGGCATGCGGAGCGGGCTACGTACCGGAAGACTGTATGTGCGCCAGCACGCGCGAGAGCAGCGCGTCGAGCTTGGACGGGAAGCCGACGCAGAAGAGAGACAGGGAGCGCGCGCAGCATGTCGTGATGCTCGCCTGCAGTGCGAGTTGTACCAGGATCGGGTCCTGGGTGTGATCGCGCGCTGCAAGTACACGCACAAAAGCCGCCCCTAGCCAAGGTGCGCTTTCCTCGTCCTGTAGACCTGTATCTGACGTTTTCGTTGGGGACGGCTGCCTTGTGCGTTTTGCAAAGACACACGACTCTGTCGCGGACGCGGCGAACTGGTTGATCTCCGCGTTCAGGTCCTCTACGGCTTGTATCACCTGTGCGCCGGACCAGTTGTCCGTTTTGGTCAACCAGACGTCCATGCTGCATGCTCGCACGGCATGTTCGGCGCTGAACGACATCCTTGGGCTCAACGGAAGTGGCGGAAGATCCTCGGCCTTCCGCGCTCTCGCCTTGCTCCTGCTCGACTGTCGACCACGCTGCCGCCGCTCTGTTCCGTTGCTCTGCACTTCCTTCTCCGGCCTCGCCTCCACACTCTGGCTTCGTCTGCGCGCCATCTCCTGGTCCCTCTCCGCAACCAGTCTGTCTCTCTCTTTCCGGAGCGCCTCGATCTCCTTATCTTTCGTGCGCAGCGTCTCCTGCATCTCGCGCAGCGTCTTCTCGAGCGCCTTGTACCGCTCCGCGAGCTTCATAAAGTCGGACTGGATCTGGCTGCGTGCGGCGTCGCGGCGTGCGTATGCGCCCTCGAGCGCGAGGTCAAGGCCGGCGGAGGGGGGTGTGCGCGCGGTGATCGGCGTGGACGAGGGCCCGTAGAGGCTGCGTCGCTCGCGGCGCTCAGCGGTGGCGAGGCGGAGGCGGAGGGCACTGCACTCGCGCGTGAGCCGGACGACGGGGTCGGGGACGGGCGTGAGCTCGCCTGACTGGATGCGCGGTCTGCCCTGGAGAACGGGCGCGCGGAGGGTATAGTATTCGACGCGGGCGTCGTAGGGGACCTTGACGTGCATCGTGCTGATTAGCTACGGGTTCGTGGGCAGACGGGGGACGTCAGAATGGGACTGTACCTTCTTTGCGAAATGAAATCCCTGTACAAGTATGGATAGGGCAGGCCTGTGACTTGTGTTGTGGTGCGAAAGAAGAGGCTACGGGCACGAGCAGCTGCAGCCACGAGGGTCGGAGATCGCGAAACGCGTGCTGATGCCGTCTTGCAATTGGGATGTGATCTCAACTTTCACGTTCGCCTTGACGCCGAGCTTGGGAATATGTCGAGATAACCTCGTAGAGAATTGTCACGGTTCAGGCTCTTTTCATATTCACATCGTGGCAGGATAGGCTGCTGACATATTTACTCGAAAGTTTGCTACTCTTGCTCCTTGTGGTGAGCTGGATTCTTGCTAGTAATAAGTGGTGGATAATTCATGATCTTTCCAAGTGTCTCACAGATACCTTTCATTACGTGCCCCGTTGAGTTTCCAAGCACAGTGATGGTTATGTAAGACTCTGAGGCTATAATACACCCAGCATCCTGTCTGAGATCTGCCTCCGAAATGTGACCACGAAAGTCTTCGACACCAATCTTTATTCCAAAAAGACCGGCCGAGTAAGCCTCCTGGAATCCGAGTCGAGGCTGACGGAAAATTCGACTGCGGACGAGATATTCCTATCCGGACTGGATTTGTAAACACTTGTCACGACTTCATGCATGATACCACCACAAACGATTTGAAAAACAGCCATGTCTGCTCTAGATGCCTGCCGTGTGGCTTGCAGTATCTGACGACCTCGGAAATGAAGTATGCTCTTCCGCTTCGATATGGTGTCACCGATGAAGGGAGTCTATCACTGCGGCAGTTGATATGGGCCAAGGGTGGATCTCTAGAGAACACCTTGCCTTGTGCTGTTAAGGTTCTTGATACCTTACGGTTCAGCTTCCTGCGCCAGTGCACTGCCTGTTAATCTCCTGTGCTCAGGCGCGACGCGACACTCCCGTGACGACGTTCAGGGCTCGACCACCGCAGCTGTGCACCACGTTGGGATGCGACTGCACAGTCTGGAGGTGGCACGTCAAATAAATTCTGAATTGCTGCTGCTGCGGTGCTACAGCGTCTCTGATAATTGATCTCATCATCTCACGCCCCGTTCAAGCTTTATCGGGCATACCACCTTCTCGAGATCGTCTTTCTCCGCAGTATCTCCTCCCTCTTGGCGCAGTACACCATCGCAGCGAGTCGAAGCTTTCGCATCTTCCTGCCAGTGCCATACGTGCGAGTGAACGCCGTACCGCGGTCCATCGACACGCCACAACCGCGTTTTCGACGCGTGGGGCTGACGTAAGCACCATTACAACAGGCATCTCGCCTGCATTGGCCGCCTCAGTCCAGAAGACCGCATCAGTGCAAAATGCCTCGTGTTTTTATCGTCTGGATCTCAGACGAGTGTGTGCTTCCCTTATATCTCCCGTGGGGGCTGCGAGATTCCGCACGTCTTGATTGTCATCCATTATCACTTATCTATCCTTCACCGTGAAAGCTCTCGGTATAGACAGTGTACCCCGTCAAGCAATCATGAAACCCGCGTCGGGGACTCGAAAACCCTACAGTGGGACGTCGCGCAGTCTCGTTCTCGCCCTTGATATCGGAACCACTTTCAGCGGCGTTTCCTATGCCATCCTTGAGCCTGGTGAAGTTCCCAAAATCCATGGTGTTACTCGGTAAGGTCTCAAACATGGACCGACATGTACAAACTGACGTCGCGATAGATTTCCAGGACAGGAGCATGTAGCAGGCAATTCCAAAATCCCCTCGATAATGTACTATGACAAGTTCGGAAAGATGAAGGCAGCCGGTGCAGAGGCGGAGAGCGCCTCAACAGCCGCACAAGCAGAGGACGAAGGCTGGTTCAAGGCCGAGCTGTGAGCCCCTTCATTCATTCACACCGCACCCTTTGTCACACCCGCCAGCTTCAAACTGCGTCTGCGCCCGAAATCCATGAAGCTCAAGATGAACGGCATGCGCCTCGCGCCGCTCCCGCGGAACAAGACCGCGGTCGACGTCTTCGGCGACTTCCTCGCGTACCTCTTCCGCTGCACGCGCTCGTTCATCGTCGACACGCACGCGAACGGGCCCGGCCTGTGGCGCGCGGTCGAGCACGACATCCAGTTTGTGCTCTCGCACCCGAACGGCTGGGAGGGCGCGCAGCAGACGAAGATGCGCCGCGCGGCGGTGTATGGCGGGCTCATTCCGGATACCGACGAGGGGAAGGCAAGAATCAGGTTCGTGACGGAGGGCGAGGCGAGTCTGCACGCGTGTGTCCTGAATGGGCTTGCTGCGGATGTTCTTCAGGTGGGTACGATTCATCCCACTCCAAACCCGCATGCGCTCATCAACTTGCTATAGAGTCCATCTGGACACGGATTCATCGTTGCAGACGCGGGAGGAGGTACACTTGACATTAGCTCTTATGCAATCCGTGGCACCGCACCGCTCGTAATAGAGGAGATCGCACCTCCAGATTGTACGCCACACTTTCCCTGTATACATAGTAGATGAAATGACTTTGGTTCTCAGGTGTCTTTGCTGGTTCCGTGTTTGTCAGTCGAAGAGCGCGGGCGTTCTTCGAAGGTATGTTTTTCCCTGCATCTCGTTCTCGTGCGTACCAACACCATCGCAGAGAAACTGAAAACTTCAAAGTACGGCACTCCTGACTCGCTGGATCACATCACGAAGCGGTTCGACGAGACAACCAAACGGTTGTTCCGCGACAACAAGGAGCTGCAATTCGTGCCATTTGGCTCCCCGCTAGACAAGGACTTCACTGTGGGCATCCGAGGCGGGCAGCTCAAGCTCACGGGGTCAGTTATTCAATTCCCACACGTTTGATGGTGTACCTAACGTGTGCCGATCATTTTCGCAGGACGGAAGTCGCAGCCTTGTTTGAGCCATCCATCGAGGCCTCAGTTGCATCCATCAAAGCACAGATAGATGCGTCAGGAGGAACTGTCAAGGTCAGCAGTCCCAACCTGTCTTTCCATTAGCAAGCGTTGACTCTTCGCGGTATGGTCCCATCAGTCCGTATGGCTCGTTGGAGGGTTCGCTGCGAGCCCATGGCTTTTCAGCCAGCTTCAGGAGCGCCTTTCCCCATTCAGCGTCACAGTCAGTCGGCCTGACAGCCAAACGTGAATCCGCCTGCCTTCCCCCTTTTGGACATTGAGTTTGACTGATACCCGCATCCAGATCAAAAGCGGTTGCAGATGGGGCGATCGGCTTCTACTGCGACCACCATGTCTCTGCACGCATGTCCAAGTTCATGTACGGCGTGGAGTACCTGCGTGAGTTCGACTCGCAGGATGCGGAACATGTTTCGAGAAAGCATCGGCTGTTTGAGCTGCCTTCTGGCCCGAGGCTCTTGCCAGATGCGTTTGACTGCATCTTGTCGCGGGTAAGTGCCTTTAGTCAGTCTGATCAACGAGCGTTGCATGATGGAATGGTGCGTTAGGGTGTGAGGGTTAAGGAGTCGACGGTGTTCAGCAGGAAGTATTGCACCGAAGTGACAAATCTATCCACGCTCTCGGTCTTTGAAGTAGAGATCTGGTGCTTCAGAGGTGGCGATACGATTCCGAAATGGATCATCAGAGATGCAGGTACGCCTTAAAGTCCACCTGGTTGCGTGAAGATGCCTGACTCATCCTTTCACTTGGGGTGTAGAAAACTTCTCGACGCTATGTTACGTGCGGGCCGACTTGTCACCCCTGGCTGGGAGCGCCCAGTCGAAACAAGGGAAGAATGGCAAGACGTATTGGACCATTGTGTTCAGCATTGAGATTCACTTCGGCTTGACTGAATTCCGAGCAAGGATCAAGTGGGTGGATAATGTGAGTTTTCGTTTCACAAATGTTTTACTTGTTCCTGACTCTGTTTTCCGCTGCACTAGGGCAGGACGAAATAGTATGCGATTTTCGGTCATGTTCTATGCTCTGAGTAATCTGACATCCTGTCATCCATAGCGGACCAGCCTCTATTGTCTACAACGAGAGCGGCCACCGCGCCGAGGAAGACGAGCCTGACAGTTCACCCGAAGATAATCTCACAGTGCTCTCGACGAATTCTGACCGGGTACCCTCGCAACAGCCATCTCACTACGCATCTCGGGCACCTTCCCGCGATCCAGCGCCATCAAGCTTGAGGAGTGTGCACTCCGTCCAGCCCTCACCCAAATTGCCCAGCATGGAGACTGCACCGCGCGAGCTCTCTCGTTCTGTTTCAGGCCACAGCACTGCGCGCTCCGAGGCCCGTGCACCAAGCGACAAGGGGAAAGCGCGAGAGGCGGTGCCTGAAGTGGTCAGGTCGGAGCCGCTTCGCGAGAGCGACCGATCGGTCAACCTCTCTGGACGATCGGCGGACTCGGCGCGGAGCGGTAGCACCCGGCTCGCGGAGGCACTCACTTCGGTATGGGGCTCGGCATCGAAGCACCAGAGCCCGGTCGCGTCTCCCGTGGTCGAAACGAGAAGATCGGAGTTGGCAACACCAAGGAATGAGACCAAGGTAGCGACGCCGAGGGATGAGACTAGGGTCGCCACGCCCAGGGAAGCTTCGAAGGTCCCTACGCCTAAGGAAGCTTCCACCCCAAGAGAGATCCCGAAGGATCCAACGCCCAAAGAAATCTCAAAAGCACCCACGCCGAAGGAGGTGTCAAAGGCTCCTACGCCGAAGGAGGTGTCGAAGGCGCCCACCCCCAAAGAGGCGTCCAAGGCTCCAACACCGAAAGAGGTATCAAAGGCACCGACTCCTAGGGAGATTTCCAGGGCTGTTACTCCAAAGGCATTGTCGAAATTTCCTACACCTAAGGAGACTTCCAGGGCAGTGACACCGAAGGCAACCTCAGCCGTTGGAACTCCTAAGCCAGTTGCAGAAACGCTAGTTGAGGCCAAGCCTGGTATTCCTATCGCCGAGGCAAACACTGTCCTAGATCCTCCCGCAGAGGAGCCGCCTGCGGTTCCTACGGAGACGACCGTGGACTCGACCCCTGCTCCTGCGGAAACGATGCAGGCAGAAGGAGCTGCGACAGACTCTTTCCAGCCTTCCGATCCTGCGGCAGGTGTACCCGCCACGGGTGCAGATACTGAGCAGCTGTGGTCGACGGATCCTCCAGGGGGCTTCGGATCGTTTGACAATACATTCAGCTTCAATTCAGCGGGCGAGCACACCGGAGACCAGACATCCGGAGTTGGTCTTAATGATCTCTTGTCATCCCCCGGTCCAGATCCCGCCTCAGGCGCAGGTGGTTTCTCTGGTTTCCTCTCTAGTGGATGGGGCGCCGGTCGACTGTCGTCGACCTTTGGTGAACCCACGTCAACCTTCGGCGGAGGTGGGTTTCTCGGAGGCTTTGGCAGTGGTTTGTCATTTGGAACGAGTGCGCCAGCTACCTCTGATGCGGTCAAAGCTGCAGAGGAGAAAACTGCCACTGAAAAGGCAGACGAGGAGAGAAGACAGAAAGAGGAGGAAGAGAATAAGAGGTTAGAAGAGGAGGCAAGACAGAAGGATGAGGAGAAGCAAAAGGCGGACGAAGAGGCGACAAAGAGGAAGGCTGAAGAAGAGGCCAAGAGAGCTGAAGGGGAAGAGGCGTCTAGGAAAATAGAGGAAGCGGAGGCAGAAGAAGAACAGGCAAAGCAGAAAGCGGGGGAAGACGCCAAGAAGATAGCTGAGGATGCGGAGGCGGCAAAGAAGGCAGAGGAGGAAGCGATCGCTGCAAGGAAGGCAGATGAAGAAGTAGAAACAGCGAAAAAAGCAGAGGAAGAAGCCGAGATGGCGAGAAAAGCGAAGGAGGAGGCGAACCAACAAGAGGAGGCAAAGAAGGCGGAAGAAGCCAAGGCGAAAGAGGAGGAAGAAAAAACGCAAAAAGAGGAGTCCGCGAAGACGGAGGAGGAAGACAAGGCGGGGAAGAAAAACAAGAAAAAGAAGACCAGCAAAGTCGAGGAAGCCGCAACTCCAGAGGCTGTCTCCCGCACTGCATCTGCCGCCACCACTGCCACTGCGAATACGAAGCAATCGAAGAACGCAAAGAAGAATGCTAAGAAAAAGGCGAAGAAGAAGGGAGGCAAGGGCGGTGGAGACGATGAGGACGACGAGGAAGGTGGCGGAGACCCATCAGCACCTGTCACTCCCGGCGGGGATGGAACCGAGACGAAGGATTTCTCTGGATGGGGGAATAATGGTGATGAGGGCGAGGGGGGCGAAGTCGACGGAGGGTGGAACATGGTAGGCAATTGATAGATACAGCTCGCGATGCTAGCATTTTGGTTTCCTTCCTATACCCACCATATCATGACTATGCTCGAGTTGTAGCCCTACGTTAGTATTCTTGTTTATGTCTGCTTATGTTTACTAGCCTTTTTTCTCACTGGGAGGATTCCGGGTATGTGAGTAGCTAAAGCTCCGAGCCCCTGTGCGAAGTGAACGACTGTCCGTCACGGCATAGGAATATGCCGCGAATTGTCAAGTCCAAATCTTTCGTCTTGCATTCATTCAGGATTTTAATATGTACAGAAAGAATTGGGTGACACCCACGGGCCCTGTCGCAATGAAACTCAGTGCTGATTGGTGTCGCAGTAAGCTTCGCCAAATATCCGTTCAAGAAATGTCACTGGCGGAATGCCCACTGGCCGCCGTACACATTAGGCGTTTGAGAACAGAACGTCGCTAGAAGCCTCCGCGTTGGGCATAAAACGTGCTCTTCTGCAGATTCCGTAGACATTTATGTTTGTAATCCGAGTCCTATGCAAGCGGCTGGCTGTAGAGCACGTTTCCAACAGATGCACATCGGTGGAGGGCCGAAATGGAGAGATTAAGAGCGTGGAAGGACTCCTGAAATATAATGATTTCCAAGAGCGAGTTCTCAGAGCTAGCTGTACGTTGCTTCAGTTGTGGCAATGTGTAGAACTTGGGGAACAAAGGCAAATTTGTGCGAAGTCATATCATTTGGACAACGGTCTGGCCTAAGTTCGTCACCCATGGGTGGCAGTCACTATGAATGAACAATTCGCCGGAATAGACTGTAAGGAAAATCGGGACTGGGCCCCAGCAAGTATGGGACGTGGATGAGATAGATTTCGAGATATCAGCACAGCAAGATGGCCATCCAGTGAGCACATCTAATGACAAGATAGACGTCAGCAGGCGCAGCTACACGGAACTGTGCCCTGGACACCATAGATAAGCCCTTGATGGGGACGTCAACCCAAGGCCCGGACTAGACAGCGCACAAGAGCATCTTCTGCCTGTTAGTCGCGAAAACCCATACACGCAGCACAGCCGCCCAAGCTTATCGGCGTGCGATCTTCCTGCCTCGGTCAGGTACCAGATGTCTAGTGCAGGCCGCCTTGACATGAGTAAAATGGATAGCATCCGTTGTTGCGCTGTTGTCGGCGGGATATAGGAAGGTCAGACCGGTCACGCGCAAGATATCTTCGATGCGCTGCCATCAAGTGAGAACAAAGCAACCTGACGAGATCAACTCACGACTGGCGGCGCGTTTGATGGTGTACACACACTGTGCGTCATACAGCACACATGCTTTGACATTCTGAACTTGAGACAGGTTGAGAACATCACATGCACACAAGCTAGACGTACAAATTCGAGGCAGCCATTCGTTTGTCGTGGACATTGCACCGGCACAAGGCTCCATGAGCCACTTGTTTTGTGGGGACGATAAGCAGTTGCTGAATTTGAAGGAGGGCTTAAGACGGGGCTGTAGTGCCGCCCCAATGAGTTAAATCCAGAGTTTTGTCGGAATTTCCCACTACAAAAACCTTCCAGCCCGTGACCGGAATTGATCACGATGGGCGGCATCGAACATATGTCGCATGCTCCGAGCAAAGCAAAACCATATGGCACGAAGACGGGGACCTGACGCTTCCTCTTCAGAAGACGCTGGTCCATCTTCTGTCTTGTCAAGAAGGCTAACGATGTTCAATACTAGTCGTTCCCGCACGGTCACGAGAAAAACCATCGATGGCATTTTTCACACTGATATTTGGCATTGCCACCACTTGATGCTGAGGCGGACTTACCAAGGCTTTACATAGGCCAGAGAGAAGCACGAGTCTTCCGTGGTTGTGGGTCGTGATGACATACACCACATTGAGCAAGCACAACATGCCATTTAAAGGCGGACATAGTAGTACCGCCATCAGATTGCAGATGCTCCAGCCTCCCATGCACGATGTCGAACTGAAACACGGGAGAAAATTGAAGTTTGTCCCAACGGAGCTCGACTTCCCCGAACTCCTTGTGGATCCTGTCAAAGGCCATGCTTTTATTCTTCCCATGCAGCTAGTCCAGAGCGAAAAGATCAATTAGAGTCTTCCGGGTCGCCCCAGCTTCGAGGTCTACAAATATGCAAGTTCCGGCACAGGAAACGGCCGTGACTGGCTCACTCTCAGCCGTGTAATGATTCGGCACAGTGCACTTCTTGTTGTGCGAGAGATCATATGGCTGTAGAGAGTATGGATTTAAGAAGGCTGTGTAAGTAGTATACGACTGCAGGCTGCGTTCGGATTCGCGGAAGCTGAATTCAGTTTTTTTTTTAATTCCCCGGGTTTATACGAGCTGAATTCAGTTGGTGGCAGATTGATTTGGGACTAGTACTTCGCAAAAATAGCCTAAATCAGCAATTTCACAGGTCGGCTACTGGAACGCTGGCAGTCCAGTCGCATGTTGTGCATTTGGATTTCATCTTCATTTTCGTCTGCTCTGGAAAATAACCATATGCCAGGTCATGTAGCTTGTGGACGAGGCTACCATCCATCATGTTTGGACATCTCGAGATGTACCCGCGCGCCAATCGTACCCGAACGCATCTGAGCTTACCCTCATGACGGTGGGGACCCGGGATGGAAGAAGTGATGCGGGTAGCAACGCCCCCGTGAAGAACCTCTACATGTGCTCCATCATTCCTGTGCGCTTCCATGCCATCGAATATATGTGCAAGCTTCCACTATGAATTTCGCGAGGTTCCTCCCTCACCCTCACCCTCCAAATGGCCGCTGAGCAAGTGCCTGCGTACGACAGTGAGAAGGGCTCGTCTACCGAGAAGGATGCATCCCAAGCATCCTTTGAGAAAAAGGAGATTGACGCCATCGATGTCGATGCTGTCGAAGCCAATGATGCTACCGATGCCCAAATGGCAAAGAAGGTCGAGGAACTCGAAGAACGGCTCGCGAGTGACGAAGCCAACGAAGAAGAGTACCGTGTTGAAGAGGCATATGAAGTCGCGATCAAGGCCAGTTGAGGCGCATTTCAAAATAACACCGCTCGTGCCACATTTTTACGTCCTGCTTTCATAGGTTCTCACAACCAGAGATGAGCCAGAGCTCCAGGCAGTCACCTTCCGGTCAATCTTTCTCGGTCTTGGGTTTTCCTCCTTCGGAGCGTGAGTTGCCTCTGTTGGCGTTTGTTAGGTGTCTCATTTCTTCGGCTAGTGTCCTAGCCCAGATCTATTACTTCAAGCCTCAGACTCTGAATGTTTCTACTTTGCTACTACTCATCTTGTCGTATTGGGTTGGAAATGGGATGCACATACTCATTCCGTCCAAAGGCATTTTCAGATGGCTCAACCCTGGCCCTTTCAACAGTGGGTTCAATCGGAGTCTTCAGTGAATTCTTGGCTTACTTGAGATACAGTCAAAGAACATGTTGCAATAATAATCATGTCTTCCACTGCTGCTACTTCAGCCGTTGCGATTCAGGTCATTTCTGTCCAGGACTGTATGTTATTTAGCCTACTCTCTCCGTGGACACATGCTGACCCTGTGTTGGCTACTCAGTGTATTACAACAACAAAATGGTTAGCGACTCTCATCTCCTGCATTTTCTTCTCTTACCTTTGTGCATTATAAATTTCAGAACCCCGCAATTGCAATCTTCACTTTGATCGGATCTCAGTTGATTGGTTACGGATACGCTGGGCTGTTGCAAGATGTCCTCGTCAAGCCAACGAAGTGCTTCTGGCCTGCGAACAGTGTGTCCATTCTCACCGTCATGATAACAATATAGCTTATCACAGCAGCACAGTCTACACCGCTAATCTATTCCAAGCACTACATTATGATAGACAGATGACATCCAAGCGTGTGCGCCTGTTCTGGATGGTGTTTGGCGCCATTTTCGTCTGGGAGATTGTGCCGGAGTGTACGTAGAAATTGATTACTTTCACTACTTACTGATGACTGACACGTGCTCACACTTGCAATGACACACAGGGATCTTCCCTGTCCTGACAGGATTCTCTATATTCTGCCTCGCAGACAACCACAGCTCCGTCGTCAGGAACGTCTTCGGGGGTGCGAGCAACAACGAGGGCATGGGGCTTTTGGCATGGTGCTTCGACTGGAACCTTATCACGAGCACGTGCCTGTACAACCCGCTCTGGCTTCAGATCAACCAGGATATCGGCGTGATATTCACGTACATACTCATGTCCGCTGTGTACTACGGCAACCTCTGGAAAGCGAAGCAGTTCCCGTTCATGAGCCAAGCAATATTTGTAAGTGCCGTATAAGTAGTAGCGAGAATGGACTTACTGAAGCGTGTTCCGTGCAGGCTGAGGATGGATCTCAGTACAATCAGACCGCCCTTTTGACTGATGGTAAATTCGATCCCGCGAAGTACGCGGAGCTTGGTGTGCGTTGCACGTCACCTCCATGTTGCCCGCACTGAATTGACAACGATGGTTTCACAGCCTGCTTACTTCTCCGCCACCAACGCTCTCTACTTGATTACGTCGAGCTTGTCGCTAGGGGCGATCGTCACTCACATCATTCTATATCACAGGAAAGACCTCCAGCCTTTCATTGCATCACTCAATCCCTGGAACAAGACCCCGTACACGATCCACGATCCGGTAAAAAATCGCCCTCTCACTTCTTAGGTGTGGTCTGACTGATGCCCTCTGTGTAGCATTATGAAAAGATGAAGGTCTACAAGCAAATCCCACGCTGGTGGTACTACCTCGTTCTCCTCGCTGCCTACGGCATTGCACAAGCGAGTATGTTTGTCTACCGAGTTACTGTTATATTTGTTTTTTTTGGAATCTCACGTTCGCTTCAGCCAACTACACTGGCAAATCTGGCCTGCCCTGGTGGGCACTGACTGTACTCCTGATCATCGGATTCATATTCTGTGCTCTATACGCAACGCTTGCTGCCACGATTGGCTTCCTTGAGTTCACTACGTCCGGCACTGGCTTCTTCCAAATGATCACTGGTGAGTGCAACGTATATTATGCAACCCATCCGACATCCTCTAACTCGCATCACAGCCTACATTGTACCGGGACGTCCAGTCGCGAATATGTATGGCGCTCTGTATGGTCAACATCCCATGCAACAAGGTATCGCTTTCTTGCAGGATCTGAAGCTCGGTCAATATATCAAGTTGGCGCCGCGCGTGACATTCTGCATGCAGATGGCTGGTAGGTGCGATCCTCATCACGACTTATCGCGTTGGTCAATGATTCGCTTTCCAGGTACCGTTGTCGGGGCCATTCTCAACTGTAAGTGTCGATGTTCATTCCTAACCGATGGCAAATATATCGAACGTCTTGTAGATGTCATGATGTTATCAATCATCAACGCCAATAGGCCTGGTATGCTTCCACTTTTATGTTGTGTGTACACCCTCGTTCAGATCGGTTCACAGCTTTACTGTCGATCTCTGGTACTCGGTACGGTTTATGCGCACACTTGCTTTTCTTTGTAGGCGTCTGACGGCATGGTAGCCTGTGGTCCGGCCAGAATGCCCAATCTTATAATTGTGAGTATCGCCTTGGTATCCAAGATGATATCTATGATTCAGCCATTCCCAGCCAACGCTATTTCATGGGGTGCACTCGGCCCCGAGATGTTCGGTGCCCACGGAGTTTACCACATGGTTCCCATTTCCTTAGCGATCGGCCTGTTTTGTCCGCTTCCATTCTATATCGCTGTTAGTCCGCTTCTTCCTCAGTGATGATGCGTCGATCTCTCAACATATCATTTTCCAGTACCGCATATGGCCAAAGGCTGGTTTCGAGAACTTCAACACATCTATCATCCTTCAGGTACGTGCAGTCGTATTCGCCCACGTTGTGATAGCCACTGATACTTATCATACTGTTATGCAGTGGTCGGCTGTACTGACCGTCGGAGTGAACACTTCCATCAAGTGAGTGGGCTTTTCCCCATTGATTGGATGTCCGAGCTATAATTGACTTCCCAAATCCAGTCCGAGCATGGCCATTGGTATCTTTTCACAGTGGTGGGTGCGTACGCGCTTCCCACGATGGTTCGCGAAGTACAAGTAAGCCTATTCCCCGAGGTAGCGGTGGATCTATCTTGAAACTGATTGTGGTTCACAGCTACATCATCGCCGCGGGCCTTGACAGCGGTACTCAAGTCATCATCTTCATCCTGAACTTCGTGCGTACCACTAAGGAGTTTGAATCGTTTCTGTCGCTGACTTCAGTGTTGCCCAGGCGCTGTTCGGTGCTGCAGGCAATGCTCACGCTTTCCCACAGTGGTGGGGTAACGGTATGTTTTTTGAATCATGCTACGTCTCATCATATACTAACATAAATGTGTTCGGTAGATGCTAACCTTTCTGCAGACCGTTGCATGTTACCGCCCACATAGACCGAGCTCTCATCGCATGTTCTGGTAATCGCATCACTTGCAGACTCGTGTAGCATACTGTTCATTATTCTCCTAGGTGAGATGTACCGCGTACTCATAGCGCATAATCGATCATGTTGCAATGATCTGTGAGACAGAACGTCAGGTTGGGCTTTGAATTATGTAAGCTGTGTCGGCTGATCAACATGACGCTCGTTCGAACGTACGACTTGTCCTTGGCCTTTTACCTTGAGCTTCGTCCAGAACTGCGAATGTTCACTTCGCGGCATAAATTTTTATGGGCAGTCGTGCACCATACGGCATGTTGCTCTCAGCTATCATGTTTCAGTTGTTCAGATTTTCAAGTCGACATCGTTACTTGACGTAACAGTGCAGTGACTCACGAGGTGAAATTCACGGTCAGTAAAAATCGGTCACGGCATGAACGCATGGATTTTTGAACATTCATTTACGATAGACAATATCTGCTCTTTGCGTGATCAATTCATGCAGAAAGTCTGTCGCTCTGAGACGCGTTTCCATGTTCTTGCCTCGAGGCTACTGGAACGCGTTGCTCACGTGCTGAGAAGCACCTTCTACAGAAGGTATACTCTCGCAGCTCTACTCCAGTCCAGCCTGAGCCACCTTACTGTAGCCACCTGAGCTCCAAATTTCTTCACCACCGACCTGTGTCTGAATCCTACAGGGTTATCCTTGCATTCACGTAGTAGCTGGATATCATCATCAGCGTTGCACTCCGGAAGCGGTCGAAGTGGAGCGCCAATTAATCAGAGTTGACCTACGTTCGCGCTGCATGAGATCCAGTTCATACTAGCATTTCGTGTGCTTCCAAACTTCGGCTGAATGCCCATGATGACAAGTCGTCCTCACACTCATATCTCAATACCTTCCGGCGCAGCCCCTCCAACAGACCCGTCTCCCAATTCCTGGTCACCGTATCTCTTCCAGTCTCCGCCACAGGATCCTCCGAACATCTGGGCTGACCATGTCTCAAGTGCTTACTCTTCCTCTACTTATGCCTCGGCCCCTAGAATCAGCCTCGATGTCCCTTCGCGTCCCCCTAGTCGACCTGCGAGCTTCTATGAGCCTGATTCCCCCCGCGTGCTCTTTCCCGAGCCTCAACTCCTCCGATCTGCCTCTCAACGCTCTTCTCTTCGTCCTAGCCCAACGCCAGCGCACCGCGCTACGAAGAGCGAGCTGACAGTGTCTCCTAGTCATGTCAGAGGAGAGTCAAGGCCCCCGTCCTTCGTCTCTACCGAAAGTAGTCCAGATGTGGGTGATCTCACCTATGCTTCTATTCTTCTAATTCCTATGTACCTTCTCCATTTAGCTATCACCTCGTATACTCTCCGATGAGCTCTCATGTCAGACGTGTGTTGCCCTTCGGTGCTTAATATAACTCACTCATTAATGTACAATCTTCCTCAACCACATTTAGATTGGAGTCTGAAGAAGGACTCCGTCGGTTCCAGGCCGGAGAACTTCCTGAGAGTGACGAAGAATGGCATCGTCTCGTTCCCCCAGGAGCGCGCGAGGTCCTTGATGGAAAGGAAGTGCAAAGGCAATCTGTCCTTTTCGAGGTTATCAAGTCCGAGAGAGACTATGTGCACGATCTCGAGCTTGTGAAAGAGGTTCTAGTACTTCTTCTCTCGGATGACTTGTATTCTCATGTCAGCTTTGCTTGCAGGTCTTCGTCGATCCTCTAGTGAACACCTCGCCCGTGCCGCAGCGCCGCCTCCGGGCCTTTATTCATGAAGTTTTCTACAACTTTGATGAAATCCTTGCGCACCATCAGCGTATGCTCGGTTCACTATTCGCTCGACAGCGCGAGCAACACCCTCTTGTGCAAAGCGTTGCTGATATCATTCTTGACAGTGAGTTAGTTATAGTCGCGTGTCGTCTTCATCACACATACTATGAGCCCTGTAGCCACCCTCTTATTTCGTTCCGAGTACGAAGCATACATCAAGCATTACCCACTGGCCGAGGCGCGCCATCGTTCTGAGCTCAAGCACAACAACAAGTATCAGTATTTTATCCAGCAATGTTCACTGGACCCGCGTATCCGGAAGCGTGATCTTATCACGTTCCTTTCCAGACCCGTTACGCGCCTTCCACGCCTGAGCCTCGTCCTTCAGCACGCACTGAAACGCACTGAACCGGATCATCCCGACGCTGAGATGCTCCCGCTCATCCTGAATATACTGAGTGACTTCATCAAGAGTACACAGCCCGGCATCGAGGCCGCAGAAGGCAAAGTGAAATTCTGGAACCTCTGCGAAAGCTTGGTGTATCAAAAGGGTGAAATACTCGTGAGTGCCAATTTTGTCTGTTGATATTGGTTTCGCTCAATGATACGCGCTGGTCCAGGATCTGGACCTCTATGATGACAGTCGAACTCTGGTCTATTCTGGCCCGCTCGCTCGACGTTATCGCGTCGACGTGGGATACAATTGGGCGGATTTGCACGTCGCCTTGATGGACAATTATTGTGAGTTTCCTTCAATCTATTTTTGCGATCGCTCAATCATCATACTTCCAGTACTTCTTCTCAAACCCGAAACTCGATCAAGCGGCATAATTAAGCACTCTGTTGTATCCCGTGTCAGTATCAGGGGCATATTCACAATAATACTATACTGACTTATCGATTCTGCCGTTAAGCCCATACCTCTCGAGTTTCTACGTCTCGCATCCTTCTCTAGCCCACCAGAGCAACGGAGAGAGAAAGTTGAGGAGGGCGGTATCCTTGATAGCTTCCGCTCGCGCACACGCTTGATGTATCCGTTCACGGTTTATCATGCTTCAGCGAAGATGACGCGGCGATACACGCTATATGCTTCGACTGATGCTGTGCGACAGAAATGGAATGCGGCATTGGTGGATGCGATGGGAGTCAGGAAGGTGCGGCAAGAGGCAAATATGGTAGGAATCGGTCTCAGAAAACCTGGGCGCCCAGTCGATGATCATTTAACGTTGCGGTAAAAAAACTTTTCTAGTGGTTTGCTCCTCACGTGCTGAATGAGGACTTCTTCAAATACTCCACTTCTGCATTTCCCTTCGGGCAGTACACGGGAAAAATCACTGCTGCGTCACCCCTATGTACGCCCAACCTCGTCAAAAATACTTATGACAACTGCTAACATGAGTGACACTCAGCCAGTGGCGGGAAGAATTTCATTGTCGTCGGATGCTCGTCTGGCATATATGCTACAGTTCGAGGCGAGTCGGGTGAGTTCATTAAGCCTTGACGAATTTTGTTCAGACCTCTACATCGTCTTGTCCTTCATCTTGGCCCTCCTGTCGACTAATTTCCGATCTAGCATTCGTCAAAGTGCTGAATATAACACATGCTACAAATATGGTCGCTGTCCCAGACCACAACAAGTTTCTTATACTCTCCGACCTCGGGCTCTTCTCATATTCCCTTGACCTGTTTGCGCGCGTCGCTCAGGGGCTTTCTCCTTCGCAGCATCTGGAAGCGACATTGGAGCGGCTTGCTGGGCAGGATAGCACGGTACATTTCTTCCGCGCAGGACGCGTTGGTAATCGTACAATGGGTGGGTCGCTCGGCCAGAAAATCTCTTCCTAGTCTGACAAGTCGCTGCTAATAGTTCTGTATGCGTCGAGAACATTCTTGCAGGTTCGTTTCTACGCATCGGAAATTGTGAACGCGATAGAGGCAACCAGCCCGCGACGAAGCGTAGCGGGCCCTCTCTCAAACCTGTCATTTCGCCCATTTGGAGAGGTAAGTTATAACATGTGAGCAGTCAAAGTTATGAATGCTAAGTTGCGTATCATTTATGCAGCCACTTGATGTCCCGAAAGATGCCCACGACGTCGTAGTACTACACAGAAACGTCGGGATTTGCACTGACAGGGGTATTTGGATCGTTGATCCTACAAAGTGAGCGTTCGTTGCCATCGGTGCAATCACAAGCTAACGTTTAGGATGAAAGTCTGAGCATGTCGAGCGCGTCTCCAACAATCATTCCGAAATTCGGTGGAGCAGACAACAATCCACCTATGTATACTCTGAAGACTCGATGTACTTCTGCAAGGCCTCTGGGTCTTGTCCGCTGCGATAATGACGAGATCCTTGTCGTTTACGACGGTATGCATCGATTCTCTCGTTTGCACAAAAGCGGTCGTCATACCTTAACAGAACTTGGCTGCTACATCGACAAGCATGGTGTCCCAAGCCGTCAGTCAGGGTACCTTCGTTGGGAGTCAAAGGCGACAGCATTCGCGCACCGCGATAACCACATCCTTCTCTTCTCTCCAGAATTCATCGAAATACGCACCGTGCACACAGGCAAGCTGGTGCAGATTATTGAAGGCGTCGATGTACGACCAGTTTACCATGGGCTGCTACCCACGGATAAGACGGTGCTTGTAGCTATGCAGGGCCGGGACGACCGCGGTACGGTGATTGACAAGATTATTGAGCTTGTGGAGACATCGGAGATTACAACGCCACGTGTTGCAGCAATGCCTGCGATGTGGGACGAGTGGGACATGTAGGTCTCAGTGAAGTGGACATGGCAAACTTGAATGTAGCTGTAGCAGGTGATCATTATTTTTAACTTGTGGAACTAGATTACACTCATGTAATGGAGGATTGCTAAGAACTGTATCGTTGCAGACGAGCTTTAGGTTTCCCGTTATAAGACATTTTATAAGCTATGCCTCGCAGTCCAGAGCTAGGGACCTGAACTAATGGTCATTTTTGCTGAGACACAGAACGAGCACCAGGAACCACTCGTGAGTCGAAACAAGGGGACAATGAGTGTACATAGAGGGGTATGCACTATAAGTATGTTGAGGCCGACAATATGTAATTAACTCGCATGGACTTGCGACCAGAGTTTCAGCACATGTCTAAGAGTCGACTTTCGAAGGGTAGTGATGACCACGCTCATCTTAGTCGCATCAGCTTGATCCGGAGGATACTTTGTACTATACCAGGACCTCCAGCGAGCGTGCTCAGCCCGAGTACATGGTAATAGGCATCAATCTCGTCTTATCATCAATGCAGAACAATTCCAGAGTGAGTCGGGCTAATTCTGGAGCGCTCCCGCGAAACTGTCGAAAATGTCGAATGAACTGACTAATGATACTTCTTGATCAAAAGCCTTGAGATCTTGAGACAAAACTGGGCTGCCAGCCGAATTGATGGGCGATGACAATACAAATGTGCCAGGGACAAAAAAGGCGAGAACACGAGGAGAAATTGGAGGAGACACTAGACTTGAAGATGATGACGAAATCGGCATGGACCGTATTAATACAGGCGGTCCGTCATGCAAAGCTAAGGACAGTGATTTGTTAATTGGCGGAGCGGAAGACAGCTAGAGGTATGACGATGACACAAGAGTGCCAATTATTGAATGAGTATGTATACACTGTCTGAGGTTCTTCATTTCCACTTTGTTGAGGTGATTGTTCAGCGTTTTCGAGATGGCTATTCTCGTGGTACAGTCAACTCCCTCTTAACCCATACCCCCTCGGTGGAAGCTACGAGCTATGGGTTATCAGGGAGTATGAGTTATGGGGAGAACTATTACACCCCACAAAGCAATTTGGTGGATCGGAAAAGCTATGGGTTTAAAGGGAATATGGATTCTGAGAGGTACGGGTTAAGAGGGAGTTGACTGTATTGCCATTTAGTTTTCGGCACGAGAAACCTGATCTTCAAGTTTCAGTGACTTATCCAGTGCTTCTTTTAGAACTCACCAATCCTGTTACAGTATCTTGCGTATAGCAGTTGCATAATGCCGTAAATCGTCTCGAATGATTCCATCCGTATCTAGGACCTCATTAAGTTCTAGTGAGTGTCCCTTGCCGATACCTGCCTGGTCTTTGCCGCAGAATGACACCGCACAGTACCAAATACATTCATGTTTTAGCTTTGCCACTTCGACATATGAGTCGTCAATTTGTATTCCTTGAGGATTGTGGTCACTAGAAGCTGAGAGTCATCGCGATGAAAGTTCGCATGTGAGTTTGAAAGTTTCTATGCGATTCGAGACGCGGCCTGCTTACATAATTTGACAATAAATATCCAACATAAAATTACTGAAGGAAAAATAAACAGACGTCGAGCGCCACTACGCCGGCCTTGCTTTTTTACTCAACTTTATGCATTGTCACCTCGTGTATCGCTTTCTTTCTCGGAAACATACACCCAAATGTACAGTGGTACTTCTTTCATCTGATAGCGAACCTGCTGACACTGTACGTACAGAGGCTATCCGAGTCTGCCTGTGTCATATGTACACACGCTTTCAAACTGGATCGTCTTGATTTCACCTCGTCTTATAACAGAGGGATCGCGCTCTCCCGAGGTGCGTCACCCATTAATACTCAGAGCGAGCAATATGCTAAGTACTTTGCAAAGTGCCATGCAATCCGAATTCGCGCAACAATTCAGTAATGATATTGACATCGATGCGAACGCGGATTCCGACTCGCTTTTTGGTTCCCCTCCACCCTCGCCAGGCGGCAGAGGTAGGTCACCGTCACTGCCACCGCTAGCTCTACCTAGCGGTGCATGTTCTGCACAAAACGTGGGGACCCTTGCACTTCCTGGTTCCCATCTTGTCGCTGAACTCCCAGTCCATCCGCCAGCGTCGTCACTGCACACTGGGTTACAATCTGCCGTAGCGACTCGGCCGTCTTTACCCCAAAATCCTCCCGCAAGATTTTCAACTGTACCCGCTTCAGCGCCAACGTCGGCGTCTGGCGTTCCCCGCTCTCTACAAGCGCATAGAACTAGGAAGGGTAAAGAAAGGGCCTCAGCATCGTCTCGCTCTTCTACTCCGCGACCTACTCCTCCCCCAATCGAACTTCCCTCCCCTGATGAGCCCCCACCACCCAACTTTCTGCGGAACCAGCAAGCACTTCTTGGGCTTGCGGGTCTCGTTGGCGGGATCAATCCCGCAAACCTATCCACTCGTGTGGCTCGTGGCTCGTCTGCTCGCAATCCTATTGTCATCAACGACACTGACACCGAACCTCCTGCGAATGCAGGGCCCCTCACAAGTCAACCGCCATCGCTTGCCCGCCGACCGCTTGCTGCATCCACGACCCTTCCACAACAATTGCCACCGCCGACAGGAGAGGAGGTTCTTGCAACGCTTGTGAGCCAAAAAAACATCTTCCCGGTCGTCGAATCCCTGCTTCGTCTCCTGGCTGGTTCCGCTCAATCTGCCCCACTGCCACCTCACCTCCCGACGCGAACAGGGTGGGAGCGTGTTGCCCCGGGGAGTGCCCCTGCGTTGAAAAGACGGAAACTGAACAAAGTTCCGGCAGGCGCGGCGGATTGGGACGTACCATATCCATTCCAAAGTGGACAAGGTCCCGCAGACTATCAAATGACGTGGGCGCGCGAGCGTGCCAGGCAGCTCCTTGCGGACTTGGTAGGCCTTGTCCAGGGCGCGGCGAAGAAGGCCGCAGTGAAGGCTTATTATCAGCAGCAGGACAGAGAAAGGAGAAGGAAGTGGATGGAACGAGGAGGGGAGATCAAGATCGCCGGCCATTATAGGCCCGAGACGGCGTTCTACGGACTTGAAGGACACAGGCAGACCCAGCAAGGTTCTCGAAGTAGATCTATGTCGGGAACGAGTACGCCTATCCCGAGCACGAGTGCTCAGGTCGGCGGGAGTACCCGTGGTGCTGGAGAATTGGCTGAGCAACGCGCCGGTGACGCAGGACAGCAGTCTTTAGTATCTTTTGAAGACGTAATGGCGTCTTTCCTGGGCTCAACGGATCAGCATCAACCCGGTCTGTCTAATACAAGTGCACAAGAACAGGCCACAACTTCATTTAGTGCGCATTTCACCTCTCCCTCGCCTACGCTCGCGGAAAGCACGCCACCGTTCTTCAATGACTGGCTCACATTACTCAATGCATTTCCACCCGGAGACCCGAACGACCCCAATATCAGCCCTGCATATGACGACACACTAGACGCCTTCGCATCCGCCTCTGCTTCTGTTCCAAACTCCCTGTTCGGCGACCCAACATATACCCAATCTCAGGCTTCTGTTCGGGATACACCGTCAACGAACGAATCTATTCCTGACTACCTCATAGATCCGGCGTTGTTCGCGCTCTCCCCACTACCTCCCTCAAATCAGGTGTCAGCTACGTTGATCGCTCCCGCTATAAGACCAGAAGCAGAGCCAAGTACCGGCGCGCCTTCTACTCCGACATTAACCAGCATTGGCTCGCCACTCGCGTCGACGGCTGAGCTGGCAGATCCACCTACACCCGACTGGGCATGGGCGTTTGGAGAACCGGATGTTGCAGGGGTGTTCAGCGAGCAAGGTGCGCTACTTCCGAATATATTACGCCAGATCGGGATTGATGGGAATGCCTGTGCTACCCTTGGTTTAGGTACCGCCGGGGTGGGAAGCGTGGGTGCGTTTGCGATGGATTTTGCGAAGGAGTTTGAGACTGCGTGTGCACCTACTGTCCAAGCGCACTCAGCCTCGCGAGCGACCGATCCGTCCACAACAGAGAAGCCACATACCGAGCCGTTACATAGCGAGGGGATGCCTTTTGTGTCTTCACCCGTACAGACACAGGCGTCACCGTACCAAACGGAGACTCAAAATAACAGCCAGACGCTTGTGCCATCCCGACTCTCGACCCCATCTCTACCGCAGAGCCAAGCTGCACCTACACCTCGGTTACAGGTCCAGGCTACTTCACCATTTCCTAGTCACCTATGTGTACAAACCCCATCGTCTGCTCAAACGCACATGCCCGTCCCACAAACGAATATCTTCTCATCATTTCCTCATATAGCGAACGCGGTCTCCAACTTCCTAACGAGCTCTGTTCCTGCTGGCCTCTGTACAGCCGGCTATGCGTCACCGGCAACGGCTGCACCCCCATCAACGGCTAAAGAGGCTCGCGCTCGGGTTCTCGAGCGAGCGCGGTCCTTGCGAGGGGCACTTCAGGCCGCCGCAGAACGTGCGAAGGTGGAGCTCTGGGAGACGACGGTCGAGCAAGGCGTGCTCGTTGGGTTGGTGAAGGAGCTAGACGCTTCTGTGGATGGTGAAACAGCAGCACAAATAGGCAAGGAAAAATAAAGATAATGCTTGGGCGTGTATGCGACTGGCTGAATTTTTAAAAGCCATTTGATGTGCGATTGGCTGTTGGAATCATGGTGTCAATGTGTTATTCAAGCTCGGCCTCAATCTTGCAAGTACAAAAGTGAGCTTCCAACAATGAAGCATTAAAGGTAGAGCGTCTACGCAGTTGATCTCGTCGAGTCGACTCGAGGAACTTCAATTGTTCTGAGACGCGATGAACATTCGAGAGGAAAGCTATAAGTTGCCCTGGGTACATGGAAATTGGCCGTCGCCGGAAAACACATGGACTCCTCTCTAGTCAGAGTACAGCTTTACAATAGTCTGCAATATACTGCATTGAAATGATTGGCATCACTGGATGTTTGACGAAGCAGGAATGTCCTTCATAAGGTAAGAGTATACATAACAGGAGAGACATGTAGTACATTCGCCTCAGTAATGAAGACAAGGCTTAAGTATGATTTGTCCCAACGGTCTCGGGACGAGGAAAGCGTAGTACGCTTTCCTCGTCCCGTCCCGAGACCGTAAAGGCTTCATCGCGCATCACGTGCACGACGCGTCGAACACGAACTTGCCGCAAGGCTCTTGCTTGCCGCCAGGTATCGACCTGATACTATATGCGCATCGACATAATCGAGCCTGTCGTCGCCACCTCTTTGATATCTTGAATGGAGCAAGGCTTATCTTCAAGCCAGCTTTCCAAGGAGCGTGAACAATACAGGGCCCAGATTGCCACTGCCCTCCAGGAAGACCCCGACCCCCTCACCGCCTACGACGGCTTTGTGAAATGGACGCTCGACAACTACCCCAGAGAACAGCTCTCTCACTCTGGACTGATTGAGCTGCTAGAGGAGGCAACACGGCGGTTCAAGGACGACACGGCGTACAAAGGGGACCTGAGGTATCTCAAAATATGGTCGTTGTATGCCAGTCATGTCGAAGACCCGACCACCATTTATGCCTTCCTTCTAGCCCATGACATTGGTACAGTATACGCCCAGACGTACTGGGAGTACGCTACTGCTTTAGAGAGGAGCGGGCGGTGAGTCGTACATGTGTGTACTGACTGTCTTGACATATAAGTTTGGTGTATCGCAGGCGCCCACAGGCTGAAGCTATCTACCAACAGGGCATACAACGACGTGCACGTCCTGTAGAACCTCTAAGGCGACGCTATGAGGAGTTTAAGGGTCGTTCCGGCGCGCCTCCTCTTTCAGCCTCTGACTCATCCCTGTGGAAGACTGCACCACCGCAGACCCAGGCCCTCCGCCGTGACCCGCTCATGAACCATAGTTCTAATAAGCCCTCCGTTCAGGAGTCGTCCTCTTCCTCTTCCTCTGCCCTGGCCAAGCATACCCATGACCGCTATGCCCCCATGCTCGCGCCGCCTGTGCCCGGCAAGCGCCCAGAGAAGCTGCGCTTCAACCTATCTCTCCTTTTTACCGAGGATGGCACTGAATATAGCATGCAAGAAGCGCGGGCACGTTCTATGGGGTTGCTTGGCAAGAAGTGGGGCCCACCACCCCCATCCGAGGTCGTGCGTATCGACTTCAAGGACGGGCCGGGCACGCGGGGCACACGCACACTCACCGGGCGGAAGGGCTTCGCGGGCGGAGAGCCGACGGTGACGCTCGCGACAAAGGAGGCGCTTGCAGATGTGTTTGGGATGTACAACTCACCAGAGAAGTCGATGCGCTTTGGCGCGGTCGCCGGCAGCAAGCATGCGCCAGTGCGTAAGGTTGATCCTGTTACGCCTGTCGCTCTGCAGAGCCAGTTTAGGGCGGTCAGTAACGAGAATGCAAACGTGCCTGCGAAAACACCGAGTAAGTGCCACACTTGTCAAGTTGATATTGATCTAATGCGGTTTGTTCGCTCATACCCAGCATTTCAGCCGTTCGTGGATGAAAACGTCAAGCGCAAGGAGAATAACATGCCAGCACCACCATCAAAGGTGAAAATTCGTATCTTTCTCTTAAGCTCACAACTGATCACCTTAACAGTTCAAACCGTTTGTTGACCCGGAACCGCCGAGCAAACTGCCCACTTTCACACCCCAGCTTGGCCGACGTGCTCTGTCTATCAAAGAGTCAACTACGCCGGCTCCGAAGTCAGTTTCGGATAAGAATGCACATGCACTGAAACCGCCGAATGTACTCAAACCTATTTCTGAGGAATCCAGACCCGCAGCGGTCTTCTCTACTGTATTCACTCCTTTACCGGCTGCACAGAAAGACAGGCCACAAATCCGTAGAGATGTCTTCATCGAGGAACAGGCCCGAGGAAACAGCGCAAACACCTCTCCCTTAGAGGGCGTGAATGTATTTCAAGCGCCTGTGAAGGTGTTCAGTCGACCGCCCTCGCAAAACGAAAATGCACCTGTCGCACAAGCGAGTGTATTCAAACCCTTTGTCGATGCGGCCGACGCCAACAAGATGCCGGCTGCGCCTTCCACGCGCGCTGTGCTGAGCGAGCGCACGCCTTTCCAGGCGTTCACCCCGCGGTCAATACCAGGGTCCCAGGAGCAGCAGCATGAAGACGACACGGATGACACGGATGAGGATCCGTACGACGAATATGGAGAACAAGGCGCCGAGTTTGACAATATCCCTGCCGCTCAGGAGGGCGAAGACAGTATGTATGATGATGACCCGGTCGAAGATGCAGACTACCATGCTCCTTTGGGGGGACGGTTTGGCCAATTCAACGTCATGACACCGATCACGGAGCGGACATTTGAATATACCGCAAGCACGCGGGCATCGGGTACGCCGAATGGCATGCTGGAAGGAATTCAAATATACCGCGACCCAGTGGAGACTGCTGAATTGCTCGCTGCGGAGTTGCGAGAGGACGATCAGCAACGAGTAGAATCAGCGACTGCGTTGCTTGAAGAGAAGACAGGTGCGCTCAGTCTGTCGGATGCTCTCTCTGTAGCGTCGACATTCAAGCCGCCAAACCCCTGCAATCCGTTCGATCCGCCAATCGTGTCGACATTGCTGTCTCTCATCCCTGCGGATCATGGTTTTCACGACCTCAGACAACAGGAGGCAAATCAACTGAATGCGCTTCAGAAGTTTGCTAAACAGAAGACGCGTCGAACAAGTGGGAACACCACCTCCACGCGTCTAATGGAACAAGCGGAGACTCTGGAAGTCAGTCTGTTCGATCGCCGTTTCTCAGTGACCGACAAGTTGGGCGAAGGAGGGTTCGGCGCTGTCTTTGAAGCCAAAGACCTGCATATGATCACCGAACGTGACGATGAGGATGAAGATGAGGAGCTAGACGAAAAGTGCAAGGTGGCTTTGAAGGTAGTCAAACCACGGAATCTGTGGGAGTTCCATGTCTTGCGCAGAATACATCGCACTCTCCCAGCACATCTCCGACGATCTGTGATCACGCCACAAGCCTTGTACGCCTTCGGTGACGAGAGTTTTCTCGTGCTCGAGCTGTGCAAGCAAGGGACGCTTCTGGACATTGTCAATCGGGCAAGCCAGGCAGGCATCACACAACAAGGCGCCTGCCTGGACGAGCTCCTTGTCATGTTCTTCGCGATCGAGCTTATGCGTCTGTTAGAGGGTCTGCACAATGCGGGTTTCATTCATGGTGACGTCAAGATCGACAATTGTCTTTTGCGCCTCGAGGATGTGCCTGGCCCTGCGTCCGCGTGGTCTAGCGCATACCAGCCCTCCGGCGAGGGCGGTTGGAGCTATAAAGGCATTAAAATGATAGACTTCGGGCGCACCATCGACACGCGGCTGTTTCCCGCTGGACAACGATACGTGGCGGAGTGGCCGACGGACGCGCGTGATTGTCTTGACATGCGGGAGGGTCGGCCGTGGACGTTCCAGACCGATTACTTCGGGCTTGCAGGGATTATATACTGCATGCTGTATGGGAAATACATCGAGGCCCCATCCGTTGTTCCTGCCTCCGCCGCGGAAGAAGAGCAGCGATACAAGCTTTCCACACCATTTAAACGATACTGGCAGGTCGATCTATGGACGAGATTGTTTGATGTACTACTGAACCCTTGCCTTGTACGTCCAGACGGGCAGCTACCCGTTTGCGAGGAGCTGGCGGATCTGCGGATGGAGATGGAAACATGGCTTCAAACAAATTGCAATCGTGCCAGTAATAGCTTGAAGGGACTTCTCAAGAAAATCGGCATTTCAATCTTAGGTGGTAAGGATAGCCGATGACATAGTCAAATAGGGAACGCATGCTGCGCTGTTGTATTCCTGTCTAGACCTTGTAGATTATACCACCTCCACAACAACATACCTTCAACATTGTATTCCGCTTACAACATACGTTATGACTTGTCACATGCTCTGTATGCATTTTTGTGATTTTCGAGGTGCATTGCATCACAACAAACAGATTGCAGCGAACAACATGACGAACAACCAAAGACAACACTGAACGCAACGATGGTACACACAAGCCGCCCCTGACATCGAGCCCGCAGCTCGTGCCGAGCCAATGGCTCCTCGACCTCCATCATAGGGCAAACAGTATGAACAGCTACGCCACGCGATAGTCGTACATCGCCTTAGGCGTGGCCGACGCCGCCCATGGGGACAGGCGGTGCCTGTGAGGCATCGTATGGATGTGGAGGTCCAGGCGGGGGCATCATCATGTAAGGGACCGCATGTTGCACTGAAACCAAGTGAAGTTAACTCGGATGACTACCCGACAGCCATAAATAATAGTGAAACTGACGTTGGGGACTTTGGTGGTAGTATGGGTGCGCGTGGGACGGGATCGGAGTTGGGGGCATAGACGGTCGCGGGGCGGCTCCATTTGGCGGAGGATATGCGCCAGGGGGAGGGGGTGGCGGCATGTAGGCTTGTGGCGCTGGACACGAATACAAAAACAGTCAGCTATGACATTTAGAAGTAATGAGAGAAGTCTTACGGGGCATTTGGCCCATTGGGGTAGTGGGGTACATCGCTATTACAGTACATATCCTGATTGACACAACGGTAATAGTAAGAAGACAATGCGCGACATACCGTTCGGAGGCATGTGTGGATATGGCATATGTTGCATGAACGGCGGACCTGGGATATACGCACCCGGTGGGGGCGGCCCCATCCCAGGCATCATTGGCTACATACAAATACCGTGAGCATCTAAGCCTGACCATTTCATCCCATTGGAAACTGACCTGCCCTGGATAACCATAGGGGTAAGGGGCGTACACATAGCCGCGCGCAGCAGCCTGCGCGGCGGAGTCTTCCTCGTATGACGGAGGCGGCATGGGCGGCGGAGGAGGAGGGGCCATATGAGGAGATTGCTGTTGAGGCTGTACCTGAAGTGGCGGGAACATCTGCATGTAGCGCTTGCCCTGGTACGGCCACATTGGTGCTGCGCAGACACGACATATCAGCGATCGCTTGACTCTAATATATTTTCCGCAGTATGGAAGGCCATATAAGGGTGCAAGGAGCTTACCAACTTGTGCTGCCTCCACGACCTTGTGGTACTTGAACGGGTTGAAATCTTCTTTGATGTACACGGGCGGGCCTTTCTTTAGTACACGCGTGCCGAAGAACGGGTTCGGCGGGCCTTGCGCCTGCGGCGACGTGCTACCGTCGGCAGGCTTGGTCTTCGGAGAGGCAGATGAGGACGATGTGCCATTGGGATTTGGCGAGCCACCCTGCAAGTATGGACAGCGATCCCAATCAGACGTTGCGCGCATCGCTAAATGGAGGGGACATCAAATGGAATGACGTACAGGAGGCGAGAAAGGCTTGACGTTTGGTCTGAACGAATTTGCGTTCGCATTCAGCCGGTTCGCGGCGGCAGCAGCAGCGGGAGACAGAGGGCTATTTGAGGCAGGGGGCTGGGAGCGCGCTCCCGAGGATGTAGTAGTACTCGCGCCAGAAGCCGAAACACTCGCCGGCGTGCTCGTGCGCTTGCCCTTGAAGGGCGGAATGGGCTGGATGATCATACTAATCCTCTTGGCAGGCTCTCCCGCTTTCGCCTGCGTTCCCGCCGGCTTCTGTGTCCCCGAAGCACCTGCAGCGGGAGAGGTAGACTTGTGAATGGGCGGCTTAGCGCTGGACGGCGGGTTCTGCGAAGTGGGGGCGACGCGCACGACAGTGGGAGAGGCGGTGAGTGTGACGGTGGTGCCGATCGCACGCGCGTGCGTGGACTCGGCATCGCGGGTGGATTTTTCGCGAATCTGGCGCTGCTTGTCTTCGTCCTTGGCGAGGATAGGCACGAGATCGTCCGGGATGGGCTTGTTGAGCTGTGTATAGCAAACAGGTCAGGCGATGCTGGGTGATAATGACGGGAACCGGAGACGCACCTTAAAGTTCTGGCTGAACTTAACGAGCTCTGCCATACGCTTATCCATCTCGTTCTTCATGAGCGCCTGTTTCTTCTTGAGGAGCCGGTCCTTCTCGTTCGACACGAAGTCACGAAACGCGGGGACCGCATCTACTGCGGGCTATAATATATACCGAGCCAGTAACGTACCAGTCAATCTTTACCTTCCCTGCGCTTCAACCCAGGCATCAGCAGGAAGACGCACCTTGCCACCAGCTGCAGGTGCAGGTGAAGGAGTCTTCGGAGGGGGAGTTCCCGTGGCTGTCTGGGTCTTGCCGACAATGGAACCATCTGGAGCGTTTACTGCGACTTTAGGGACATCCGATTTGGGATTGAGAACCGTAGTGGGGTTTATGCCGGGTTTACGCGCCCCTGGAGGAACGTATGCATTCACGCTGCGCACAACGGCGCCGTACCTATGATGCAAGCCTGTCAGCGAAGACTAGGTAAGAAAGGGGGAGCAGGACGCACTTGTCTTCCTCATTGGTGCTGCCATCGCCGACAGGGTTCTGTGTTCGCTCCTCCGCAATGTGCGGATTGTTCGTCGTAGACTATATCAGCGCCCGACCCGACCAAACGTCAATCGGTGAAATATCAGTCACTACTAACCCCACACCCACCTGCATAATCTCATTGGCAATCGCCGCCGCCCGCCGCTCACGCTCCTTATAGTCCGGTGCATTCCGATCCAGCCGCGTCGTGTACGCCTCCTCGTCGAAGCCCGCGCGGACGCCGAACAGGCGCTCGTTTACCGCGAACTGGTCCCACGCCGCCCCGCCCGTGCCCGCACCGGGCCCGAACGTCAGCTCGTCCCGCCCACCCGCACCGTTCAATGTTGACGGGGCAGACGGCCGCGGGGATGTCGGCGCGGAGGCGTTGGACGTGGAGGAGGCCACGACGACTTCATCGGGCTGCCACGCTTGCAGCTCGCGCTCGCGTCGCGCTAGTCCGGTTTTGCTGATATCGGTGTCGGTCTTGAAGCCTGTGCGTTCAAGTATACCCTGTCGTCAGTTGTATGTCTCAACACCCACGAGCAGTCCATGGAATGGCATGCAGAGGTGCTCCACCTCTGACATCCGGACCCGAATAGCACCCAAATGAAATGAACAACTCGACACTCACTATCGCCATTCTGGGCGGGCGTCCTTGCGTCCGCGGGGCCCGAGGTCCATTGGTCAATGTTCGTCGCCGCGATGAAGAGCTGGTCCTTGAGCGGCGCGCCGGGACTCGACAGCTCCTTCACGTCCCGCAGCGTCACGCCCGTCGTGTCACCCTCCCCGCTTGTCGACGCCACCGTTCCCTCGTACCGCACATTCGTCTTTGTCGACAGCGTGATCGTCGTACCCTGCAGCGAGTGCACGACATAGGGACATGTCAGCGAAATAGGGTCGACAGCATACCAAACGGCACCAGAAGCTAGTGTGCGAGCCAAACTGCACGAGTCCCGCCAGTCTGTGCTGGCCAGGGTTCCTCTCGCGCAAAGGTTCTCGATGACAGAACCTGGCGCTTAAGCCCGCCGACTGTCGAGCACGATTTCGAAACCTCGGGACTTGTACAATCGTGAATCACAGATGTCCTGTCAGATCCAGCGGATAATAGATATTGTCCTGAACCACTCCAACTCGCCTACTACCCTTTGCATGCTAGATAGGCAGGATCCGAATAGCGGCAACTCAGGGCCTGCAGGTGGGCGGTAACCTGCGGACATGCAGGCAACACGCCTCCAACGGCCATCGTCTGCCCTAGCATGCCATTGTATCCGCCGACGATGAGCGCAAGCCGCCGAGAACATTGCCCAGTTCACCAGCCTAGCTCCGGTGGCAACATAAGGGAGATGGAGACGCACCGTCAATCCAGAGAGCTGCGCGAGCACGCGCTCGTGCGGGGCGTCCTTGTCTGCGCGCGGACCACCCTGTGTGCCGTTGGTGTGGCCCAGGGGTGGGAAGGCGCCGGGACTCCCAGGCTGTGCACCGTTGGGCAGGCGCGCGCTGGCGGCGCCGGGAGAGAACGTCGGTGATGCGCGTGGACCTGTCCATGCGGGGCCTCGTCTGCAGATGCGGGGTCGAGCGGGAGCAGGCCGGTGGAAAGAGCGTCAGATACGGTCAGATAGCGGTGAACGGCGGACACAGAGAGAGACAGACCGGGCGGCGGGCTCTGGCATGCCTTTCCTCTGTGGTTTGGGTTGTCTCGCGGTCGTGGCCATATAATGTTCCTGTTGCGTGCTGAGGGTAGAAAGAGACGAGAAAAGAGAAGAGATGGACTAGGAACAGGAAGTAGGAACGAGGAAAGAAGGAATAGAACAGAAGCAAGTGCGATAGCCGGAAGACAAGTGACTGAAGTTGAGAGAAAACAAGCAAGCTCGCTGCTGTCTTTCCGTCACAAAGAGTGGACGGGTGCGGGGAATGTCGGTCGTCGTCGTCGTCGTTGGCGAGAAGAGGGGGAAGCGGGTTCTGTACGCTTGATGAGGCTCAATTCCTCAAAAGTTCCCAGAAGGACCCCGACACACCCTGTTCCGGGCGGCTGTGATATCCTCTTGACTACTTATTGCGCAACACTCGCCCACTTTTTAATTTTCTGTTCAACATTTTCAGTCACTCTGATGAAGACGATGGGCATTGTGAATATCTAGTAGATGGTCAGTGTGAGAGACTGGATATGCCTGGTCCGTGCCCTGCGCTCGGGGTCCTTGCGCGTGTTGCGGTTCGAGACTGCATTTCCTTCCGCGAATTGGGATTTCCATCTTCTATCAAGCAATGTCAATCACAATTGTTGTTACTCGCTAACAAATACTGTGAACACTGAATAGTCGTCTGTAGCTCAGTCTTTTCGTACACTGACGGATTTATCGTCGAGCCCTGGCTGTGAACATTTCTCTCCCAACATTGAATTATTTGTTTGGCAGCAGTCCGGCACGGTGCGGTGACCGCAGCAGTAAGGCCGTGCGTAGCATTGATATTTCAACAGCTAGACATAATGACATCTGTACATAGTTATCATCACCGTGACCCGTCCGCTCTACTGATGACCATCGGCACACTTATCGTCGCGGACGGACCTCGTCTAGGCGAGTTTTGTGGTCCCGGGACAGTGTTTGTAGCTGGTGACAACTAACAAGTTCGTAGACACCGCCTTAAGGCCTTGAAGCCCTCCGTGCTTCGCACTTTCGCACCGCATAAGGCGTCACGATGGCAAAATCTGTCCCAAGTCCTTGTTTCACTTCGCGTTCCCACAAGACCTCGTCCTTATTGCTGCTCATGATCAATGCTTGCACCTGACAGTCTGACACGACGTATGCACGGCGAATGGAAGCTGGCCTAGCTGAGAAACACCGCCCCGAGTTAATTTTACTGCTGAGGGGGAAACCCAATTGAGAGCCCCGCATGAAACCCTGCTGTTCTTGTATCATTATGTGGTTTGCCTCCTTGCGTATCTCTGCAAGATCATCAGCGCTTAGGCTCTTATCAAATTGCCGTGCGAGTCGTTCATCTTTAAGGCCACTTGTGTGATACGTCCGGTCATCCTGATATATCGGTCAACTCGTCGTTCCGTGAGTGATCTTTTTCGCCGAATGGTAGCTACTGTCTATGTTTTCCTCTGACTGAATTTGCGATGGAGGGTATGCTACTTTGCAGCGATGTTGGCAGCCTATGGGGCAGTCCTCGAGCAGTGGGTGATGAACCAGGGCGCGTCTGACCCGGGCTAGCTATTCAGAACATTTTTCGTTGGTGATTTTCTTGTCAAATATGGCATGTTGCTGCCTAGATCGTCGCTTATGTGTCACCTATGCCATGCTCGTCTCGCTCTGCTCATACGAGGCGCTTATACGAGGCGCTAGTGCGGGCGTTTTTCGGCGTGAATGGAAACGAATACAACAGTAAAAGATTTGAAGTCAGATGTTGGAATGTGAGGGGGCGAGTAAATAGGGCTCGGCGATAGCACTGGCATCGGGCCCCTCCTCTCAGTGTCTGCGTTGAAAATAACTTCACCGCCAGAACGGCCGGGATCGTGCCCTTCGGTCATGCTCTGCTACGCATCTCGCCTACCATCTTAGACTTGATTAGCCTGGCTTCGGGGATACCGAGAGTGGACGACAGTAGCTCAAGGCGGTACTTTTGTTCCTCCTATAATTTCGTCGCACTGACCTCAATGCAAAGTATTCCAGACATGTTCTAGACTGGAATGGCCTTCCATACTGTGGCGCCCGTCGCGTGTGTGGTTCAGTGCGTACCTGCATTACCATCCGAGGACGATAGCTGACTTTGGCATGTAGCTTCACCTTGGGGGGCATGAATTCTTATAAATGTTCTGTTGTGGGCCAACACGTGCGCCGACGTGCAGCTGGCAGACGCATCAGATCCTTTTCCGTTTGGTTCAAGAACGTCGGCCAAACAAGGTAGCATTGCCTTCCTAGCAATAATATCTGTGCCTTCAATGTCGATGTGGAGTCTCACTCTCGTGATTGATGCTTTCCTTGTTTTGGCATTTCCCATCCAGGCATATTGCTGGCGACAACAGGTGCAGATGGATTGAACACCAAAGAAGATAACAATTTTTACGCTTGAGGATGAGCTTGTGATGCTGACCTTGACAGAGGGCTAGTAGTGCAGCCACAGGCGGACGGGAGTCCGGTCTGGACAATGATGGAGATGAACGCACAATGAACGCGTCCTACGACGACACGACGACAGAAATGGAGAACAACCTCATGTTTGTAGGTGGCAACATCATCACAACAGTGTCAACCTTGACGACGTTCGGCTGGTCTATGCACTCGTCTTATGTCGCAAAATTTCTCCCCTGTCTGGCTCTCATTGAGTGAGTTTTTGCATGCAATTTCCATTGCTGTTGTTTCGTGTTTCTACTGAATTGCCTAGGTTCATATGATTTCCATCTCCATTCACCAGACCGCATTAATTGTACTTTCTCAGAGTCCTGCATCTCTCCTGACTGGAGTCCACTATTTGATATTGGGTCATTTGGTCGCTCTAACAGTCCTAGTAAAAAAAATTCATCATTTAGATCAAGAGTGTCCTTGTACCAACGACATACGCTCCAGTAAAGATGCTCAATCACTGCGATGCGAATTTAAATAACATCATTGTTCGGATGGCTAGGTATAGCTCAGGGTAAATTCGGTGGAGAAATAGGGAGTGTACAGTGTGCAACAGTGCAACCACCACAACCCTACTCCCCTACAAAAAGCATAAAGTCTTCTAATCAACATTGACAGTTCTCGGCTCCCTCACCGTTGTGAAATGATGGTGGCCAACGGTTTACAGACTTCGCGCAGGTACGTCTTGGTATTGTGGCTCAAATTACTGTAGAATAGCCTGAAGGGCGGCAAGTTTGATATGAAGAGCTGCCTGCTGCTCGCTGGACTATCGCTAGGCATTGAAAATGGGACCTACGAATAACACAGACGAAATACATCATCTTGCGAAGTTGCATCGGCGTCGTTCGGACGGAATAGAACTTATGGAGCTGATTTACCGTAATTAAATTGAGGATCAACAGCCGTCAAGGGCTTCAGAGCCATTGCAATCAATTACGTAGGGACAGATGATCCTGTCGCTGGCATGACCGGTACAAATGCAATAACGCATCCTCTATACGTTCCTTAAGAAGCCTATAGTTCCAGAATGGAAGAGGGGTGTTGAGATGTGATTAGTTATATGTGCGCTACGAATACAGATTGCTATGATGACTGGCTAGAGGTAGGCTTGCGGTCCTCGAATTTTGGTGCCATCTCGTATCCACCAAATCCTTGCGAAGCCTGGAGGATATCGTCGGGTGCATCCGGTTCTAGATGTCCTTGCGCGTTTCTTCGGGCCCTAAGTCAGAGCAAGAAATTCAGTAAGAACCACAGGAGGTCAGTTCGAAAATTCACTTGAAGAATGTGTAGGACAACACGACATCATCTAGATTTCTGCAAGCAGGATCGTCCAGGGCATCCTTATCGATGAAGAATAGGAGAGGCATATCGACTTCTTCGCCGGCCAGCAGCTTTTGTTCTTCAAAGCAGAAACACTCGACCTTGCTAAAATACGGGGCGATCTAAATCGCAAAAGCGGGGATCAATCATTGGACCATGCAATACTTGTAAAGACAGATACCCTATCAGGCGTCACATTGTAGGTCGCAATACCAATAATGTCGTGCTTGGAATTATTCTTTGCCTTGTAGAAGGCTAGGCTCGTCTCGCCGGGAAGCACACTCACAAATTTCTGCTGCGGCGTGAATGTCCAGGGGAGCGCATCCGACGTGTCTGCGTTGAAATGCACCTTGATGCGCTTCGCATTCTCGACAGGGACGAGCCGTTCTGCCTCAAACTTGCCCATGCCGACCTTAGGAGTGCCCGCGAACCCGGTAGCCGCACAGAACATGCGATAGAGCGGGACCGCAGCGTATGTCGCGCCCACAGCGAGAACAATCTAAGGAGGTAACAAGGTGGGATCAGAGAGCAAAATCACTGGTGTGCAGCAATGTGTACGTACCACCGCGGAGGTGTACATCAGCAGGCTACGATTCCTAGCAGCATAAGCCGCCTGTCGGGATACATGATGTCGTGAAGGTCTCGGAGGTGGTGAACTACCTGACGATGATGCCCCTGTGGACATTGTTCGCCATGCTTTTGGTGGGACAGAGGTCCACGAAATCCGCTGCCCTGAGGTTCTACATAGCCGAGGAAGCTGTTTGTGGTGACATTTGTTCTATTGCGGACTCAGCCATGGATATCATAGTCTCGGAATCTCAGACTTACAATAGCCGCAAATGAGTGAAAACTGGTCGTGAAAGGCGGTCGCAACGATGCGGACCGGAGACAGTTCATCAGAGCCAGTGACAACAACAGACGGCTGCGGGCGTCTTCTCTTCCGACCTCGACGTCCACGCTCTCGACCACAACGCAATTAGCTTTATTTCTCAACTCGGGCAACTTTTCGGTCAGTCTACACGTGGAAGAGCGTCGTCTCTAAGTTCCTTTCCATACAAACTTGTTCGATTGGAAAGCGAGCATAACAAGCCCCCCAATGTCTGCGCAAGCATCTACCTCTACTTCTGCAGGTACGGGTTCAGATGTCGATATCGAGAAACTTCTCAGTCGGGAGGCTACTGCCTTCCAAAGGGAGATGGAGGTCGAGCGGATCCTGAAGGCCTTCAAGCTGAAGTATGTCACATCACTAGGCTCTGACTGTTGTTGATCGCTTTCCCCCTGATCGTTCCCCTTGAACAGTCCGTACGAGATTCTTGACATTAACGAAGACGCTTCGCCCGAAGACATCAAGAAGAAATACAGACAGCTCTCGCTTTGTGAGCCTACCCACCTCCGGCGCACACCCGTGGCCTGCCCCCTGATGTCCGCGTATTGATATATTGATGGCACCCTCGTACGTTGTCTGATATCTAGTCATCCATCCTGACAAGACCCCCCACGCTCGCGCACCAGATGCATTCGATCTCCTCAAGAAGGTCTGTTCCTCTAACTCATGCGTTTTCCGGTACACCCGCATACAGTTCATCCCTTGATTCGTTCATATGTTCAAGCTAGAATACATAGCTGACATCATTAATAACCTAGGCCGAATCTGAGCTGTCGGACAAGACCAAGCGAGAAGAACTGGATGCAGTGATCAGCCAAGCGCGAGCGGTTTTATTGAAGTCGCTGAACCTCCCGACCAACACTCCTGACAACGACCCCCGACTGAAAAACCTTACACCGCCATGGCGCCAGCAATTTTTAGCCAAAGTGAAGGAGTTCCTCATCGACGAGGAGGTTCGACGCAGGAAGTGAGACAATCTGGGCCAGTATCACATGCACAATTGAACTGACGATGCCACAGAGCAGTCAAAATGAATTTGGCCAATGAGGGTCTTGAAGCCCGCAAGAAGGAAGAGGAAGTCAACGCGAAGAAGCGCAAGGCCGAGGATGACGCCCGGTGGGAAGGTATGCATAGTCCAGACTAAGTCGACAAAAATTCTTTCGTTGATACCGACTGTGTATCCTAGAGAACCGCGACCAACGCGTAGACAGTTGGCGGTCCTTTACCAACACGAAGAACAAGAAAAAGAAGTCCAAGATCGCCATCCTGGGGTGATCGCTCCTCGCTTGTGCAGCGCACGTACCCAGGGATTACACTTCTGTTATCATCTACCCTCGTGCATGTCGCTTACAGGTTGTACTTAACATTATCCGTTTCTCGCATATCGCTGCTGTATAGTTCCATGTTGATAATACGTAAATAGATGATCTGACAGTCTACACCTGCAGTTCGTACACGTTCGCGAAAGCGTAAAAAAGCAGTCTGCAATGGGTTCGATGGGTATAAGTGTGTCCGCTCCCTTATCGTCCTTTGCCCCTCACCTCCTCTGTCATCGCCCCAACCTTCTGCAACTTCAGGCTTTACAACTCAGTCCGACAATATGATTACTTCGTCTGCTTCTGCATCCAGGCTCGCTATCCGCCTGCGCACATGTCGCGTGGGTACAGGTACGTTCTCCTTGTCATCTTCCTCAGAATCGTCGATGGCGATCACATCCAAGTCGACCCTGTCCATCGCCGCACTTCCGCCCTCTCCCTGTGCTGCTCCTATTCGACTGCTGCCAGCTGTACTGGGACCCGATCTTGATCCTGATCCTGACCCGGACGCTTCATTAGACGACTGAACACTTGTCCTCTGCGTAGCTGATGCACTTGTCCCGACGAGAGTGGAAGTCGCGACTGTAGTCTGAGTCACTTGTGTTGGCCCTGCATTTAAACCAAGCGCCTCTCTCTCCATACGGTCTACTTGTTCGAGGAATGAGTCATCCGCGAAGTCGGACTCGAAGTCAAACTCATCGCTGGGTGCATTTGTGCTCATAGCCGTTCCTCGCGGAGGTTTCGCACTAACAAGGGTGGCGCTAGGGGTATCAAACTCGTCCTCGTCACTATCGGGCACGACGACCGGTGGTTGGCGGTGCGGGGAGAAGAGGCGCTCGCGTGCGAGGTCTGCGGAGGGATTTCGCACATATGCCCCGTGTGAACTTGCTCCGGGAGAGAAATAGCGGGAGTGCGTCTGCGTTCCGGGACGGTTGGCGGTGCGTGGGGGTGGCGTGGGCGATGGGCTACGTCCAGCACGACTGGGAAGCTTGCGGCGTCGCGGTTGCCCGGCGTCGTCGTCATGTGAGGGGCGTGAGGGGCCGGCGGCGAGCGGCGATGGCGGGTCTGAAAGTTCGCGGAGGGGAGAGCGGACAGATGTCATTTGCGCGACTTGCGCTCGCGCAGCTGCGGCCTCGGGGCGCGGATCGCCCTGGGCAGCGCCTGCAGCAGGATCTACAGCGGGGGCTGCGTCGGCGGCGGGTGCTACTGCCTCTGGGGCAGGGGCGTGCTCTGCAGGATCGTCTGGAAGACTGGCGCATGAGCCACCTAGGTCAGCTGCAGTGTTTAAGGTTTGTTACTTGACAGAAGGCTGCTCACCCGAGGCGTAAGCGGAGACTCCGCGCGAAGTCGCGGTCCTGCATTGCGTTGAGGTCCGCGTTCTGGTGACCTTTCATGATCACGGATTTAGGCTCTAGGAACGCGAGTCCTTTACGGACACAAACGTCTTTGAGGATCATCTAGTGAGCGGTCACGTGTGAATACAAGGGGCGCGACAAAGAAAATAAACGCGGGCCATTGGATGGTAGTAACACGCGTATGCATGGAACATTGATTGCACGCTGCAAGTCTCATGTGCCAGATGCGCGAAGCGAGAGCATGGAAGGCGCGTGGTAGGAGCGTGCACGTCAAAGAGGAATGATCTGTACTCACCTTGTACCCTAGCGGCGTCTCGCCAAGCTCAAGTTCTGGCAGACGACGATGTTCAATTGCCTGGAGGATTGTCGAGCCATCGCTCAGTTGGAAGCGAAGCATTGAACGAGGGTATCTTGGGATAGGCCCTTCCTCATCATCATCATCCCCTCCTGCTAACCCCGCCATATCTGCGCGCTCGAGGCGGGCCTGCCGAACGTTCTGTAATGAAAATGCGCTGTGGCCAATTTCGGTTATCGCTGTAATCTGAACAAGGATGGGACCGCGCAGGACAGTATTGCCTAGGTCAGCGAGGTTCTGTGGAAGACCTGTGCCGGTAATCATAGAATCCTGCAGGTCAGATTCAAGGAGTTGATTGTCGACGTGACGAAGGATTTCATCGAGTTGAGTTGTGGGGTTGAGGTTGAACTCGCTCTCAATCCAGGAGTAACAGCCTTCCAGCCATTCCTTGAAACAAGACGCTCGACTTAAAAGTTGATGAAAAAAGGGGTTAGTGATATACGCACAGGATCAACTTGAGGTTTCGGGTATGTGCGTCTTAGCCATTGCGCTATTTGTGGTGGGGGAGCCATTGTCTGACAATGTCATCAGGTTGAGTTGCATAGCAACGAGAAACGTATATACGCACAAGATATAGAGAGAGTATATATGGAATACAAAATTAGTGCATGAACAGTAGGATACAGTCGTTAGACTTAGAGACCGTAGCAGCAGTCGATGAACGTGAAAGAACGCGGTTGTGGCATCCAAAGTGGAAATGAGACGCGTCTATGTGCGCGTCTACGCGACTCACGTGCACATCTTGCCTCGAGACTGATCAAGTGGATATTGTAGGAGAGGAGGCAATGCTCATGTTTATTGATACCGTTTGATCTGTGGTCCAAAATTGTCGTCTATCAAAAGGTTCACAGCAGGAACAATTGTTCATTGAGGTATGGCTATCAGTCACGTACACTTGGACCTACTTTCAACCACTCACCTCTTAAATAGCGGATTATGGGAGCTACAGACATGGCTAAGACGACCTCTGGAGTACTCTCGTTTGGACAGATCATCGTTGGGACAACGTCCCAGTGCCTGCGCTGGTATTCTTTGGAAAGGTGCGAGCTCTACCATTTATTGACAGGGAAGGGTTACCTTATGGTCTTTCTAACCAACGTCAGCCGGATCTTTTCTCTTAGGTGTGGCACGTCCAGGAGCGATGCTAAGATGGACCCATCTGCAAATTGAAAGCAGTGTTTGTCATAAGAGAGCGGAGATGCCAAAACGACATGCCATCGACTAGTGTTTGATAGGCGGGGTGTTTGTGCATGTTCGACCCAAGCTCAGATTGCCGTTATCGAGTCAGCCTCCAGAACCGCGCAATTGATCTACTTTGCGAACAGATTAGCGATGACTAGGATAGCCGGAAACTAACGTCTCTTGCACGGGTCTGGTTAGCTATTCTCAGAGGTCGTACTGCTAACAATGTCTGTGATTGCGATCGCCACCAGCGGAGACGGCTGAACTCACCCTTCTACGCCAACAATTGGCACGACACGTTACCCTTCTTCTATCTCATCAAGTTCGTGTCACAGACTGCCTGCCTTCAGTCCCCTGGAAATGTATTAAGTCATTGCTGCTGTAGCTTATGCTTCCTTGGCAGCTTAAGTATGCAAGGGGCACAAAGGAATCGATGTTCTTCTCAAGATGAATAAACTTCCGTCGAGCTTACTGATTCAGCTGGGGCTGTACCTTCCCAGAGCGCTATTGTGAGCTATCTCAAACCATCTCTCGAGATCTTCGACCATAAAGATCTTTGTTCCTCACAACCCTAGGGCAGCTCGACTGGGCATCACCTGCAATCTGATCCCTTACCAAGTCAGGTTAGTCTTCTGTCATTCCGCAGGGGGCATTGAAACTAATTCCTCGTTCTATGGTTCAGAAGCCAGTACCAATTGCTGGATTATGGCAAACAAACTGTTAAAGTCCTTCAGCCGAAGAATATCGCATGACCAAGCTGTATGGTACAACAAATCGGTCATGAGCTTGCTGTGTCAGTGCGCGCCTTTTTTGTCTGTATCCGTAACAATTTAGCATTGAATCAAGCTAGCCAAGGCAAAGCTTTTGGGACAGAACCTGTATTGAGATATTGAAGAGATGGCCGAGTTAGTTGGCTGATCGTGAATATGCATGTCTTCTGTTACCGCAGCGACCTCTGGTTCCCTCACGCAGGCTCTGGAGCTCCTTGCTCTCCATCCGTACGTACAGGAGATGCCGCACCAGGAGATTGTGAAAGGTGGCCGTGACATTCGATACCTGGACTCTGTTCCGGGAGACTTTACGACGAGCTGTCGGTCTTTTTCTCTGACAGGTGATGTTTATATTATTACAGATACCACGAAGATCAGAATTCATCTCGCTTGCATGCAACCTCTCCGTGATAGCTAACATTGACCGGTCGCATTAGTAAATATGTCATGAGGACGTGTCTCTGAGTAGTCTGCTAGACTGTACCGCTGTCGGGAATCTTGTGTACTCAAATGACTCGTGAATGGAGTAGATTCTGCAGCTTCCTTGAGCCGTTTAACACATTACATAGTGTTGAATGCGCCAACGTAGCTAGGTTTAGGCCGCCTCCAAAAGCTTCAATAATATGTGTGTGCTGAGCGCTACGTGAAGGTTGTTGCTCAGACCATTGCGATGAACTTTCCGAGCCTGCCCGTTCGCGGAGGCATTTGTTCCGCCATTTATTTTTCTACATAAGGTCGGATCTAATGATGCAAAATGTTTCAGCAATCAATCATTCGACGGATTAGTCCCTCTATGCAAGCGCCTTCTAGTCTTGGTACTGTCCGGGCCAGGTCCAAGAGTCCTATACTTACGCTTCCTCGCCTGCCTGTCCCCGACCTTCACCAGACACTTGAGAAATACATCCAGTCCTTGGAGCCTTTCTTCTTAGAGGACGAAGCTCGTGGTGGGCCGTCGTCTGAGTCCAGCCGTAGCACCCGTGTCAAGTGGGCTCAGGACTTTGAACGAGGAATCGGTCGACTTGGTCAAGAACGGCTAATTGGTCTGTCTTTTTAATCTTAAATTTCGCTGAGGAGACTCACACCTCTTCGTCGGTAAAGCTCTCGACAAGGAATCTCCAAATAACTGGCTTGACGATAATATTTGGCTCAAGAAGGCATACCACGAATGGCGGGCACCTCTCCTCATAAACTCTAACTGGTGGTTGGTACTCAACAATGACCCTAATGTGCCATCGATTGTGCTGCACGGACTCCATCATTCGAGCAGAGGTGGATACACTGATTGGCAAATAAGGAGAGCTTCATGGTTGGTGCACAGGGTTCTCGATTGGAAAACGCGTTTAGAAAGGTGAGCATAGCTCGTACTTTTACGCATGTGTCTCAAATTTATGTCACTTCTGCTGTTCGGCGGATAGACAAGAGTTATACCCTGATACTACTCGAGCAGGCACGTTTCATCCGCATGTCGTCTTCTCTCTCATTAAATTATTCTTACTCATAGGAATATGGCTTCGCGAAACGACTGCCAAAATGTTCAACATCTCTCGCTTGCCCCAACCACATTGTGATGCTTTCTCCCCGCCCCCCTACCTTGCCGCTCGAGATGCACGCACGCTTTTGCTCCTTCTTCACGACTGGTTCTACGTCGTTGAAGTACTTGATGAGGATTTAAAACCGCATCCTCCTGGGGACATCGAACGGAGGATCAGAGCAGCAGTGTTAGATGTAGAGGCGCGTTTGGACCGCGGTGAAAAGGCTGTCCCCGTGGGTGTGTTGAGCGCGGACGAGAGGGATCGTTGGGCCCAGGTAACTTGACGAAACTTAGACTGCTCGCCTAGGTCACTCACCGACTTCGTTAGAATCTGCAACATATACTCTCTCTCTCTCCCCAAAACCACGAAATCCTCCGTAAAATCAACCATTCCATCTTCGCGTTGAGCCTGGACCACTATACCTACGTCCTCCCCGGCTCTTCGCATGCACCCTCCCCTCCGCCCGATAGCGTTCCAGAGGTCACTGCGCACCGGCATAACATTCGATCAGGAGACTCGTCCCGCCCTGCACACAACCGCTGGTTCGACAAGCCGTTCACAGTCATCGTCGAGTCCAATACACGCTCGGGAGTGCTGGGCGAGCATTCTCCTTGCGATGCGCTCGTACCGAGTATTGTTGCGGAGTATGCCGTGGTACAGGGCATCGACGAGCTGGCCTTCGAAAAGGGCGGCCGTGACGTTGCCGGCGGCTGGGAGAGGCTCGACTGGGTCGTCGATGAGCACATTGACCGGGAATGTGTCGCTGCGGAGGAGAGGGCCAGAGCTATTGTTGCTGACTCTGATGACGGCTTCCTGTGGTACACTACCTATGGCGCAGATTGGATCAAGAACACAGGTACGTCCGACATAATTTTCGTATAACTGACTATGTTCTCATGAACATCTCCTTCAACCGTTTACCTGCGCCGGGTTGACTATTATGTACTATCAATCGACTGAAATCTGTTCGGATTTATCATGTGCCGTTACAAACGCAGCTCGCCTCTCTCCGGACGCGTACGTCCAGATGGCTATACAGCTTGCATGGTATAGGACGCGCGGATGCTTTACCGCAACATACGAGACAGCGCTGACGCGCCTGTTCAAAAACGGTCGTACCGAGACTATTCGTACGCTTACTGCCGATAGCCGCGCATTCGTCCTCGCCATGGTCGACCCCCAAAGCACGGTAAGACTGACTGCTAGCTCGACGATCTCATTTAGGACTAAACCTGCTAAATTTGCACTAGGCGCACACCCGCTATTCTCTTCTTCGTCGCGCCATACAGACACATACAATTCTGACCCGTCATGCTGCTACGGGACGGGGAATCGATCGTCATTTGCTTGGGTTGCAGTTGATGCTACAAGACATTGACGCAGGAGAAGGTCAAGAGCTGTTCAAAGATGCACTATTTGCGCATAGCCAGACCTGGAAGCTGAGTACCAGCGGTTTGAGTGCAGGTTATCAGTTTCGTGGGACAGGGTGAGCTCTTCTTGCAACTTACATTCCTTGAATTGATTTTGATGCTCTGGGCCTTGATCCAGCTTTGGGTCACCTTATAATGATGGTTTTGGAATCAATTGTGAGTTGCTCATCATGTCTGCGTAAATACATGGTATTACAATTTATCTTTCTCAGATCTTGCTGGCCCTGATGTCATTAAATTTGGGATTGAATCAAAACACTCTAGCTTATCAACATCTACTAAAATCTTCAAAATGGCTATTGTTGAAGCTATGCATGACATAAGATCTGTGTGTATAGCAGATGTAATTGCTCACCTATAATTGAAGTGCTTTCTAGCTAATTCAACAATTGTTCTATTTATTTGAGGGTTTTATATGTTTTTAAGAGTGTATAGGATCAACAAGACATGTACATAAAAGTGTGCCTGAAAAATCTGAATTTGATTGAAATATTGAAGAATTCAAAATTTGCCTGTTTCCAGGTGTTCAATACTCAACCAAGCCTCATCATCCCAAGCTGCAGCCATCCTGCCCACCAAGGTATCAGAAGCCACACCATATAGAAAATTCCAACTAGAACAGATGTACATCCCACACTTGCAACGTGATAACATCACATTGGTTCGACGCATATCAGTGAGAAAGCCAAGGTCTTTTGACCTTACAAGGGAGATAACAATATAGTCATCTTCATTCCCTAAAAATGAAATTAGAATAATGATGTGCTTCAGAAGCCAAAATTCATACCTTGAAAAGAGTCAATATTGAAACATTTATTCTGCCATTTAAGGCCATACTTCTTCATATCATCCTCTAGAGCACTTCTTTGTGCATCATATGGAGTGATGATTTTATAGCTTTTATCCTGATCTTGAAGCCTTGCAGCAATTTTAAGAACTGCAAGGCGTTCACATTCATTCTATCAAATACTAAGATAGTTGAAATTGAAAGCAATTGATCTTACATACCACCCAGCTTTTTTCATAATGTTTTTCACAGCCCTCAACATCAACAAAATAACAAGATGCAAGAGAGTGACCAATGAGATGATCTGGATTGCTTTGAAGTTGCCCATCATATACTTGATCAGATATAAAGTCACCAATTTGAGGTGGCATTCGATCTTTGAAGTACATAAATGTCAATCAGCAATATATAGAAAGAACATGATATACAGCACATACATTGCATATTTAAGAAAATGGCTGAGGAATGAAGGTGAGAAACCTCAAAAACACTTTTCAGTTCTTCAACTTCTTCTTGCCCATATGGAGGTACTGTAGTTCAAGTTAGCACAGTAATAATGATACAGTTATACAACTCACATTGCTTATCATCACCTATAAAGCATAGTTTTTGAATTGAAGAAATTGTAGATAATAAAGGTATGTAATCTGACAAAGCTATTTGACTAGCTTCATCAATTACAACAGTTGTAATAGGAACAACATTGGTGAATGTCTTGATCCTTGGGTTGGCTAACATTGAGAGTGTACACAGAACCACAGGACAACCCAGAAGTTGTTCTTCTGCACCTTTGAATTCATCAGATCTAATCATGTTTTTATAAACTCTATGATATAGATGTTCATGCCTATTCAAAAACAAGAGCATGAGCATTATCACAACACTCTCAGAGCATCATTAATGACATACCAGTTTGCATGAAAATCCACAGACACAAGTAATTTCCATTCAGAAAAGCCCACACTTGCAAGTTTCTCTGCTATATTCTTCACTGCATTATTTGACTGGGCCAGAAGCCAGATACCCTTGACACCAGCAGATACTGCAGAGACAACATATGTGGCAATGACAGTGGTCTTGCCTGTTCCAGGTGGTCCTTGAATCATAGTGATTCTAGTTGTATTTGTGTTGGACAGCATACACTCTACAGCTTGTAGCTGAGACTCATTGAGGGGATAGGTGGACAAAACAGGAGGAATGGAGGACTGTGATATAAATGTGTCTGGCCATTCAAAGTTATCTTCAGGAAACCATATGAATTTCAAGAAGGGGTTGTTGAATAGGTCTAAAGTCCCCTGCAGCACATGCAAAAGTGTAGCTGCCTTCTGATTCTCCAGATTAGTAGGTTTGTGACCACCAACAGTAGTCACTGAAAGAATAGTCTTGCCATCTAGACTAGTGTCGGCCTCGATTTTGGCCGATCGTCCCAAAATGTCATCGGTCCGCCCATGCACCGTGTATTCCATTCCGGAGGCATCTCTGACAGCCATATTTATGTTCTTAACATTGACATTAGTCTCAGAGAAAGATGAAACTTCAATCAATTTGCTCACATGTGACTTCCGAAGTCGGGTTTGATAACGGGTGGATTCCATCTCTACACGATGATGGTGAGAATGTGATGTACTGAACTCATGGCTGGTGGACAGAGGCTTCTTCATGTCGAGTCGCTGGTCACCTCGTGCCATCTGCGCAATAACATCCAATTGCTTCAAGACCGATGTCGCGACGGTCAGTTCTAGCCAGATATTGTCTATCACATCTCTCAAGACTCACCATTTCACTGAACTTCTGTGTATTCACCCGCTCCACGCTTCGAAATCGTTCTTCCATATCTCCAAAGTGCGAGAGGTAGGTCGCGATCCATGCCCTTAGAGCAAGCGTAGTCGTTTGGCTAGGATCCCAATCCAATGTGTCCTGGAAGGCAGCACCTATGTTCTCTTTGTGAATAGGCACCTGGTCACCAACAGCGAACTCGATAGCAGAGAGCGGCGTGCTATTACTTCGCCCGGAACAAGCACTTTGGAAGTTGATTCCGTTGAGCATGCGGATGCGGTGATCATAATACAACGAAAGCGCAAGAGGAGCCAGGTCGAACGCGACGATGATGCTGTCTGGGTGGCACAACAATTCGGACTGCAGAATTTCGCGACCTCTTTTCGCTGTCTCCGATTTCTCCTTGCTGTGGAACTGGACAATGAGAACCTTATAATCCGTAGCGATTCCAATTGCGCTCAAACGACCAGATGGCACATAGGCAGGGGATATGCCCACTCGACGACTTTGAGAACAATCAGAAGATGGTAAACCGATGAAGTCATGTATAATATCCACTGTTAACGAGGATTCAAGCATTATCCGCACTTGAATTGGCGGGCAGTCTTCATCTACGAAGTTCTGGTGAATCGAGCGGATTTGCGGAGCCATGTTGTGGTTGCAAGTCAAGAGTGTCGAGCCACCTGATGAAAGACCTTTCGGTGAGGTGGACCTGCCTCACCGTTGCAACGTGTGTGGCCAGACGGGCCATGTCAAAGAACACAGTACAAGCTGTTAATAAATAGATGGACAAAGGCATGTGACGCCACAAAACAGAGATCTATTTTTATCGGAACCAGCCAGCTGAGCCATCCATCGCCCCTGCTGTTGTCGTGTTCTTTACGACGCAAGGGTATCCTGCGATTGCTTATCAGAGCGGACGACCGAGGTCATAATATGATCCAAGGAATAAGTTCTCTCATGGAAGTTTGCGAAGCTTCAACGTTCGTTCCGTGTACCTGCATTGCGCACCCGATTATGTAGTACTTCCAGACTGCGGCAATAGTTGACATATTAAGTGATCACAAATTCAAGGCCGGATCGATCAACATAATTGTCAATGCAGCATTTGACTGTACCTTGACAATTCTCGTGCGCGACGTGCACCGCCAACGGGGGCAAGCTAGATCTTGCGACGAGACCAAGCTTTCAGTCAGTCCCGGAGATTAATTGGTGAAACACATTGCGTGGCGATACCTTCACTGCAGTCAGGTTATGCCGTTTTGTACTTTGTGTATCTACGTGTTTGCGCAGATGATCAGCTCGAAGACACCCTCCGAGATCATCTTGACCATATACCGTCACTGTATGAAGTTGTCAGAACTTCCATGAAGCACGTATCGTTGATTCGACATTACCGTAGATCTGTCGGCTTGCGTAATGTTTGACCAAGCTTGCTGGGTAGGAGCAAATCATCACCAAGCTCGATCTCGTTCGCTTCTTTCACAACGACATAGGCACCGGCCCAAAGAGACGAGGCTATACCAGCCAGATGACTTCATCCGAGGGTAACAGGACATGCTGAATGTGCAGAAAGTAACGCGTAGATACACTAGTAATCGCGGGATTCAGCAATATCATTAGGAAATTCGTGCGATCATAAATCATCGCACTTGATTGACTCCTCTAGATGTCATGCCCGTCAACTCCGTGGATCTTGAGTACAGTCAACTCCCCAACCCCTCTGTGGACGCCGCAAGCTATGGGTTATCAGGGAGTATGGGTTGCGGGGACAACTACCACACCCTGTGAACCAACTTGGTGGATCGAAAAACCTATGGGTTTAAAGGGAGTATGGGTTTTGAGAGATATGGGTTAGGAGGGAGTTGACCGTACCACTAAATCATAAACGGTCATATCACTGCTTACCAATCGAAATGGAAGTCATACGCACCCCACAATTTTGAATTCCAGAACCCTCAGCTGTCAGGTCTTTCGGCAGTGTTCTTGGCGGAAACATTTGACATCACCACCAAGCAGTTATGTTATCTTGCACTAGCTGCTCCGAGACTTGTCACGCACGCTGCGATGGCCGCAGTCTACCTGCTCCTGAAGGACCATGCATGAGCAAGGCAATGATATTCAATGGTAAGGACTCTGCAGGCCGCTTCTACTGGTATCTGGGAGCAAAACATGAAGCGAGTTCGGAGATGAAGCCAAAAACTCGGCAAAGAGATTCTCTGTATTTGGAAAATGTGCACATGCACTGCACGACGGCCAGTAGCAAGTTGCTCCACACTGGTAAGTGTGGACTCGTTTCCGCCTATAATGAACGCGAAGCAGATTCTTCTACTCGTTGCTGCGGATTTGTCGACAGAAATAGAGACAGACTTGCCCGACACACGGACAGCGTCTATGGGTAGACTCGACCGGACGCCCTTGAAGGCGATTGGTAAAGAAACTGTCTAGCAGGAAACGATTACTATGCTAACATGCTCGATCTGATTTCGCATCGCACCTGAGTGTTTGGGTTTCTTATCTTATTCTTCTATTCCCGAAGCGCGTGCGCTATAGATTGAAAACAGTGTCCTTCTTGATACTGACATTGTTATTGACCTTGATTGGCTTTAGGGCATCTTAACAATCTTGATCACGAGTGGAATCCCTCGTCTACGCAAGTGTCAGTGTCACGAACTAGTCGCTAGGTAATGTCGCAGGCCGTTGTATTGAATCCGAATGCCACCGAATCTTCGCGGTGAAGAGTTTCAAAATCTTCAAGGGCACCTTAGACCAAACGAAACGCCAACCTGCAAAACCAGAAACATGAAGAGATGGCTCTGCATGGCCGTGTCATCGCCCCTATGAGCTAAGAACCCGTCGAAAGCCTCGCTCTTGCGCAGACCTACTCCACCACTAAATGTTTCCAGCAGGACGGACTGCCTGCGGTACCTGATCATTGGTGGGTCGACACTGCGAATAGTCAGTAACTCAATAACCGGCAAGCCATAATCCAAGTAAGGAGCTGCTGCTGAGCGGTGCATATTGAAGGCAACACGCGGCGATATCCAGTACCACGATGAGTGTTTATATGTAGGATGGCGCAACCCTTCGATGATATCTGCCGAGTGCCCTCGAACGGTTTCGTTGACCTACTCCTCGGGCTTCTCCCGGTGCTGGACATGTGAACGTACAGGACGGGAGATAGCTTCGAAACAGCGATTACAGAGGGAATACCTGGCGCTCCGTAGCTGGTAGAGACACCCACGACATCTTCAACGTGGCAGTCATCTCCAGACAAAGTTCCACCTTTGGAACTTGAATACGACATCGTCCAGCTGTGTGACGTGGATGCGCGCATGAGGTGCACCAGAGAGTGCCTGGTGCAGGATACCTGCCGGAGCAAGAAAACACAACAGTACGCCCTCGGAATGGGATGGACTCGAGGTGCAGAAACTCACTGCATCGGGCAAGCGCACAGTGAAAAGCGTTGGGTAGCGTATCAAATAGCTCCCCTTTTCACGACGACCAGTCATCCTAATCTACAACCGAGATAGTATATTAGTCATATCGACGACAAGGGTGAGGCCTAGGTGCTGACGTTCGTATCGAATTACACAAAACACGCTCTTTGCATTTCCAAAGAAAAAGCGTGAGGATGAGCGACAGCGCGTGAGATGCCTCGTGACATGGCAGGTCTCTACTATCTTCCTGATTGAAAATAAATAGGATTGGTCTGCTTCACGTATACATGGATCACATGGTAATGTACAGTACAGGAGGCCTCTTCTGCCCTCCTCGAAACGATATCTGTCAGAATTTGCCGGAAAGTACCTTTCTCCACGTCAGCCAGCTTGCATCTCCCAACTCAGCCCCCAGTTTTCCCATCAGTGATGAAGAAGCCTTTCCCTTCAAAAAAGCACGACTAGTACATATAATCATGCCCCGTTTGCAGCGGGATAGCATGACATTGGTCCTGCGAAGATTCGCAAGGAAACCAACCTTGTCAGAGCGAACCACGGAAATAATTATATAGTCCTCCTCATTGCCTTCCCAAGAAGGAATCAGCGTAAGCAGATAACTCATACCATGAAGGGTAAAATAGCACTACCTTGAAATGAATCAACATTGAAGCATTTGTTCTCCCATGGCAGCTTCTCGGACTTCAAGCGTGATTCCAGTAGGTTGCGCTGGGAATCGTATGGCGTGATGACACGGAATGACTTTCCCTCAGTATGAAGTTTGCGAACGATTGCAACGACAGCATTAGCTTCCTCGTAGTTCTAAGAGACAGGGTTAGTACAAACGATCTCGTTCAGTAAGAATCAACAACGTACTACCCAGCTATGACCTTCCTTCTTCTCCCTTCCGTGATGAACATCGACCAAACGACAGGACAACGCTGAGGTGTCTGTGTGAACGGTGTTCAAACGACCACCATATACATATCGCGAGATAAAATCGCCAATAGGCACCGGCATCCGATCTGCGAGCCAATGAGATTGATAAGGTCGAGACCCAAGAATTTGACAGGATACATACATTGAGTGTCCAAGAACACTGCGTTTTTCCTTAAATGAGCGAGTTCAAATATACTTCGAAGGTCACCAAGGTCGTCTTGGCCGTATGGTGCCACTGTCGAAGCAGAGGCTGTTAGAAGATTGGAAAACATATATTGCACGCAGCGCACGTTGCTTGTTATCTCCAATGAATGCCAGCTTTCGTATATTCTTCCCGAATTTGCTCAGCAAAGGCAGATAGTCGCCAAGCTCAATCTGACTGGCTTCGTCCACAATGACTGTCTTTATGGGGACGAGTCGACTGAATCCGGAAGCCATCAAACGAGGATGGGAGAGCATGCTCAACGTGCACAGAATTACCCGAGAACCCAACAGTAATCGCGACGTGCCCACTAAATTGTCGGCAAACTCGTCGGACCGTATAACGTTGGTCTCAATGCTCTCGTACAAGTGTTCGTGCCTTCCCATTGCAAAGAAAGTTGAGTAATGTGATAGCCGGTTCAAATTATATACGTTTCTTACCAGTCAAAATGGAAGTCCTTGGAGACGAGAAGCTTAAAGTCCAGAAACTCGAGAGCGGCGAGCTTCTCAGCGATATTCTTCACAGCTACATTGGATTGCGCCACCAGCCAGATACCGTAATCTTTCGCACCCGACGCGACGATACTGGTCACACATGCTGCGATGACTGTGGTCTTACCGGTCCCGGGAGGACCATGTACGAGACAGACTTGATCATCTTCTCGAGTAGACAAGATCCGACGCACCGCTGCGGCTTGAGAGTCGTTCAACGGCCGAGCTGGGAAGTGAATTTCGGGCGCAACATCCCGTAGGCCACTTCGTCGCGCTTTGGCTTGGGACGAAGCGCTGATGTTTGATGGAAAGAATATCCTTCGAACGATAGGCTGCTCGAGCAACTGAGACTTGCACTGCAGCTCACATAGCACGATATCAGTACGCTCCTCTTCTGCAGTAGTGGGCTCTTCTCGTCCAATAGTATAAACATTGCAAATCTTGCTTGCAGTAGAGATAGAACCGTCCACAGAAATTGTGGCGGACCTGCCATTCACACGGGCAGTGTGTCCTTGCGTAGTCAAGGTACGTCCCTTCGAGTTTGAGGTCTCCAAGACTACTTTCTGGATAGCATATATAGGTATTTATGATCAAGACCGCTAATATTAGACAAATCCTACCTGACTGGTAGAAGTCCTGAGACGGGTCTTGAAGCGGGTGAGGCTTACATTGAGTGCTCCGCTCTTCTGGCTAAACTGTGCGCTGACATCGTTCCTAACTTTTGTTGGCTTCAATGCATACAGGCGATCTGCATCGCGAATGAATTTAGCGAGGAGATCAAGCCGCTACGTAACTTGGTCAGTATGAGGCAGTGGTCTGGCACACGAGAGCATACCTGCTTATCAAATGTCTCGGTGTTGATGGCAGGTACCGCTAAAAGGCCTCTGGCCAAAGAGGCAATCGAGCTCACTTGGCAGGAAGCCCAAGCGCGAAGAGATACGTTGCGTGCATCTGCAACTTCAGACGCTTGACCTTGAAATGTTTCGATCACTATGTCCTTATTTAACTGGAGCTCGCCACCCAGAACCGAAAGCAAGGTGCTTGCAGTATGTCGGCCAGTCGTCTTGGGGAGTATAGACTGCAAGTCGATGGCCTGGATGATTGGCAGACTATGATCTAAGTGCAGAGCTGTAGCCAGGCGGTGCATATCGAAGGCAAGTTTGCAATACTCCGAGTCACGAAGGAATTTATCGAGGAGGATTTCGCGACCCTTTGATAGCGGCTGGCTGCTGCCCTTCCTTCCCCTCTTCGATCTGGACTCGGATTTCTTTGTGGGTATGGTCAATCGTATATGCAAGACACGGGAGGGCGTCGAGAAGGCAATGACGACCAGAACACCTCTAGCACCATAAACCGGAGCTACGCCAATGACCCCCGCCACAGCTGTTTGCAGGAAGTCGGCCGCCATTCGCTCGGTCAGGGCTGTCTCGTTCAGCTGCATAACATGCACCGGCGCATGATGCGCCTTGAAGATCGGCTGATGCAAGATGAAAGTCTGTTCCGCCATCGCGAGAGCGTAGCAGCATACAGAGTGGTGGGGGTTTGTAGGCAACACACCGGCCCAAGGCGAACCTTAAAACTAAGGAGAGCGTGCTGGATGCATGCGACATGACGCATTGGGTTTTATAGCTTTTTCCCAGCCATGGACCTACAAAAGAAGGGTCTCCAGGCGCCCTCGAGGGCCACAAATCGGCAGGCTATCACGGCTGGACATCATGCCTGACCCGGTCTTGACGCAGAAATGTCAAAGATAACAAACAGATGGCGAAGACTGACCCTCGACTGCAGCAGAAAAGGCAGGCCAGTAGCCGATACTAGGATTTATCAGCGCACAGGAACCCAAGGACCTACGAGAACTCTGCAGGCGCCGACGCCCGTGTCGAACAAAACTCGTTCCTTGCCGTGATGACCGGCAATATATACACATATAACTCTGGAATGAAACGTTTTCGTGAGGAATTAATTTCGGAAACATGGCAAATGCAATGGACATTGAAGTTGTTGACTTTAGAAATCCAGAACTCCGTGACTCTAGACAGTCACGACTGTGACATATGACAGATCACGCCCTTCACTTGAAGCATTCGAAACCTTCTCCCTACTGTCTCTTTATGGCGACACCCATAATTCTCGGTGTAGGCGCTGTTGCAGCAGCCATCGCTGGGAGGCAGCTGATGCGCAGCGGTATTATTGGTGCCAAGGGTGCAGCTGAGCAATGGGTCAAGGGTGGTTTCAAGGCCAAAATGGATCGAAGAGAGGCAATCGCCATACTCGGCCTCAAGTGCGTTCTGTCGTGGTCCTCTCTTTCCAACTGTGCACTCACTGTGTCCCGTTACTGTTCCTGGGATCGCAGAGACCATCCTCAGCTCAGAAACAGACTCAAAGATGCCCACCGACAAATTATGATTGCCAACCACCCAGACCGAGGCGGTTCACCATATCTTGCAAGCAAAATCAATGAGGCCAAGGACTTGTTAGACAAGACAGAGAGGAAGTAAAGATGCTGTCAGTGTATTTCGTGAACTTCGTTACCGGCTTACGCCTGGTACTCAGACGCAGTTCCGCAGGTCCAGCCCACTTTGTATCATGTCATCTACTGTATCATACCCTTCATAATCCCAGCACTATTCACCGGAATCCTTTACCATCATCTACACGTATTCAGATATTGCCCTCCTGTGCGGGTGAGATGTGATTGAAATTGCATCTCTGATTTTACGCCAGACACCAACAGCGAAGCCACAAACTTATCTCGTGATTCTCATCGACTGCACTTTTCGAGTTGCATTGTATTTAAATCGACTCGCCAGGCTCGTGTAGCGGGTCAGTGTTCTTTCTCAGGTCTGCTGACTAAGCAGCTCCCTCACCTTTTTCACTTCGCCTTCATGACCTCGATCGAACCACCACCATCCCGACTTGGGACCAAAGAACAGTGAGTTTTGCGAGGTTCAACAGAGAAACCTGAACATGCAACACGAACTTGCAGCTGGGACGATGTCTACTCGTCCGAACTTGTCAACTTCAAAGAAATCGGTGACGAGGGGGAGATATGGTCAGAAGATCCTCACCATGATGCCTTCTATCTAGTCCCACTCAATACCCTGTGTGCTACTCCAGGTTTGGAGAAGATACCGTAGAGAAAACGGTTGACTGGGTGCTCGACAATGTCCCCCGGGGCCCTGACGCATCCCCGTTCATCCTGGAGATCGGCGCCGGAAATGGCAACCTCCTCTTCGCCCTCTACGATGCTGGCTATCGGGCGGATAGGATGTGCGGCATCGATTACAGTGCAGACGCTGTCAAGCTTGCCCGTGCGATTGCACAGTCTCGGCACGCACAGGATGAACGAAACGCAGACGAAAAGAACACGGCCAAGGGGAATGACGTCGGCACAGAAGCGATCACTTTCGACGTGTGTGATTTTTTGAGAGACAATGTCCCGGTGCTGGACACGATGCTACCGCCGGTGGACGGGCAGGGCGGGCAGTGGGACTTGGTGTTGGACAAGGGAACTTTCGACGCGATGGCACTAGCGGACAAGGATGATGAGGATGTGGCCCCCGCTGATGGCTATCCATCCAGAATAGCGAGGGTCGTGAAGTTGGGAGGCTACTTCCTCATTACCTGTGAGTTGCTGTGTGTGTAATGAAAAGTCTGAGCTGCTGAGCATATGTCTGTACTTCTTACGGACGGCCCCAATCTGCAGCTTGCAATTTTACCGAAGAGGAACTCAAGGCCAAGTTCATCACCGCTGGGACAGGCTTTGTCTATCAGTATGTAGCAAGCTTCTACCCGAGACGTGCGAGTGACTGAACATACTACATTGACCAGCTCCCGAATACAGTTTCCCACTTTCTCATTCGGTGGACAGAGCGGAAACGTATATTCCAGTGTTGCGTTTCAAAAGCGGGGTTGAACCAAGATGTTTTGCAAATTTTTACAGACTACCGCTGCACTGCAGACTCTCGGACGGCGAGAGACGATGATAGGATCGTCATGAATGCCTACACTACAGACCAGCGACTACATCCATTCCCGTCCGTAATGTATCTATTGCGACCTGGCTTGCCCATTTGAGGAACCCGCTATCCTCCCCTCTATCTCCTTTGAACGACTCGCCGATAAAGTATACCAGCCCTATTGTTAAGGCCTGCATCCTGGTCGCTTTGAGAAACACTTCCTCCAATGGCCCCCTGTTTCTACTTGTAGGTAGATCCTTAGGATCGGAGCTGAGAATAGGAGTTGACAGCTGGGCGCTGACGAAGAGTTGTATGATCAGTTCCCTGAGAAATATCTGCGACTGAGGTTTGAGAATAGTAAAATCGACAGGCTGACAATGTTGCGATTAAATATTTCCAGGACAGGTTAGGCATTAGGCATTGAAGGAGCTCACCTTGAGGACGGCTAGCGTGCAGCAGTCCTTCGCGATCCACCAACTGTACGCCTTCGCAACGTTCCTCATCCTCATGTTCGAGATGTTCTTCACGTTGAAACCAGCTGACACATCTTCTCCTAGATTCTTGATCACCTCCGCACCGCCTACATTGCTCTCGCCCAAGTCTCTAAGGAAGTCCCATAAGCAGAATTGCAGCGTCACTTTGTGTGAATGAGAAGTCCGGCAGAGTTGTTGCCCTACGAGGGTATAGTATGGATTGTATGACTTTTCCTGTGAGAACGGACATGTGAGCTTTCGTTCTTTTGAGCAAACGATTGCAAAGACACGTACATTCCCACAGCAATGAAGAATGACACGGATGATCTCACGTTGTTGCACTTCAGTCAGCTTCAGCTGTGACAGCCTTTCGCAAGCGTCCACGTAGTCCTGCCAGCACGGACAGTGAGTCCCCCTTCTATCCCATGCAGTGAGAAGTCATCCTACCTCGCTACTCATGAGTACCACAAAGATACCACGCCGAATCTCAGTATTCATACCCTGTTTCCTTGCTAGCTTGAGTAGCACATTCTCGCTGACAGAGTCTGCCTCTGCCGTAGCCCCACGATGGCTGTCCTGGTGCTCGACAAGCGGATCGCCGCCCCAGGCTGCGCCGACGAGCCACCACTTGCCTTTGCTCTCGGCAGAACGGAGGTCCTCGAGACTCACGCGGAGGGGCTCATGTGCGAGGACTTTGGTAATGCATCGTTAGGAGACGCGTTGGAGGATCAGCTGGAAACATCCATTCAGAAACAAAAGCATACCGTGTCGTTTCTTGCTCAGGCCCGATAGGAATTTCTTCATCCGCTCGACGGCTTCATTTCCTGCTGTCTGGCCCGCGTTACGCTTGATCTTGTTGTTTTTGAGGTTGGTCAAGGTCTCCACCATGAAGCGCGTACGTGAACTACGATATCGTCAACGAACATCAACGACACGGGCCTTCGGGGCATACCTCATAGCATTGGCTTGTGCCGGGAGCTTGTTATGTACGATTTGAATGATGCTCTTCAATGCTGTTGGGTCATCCTGCCTCAGCTGCGGTCCAGAGTCTAACACCGCCGGTTCAAATTCCATGTTTCCAACCAATCAATTGAGCAAGTGACGTACTTTTGGTGATCTTCAGCAACAGCTCGACCTTGAACTCAGTGAGGTCCCCTTCAAGGAGACCGCGGATGATATCATAAACAAGTACGCAAGAAATGACCTGGAAGTTGTAGAGCTCGGACAGAAGGACGATAAGGTTCGAGCACTCTTTGCCGAGTATCTCGCCTTCTGATTGTCCGTCGGAAGTTTCGGGCATATTTGGCACTGAAACAATGCCTTGTTCCAGCTCAGCGAAATGACGTTCATACGATGTGATCACATTTTGGACAAAGTATGCGGCTGAAAATCCCTTTGATCAGTATAATATAGAGTGTCGTTGATACCGTACTAACCGAACTCAACACCGATGAGCTTGTGTAGTGCAGACACGAAGGCGGCATGCAGGACCACGTACGAGTCCAGCAGTATAGAGTGTGCAGATATTCCGTCAATGATAAGCGTTGTCAATGTCGACGTGACATCTACAGAAAGTTAGCTCTTCTCTTAGCTCCGACCTCACCAAGAAGTGGAGACCGCCATACCATGTCTCCTGTTATTACGATAGGTTTCCTCGATACCATCAATGATCGATGCAATATTCTGCTCGCTCATTCTTGATGAAATTCACGTCACATGAGTGAGCTATGATGGCGGTAGGAAGCGCGACCTACCGATTCAGAAGACCCTTCAATTGCCTAGTGAGCTTGAGCTGAGCCTCTGAGTCTTGGGTTTCACCCGAGCCCTGAGCACGATTCCTCATGTGCGGGGGAACATACCGCGAGCCTGAGGAACCAGGTCATCGATTAGGTTTACTACATTGGTTCGTGCAACATACCTGCCACAGGAGGATCGGGTACCGAAGGAGGCTCAGTAGATGTTATTTGCCGTGCATCTGCCTGCGCTGGATCAGCATCGCTCTCGCGCGTATCTTTAAACCCATGCCATTCGTCGTCTTCGTCAGCGGAGACTGCTTGAACATCTTCCTCTTCGCTCGTTCTCGCACGGTCTCCTTCTTCCTCGTCTGATCTCTCTTGTTCCTCAAATTCTTCATCTATATCCTCGTCACTATCAGCCTGGACAAAATCAGCTGAGCGGGTAAATTACAGGCAAGACAGCGAGGGCGAACCTTAGGACGTGATAGCATAGCATCGTCAATAGCATCGAGGTCTTTCAAGAGGTCTGTAATTTTAACATGCATAAATGTGCGTCCTATCAATGACAGACAATACACACCATCCAGCCCATCATCGCCTTTCCCGTACTTCGCAGTACGCTTGCTGCCTTTCCTCCACCCGAGCTTCGACTCCAGATAGGCTATATATGTTTCCTCTTCTTCTTCTTCTCTTGAGCGGGGTATAACTGTAATCAACGGCCTCGCGGTTTTCTTGTTCTGGTGAGGGGCAACTTGTGAGCGCTCTGCGAGCTTCTCCAGAGCCGTCTTGGGCTTGATTTCGGAGCGCTTCAGATAAGACTTTGTTAAATGTGACTGTTTTGGTTCTGTTCCTCCCTCCCTGCCCTTTTCAGAGGCAGAAGGCACCCTAGAAGGCTCGGAGTGTGCTACCTTCGCCTTCTTTCGGTGGGGCGTTTCTGGATGCTCATGCTCGGCATGACGTTTGTTTCGGGTATGGCCACCATTGGAGTAAGGAGATATGAAGAATTCCGCCTTTCTTTGCTTGCGATCGTGACGTTCTTGTTTCCTAGCTTCCTTGCGAGAAAAGTGTTGCCCTGTCTTTCGTTTGGGCCCGGGTCTATGGCTTCCATCTATCAGTCAAGTAAGTGTAGGTAAGGATGACAACGGAGAAGAGTAGGCATGACTTACCCGCTTGGTTGTCGAGCTCCTCGAGGAGGGCTTTGGGCAACGAAGGGCCTGTGCGGACAGGCATGAATTTCGCAGATCTGGCACCTGATTGGCTCCAAAGTAAATGGTTGTTTGTGCTTGTTGTCCAAAGCCTTCTATCGTCTTGCCTAAAGCAGTACGACTTCTTATACTTGTAGTCGGTCTCAGGTACAGTACACTTGCTCATAATGCATAGCATGGGCCAGGCACCGAGCTTGTGCGCAGGGAATTATGCACAGAATCTGATTTTGCATAATGCATAACCAAATTTGGGGTTATGCATTATCTTATGGGCACGGCATCCGTGCGTGACACATCAAAGGGGGTCACGTGAAGTCACATATCACACTTATGTGACAAATCTGATCTTGCATAAGACCTCATAATGCATAGGCTGAACCGGGCACCGGCGTTATGCATTATGAGCAAGTGTACTGTATATCCTTTTTTTCTGTTATATCTACTATGGTTATCATGCCAATTTTATCCGGTTTGTGGAGGAGCCAGGGCTTAAACATGTGCAACTAACTCGGCAAATACTGCAAGCCCCTCGAAGAGTGCAAACAGAAGACAGCAACGCGAACGCGACGAAAGCAACACGTTCCCGATATCATACACAACTCTGCGTAGAAATCGTACAGCACGTTTGAACAAAAACTGGCGACAACATTTAGTAAATACTGGTCGAAAATGTCGACCGAAGCTGAAACGGCAGCCACGACGAGCATCCCCTCCATCGCAGACCCGTCTGCTCCTCTTACTGCATCTTACACATACCACTCCCCTACGCCAGTAGCATCAGGCCCCTATATTTTAGGCGTTGACGAGGCAGGCAGGGGTCCCGTCCTAGGTCCACTAGTGTACGGCGTCGCGTATTGCCCCGTCGCGTACCAGGAGCAGCTGGATGGTCTAGGCTTTGCAGGTGAGCCGCCCATCCAACGTCTCCTCAGACTTCTCTCACTACTTCTACCTTCTACAGACTCGAAAACTCTGACAGCGGGCACGCGTTCGTCGCTCCTGAAGACGCTATGCTCTGATCCCAAGAATCTCGGGTGGTCTGTCAGGGTCCTTAGGTATTCAAGTACTCTTCTACATTGTTAGACCCTCTGACAGTGGAGCTTGAACTAGTCCACAAGCAATATCGAGCGGTATGCTTCGCCGGCCACCGACCAATCTCAACCGCCAGTCCGAACAAGCCACCATTCTCCTCATCCGCGAAGTCCTGCAACGCGGACTCCAGGTGTCAGAAGTACATTTCCACAAACTTCCTTGAGCATTATTTTGTATTCTCACAATTCGCTAGGTATACGTAGACGCCCTGGGCCCGACAAAGGCGTACGAGGCCTATCTCATCTCACAATTCCCAGGCATCAATTTCACGGTGACCGCGAAGGCCGACTCGAAGTTCAAAATAGTCGGAGCGGCGAGTGTCGCGGCGAAGGTGACGCGCGACGCGTGGGTTGAGGGGTGGGTCTTCGAGGAGAACCAGCCTTCACAAACGCCCAGGAGTGAGGCCTTTAAAACTGTCAAATCCCTCTGGAGTGAAGACCTCGGAAGCGGTTACCCCTCAGGTAAGACAGCGTTCTCCCAATGCCTCAGCTTGTGACCAATAACACATCGCTACTTCACTCCATAGACCCGAAGACTCAGGCCTGGATCAAGAACTCGCTGGAGCCGACTTTTGGCTACCCCTCTCTCGTGCGCTTTTCATGGACGACCATCAAAGTCGTCCTCGATAAAGATGCACACGCTGTGCAATGGTCAGCGCCTTGTTCATGGTTCACTTCTGCAGAGTCTGAACCAGTTATGCTAACCAATGTACACACGCAGGACGGATGAAGGCCAGGCATCACTAGTGGATGCCTTCACGGGTGCTACTGGACTAGATAAGGGCCGCTGTGCAGTAACAAAAGACCTTCACATCAAGAGCGTCGCAACGCTCTGAGGCACATGTATTAGAATTGTATCAGCATTTAGAAACCGTGTTGTAGCATTATCCTTCGTTGACTATACTCTGACTGTCACATCTGAAAGTAATAAGAATTGAGAGCTGCATAAACGCCTACCCACATGTTGCACATAACCTCATATAAAAACAATCATACACCGCCATAATCTCTGGACTACCGCTTTTTGGGTGGCGGAGAGCCTTGAGCCTCTCCTCCTGCTTTCCTCTTCATACCAAGTCCAATAACCAACTTCGATCGATCTGCTGGCACCGGCGTCCCTTCTTTCGGTGATCCTGCAGGCTCCATTGCTGCGGAGATCCTGGAGAACCCTGGACGCGGTGCAGGAGAACCTGCGGAGAGACCTGCAGGAGAACCCACAGGAGCAGGACTGCCGCCGTTCGCCATGGGTGCAGGTAAAGTGATGAAACCCGTGGAATCGAGACGGGAGGCGGAAGCCTTGCCAGCATTCTTCTTCTTGTTCTTCTTCTCTGTCTTTCCTTTCGAGAGCGGTTGAGCGTCGAGGAACTCGGCAGCCTGTGGAACAGCACTTAAACACGACATGTCAGTCCTGATCCATACGACGGATCAACGACGCAGCAACTTACCCTCTGTTTCCCACCGACAGTACAAAATGCGCCTGACCAACCTTCTCTTGCCGGATCTGAAACGCCTGATTCATGCTCAATGGCGTATCTCCGCTTGCCATGGCCTCCTTCTTCTTCTCCTCTGCAATTTTCTTCAGCCGTTTCTCTGTCTTCATCCTGCCAGACCCCTTTCCATGGAACTTGTGAGAAAGCGCCTTCCACGCCTCCTTCGGCGTCAACTCCCGTCCAAACTCGTCGTAGTACACAATGTTGACGTCCGGCTTGTAATTCTTGTACGCCTCTAGATTCTGCCGCGCTTCTTGCTGCTCGCGCAGCCGATTCTCATATTCGCGCGTTGCCTGGTCCTTGTTACCGCCGCGCATCTTCGCGCGCTCAAGCTCCCGGTGGGCGGTCACCCGTCTGTAGTCTGCAAGCCAGAGATCTCGCTGCAACTGCACTCTCTCCCGCTCGGTCTGATCAGCGTTTGGCGTCGCGAGAATGCCTTGACTCCGCAGAATATTGAGTGTTGACGCCAGGCCCGAACTGTATGTCTGCTCGGATTGAGTGCCTACGAGGACGTCGGAATTATCAGCTGCAGCCTCTGTCTCTTTGATGGCATTCTCGATGGCGTTGAGCATTTCTTCGTCATCGTCTTCCTCTTCTTTCACGACGACTTCGCCCGCTTCGAGCTCCTCAACCGCTTCGTCACCCTCTTCCGCCATCTTGACGTCCACTGAGGGCTGACGTGGTTCGGGAGGCGCTCCTGGTGCTGAAGATGCCGGAGTTTCTGTTGGTGGTTCCTTCTTAACAACAATAGGGTCGTATGTGATAGCCCGAACAAACTCTGAGGTGTCATCAAAAGTCAGACCGGCCTCGCCATCAGCGTCATCTTCCACCATGACAATGGCGTCGCTATTCGCTGCCCGCGACTGCGCCCGCTCCTCAGCAACTGGACGGTGTCAAGGTCAGTTTGCAATCAACATGGAAAATAGACATGACTCACTTCTTCTGGCAACTTCTTCTGGCGATAATTTTTTGGCTTTCTGCAGCTTTGCTCGTCGTGAACGAGCGAGCGCGGCTTGTAACTCATCGTCATCTACGAAATTTGTGTCCAGATTACGTGGCCGAGGAACAACCGGTTTCTTGTCTACCTGCATCTGATCATCACCATTCACTGGTGTAGCGTCGAAGTCCTCGGGGAGTCTACGTGAGGGCCTCTTCTTCTTTGTCTGGTCAATTACGATTATGAGGTAAGAAAAATTGATCCAGTAGGGACCAAAACATACAGACCTTGGGCTTCTTGAAACCAATGTCTCCTTCTTTGAGATAGTCAGCGGATTCAAGATTTTCTAGACGCGGAATCAGTCCATGTCCTACGGAAGAGTGCCAATACCTACTAGCATAATCTATAGATAATAAAGACTTATTGACGGAAGCTGCAGCCTCTCCCTTCTCCGCACGCTTTGAGTCTGTGGTAGCTAATGTACCGCCTAGACGAAAACCCTGCGCAAAAAGTATTAACATTTTCCAAGCATCAAAGAGGATTCTCCACACCGTCTCTTTCGAGCCTTCCAAAAATTCGTCATACTTAGACAATAGTGAACGCTTCATGCCTGCGTGCCCAGGTGTGAACTCCTCATCGTCATATCCGGTATAGTCTCTCTTCTTGATCTTCAATTCGTTGTTCTTCTTTGTGCGTTCAGCTTCTGCTAATTCTACGTTCTGCAGCTCATCCTCTTGAACGAGAAGCAGACAAGTCAATCAATCATCCGTGACCGATAAGTTAGACAAGAAATACCTTCGTTGTCCAGGATACGGCTATCTTTGAGTGTAAGTACGCGGGCTTCGCCTTCTTCCATCCCTTCAAAGTCATGGCTAACCTTCAGCCCGACAAGGTCCTCTGAACAGCGACAAAATAGAAATCAAGACTTGGATGAGCAGTCTAAGAGATAGAGATGAATCAACGCACTTTCTGTGTACTCGTCACCCTGGAAGACTTTGTCCATGTTCTCCAGCTCCTCCTGGCGTCTCCGTGCAAGCTCCTTCTCCCTCTTTTTGGTCTTCTTGATCCATTTTAGTGTGTCGTCTACATCGACGTTCGCATCACCAAGAGTTGAACCTTTCAGCTTCGCATTCAGTTCTCGCCTGTTCCTCACCCTAGATAGATGTTCCAATGAGCAACCTTGCCCACAGCGGATTTGGGCCTAGACGCCCAAAACTCGGTAGAAGCAACTGCCATAGGAAAAGGGAAAGAGTAATTGCACTTACTTTGCTATGCTATCTTGAATTTTCCTGTACAAAAACAATGAATTGAGATTTGTGTATCAGACTCAAGACATACTTTGCCTCCCGTTCCTTAACTTCCTCCTCTCGTTGTCTGGCATAGTTATCCTCAGCCTGTTTCTCCTTGTCGTCTGCCGGAGCGCTATCGTCGGTCAGAGGCTTCAAACCGAGAGAAATACGAATCTTGTTCGTTTCCTCCAAACTGATGCTCTCTTCCATGGACATGATGTATTCCAATAAGGACAAAAGAACCCTGGATGTGTAGTGGACAGCGTATGGATATAATGTGGTAGCTGTTCACCGCTCGACACAGACTCGGAGGGTATGTCACATGCTGACATCAGCCACCCCATCTTTCTTTTCCTCTTCGCGTGCTCGTGACCTGCGATTTCCGAATACACATTTATTTGCTCCTTCATCCTTTAATATTCAGCATTGCGTATGAAAGTCAAGGTAAGAAATAATTATGTTTTCAAATCTTTCAATGTATTCATAACCATCAGAACTCGGGCGGCTGTGAGAACCACGTGATAGATAAACAAATACATACATGCCGGTTTTCCATTATTTAAAAATAAGGAAGTAGTTTTTATGTAGGCACTCCCCCACCGCATTACGGCTTCCACAGTGAGCACCTTCTCGTCCACACACCTAATAGTGCTAATAATCTAGATGCATGGTGCCGCCCTTGCTTATGCTCAGCTGCGGCGTAGTGTTGCCAGGAATTGTCGCCAAGCATCGCTCAACTTCATTCCTTTAACAAGCCGTTCGCAATGCCGACCATTCGCACAGTCTTCGACCGAGGACACTTCACATGCACCGAAACCCAAGGCATCAACACCACTTCGCAGAGCTGCGTCTGCATCCCTTCCCATACGTTCCAACCCGACACCAACACGGAGCGACATCCGTCCCGTCTTTACACTTGCCACCGCAGAACGCTACCTCTTGTCGCAACTCCGCGCATCTCTTCCCTCATCAGCTCACATTCTTCACGAATCATGGTGGGTCCCGAAATGGGGCAAAGAAGGCCAAGAGGGTGAGATATTCATCTTCGCCAACGGGAGCTTCGTTTGTTGGGGCTTGGGCGAAGACCAAGCAAGGACCTTTGCGACGCAGGTTCTCACTGGTTCCAACGCCGTACTTTCGCCCTTGGGAGAACCGGAAACTGAGGATCTCGAATTCGTGACGGATCCCACAGAGTGAGTACATACTACTCCTTCGTCACCGCACACCTTGACGACCGTCCACCGAAGAAACACTCGCCTGCAGGGAGATCTCATCATCTTGGGACAGAGTCCCCCGTTGAACTCAGACGATGCGATGCCCAGCAAGCTCCCCACCTCCGCACTGCCCCAAGAGACACTGTTGGCTCGCTATGCTTTCTCACAAGCTCTCTCCCGCTCAACGGCATTGTCCGCGTTGGAAATCTCCTTGGAGAAATACCTTTCTTCTGTTGCTCAGCTTCCCGACACCCTCCAGCGAACGGGCAAGCCGGGCCTCAGTCGTAAGGCGCTGGTCATGAAATTGGGCGAGCTGCTCAAGTTCCGACAGGGCCTCAATCTCAACAGAGAAAACTTTTCTGACACACCCGACCTCTATTGGGCTGAGCCTGCGCTTGAAGGTAATCAGTGCTCTGATAGCGGTTCGACAGGATCTCACCTAACCTTTGCTCACGTAGGCTACTTCAACTCCCTCAGCAACGCACTTGAGATGAAGGCGCGTACCAGGTCGGTCAACGACAAAATCACCTATGCTGCAGAGGTCAGTGCATGAAACTCGCATGAAGCGCAGGCTCCCCTTCGTACTCACTTTCTGTTAGATGCAATCCGTTCTGCGAGAACTCCTCACTGAGGTCTGCGCTTTCTATCCAATAAATTGACTTACCGCAAATTGACTTAGATCCCAGACTTCTGCGTATAGTATGGAGTTCATCATCATCGCTCTCATTACCGTAGAAGTTATCATCGTGAGTCTCAATACATCTATTCCTCGAACTACGCTGAAGGGGTCTCAAGTGCCTCATCCGTGACGGACCCGAGCTTTGGCACATTGTCATGGACAAGGAACAAGACACTGACGACAAGCCTTCTCAGCATGGCGCCCGTTGACACGTATCATATGGTCTTGCTCGGCAAGGATTGCGGATGATATCTTCCTGACAAGTGTCCGTATACTCTCCACTCTTGCGTACAACATATATCACTTGTCGATTGAAAAATGGTCATTGACTACCAAAACAAAGGATTGGCAATACAATTGAACTCAGACCCTATTTTTCAACCCAGATCTCGAAACTCATTATGCACTACTCATATGTCTAGTATCCGGATTGATTCGTTATCTGCAAATAAAAAATGGTATAATGGTCTCTCACTCAAGTTTCGCTAGGTAACGAGAACAGTTATCCTTATGTCGGTAGCACTTGAAACATACAGCCCTGATATGTCAAGTTCAAGTTCATATTCACGGTGGGTTGATGATGATGATGAAATCAGCATTTATATACCGCTACAAGCAAACGAGTGCTAAGACGCGGTGTTTCCCGGTGTGTACGAATAGTGGGCATTAGAACGCGCCACTGATCTATGCTACGCCAGAATAACGTTTTAGCGGGTTGGAAGATTGTGGGTTCGGTTTGGGGAACGGTGGGTTGACAGCACGGCCAAAGAAGATAGATTATTGTTACTTTTGGGGTGAATCCAATATCGCTATGACATCTCGACATCATCGCCATCATCGCTACGCACGTCCTCCCAGCCATCCGCATCGCCACCATCGTCGTCTTCTAGTGATGGCTGTATACCTAACGCATCCAGTTTCACGATAAGTTCTCTCACATGCTCCAAGAGCGGTGCGTCTGGATTCCCTTGGCTTACATGGAGCTGCAGACAAACCGAGTATCAGTGGCGTCGCTGCCATGGTTGAATGCGAAAGCTTACCATCTGACAAGTTTCCAGACAGTCCCGTGCATCTCGGGCGAGCTCTGGCCATGTGTAGTCATCTAACTTTCCACCGTTTTCTTGCGCTTGTTCTGCCATCAAGAAGAAGCACCATCCTTCCAAATACCACGCTTCAACGTCCTGATCGTCTGAAGCCATGACACCTTGAAGAACAAGCAGGGCCGGGGCATATAATGAGAGTTCCAGGAACAATTTGACTAGGGACAGGCGGGCAGGTATTGGTGGTAGGCGAGGATCATCTTAGTCGCAAGCGACAATTAGCAAGGTCAATAGACCCCTAACTCAGTCGAGACACACCAAGATCTAGATCTTTCCAAGCCGTCCAGGCTTGCTCTAAGCAAGTTTTTGCCTCGTCTGGTCTTTGTTGAGATAATCGTACGGATGCTAGCATCTGCAGTGCTTCGGTATTACCCGGATCTGTTTGTAATGCAAGGTTGAGCAAGTCCTCGCATGTTCCCTCAGCAGCGGGGTCAAAACTACCGTGAAAGACCGTGAGCTCTAGGAACCCGCATTCAAAAGAGCTCTCTCCACGTACCATAGGTCATATGAAGGATCCATCCAGATCTCCACCATTCCTATGAGGGCGCGCACGATATTCTGCCTCAATTCGGTCTCATCGTCGGTGGAGCCAGCTGCATCGGCAGCCCGTTCCTTACCCTTGAGCTGGGCTGTAAGAATATCCACAGCTGCTTGATAGTGTTGTAGAGCCAACTGGGGGTCATCGTCGCTCAACTGAGCCAAGTATAGATGAGCAGATGGAGGCGGAGATGACAGAGCATCTTGGTGTGGGGGAAGCAACGATTGAAATGTCTAGACGTCCGATACAACTTTTCAGCTCTGCCATTGTGGAACCAGACGGCTGACTCTTTTCTACTCACCAACTTTGCAGCATCGATATCTCCAGTCTCTAGCTGTAGCACGCCCAGCATCTCTTTGCCTTGGGAATGGTTTGGCTCGCGCTCTAGTACACGCTGCACGAAACGCTTTGCAAGCTCGTAGTCGCATTGGACGATCAAAGATTGCGCCTTTTCAAGTAGGGATGGTATCGAGGGTGCTGTCTTGCGCTCTTCCGCCGAAGCTTTAATGACAACATGGGTTGCTTTACTTGACTTTGTCCTGGCACGACCCATTCTTTAAGTACATTTGAAACGACGAAGGATGAAAGAGATTTTCAAGTCTGCTTCAGACTTGCTTCAACATGAAATGCAGAACGCGATCAAGCAGTTGCCAAATTTGGACTTGTCAATCGCCTCGCGCGCCGGCGCAAGTTGTTCATTGTACAGCTTGTTGAACTTCGCTTTCGTTGGTCGAACATTGCATTCTCGTCCAGAGCTTTTTTTTTCGCTATCCCAGTGAATTTAAATTAGGTGAAAATGTCTGAAACGAGCTTCATTACAAAAGGAAAGGAGCGAGCGATAATGGATGAACTATTTCTCGAGAGACTGGAGACCTTGTTCGACAAGAGCCTGACGGATCTCCGAGCGTTTGCTGAGAGAGAGTCTTGTCCCTTTGGTGAGGTTTGTATTTTTATCTGGCTCTGGCTCTGGCTCTGGCTCTGGCTCTGGCTCTGGCTCTGTTCTATCTGAAAGGCGGTATTCTTTGTTCTCACAGGTTAGAAGGTGCATGGCGGAGTGGCATTGCAGATATCTCTTTGACCATGCGACCACTCCAATCCCCGATGTGCAAGAACGAAGTGAGTAAATAGCATTGCGTATGACCGTGTGCGGGGTTCATCAGAGGTGCAGTACAAAGTGTCCTCCGTGCAACGTCTCAGAGTCTCGAGTCTCTGCAAGGGATAGCTGGTTTGCAGTCGTTTTTCCTGGTAGTGAACCCGCATGACCCTACAGACGACGGGTTTCTAGGAGGAACAGTACTCGGGCGAGAGTTCTGGAGAGGGCACCGAGGTTGTGGAGCGTCTGGCGCAAAGGCGTTCACCTCTCTCTGTATCAAGGCTGTGAATGACCAGGTCCGCTACAAACACACAGCAGGTTCTCCTCCAGGACCGAATCCGCAGCCAACCACAACATTATTGCAAACGAAAGGGACTGCTAGCTCGCTCAAAGCAGAGGTTTATGCCAACGTTCGAAACGCCCTCAGGTCAGACGGTCATGTTATCGCTGGACCACAATCAGTTTTGAGGAACGAGTAACTGACACGGATGAAACATGCTTATGTGCAGAAGTACTACGGGCATCCGCAACGCAGAGATGAAGTGGTCTGACCACTCAAAGCTCATTGTGTACGGCACCAGGCTCGTAGGCTGGCCGACAGGAGTTCCTATGCAGAACCCATCCACGCTGTCGGTTTCCCAGAATAAACAGGTTCTCGAAGCACTCAATAATGGGAGCATGTCATTTATTCGAGTCGGAGATTTACAAGCGGGTTCAGTCGTAGCGGTACCGAAGGAGGGGTCACTATTGACGGACGGTGCGGATAGCTCTGAAAACGCGATCGATTTCTCGTGGTTATGTCAGGAGTCACCTGAATCGTCATCTTCGGTGAGTGCTATATCACAGGGCTATCTATTGCGTGAATACAAGCATATCATGGCCTAAATCTTCGCTGTGACTATACATTATAAATTTGTAGCAATTACCCTCCCGTCCTTCAGAAAGTCATGGCAACTCACTCAGCCATCCTCCGACCATCCTTCTTGAGCAGACAACACCAGACTCCTACTCACATACCTCACCTCAGCACGGGGCACATACCAACTTCTCTTTGGATGATTATATTCACGACCCGGAGACCCTTCCACGGAAGAGACACAGAGAAGAAACTTGAACGTCCACGTAACTTTACAAGAGCGGACACCATCTCACGAGGGGAATACCGTCCATGTGATGTTCTGGATTGATCGTTACGTATAACGTTGGTCGTACTTCAGTCTTTAGATATGTACATTAGAATGCATCGAGTGATAGCAGACTGGCCCACATTTCATGTTCCCTCGGTGCTGCACCTGGGGAAGGTATGCCCATCAATTAATGAGGGCTGATGTCTAAGCGTATGATGCCTTTTGCATTGACACCAGACATCCGACCGCAGACTATTTCGGGAGCGAAATCAACGGATGAGTCCCGCTGTGCTTCGATGTCGAATATAAGCTGCTTCAGGCTTTTGAAGCGCATATGGGACAGGACGACGTCAAGCCCCTCTAGGTTTAGGGCACACACGTCCACCATACGGATGGAGAACGTCATGCTCTTGAGTGCGGAGGAGTTCGCTGTGGAAAGTAGGATGAGGACCCATGAGAGCGACGGTTGGTAAGTTGAGTAATGTGGAGGAGAACAACATATCACGAGGCGACGTAATCCTGTACACTGAGTCAGATCCAGGTGTGAGGCTTGGATAACATCTTCAATCTCGAAGTGAGCAGATGATTTCTCGAGGGATGGTACTCGAACAAACCTGTAGGGTCTCGAGTCTCTTGAAAGCCTATCTCCAGCTGTTCTAGAGTCGGACCAATTGCATGCAGGAGATCGCGGATAGCAGTAGCACTATTCTGTCCCGATATTGAACAGGAGAGGGACGCAATCTCAGAGCAAACAGACTCCGAGAGCATCCAGGTAATGCAAGGTGCAACATCAATCTTCCGTGACATTTCCAATCTCTTCAATTTTGGAAACGATTGATAGCATATTTGCGGATATGTGCTCCGTGGTAACCATTGAGCAGCAATTAAACGCAGGGTGTCCACATGTGGAAAAGCCTGCAGAAGCTCAATGAGGTCTGCAAACGCGAGTGCTTTGCATCCGTCGAATGATAGAACTCTGATGTTCTTGAAATGAGGTACCAGGGCGAGGGCGATCGCGTTGCTTATTGGGAACGCAGAGAATTTAAGCGATTGGGCGTTCGCCAAAGGCGGGGTAGTAGGGGGCAGAATCCTGTGCAACCAGGCTACCATCTCGACTATATCAGACTCGTTACCCTGACGTTGTCGAGGCGCTTGGCCTAGCGTGGGCCATGCCATGAAAGTAATGAGGGGATCTTTGTCCCACCAGCTAGGGACCCCAGCTCCGCGGATTTCTACTTCTTGGATATACATCGTAATAATCGGACGAGAGTGTACCAATTGCTTGAATGCATCGCTTCTGGGTCCAGGGACAAGCATGACGGTGTGGAAAAGATGGTAGCGAGCCCTTGGCAGCCAAGCATGGCACGTCAGACCACAGGCCTTAAGAGCAGCACGGTCGGTATGGAGATGGTCGATGATGAGATCGCGTAGTTCAGGAGGAATATACCAGCAAAAGCGGTGCATAACAGTAGCAGCGCTCGACGCTAACATGCTGCAGTGTACAGATTCCAAAACTAGTCACCAGGTTCACACTTCTATTATGCTTCCGTGCTCCTATGTGTTGCTGTCGCGCCAGTGTCTAAAAAAGAGCTTATAATCCACGGTCTGCAAGCTTTTCCGTAATGACACTGCTGACGAGATCCATCGAATCGATCAACTAGATACTGGCCTGTGATCATTCGGCTCACATAGAATCGGTTCCGCTCAATGCACGCCTGTCCTTGCTAGTAAAAACTGCCTATCTGATGTACGCTTGATTCAGTGTTGTGCATACACTTATCAGACAACGAATTCGGGTACTCACAGGTGCTGTTCTGAAGTGCGTGCTGAGATTGGCAGCTCCGGCGGGGGCTACAAATACACCTTACTGTCGTCGGGCACGATATCAAGTAACATAACCGGTATATTATGATGAGCGCCTTGAGCGCGTCATCAAGCTCTGCGCCGTTGCTGTGTTCAGCGACTCGGGACGAGGAGCCGGGTCATTTCCATATATGCAACTCAGCCGGATGGGCCAGAGAACACGTCTGCCTTCAAGAGGCCATGACAAGGAACGTCACGACGTAGTAAAACATAGCGTGGCTACAACGAAGGTACCATGAATCGTCAGTATGCACTATGGCAAATGCTCAACGTGCCTCACCGCGATACTAGAATATTGATATAGGGGGTTCAATAAAATCTAATGTACCAAGATGATGTGTTGGTTCTTTCGAACGCAGCCAAGTTTGGAGCCCTCTTTGTCTTCTTGAAATCGATTTGTCTAGAGCTAAAAGCAATACTACACGGCCAGAACTCTGCGGCATGGAAACGGGGCCTCAGAGTGAGGTCCCCGTAACGGCCCATAGCCGTTATGATTACTACCCTTTTCGTCCTATGATTTTACAGTAATTTTGTAAATCCCTTATGTAGTGCTTGAAATTATGGTTGATGTAACATGTAAACAGGCCGGTTACTTCCCGTATGCAGCCCCGTTTCGGGGCAGGCAGGCAGGCCCGAAACCAGCATCTGGTTGGCATACCGTTATGGCACTGCAGCGTCCCGGAAATCGACCGAGGGTCGAGGCAGCTACAACATTATTTACTACCAATATACCGGCACTGGTGCTCTTTCTCGTGACATTACAGGCTTTTTCCAGGGTCAGTGCAGCATTGGAAGCACAACAGTAGCATCCAGTAGATGAAATTAACATATTATGGCATGAAACAACAGACAGTAATTATTATACAGGAATGATGTTCGACATGCTGCCACTGGCAGTGGATGAGCTCAGCCATGAAGATAGGGATTGACCACCTGAAATGGTCTTAAATTGCGACCTGCCAACCCACTGTCAACACCTGGCTCTCTGCATCATTCAACGCAGAATAGTGTTCTGGAAAATTTCAGTAAAGAACCTAAATAATGGTGTGTCAGTTGAATGCCATCGAAGCAGAGACTGGACGTACATTTTGAGATAATCTTCCTCCCGTGTTAGTCCATGAGCGTGACCATCCTTGTGCGTTGAGTAGTAAGTAAGTCAAAACACTAGTACTAGATGAAGCTTCAAAGGATGTTCAAGAGAGATTAGAAGGAATGGATAGCATCAACCTGCCAGAGGTCAGAGCAAGAGATTATGCTTGGGATGTATGGACTGAATTGCGACAGAATTCCAGACATCGCTGTTGCGCTGCTGTCACGGTGAACTTGAATCAAACAAGTGCTTGTATTTGTGCATGTTTGTTTTAGTGGCTGCTCACCAGTAACGGAAAGACTGAAGTTCACGACAAGACTTTTGATTTTATTACTACTGTACAAATTGGAAAATAAATTCATGCCATGGAGATCACATTTGTTTCTGCTCACTCTGACTTCCCCACTGGCAAATGGCCTGTACTATCAACAAATATAACAAAAGCCGTTACTGCCTACTTTATTATGAGATTATTACAATTTATGTTGTGCCACGGTGCGACGAATGGTGCTAGCTTTTCCGTTACAATGAGCTGCAGATCTCATGTAACCCCCGGGCTGAAGCGGGCAGCAGTGAGGGCTGATTGGGGGCCATACAAGCACTGCTTCGGTATTGCACGCTCAGCATGTGATGAATGCCGTGGCTGCAGCAGCCATGCCAGGCTGAAGTATCTGGGCGCATTCGCCTTCTCACGGCCTGGAATCGACCCGTTCAACGCCCCGAAACCACACTGGAGATACGGGGCCGTTCCGATGACTCTGACCTGGCCCGATACCGGAGCGTGTCCAAATTACAGACACGGGACTTATGTGGGCCCGATTCACGCCACCATTTTGACCGTTCCCACCCTTTTCGTCCTATGATTTTCCGGTACCAGCCCGTTTTGGCCGTGTAGGAGGGATCCCATAACATATCCATATTTGGTGATTACGTCAGACACGGCTTGTGTCGGTAGTGACAATGTGCCTCGAGGACTCTTGAGCAGTTACGATGTTCTCCTCAATTTTCTCGTGAGTGCAGTATGCTTCACAAACCGAAGCACCTCTTACACCATAATCATAGTACCTCAGCACCGGTTGATCCTCATGCGCCCAATTTTCATCCAGCCTCTTCTGCTCACGAGGCCTCAGATCTGTTTGGGGAGCTCGAGCCAAAGGATACAGAATGGACCTGCCCAGGAGGATTCGCGGTTGAGACCCAGGTTTGGTATCATTCCCTAGACGATGGCACGTCCCTCATGTGCCAAATAATCCACTCCGCAGTTGGGTGAGTCGCGATACTGGTCTCCTAAGTAACGTTGGAGACTTATGAGATGTACTTAGCGTTTGGTATCCCACGGTCCAGTTCACTTGCAAGATATACAACCCTAATACGAAGGAGAAGATCTGGAAGTCCGTCAATGTTGCTAACTTTGTCACTCCTCCCCCAGGCCTCGACAAGCGCTCGAGCAAATCAGATCAATTCTCCATCATCCACAAGTCCAACCCGGGATCTGAGACGCCAGAATCTTATTCTATCCGTGCTAACGTCTCTGATGATCTCCAAATATCCTTGGATATCACCCGTCCGGCATCGGCACCAGGGTGGAAGATTGGCAAGGGTCCAAAGGGCGGATTTTCTTACTTCGGTCACAATCCGGAAAATGCTGACGGGTACGTCGTGCACCGCTTCTGGCCGCGCGACTATGCGTCGGGCATGGTTATTCGCAAGGGGCAAGCCCAGTCCGTCAAAGGCCCCGGTATGTTCGTGCATGCAATCCAGGGCATGCGGCCCAATCTTGTTGCGTCGCGATGGAACTTCGCGGATTTCCAGAGTGAGCAGTATGGCGGTGTATCCGCGATCCAGATGGAGTTCACGACCACGGGCACGTACGGTCGGCATGGTGCAGGCTCTGGATTTGTAACCGTCAACATTGGTTCACTGGTGGTGGGCGGGAAGCTGATTGCGGTGACCGCGGAGACGAAATGGCCAGATGAGGCATTGCCGGAGAAAGCGGGTGTTATATCGCGGGCGATTCACTCCAAGACTGCCCCGGATCCTGACACTGGATATGATGCCCCGACAGAGCTTGTATTCCGTTGGGCGGCGCCGTCTATCGTGGCGGATGCACCCGGACAAGTTGATGCGACATTGATTGTCGATGTCGGTCAGCCCAACGCGTACAAAGGGCTCATTGAGAAGGTTGACGTACTTGCGGAGATCCCGCAAATGATTAAGACGATGGTACATTACGTTGCTGGCACTAAGCCGTACATCTACCAAGTAAGTGCCATGTCTCCCTTGCCCGAAAGATACTTACGTTTCAATGCAAATGCAGTGGTACGATCTTGTGACACTCAACGTGACCGTACCGGAAGGTGTCGTGCCCGACGCCTCTGGAGAGTTGCAGATTGAAGGATATCTCTACACTGAAGCCACGTTTATATCCTGATCAATACTTTTCCAGCAGTACGCCTTGTATATTTCAGTAATTGTAAGTTGTATGTCGAATGCATCATGAATCTTATACCTCGGCATGGTTAAGGTTTAGCACCTCTTCGTACCAACCAAATCCTCGAGCGGGTGATGCATGAATATTGGGACCTCCCGCCATGGCACTGACATGATCTGATGGTCTTTTTCAGCGTTGCTGCATCAAGTCAGATAGCAGGGACGTGCTAGGCGGTGCTGTATATCATAGCCTTCTGGTGCAGGGGCACGAGCTAGCGGATATGTATTCTTGCTGTAGACTGCGCTTGCAGTTGTCCTCGACATAGACCATCCTCAAACCTTACATGTCGAGCTCTGCCCGGTTCAGAAACTACACCATCAAAACGTAGATAATGTCAGAGACATTCCTCACATCCAGGTCCTAATATGTTCTACCGGTGTCTCTTGAGTGCACAGCTTGAGCAACGTTGACCGGAAACGTGCGATCAAAGATGCAAGGTTTAGCGCCCGCTACTACTCGAGCGGTCCCGCAAGTACCACCCTGAGTGGCGGGAATCTTCGGGAGTCAGAAAGCTATACGCGTCCTGGCGGCCTGCTGCTTTACAGAACAATGTGCTATGTTGTGTCCATTTCTACGCACTGTCAAATCTTCTCCTCGGCCGCTAGCTCCTCGTCCATGTACAATTCATGCGGTTCATCCCTTCTCTACACCCACAAGACGAATAGGCAACGAGAGGTCATTTCACGTACGCCTGACGGCTGAAGCCAGACATCAGAGTAAATTCTCGAGGACGTTTCATGCTACTTCCAGAAATAATGCCTTTCCACTGGTCCCGCTCCTTGCTGGTCTCCTGAAAGTAGGTAACATCGAGTTCAAAGCCCCTCTCAGAGCGACTGAAGTACGTTCTTATCTGCATGTTAATCGCAGTCATCCGCAGCCATCCAGCTCGCCGGTACCGTGTCTCGAATTGCACTGACCTTCATGCCTGTGGTGTTTATCAAAAAAGTGAGGAGTCATAAGCAATTGCGGAGAATTGCAAAAAAGGAGGCGGCCGGTCATAGCAATCTGGAGGAGAAAAAGGAGATCGTGCTGCGCAGCAAGCGAAATAGCACCATCTTGTTCCATGTACTTCTGTTCACGCCTATACTTCTCTTCTGGTTGACCATCATGGCGAGTCTAGAGAGAACACCCCTGACCGGCAGGTAAGCCCCGCCTTTTGACCGCAATTGCAAACCCTCATGAAAATATTTAGATGGAGGCTCATCCTCCTTTCCCCTGAGGAAGAGGGAGACATCGCCGCTCAACTCGCTGGACCAGGATGGTATAGGGCCGTTGGTGAAATACTCTCGCAAAATGGTTCTCCACGCCTAATCGTTCCCAGTGACTGGAGGTTCGCGTGGGTGCAGGACACACTGCGCCGCCTCGAAAGTGTCATTCCCGTACTCCAGTGCGAAGAGGAACTCCATCCGGATTGGATGGAGACAGACGCAGACGACATTCCTCTGCCGCCACCAGCTGGTTTCCCACTGCGCCCACGACCCCGGGCATCTGAGTACCTTCGGCGCTTCTGCGAGTCCGTGTGCTCGCGCAGTGTTCATCTGGCACCGCACGCCATCGCTGGGCCGCCTTACTCGTTACTTGTAGTCGACGATCCCGAGTCCTCCAATGCATTCTCTTATGGCTTTGGACCCGACGGGGCGGGCGGCATCGTTGTCTTTTCTGGGTTCTTGGATGACGTACTCTCCAAGCACCCGCCACCAGATTCCTCCGCTGGTGCGAATCTAGAGCCAGAAGAGAGGTCATGGTGGACATTCCTCTTTGGTAGCTTCTTCAGCCTGACTCCTTCCCCTCCTTCACATCCTATCCCGACCCAGGAACAGAATTCGGAGCTCGCCATACTCTTAGCGCACGAGCTTGCACATCTCATCCTTGCTCATCATATCGAGACGTTGTCGTCCGGCGGTATTGTTTGGCCCGGTGTCATGTCTATCTTGACTGACATCGTCCGTTCACTAATTTTCCCCATCACTATGCTCTGTGTGTTTTCTTAATTCCATCATCGTATCACTCTATTGACGTTATCCACAGTTGGACCTTTTTTTAACGATGCCCTGGCAGGAATGACAAAAATAAGCTCGGGCGAAGTCGCCAAGATTACCGAATATTGCACAAGCCAAAAGCAGGAGATCGAAGCAGACATTGTCTCTGCCAGGTCAGCCTTCCTGCCCACGCAGCCTGCGTCCATGCTGACTGACTACTTCCACAGGCTGCTTGCACACGCCGGGTTTGATCCTCAGCATGCTGTGTGCTTTTGGGAGGGGCGTCAAGAGACTCCAAAGACCGCAGAGTGCTCTCCCGCCCGCGCGGAGGAGTTGTACCAAGAGCAGGAGGTCCTGCCGCGTCGTTGGATGGGCTCGACACATCCGGTGAACAATGTTCGCGTGGAGCGGCTGAAAAAAGAGCTAGTGCGCTGGGAGGAGGCAAGAAGGCGAGCGCGGGAGCAGCGGCGGAAGGAGAGAGAGCAGGATGGATAGGGAAGCCTTATTTGATTGAGCTGTTGAGATTTCGGATTAAGAGAGACACCTTGCGGGGTGCACCATGAGCAGTCATCTGGGTTCCATTTTATACAAGTCTACGTTCATTGTTGTATTGTATTTGTAGTGCACAAGTATCCCCATCTCATCGCTTTTGTGTGCAAGGCTGGGAATGATTTAAATTGACTAAAATACATGCAATGTTCAGTTGCCCTCTTGCATGTCTGTCATCGTAGCGCTCGAGGTTGTCAACTTGTCCGTATATGGATACATAGAACCAGAAAGACAAAGTGGTACAATTTAGAGAAGTTATTGCTGAAAAATGCGGTTTCACGAACGACTTTTCACATGAGCAGCAATCTTCTAGGGAAAAGGCGAGGGAATTACGTATTCTACCAAATCCACCCTTCCACTGCTTCAGTAACATATTTAATGCTGGGTATCCTATGTATGTTTTGCAGTCAGCGGATGATAATCATCAAGGCTCCCTGCGCGTTATCATGCTGCCGAGTGGTCTGCCTGGCACTTGAACTGAACTCTAACCCATGCGCAAGTGAACGAACGATTGACAGTCGGTCTATGATCGTGCTCAGTAACGGTCTACAAATAGATACAGGCAATTCCCTGGAAGCCGTGGTGAACGAAGGCCCTCGCTCAAACGGGGGGAGACATATCATCGCTTTTCGAAAGTTGCTTTTTGAGGGACGAGGTGCCGAAATCATCCTCCTGATTGACGACGCGAGTGATATTGACAGCAAGCGGGCGCATCGCGTACGAGTGGTCTGTCCGCTGCTGCGACACTCTGGCAGTGGGAAGGCCGGAGGATTGTTGTTGGGAACCCTTCTGCGCCCAACCAAGTGCGACACGTAGGTTGATGAGTACATAGGCAATACCACAATCCTGGCACCAAAGATCGCAGGTCGTGAACTGGATGTTGCTCTTAGCCTCGTAGGAGATAAAGAACACTAGGTTTCCGGCCCTAGAGATACCACAATCAGATGTGCCACGGAATGCGCTGTCAATTAAAGTTTCACATACGTTTGGATAGCGGCACTTTCCACGATAATGGCCAGAACACCCTGTGAAATATGGTATCAATAATGAAGATCCAAGACACGGTTGGCGTTAGTTACGAGAGAACTTACCAAGACATTCGCACCTCCATAGGAATGATTTCTGATATTCGAACGCAGGAGACGGTATGTAATCATCACTGTTATCACACCAGCCCTAGTTAGTCAAGGACTTCTACAGAAGGGCGCCTGTGGGAGCGCACCAGAACAATATATGTTCGTACTACGCAGATCAAGGAGCAATTCATCAACACTCAGCAGCAGAGGCTAGCATAGGTTTACAAGATACATACATGAATGTGAAGACACAGTCGCTGGTGATCCATCGACCAGCCGAAGACAAGAAAACGTTATCACCCGGGATATAAACGGCGAACTGCCATACGACGCCAACACCGCACACTGAGAGACACGAATACTGTTAGTCGAGCAGTCTCATAGGAGTCGATCGTACCCATGATCTCACCTACTAGACCGCACCATGTCAGCATGGGCAAGATGATGATATATTTGTTGAAGCTCCAGACGACATATAAACGGTATATCTGGAGTTTTTTGATAGTCAAAAGAAGACAAAGGATGCCGGAACGTTGGGAGATACGTACAATCATTGCATCAGCGATAAGTACGCTAGCCACAAGGAACGCGGTTTTCGCTACCTGTGTCGCAAGCGCAAGGTCACTGTAAACGAACAAGGGCATCGTCCCACCTTCGAAATTGACGAAGGCCTCAAATAGGCGGACTACGGTAAGAATCCAATGCTATACCGGAAGCGTAAGTTAATCTGGTATTTTCACCCCAATTCGAAGAATAGGACAACTTACGCCAGTGCAAGCCAAGGCTATCAAAATAGAGCCCAAGAACATGGGGGTTTTGTATATAGACTTGTGGTAGTGACCCGGAGCCATCGAGCTACTGGTCATCTCCCGCTCCCGTTTGACTAGGAGGTATGTCGACGTTCCGAAAATGACAAGGAAAGCGCCATACAGGAGACTCTCCATGCAGACCGTGGCGAGGTTGACGGAAATGAGGGACAGCTCAGCTACCATGGCGGAGTCGTCGATAGCCCTCAGGAGACCAAGGGGGGCGCATACGAAACAATATGCAGCTGGGTAGCTCAAGGATATAAAGCAGCGCTGTTGCACGAATCATGATCGACTGGCCAAATCAATTTCCCCCGGAAAAGATAAAGTTACCACCAAGAAAGTCTATACGACCATCGCCGATACCGTAGTCCAGTTTCTTGATAGAAGTCCTCGCTCACTCAGCAAGATCCAATCCTCGATGCAAGCTTCAATGTTAATAATAGAGCGTATTCGCGCCCAATTCGAACTCGAGCAAAAAAAAAAAATAGGCAAATAGCGGTCTCTGATTGGCTTGGGACCCAATTCGAACTTGGCTGAATACGCTCTAATGCTCCTTGCACCGACTTTCACGTCGTGTCCAATATCATAGTTGAGGTCTCCATAACGCTGTACATACCAAGTCGGGCCAACTTGAAAGCTGCATACCTCGCAAGGTACGTTCTACACATGGTCGCCGAGATATCGAGATCTGCGGAGCAGTCTAGCTTCGGCAAAAATGCTGCTCGCACCATCCGTGAGAGCAAGTGATAGCCTGATCTTCGCTGTCTTACCATCTTCGGACGCGGAAGAATGACAATCCCCAGACTAATCCTGAACCTGTGTAGGCCGACGCGAAGATGAATGCCAAAGAGGGAATGTAACTGCTTCAACTCAAATCGTATAAGATCTTCCGACTTGGAACATTCGCGGTGAGAGATGCCACACATCAGAGAGGAAGATTTAGCCTTCAGCAAATGCCATTGGCAGCTTGCGATGAACTGTAGTCCGTCTACCGGTTTCAAAGCTCGATGGTATTGTGGTCAGTGATTTACTAAAAAAATGACAGACGTATTCCCCATGATTGACCGTCCAAATATCGGCATTGCTTGGCATGCAATCACCTAGCCGATCACACACTGTAGGACCTAGATACAGCCGCGTCCGAATCGTCGCACAGCAGCGTGCTATCCTTCGGCCGTCGTGGCTGCCGATTGCTAGGGAGGCATGGGGATTTTGTACTTGCTAAAATTGCGGACATGGCCTATACTTTTGCAACCAGCCATAACTGTGGCACCCAGCTGTATGAGTCAGTATAATAACCAGTAACTACCGAGACTTCGCAGATAATTACTCAGGGTTGTAAGAGTCAAACTTGACCCCTTGTCTTTCGTCGGTGTCATGACCTCAAATGAGTCAAGCTGCGAGGTCAAATGTAACCAAGCACGTTGGAGCCCGTGCGAAGGTCATGACCCTTAATTTTTTGGCTTGACGGGGTCTTTTTTTTTTATTTTTTATTTAAATTCACCGGGTTTATACTCCGTACACCGTGGTACATGTAGAGTTAGGGATAGTAAGTAGGCTCCGCGCCCCCATGAGCGGTGCACCGTTATCGATCGGTGCCCTCGTTACGTGGCGTGGGCAGGAAATCCACACGCTCGGAAGGGTTGCCCGGCTCGGTTGTCCGTACCGACAGCACCCGTAAGGGACTGAGTTTGCCCTACTGGTTTCGGGCCTCAGTCATCAAGTGGGCGGGAAGAGTCATCGCCGGCTCTCGGTGTCGCTATTCTCCCCGCCTCATGGGTGACCCAATTAGGGATGGTCACTGGCACCCAAATAAACTTCCCACGCGGATTCCTCCCGTGTTCCATGCAGCCCGTTGAAGGAGGCCCGCTTACCCAACGACTGACTGAAGTTCCCCCCCTTCCCCTCCCAGCCTGGCTCAGAAATCCTCATACCGACAGGACCAGTATATCGGCCCACCCCTTCGACCCCGATCCCCTGGCAACTTGCCCTAACTCCCGTAATGATGAACCATGCACGGAGGCCCTCTTTTTGGTGCATCTTGCATGGGTGTTGAGTGTTGTCGAGTAGTGATTGCTCCCCTCCCCTTCTACAAGCGACCGTGTTCATCAACAATTGGATAAGTTTGGGGCTGACCACATTTAAGGTCAAGAGGATTTGGAGGCTGTCGCTTCCGAGTGACAGGTGGCAGATAAGGGAGAGAAGAATGTCGCCGTAGACAGTGTAGGACAGCGACGATTCTATAATCGAGTTAATCGATGCTCAGAAAGAGAATGTGGGGGTCAAGTTGGATGATCTTGACACAAGAATGAGTGGTATTAAGAGAGGGATGGTAGAGTAAAGCCTCGGTGAGCGACAAGCACCCAAGGAGATGGTGGTGGTTCGAGGTCAAGAAGCGCGTGCTTGACGGGGTCATGACCCGTCAACCACAACAATGCAATTACTTGCTTGTGCGAGATGTGTCTATCGCTATCTTGTTGAAAAGCTGCTAGCACAATGGCAATTGCCACCCCTGGCAGAATTTGGCAGAAATGTCTGTGAGCTTTCTGCATAGCTAAAGTAAACAAGCTATGCCACATTGTATTGTTACCAGCAGATACTCGGACTACGCTGCCACCTCAGTGACTGTGCTTGTTTGCAATCTTGAAGTAATTCAGTGAGTAAAACATTGACCCATATTTAGAAAGGGATCATGGGCAAATTGCCAAGGATGGTAATTTATCGCAAGCGAGGCCGAAAAGCTGAGAAAAGCAGTGCCTAAGGCACCGAGCGCCCCACAAAGCAAAGCTTGAGGCACCAAAACAGCCACAAAACACTCTGGACCAAAATCAGAAATTTGGGTATTCTCAGGATCAATTGTTTACACATCTGCAGATCATTGCAGCACACTCGAATTTTACAGGTCAAGGCAGACTTCCAGATAGAGGACCTAAATAGGCAGGTAGGCCACACCCTGGTGGCTTGCCTATTTAGGCGCACAAATCGAATGTTCGCCTATGGCAAGAAAATTCAAAAGTGGTATATCGATCTGCAAATGAGTGTAAAGGGATCATTGATGATTTTGTAGACCTTCAAATATTTACGTCCCAAGCGCACATTGGCATATCTGCTGCCAGCCTCTACAAGAATTCTGCTAAGGTAACTGCCGGGTTGGCCGGCTTAATGGCAGCCCACGTTGTCGACGACCGGGTGAAACTACTTAGTTTTTGACAAGGCAGTTATTGACTTAGTTAAAACATGTTTTAAACCATGTCAAAAACTGAAGGCCGAAAATTAGGTGTTTAAAAGCGGAGAAACATAGGGTGCCTGTGAGAGACGCAAGGTCTACTGGATGCGCATTTTTGCAGTTGGATGAGAGAGAATGGCTCGATACTTGTTGCTATATGTCTGATAATGAAATCTGTGCACATGTCCAACCATGGCTATAGTTAACATTTCAACTTCCGTTTACTCAGATTTCCGGTCCTTTACTGGCACAGACCAGCTCAAGGCTGTGAAGCGCTACCTATACAGAACTTAGATCCACGGATCGTCACACAGTGAGCAACATCAGTGTCCTACAGCCAGCGGATTTGAGATCAATATTCTTGATTTTATTTGATTGGTATACAACCTGTTTAAAACATAACTGACAATAACTTATTTGCCTTGACAAAGTGTCAATAATCCCGCCGTGAGTTTTACCCGGAACAGTACTCGAGACGTGAAATAGTCCGCAGAGACCAGTTCTGGAACGGTCGGGATGGCGACTCGATGCTTAGAGTTGGCCCAGCCTATGCGTTCCTTGGGCTTAGACCTTCACAGGGCTTGCGAAATCAGAACATTGCACGGGACCTTTCACACAACATACCGCTCCCGCCTCCCGCAACCAACGTGTGGAGGAAGACGGAAAATAGTCTGACAGAGCTTCAGATAAGACAAAAACTGGTAAAAACGAATTGTTTGTCTGTCTTGACATGGTGAACTACAACGCAAAAGGTACGACATGCAACCTTCAGTGGTGGTGGGTGGCGTGCTCCTCGCCGTGGAAGTCAAGAGCGTACACTACAGGAATTGCTCAATACCAAGGTTAGGCAAGCCTCGAATGACGTGCTTACCGGAACCACATTCGGAGCAGCGCCTCTTCTTCTCCTTCGTGAGGGTCATCCAGAGGAGCTCATGAGACTCGGCAGGGCTGCCAGTGCAGCCAATGATGCGTGAAGGCTCCTATAAAAATTAGTTGTGAATAAACATGTAGATTCATGTGTAAGATGCAAAGAATCCTGGTTTACGACAATCAACCAATGGAAATCAGGACATACCCAAGAGAAGACCTTGATGGGGTCAGCGAGCGTGCCAATTCGGCTCGAGTCCAATGGGTTGAAATCAAACACCTCAACACCCTCCTTTGCAGCGAGTACCTGCAAACGCTCAAGACCGGTTGACTGGTTCTCATCCGTCGGCACCTCACCCGCCTTTGCGCCAGGACCGAAGTGCTGGGGAGTTGGCGGGTGTTCGGAGAAGCGGGCGGAGGTGGTCGAAAGGGCGCGAACGGCCGCTGTGGACGGTTTGAGGGCAGAGCGTGCTGCGAGCGCAACTGGACGAACAGCGGCCTTGAACATGGTTTTTGTGTGGAAGCGGAATTGGATGGACGACAGCAATTCGCGTTGGCGGGACAGAACGGGTGGTGCGTGATAGTGTCACAGAAGTGACCAAGGTGACTTGTCATACTATTTATGTTAACCCTCTTGACAAAAATAACTCGGCTTGCATACAAAAATAGCTCGGCATTACGCTTCTCGACTGTGCGCCTTCCCGAAAAGGGAATTCACTTCAATCGAACGAAATTCAGAATGCGTGTTTACCGACATCTTGTCGGCAGACACCAACTTGTTGGAGCTCGCTTCAACACCCCTGCTGCGTCGTTTACTGCCAGCGCTCACTTCCTCTCCTTTTTTCTGTCTTGGTGCATGCTATCTGGTCACTGGTGGTCTTCCCATTCCTTAGACACAGTGTACGGCACAAACTGAACATACCATGCTACCACACTCGTCAACGAACGATCCACTCACGGAATATCACAATGGGCACATTTCTCCCTCAAACTCCTCAGAACAGAGGTATTCTGACCGTCTCAGAACCATCTCGTTCCCAGTCATGACACGCACGACGTCTGTTGCTTCTACTCGCTCGAATGTATCGTGTTCCTCCACTGTCGCACTTGTTTCACATCCGGAACCCGAGCGCGGAAAGAGGCGATTGAGCGAGAGGATACTCTCCTGGAATTGGCGCTCAGAGAAGACCCAAGACGCCGAAATGAAGGAAATGGGCGTCCTTCATCCGAGTGAATCTGATCACGATGGCATACGCATGAAGAAGCAGCTGAAGGCATGGCATGGCTGGCAGTTAATTTTATTTGACTCATGTGGGCACTTTCATAAACACATCTCATTTCAAAAATTTAAAACATAATTAATTCCAAATACCAGGGTTGAATGTACTTATTTTCTTCATTCCCACCTCCGTGAGTGATCTGGCTTTCCGATTGCATTCAAGACTTGAACTGGTGTTGCGCTTTGGAACAGTGGATATTGAAGCTGGCTACAACCAATTCTGACACTTTGATATTCACGTGTAAGTACCCATATATCCAACCCGGTGGTCCGGATGTGTATCTTAATCCTTCCAAATGTGCAATTTTAACAGCTTGTGTCCTTGCCATGATTCCTCTTGTGAGGGTATGTGTTTTAAATATGCGGCTGCGACCTTAGTATTCAAGGTTGTGTTCCGACAGTTGCATGACCTCGCAATTGGTGTGCTGTCACGACGTATTGGAGGTTCCAAAACTGGCCTACTCAACGCAAGCATGGTACGTCGCTCATGCTCCAAGAACTTCCTTTGACAATGGCTGAAGAGGTTGACATTATGCGCTTGGCAGAGCAATATGTGGGTGCTTGAAATATACTCGGGCTGGCGAATGGTTCTGATCTCGCCATTTATCGGATTGTGCATGCAGCGTGGAATTAGTCGTGGCAGTAAGCATTCTCGATACAGAGAGCTGCTTTAAAACGCCGATCATTGACGGATATTTTAGATCATCGCTCTAAGAAAATGCGAGCTTAGAGTAGTGCAATCTTCTCGTGAGTTGAATCTGTGTGAAAATTGGCGTAGGACTTGCCTGCAAATTGACACTTGTTGATTATTGATGCAGTGATTGGGTCTATGTTGAGCAAGCTGCGTACGTCGACTTGGGCCTAATATCGTGTTGTTCTGGAGCCTCATGGGTTACGGTCCATGTTTCAGTCTTGATTCTCGGCATGTGCTTCTTTGCAGGTGGGATTCGATTCTCTGAGCAAGATTTCGACGCCAGTGAGTAACATAGTGCTTGCTCCTCAACCCGGGTCCTCCTGATGGAATGATGTCTAAACACTCTTTCTAGCTGCTACACAGATACACTCATCCTTACTAAGCATCAGTGTTGGCGCTGTCTGTCTCCCCGCGGCATTTCACTTCGCGCTTACGTATAACACAGAGGACGCCATGGAAGCGGGGACCACGCTCGACCAGCAAAAGCAGGACTTGCTGAGAATGAGCCATGGTGTAAGTCTAGGATCATGAGTGTTCGTTGTTGACGGTGCTAATCGTTCCTTGAGACAGGTCTCGATTGTGCTCCTGTTCAGTAAGTTTTCATTTTGCAGGGTCATCTAGTGGGTGACTGATGGCTTCGCTTCGTCTTAGTATATGTCTCGTACCTCCTCTTCCAGCTTGTCTCCCACACGCACCTCTATAAAGACAGCACAAAGGCAAGCGACAAGCTGCCGGTCGCGGCTTCCGTGCGTTCTGTCGGCGAGCGCGTACGGCGGAAAAGCAGCAGTCTCCGTCAGTTCCGCTCACATTCCAAGTCCGGCTCTATGCGCTCCGCGCGGTCAACCCAGTCTAAGCAGTCTCTCACCGTGACACTCCCAGATCGCGCGGATCGGGAGAGGAACAAGGACAGCCCACTTGAGGAAGTGCCTGAGACGTCTTTTGATGACTTGGAGCGCGGACGTTCACCATACGGGCATAATGGGCACAACTCCAACTCGAATGCGTCCTCCGGAGCCACGCGTGAGCGTCGCGCCCTCTTAGTTTCACCGTTCGGGACCACCTCGCAGGTGACGCTCTCAATGAACGAATTTGGTGTTCCTGCTCCGAAGCAACACCCAACAGTACGGCTGGTACGTGACGGGGAGCGGAGCGGCGATGGAGGGACCGACCGTGGGAGTGCGCAACGCAGTGACTATTCAACACGGTCCTCAGACAAGTATAGACGCCGGCATGGGTCAAGCAGCAGTGGCAGCGAGACAGACTCACCAGTGAGCGAGGTCCTATCTGCGTATTTGAATGAGCGGGGAGAAGTCGTCCAATTGGGAGTTGACGAGGACGTGAAAGATAAGAGACGGCGACGAGACATAGATGTGGATGTTATGGAGGTCCACGAGGAACAAAGATCAGATCAGGAACAGCGACGAGCATCCCCAACTCCTGAAGCGCCAAAGCCAGAAGAGCTCGAGATGAGTTGGACCATGACAATCATGTTGCTGACCATTGTCACAGTGGTTTGTATTATGCTCTCCTCTAGATAACTCCAAGTGTGCTGACGACGCTCGGACTTTCTTAGCTGGTCACAATCAATTCAGAATGGCTAGTCGACTCCATGGACAGCATTTCTCCCACACTCAGTAAGGAATGGATTGGTTTGATCTTGCTGCCCATCGTGAGCTCTATCGCCGGTGTGTAAAAATGTTCACTGTCAATTTTCCTGCTTTCATTTACCTTGGCACAGAATGTGTCACCGCGGTTAGCGTCTCCGTCCAGGACCAATTAACCCTGAGTATCAGCGTAGCGGTTGGTTCAACGATCGTAAGTGCTTTCTTCCCCTTTCTCGCATGCACCAATTCTGCTCATCCGTCTGTGAAATGCATCAGCAAACGGCACTTTTTGTAATTCCATCCATGGTGCTTCTGGGATGGGTCTTGGATAAGCCTCTCGCTCTGCTATTTGATCCATTCGAGTCTGTGGTAAGCCGGTGTACAGGCCTTATGCTATTACTGTGATGATAACGGTCATTTTGGTTTCAGGTGCTCTATATCTCAGGTGAGCAATTGCTGAACTATGTGATTCACGGGTGAGATGCTAAGTCTATGTCACTAGTCAATACCATGGGTTACGTCGTAGCGGATGGCAAATCAAACTGGCTTGAAGGTGTCATTCTTATCTGTGAGTTCACTCTTAGTTCTGCAGCGTTGCCATTCCTTCATGTTTCCACTTAGGTCTCTACATCGTGATTGCAGTCACTTTCTGGTTCTATCCAGGTGAAGGCACTGTATCACATCACATGGCCGTTTCTAATATTTATCACCTCAGGGTCTAGTTTCTCCAGTAACCTTGCAATCTGTGTTGATACCGTTGCTGTATCATGAACGCCGTCTTTTCCGTTACTCCAATCCCTCTTCCTTCGCTCCGTTACAATCTATACCACGCGACATGTCCATCACAGCCGATTACCTTCTCTGTATACTTTTTTGTACGTGGATATAGCTACGGGCCTGGTCACGGTATTGGGCCAATCATAGCAGCCATATAATTGCGATAGACTATAGTAATTGCGGACCTGTATTCATGTATTCTAAGCGTAGATTTGTAAGAAGTGTATTGTTGGATTTCATGGCAAACTGATCCGATTCATCACATAAAGCTCTCCGTTAAGCCACAGAGACTGAGTTAGCAAGCTACTTGCTAGCAGTGTTTGTATTAGTAGGAGGGTGCCTCGTGCTTTCTGCAGTCAGACCCCTGTTAGTTATCGGTCAAGCCTTCCAACGACAGGCGCACAATGCCATCGTACATTTATCTCCGGCGTGTGGCCTGCTCGAACAAGCGTCTTGTACGGAGAGATCTGATACCTCTTCCGGTACCACTTACACTTAGTATTCAAGGAGAAACATTCCTGGTAGTCATGAACAGCACCCGGATACATTGCACAGTATTCCAAGCACATACAGTCCGTAAAAACCTCAAACTCGACAGCTATAGATAATAGCGATCACCTACGAGACTTGAGATCTCGCGACGAGATATCAACCAAAAATCGACTTACCTATATGTCCTATTCCAGGTTCCACCACCCACGCTTTGCGGCCCTCTGCGGGTTTCTGTCCTCCGTCCTCCTCGACGCCTTCTAGCCACATCTCGTGCAATCTATCGTCTACTGCTCCGCACACAACCTTGACGTGCGGAAAAGCGCGCTGGATTACAGATACACCTCCGCAGCGCGCTACGAGGAAGGTCACAAAAATAATGTGCTCCTGGGGAACGCCGTGATCGAGCAGGACTCGAATCGCCATGAACGCCGCTGCTCCAGTACCAATCTATAACGTAGCTCACTAAGCGTCGCCACAAATCAAATGGGAGAAAGATGTACTTGGGCATCTAGGAGGAAGATCCATGATTCCTCAGCGCGACGTCGGTCACGGATGCACGCTGGCAGATGCAGATGCAGAAGAAGTGGCTCGCCAGTGATGGCTTCCGACTGTATCAACAAGGAGCCTATCGGTATGTCGTTGATGACCCTTCGGAGCCCCCGCTCCAGCGGACCACCTCTGCAAAGATTATCCAAGGAAAAGAAAATGGCTCATCACATCTCATGACACTTACGATCGTAGAATAGACACTCCGCACACGTACTATAAAATCATAATGAGGTTATATGTTGAACGAGGTAAACAACTTACTTTCGCATCCATCTCTTTTCCGGGTGACGCAACTTGGACAGGAGTCACTACAGTCTTAGGTCGATACGGGAGATGTTCGGTGGCTTTCTCAAGCAGGAACGTGGAGAGTCTGTCAACGAAGAATATAAAGTCTTCCCTACTCGTCGTAACATCCCTCAAAATCGTGAAGATCCCCTATGTGCACAAAGAACAACATCAGTAACAACCGACCGATCTTTGCTCGACACATGCAACCACCTTCAATTGCGGAGTTTGCGGGAGTAGTGTCAGATTCAGGTACTCTTTATCCGGATCTGGCATGCAGCCTGTGGGAATGAGGTCTCGCGGCCCAGCTTCAGCCAAGCGGTGCCGAAGGCGAGTAGCCCGTTCTTCAAGCTGACGGCGGATGTGCGTAGAAATGATATCGATGGCAACTCCGTTGTCGGATCCAGGCACTATCTAATAGGAACGTAAGTGAGAGCAAGACTAGACATGAATTTTTGTCCTACAATGTTGGCATATCGTGATGTTGGAAGGACAAAGTTGTCGTAAGCCGGTTTGACGTATCTTAGGTACCTAAGAGGTAATGAGTGTCACTCGTTGGCTGAGGTGTGGACACCTACTGCTCAAGAATCCCTTCGACACTTCTGCCCCGCTCCTTCACATCGCGTCGAATTCGACGGGCGAGCATCAAATCTGAGTCACACTGTACGAATATCTGGAAATAGCGGTGAATGTTTCACAATCTTAGGCCATGAGTCTTGCGACTGACCTTGAGATCATACAGAGCCCTGAGTGCAGGGTCATGAAGCGCCATGATACCTTCCGCTAAAGTCAATAGTCCAAGTGAGAGGGTGTGACGACTTGAGAGAATTTGAATGAGCAACCTATAATGATCGCAGCTCCATATAGATACTTGGTTTCATCTAGTCTCTGATGTTCCGTAAAAGAGTAAATTGGGATGTTGCTTTGCCTGCATGCTTTCAAATCTGCCAAACACTGCAGACCAATACATCGGTCATATTACCCATATGTCGGCGAGACCTTGAAAGTTCAAGTACACCTCGCATCCAATAAAAAATAGAACAAATGTTATGACATACGGAAGCAAATAGTGGCATATCTATTGCATCTATCATCAACCCGAAAAAAGTTAGTGTCCTATACGAATGCGAAGGCAGGAAGCCTTACCTGGGTGATCGAAGTCATAGCGACTAGCGAATGCAAGCTCGATCTCCTCCGGCGTGTGACGCTTGTAAAAACTATCCTGAGTACAGATAAAGCTCGCATGAATCAGGATGTAACATGTTTACCCCTAACTTACTTGAGACAAAATTATCACTGTTGGTATGGAACCCAGTGACTGCACAATGCGGCGAGCTACGTGCGTCTGCATTCGTGAATTCAGTCCTAGCTCTGTTCATCCAAATTACAAAAATAAGATACCTTCCCACTTGCAGAACCTCCTGTAAGGCGACGTTCGAAGGTTATATACTGCCTCGGCATCACTTTCGTATCACATACCAGCTATGCCAATCACAAACGCGTCGGAGATTCGTGTCCCATCTTCACCATACCTGTCAATCTCAGTTCAAATACTACTCGAGGACATTTGTTCAACTCAGATGATACCATGGTGGTCTCCCATGAGATTTCAGTACAGTGTTCTTCTTCGCCTGGAGTACGTCGCGGCCAGATGTCTGAGAATTGGTGATGGTCCTGGATAAGAGAGGCCTTTCATTATGTTGTTGCAATTCTGTTGCTGTCAAGTCATCACTAGAAGCTGCAGACATGTCTTGTCCAGCTCTAAGGCGAGATTTCACCCATAGACTACAGTCAATCCTATTAGTCCGAGTAGTCTTTACGGTTGTGACGTATGAAGCTTGAAGTGTGACCCTTGTCACCTGATCGCGATCATAAACCCTAGGTTATTTGAGTTTACCATAAATGTATTTCACTTTCCAAAAACTTCGACATAGAGCCAGACCGCGGCCTCTCGAGAAATCGCTCAAAGCTACCGTATCTCGATAATTTCGGTTTTTTCGATCATCGGATCTGCCATTGGACGGCCATAATGTCTTGCGGAAACCCTACCACTGAAGCGGATGCTTTGATGCCGCGTAGGTGCTATTTTCTCTTCTAACTGCGTACCTAACGTCATTATCGATAGGTAAGAAGAAGTTCGACAAAACTAAGGACTGCGTCAGGTGTAAGGTAGCACAAGGAAACATCGTCGTTCGCTATGCCGTATACTGCAAGTACGTATTTAATATTCGTTATCGCTGCGACTGTTTGAATTTTTTACGCGAAACGGGATTGCGCAGGGAATGTTTCTTTCGACTTATTACTTTCAAATTTCGGCGATCACTCGAGCCCTTTGTGAACCCTAAGCCTGACGGACCTCGCAAGACTGCGTTAAAGCCAGCAGGCGGCCTGCTCGTAGGGTTTTCTGGCGGGCTAGGGTCGACAGTGTTGCTCGATCTCGTACATCGGTGTTATGTGTCTATGGACAAGGCGACAATGCCAACGGAAGGAGGTAGGGACCATCCACGCCATGAAAGGGTGTGGAAGAAGGTATCTGTGTGTTATATTGAAGTTTGTGACGCGATTCCCGGGGTATGTCGGCAACTCATCAAACTCATATATCTTTCAGCGTGTCCTGCGATTAACAGTTCTGACATCTGTGAAGTAGATGAAGGATAACACCGCGGAAATTGCGGAACTTATTGCTAGACATGATGGGATCGAATTTATCCCCGTGAGAATTCAAGACGCTTTTGATCACGATTGGTGGGAGAGAGTGGGTGGAATTTCCGGCTCATTTGGCCTGGACATCCAGCTAACAGATGAAGGTATGTAGCACAGCTTGGTACAGTTAGTCATGTATCTCAATTACGTTGATATCAGAACTGCTAGTGGCTACACTATCAAATCGTCGTTCAACTTCGACACCATTGCAGTCGTTGCGTTCCTATCTTGCCTCACTTCCCACTGCTACCGCTCTATCTGCCACTCTGCAGACCCTTACACGTCTCCTCTTGTTACACACCGCTATCGACACAGGATCGTCACATCTTGTTTTAGGAACATCGTTGACTAGTCTGGCGATATCTCTCATCTCGGGAGTCGCACAGGGTAGAGGCTTCAATGTAAAGGAAGAGATGCAGGAAGAATGGACGTCAGATCGAGATCTCAATACTCCGGTAGCAAATGATAGTCAAAGTAACGCAAGCAAAGGAAAAAGGGGGAACAACGTTGAAAGAAGAAGCAAGAGAAGTGTCAGAGTAATCAGGCCCTTGCGAGATGTAGGAATGAAGGAGTGCGCAATGTGGGCTTGGTGGAACGGCCTAAAGGTCACTGGCAAGGAAAAATGGCAGTGGCCGGGAGTGAAGCAAGATATCGGAATTCTGACAAAAGGTCTGTCTGCATCTCATTCGCTTTACCAATACATGTTCCTCACGATTCTATGTAGACTTCATCATAGGATTAGAGAAGAACTATCCCTCGACTGTCTCAACTATTGTGAGGACGTGCGCGAAGGTCGCACCGAAAGGCGAGGTCGCTGGCAGGTGTATCATGTGCGAACGGTGAGAGTACCTCAAACCGTGCATGAAGACATCTATATCACTGAGCCTATTGTATCTAGGCCTGTCCAGCAAGGTATCGCGGAGTGGAGGTCACGCATTTCCATCCGCTCGCTCAGCCAAACATCGAATGTTGCGGATATAATACAGTGTGGCACTGATCCACTGCTTGTGGGCAGAGTGTCGTCTGCATCCCTCACAAGATGTTTGTGCTATGCATGCTATACAACCCTCACAAGTAGAAGTAGCCGCCCCATTGCGCCGCTCTACCCATCCATGGTGAAGCCGACTTCAGCGGCGTTGCCTACATGGGCTAATTCGCGAAAGGAGATTTTTAGACAAGCCTTGATGGGAGAGGAGCAGATGAGGAGTGTCATTGGTGATTTTTTACTTGATGGGCTATGATACTGCTTGCCTCGTTTGTATCGCCTATTTTGGAAGGACGTTCCTCGTAAGGCAAGTCATTAGGATTGCGTCATCATGGTTCCTGGCCTAAAGATCGACTCATTCAGACTTGAGTCAGGTGACTCACATTATATATTAGTTTCCAAGAGCTCCCGGCTATCATTGTCAAGTCTGTTTTCTGTTCCTCATTCTCTGAGCGGGCTGGATTTCGGCATCTGATACGCACAAGCTGTTTTGATAACCAGGGCCAACTCCTTGAGTTATGACAGCTATCAAGTCGACCGCGATCCCTGCAAGTGCAGAGAGCCAAACTTATGATGTGAACAAGAAACCACCACCGTTTGGCCATCCGATCAAGCATTTCTGGGCATTTGATCCTGGGTATGTGAATCTCAATCATGGTTAGTTGCAGATGCACGAGTTCTTCTGTCTTTCATACTATCATCGACACTATTTTATCCGTCTAATGACATTCAGGTCCAACAGTGTAGTCACTATGTTATATGGGTATACTGACACGTCTTCACATGCTACCGTCCAGGCTCGTATGGATCTGCTCCTCTTCCAGTCCTCTTTGAATGCTCGAAGCTCACCATGCAGGTTGAGGGAAATCCTGACAAGTTTCATCGCATCGGCTACATACCGATGCTTGAGGAAGCAAGGTACGTCTCCTGCTCTCTATGATTATGCGTCTTCCAGTGATTGATTCATCCCACGTGCGATCTCAAATTTGACAGAAAGCGGGTTGCGGATCTGATTGGTGCCACTCACGATGAAGTCGTTCTTCTGCCAAATGCGACGCACGGAATCAACACTGTGCTCAGAAATATCGAATGGAAGGAAGGTGACGTATTAATGGGAGGTCAGTCGAGAGCAGTACTGCACATAGGTTTCGACTGTTCATCTACTATACGTAGCATCGACAACCTATGGTGCGATCTCCAAGACGATCGAATATCTGAGTGACCGCTCGGAGCAGCCACGGCCCACCTCGCATGCCGTCCTGTACACCTTTCCTATGACCCATGCCGAGATACTTGACCGCTTTCGCGCGCGCATCAGGGAGATCAAACAATTGCATCCCGATACCGACTTCAGCGACGCTCCGTCAGATTCTCTTCCCTACGTCCACGGAAGAGAGAAGAAGAACAAGTTTGTCGCTGTGATTGACAGCATAGTTTCCAATCCAGGCGTGTTACTTCCATGGAAGGACATGATACAGATCTGCAAAGAGGAGGGGATCTGGAGCGTCGTCGATGCAGCCCATAGCATCGGCCAGGAGGCAAGTTTTGCTCGCATTTAACTCAGATTTCTCACTGCTACTTCTCAATCAACCATTGCATAGATGAACATCGATATCGACGTTGTGCGGCCGGACTTCTTTATCTCTAATTGTCACAAATGGCTCTATGTAAAGCGCAGTTGTGCGTTGTTGTATGTACCTCAACGGTAAGTGACGGCCGTGAACTCTCCTTAGTTCCCTTGGTCATGTCTATTCAACCCTTCCGTCCCTGCGATTGGTTCATCATTGCTTTCAATGCAAGCCATACCCCAGGGTTGTGACTTCATTTCATTTTTTTTTTCAGTTTTGCTTTACATTCAAAACCCCCTGACGGGCCCGAACATTACTATACTGGCGTCGCTACGCTCAAGTAGCGATGCTTTAAGTGCATATCATACATGCACTAAAATTTTCGGTTTTATCTCGTCTTTGTTCAATTTTATACCCTGTGCCCTCATGTTCGCCACCCTGCTTTCAGCAACCAGTACCTTATCAAGTCTTCCGTACCGACGTCACACATGTATGGCGCGAGCTTTGTAAAACAACATGAGTGTACGTTCTTGCTGTGCCATATCCCTCGACTCAAACACCGATAGTTGTTTCAATCACAGGGACTGGAACAATGGACCTCGCACCCTTCCTAAGCGTTAGCGCAGGTGAGGATTTGAATAGCCTTACCTTGGGGCATCATTCATATCGCACATGACTGATACCTCCTTTGATGACACATTGATATGTTAGCCTTAGACTTCCGCAACTGGCTTGGTGGCGAGGCCGTCATCAATACATACTGTCACCAGCTCGCAATGGATGGAGGTAAAAGGTTGGCAGAGGTTATGGGCACTAAGGTTATGGATGAGACTGGAGAGCTAACGCTGAACATGGCGAGTCCACACATTTATTTATGCACATTCACAGGCGGTTATGACCTTGCTTGCTGTGATCACATTATAGACAAATGTTCTCCTTCCTCTTCCCGTCGAGGGTTCTACAGGCCAGGTATATTCCTACGAAACGTTAGAAGCTATCAATACGCTATTCAGAGAGAAATTATTATACGAATGGAACACGTACGCAGCCCACTATTTCCATGCTGGGGGTTGGTGGTGCAGGTGCAGTGCGCAAGTTTGGAACGAGGTTCGTCCATTGGACTTTGTAAAGTGGAATTAACGGCTCGGCTCAAGCTGCATCTTTCGTCAATCACTAGATTTCTGATTTCGAATACGTCGGCAGAGCCTTCAACGCAATATGCAAAGAAATCGATGAAACGATACTGTCTCGGAAAGGCGGTTAGCGCCCAAAATAGTAGACTTGCGTTTTGTGCTGTATGAGAACACAAGTGCTGTTGGGACGTATTTAGAGTCCACGAGTGCTAAACATGGCGGCGGCTTTGTAGATGAATCAATCTTTTTTAACACATGAAGAGATGAGTATTGGTAAAGTTCACGTTCAGCAAAGTTCTCCCCGGAGCTCCGATCTGGTAACCCTCCTGCTAGCCTTCAGATTGAGAGTGGACCGTCTGCGTACGCCGTGGAGCTTAAAATTTGGTCTGGCTGTATCAGTAGCTCTTTTGCGACAAAAACGGCCTCTTTCACTGCAATGTACAGGGTAATGATATATATGCAAGTTGCTCTTGCTGCATATGAAGGTGTGTCAGTGCAGTAAGATCAGCACTTTGACACAGGGTTGTGGTCGTTGATGAAGCTCAAGAGCATAAATCAGAGATGATTCTGCTTTGCCTAGCTGACTCTGCAGTTTATAGAGCTGTCCCAGAGCATATAGATCATTGACCTGACCCGGCACATCCTGTGCTTGCTGATGAAGCTCATGAGCATGAATCAGAGGTGATTCTGCTTTGTCTAGCTGACTCTATTGTATATAGAGCTGTCCCAGAGCACATAAATCACTGGCCTGACCCAGCAGATTTTGTGCTTGCTGATGAAGTACAAGAGCTTGAATTGGAGATGACTCTGCTTTGTCAAGTTGATTTTTATAGAAATAAAGCATTGAAGCACAGTTCAAACAGTCTCCTCTCAAAGATGATGTTAGAAAAGACTGATCCAACATCATTTTGGTTAATTCATCATAGTCTCCTAAATATGATCTCGATTTGATGCTGCAGTGCAGCTCTTTCTGATCAATTTATGTTTGAGAAGAACATGTATGTTTTTTTACCTCTGCAGGTATTACATTGTGTGTTGCAGAACAGCATAGTTTTGGTTATCAATTATCTGATGCATATAAAATTGAACCAGCCGTGTTCTGACATCATCTAACAATTTAAGGTTTGCAAAGCCTTACTGTCTAATTGGTGAGAGTATTCTGTATCTTCTCTGACTTGAATAAGTGTCAATATATATTAGTGCTATTCTTGTAAACATTGATAGTGATTGTCCAAGATCACAGAAGTCAATTGATATCACCCAAGATCGGACCGAGAGTCCTGAATATTGAATTCTAGCATTCCATTTCTTGTACGAGTCCGCCGCTCTCTGATGATCCGTGAGGAGCGACAAGAGCTTATCGCCGCTGGAAACATGCTCAAACTCGCGATCAGTGGCGAGATCAATGCCTGTCTCCTTTCTGTATCGCCCGATCGCCCAATTCCAGACGCTAGTCACTTTAGGATCGAGGCTGGGGGTAGCTTGCACTGACATGGTGGGTGTGGTAGAAAGAATAGCAAGAGGTAGAGCAGACGCGCGGCAGAACGAGAAGAGAGCAGAGATGGTCGACGAAACTAGAGAAGTGGAGGGGGGTTGTATCCGGATACACATAGTCTGGCCTGAGTAATACCAGCGCCCCTCCAGGCATTGAGGGGCGAGAGAACGAGTCCGTGGAACGTATCTCGGCATCTGTTCTAGCCTAGCCTAATTATAACACAGCTTTCAGTGCAGCTGCTCGCGACTTGTAGTGCACGAACCTGGATCAGCGTAAACCAGACCGACTTGGTCGGCACAACCTGTGACCTAGGATGCAATAATTGTGGGATTGAAAGATGAGCATGGTTGCCTTTCTGCACGCGGATACCAAGGCAAGTGCTGCCACTCACATTTCTGAAAGACAGGGATGGAGAGAACCTCTAGGCAAAGGCATGTGTGCCCGCACTCCCTGCGGCGGCAGTGACCGATCCAAGCGCGACACACCCGCTCATTCAATTCCAACACGTGCCCAAACATTCCGCCTACTTAGTTTGCATTTCTCCGTGCTAGCGTCGCCGATGATGCGACGATCGTGCCCTGCTATCTCTTGTTTTGTGCACACCGACAACCTATTCTTTCCAAAGATCACCACCGGTATCTAGTCCTAATCACTGATTCAATGTTTACTACTCACACCGTGCTCAATACACCAGTGAACACTGTTGCGATTCGTTTGCGATGGGCAAGGATGACCTTAAAGCCTGCGCAGGTACGCATGGTAGCTCCTCGAAAGTAATTACGAACGTGCTAATGTCCTGCTCTTTCATCATGCAGTATGATTGACTTGAGGTACGATTCTAATCAAACTTTCATGGGGACACTATCATGCCAACGCTTTCTTAAGATGCCCGTCGAGCGGACAAAACGTCGGTGCGACCGTCAGACGGGGGAAACGGTCCGCGAGATAAAGGTCCGATGTGATGCACTGGTGCTGATACACGGGATCATTGGGGTCAGAATCGTCGATCTCAAGTGGAGCTCAGTCCTGACTAGCTTTTCGATTTCTCGTAACAATTTCCAGTTGTTCGAGCTTACCCGTGTTTGTCAAATTCCCTGAACTCCGAAGTGCGTATCTTGCGGATGCGCTCCATGGCGATCACTTCGCGCTCCCTCTCATGCTCACGAATCTCGCTACAACTCGATTCCTTTATAGCCGTGTCCTAATCTCACTCGTGACCCTCATATGATGGGAGCTCGCCACCAAAGTGCGTAAACCCTCAGACAAGCAATGATATTACTTGTGAGTCCCTCTGGATGTCCTGACTATGGAATGACGGTCCCCTGCCGTCGTTATGACCTCTTCTGGGTTTTAGGTCAGAGGGAAAGTCCAGCTGGTAGAGTCTTTGGAATGAGCACGATCCAGCGATAGAGATCGCCCAGCAGGCCGCAAATCGGTAACGTGCCCGCAGATACGGCCTAGCGAGCTCACAGCGTCCATCCAAGGGGCCGAGGGTGACGCAATGTAATCTAACCTCACCGTGTTCTGCTGTGAGCGCTGGCCGGCGTCCCAACTTATGTCAAAAAGTGCTCGGGCGTGACGCACAGGCTATCGTTGACCATATCGATCGCCTGCTTGATGAATCTTAGCTGCACATCCACAGGGATACCAGTTCTACTGGCATCACTGAATACTGGTATCAATGACTTCCAATGGCCGAGCAATAATTGTTTTAGGGTTATTTTATTTATATCAATTGCACTCTCACCCTCATATCCCCAGACCAAACCGTCGGTCCGGGTGATATCTCGATTACACTCGCTTAATTCTTGCTCACGCACGCATATGTACTTTCCCGATAGCGGCGTCGAGCGCTTCGCAACAGGTCCTGACGGCCGCAACCCCACCGAGAACAGAGTTGCTGGTCCCTGTGTGCTTCGACCTCTTGATGCTCTCCTCAGCGGCCTGCAGCGATCCTCAATACTAACATCTGGTCATTCTGATGTGTGTCCCTGACTATTGCAACGGGAGCGATTCTACTTACGTTCTGCCTCGCAAACATGACAGCACCCATACGTTCCTTCGAGCTTTCGATGGCTGCGAATGTAGCTCGAGCGTCGGATACCGGGTGTCCTGTGGTCGACGGAGGCCTTCCGCCTTCTCAAACGAGGTGCAATCTCACACTTACTGACATACCGGTATTTTATTTTCCGGCCGCTGGATGATGAGTGGGCAGACGGTGCTGCCTGACAAGAAGATCTGAGCAAGACCTGTATCTTTGCAATAACGCAAGGGGTCCTTTCTCAGACGTTCATAGCTTGGAACAAGGGCTAAGGGGATCTTGTGTCCGACAGTTCGGCAGTTTTTCAAAGATGCTGCATGGTCACAGCCTTTGATATATTATGATAGCACCCCATGAATCCAGTATTCGCGGAGCATATCTCAGCTGCGTTGTCCACATCGACGCTATCGCCTTGCATTGGGCGCCCTCCTCCGCTTAAGCTGCTTGCCATCTACCGCTCCCACGTAGATATGACGCGCATGAGTGCGCGCTGGCCCACCCCTCGACATCCCTGACGAAGAGTTCTTAGGGCGCAAGCCGTGTGCATACGATTGCATCAGTTCCTTGAGCTGCGGTTTTGCTGCGCGGCCCTCCCCTCCCAGGCTCCAGCCCCGAGGCGTTCCCGTCCCCAACCCGAGGGTCTCGGACACCACCAGAGTTCTTGCGTGGTTCGCGTGAGGCGAAGATGAATGATACATTTTTGCCGAGACGTCGATGTATGCGCTGATCTTCTAGACTTGTGACCTCAGTTCCTCCTCAGGCACCGATATTGTTACGACAAGGCCCATGAACTGCTTTTCAGGAAAACTTACGGCGCTCGTGCTACATCCATAGCAGACGAGAGGGCTCGACGTCTCTGGCAGTCTTCGTCTAGTGGGCATCTACCTGGTTTCCCTTTTGATTTCTTGTTTGCGTGCATTTGTTACCTCTCTCTCCCAAATCGCGATTATGCCTTCTCAAAGAATAGCAGACGCCGAACTTTGTTACATTTCGTCTCATTCCCCTCATTGTCCTATTGAGCCATCCTAGTGCAAGGTCTTTGTATTCAAGTCTGATGGTGCCAGGCAAGTGGCTGAGCCGTCTTGTGGGATTGAAACCAGCGCTATAGCACAACTTTGGTCAAACTGTCGACAGATAGATCTCAACGGCTCAAAAAGGCAGCGGTGATATCTCATGTCTGGAGGTAAGCAGTTCTCCAACTCGCTATGCCTGCTTTTGCAATACAACTCTTATCGCAATAACAAGCGGTCTTACAATGTGTCAGTATCAGCCCTAAATGCGGGCGAGCGCTAGGTTAAAACTGCCTTGATCTAGGTCGCCTTTGTCTAATGTCGTTGATACTTGTCTATCCTTCTGTTCAGGCTGTTACCGGTTGTCTTGGATCAAGGTTTTTTCTATCGTTCATATATTATACAAAGTGTTGTAAGAAAATCTCGACGGTACACTCCACCGTCGTCAGAGGCCAACGGTCCATTCTGCTTGAACACATGATGTCACTTTCCATGCTGTTTCATGGGCCACGCTCCTCATTGCCGGCCACAGCAGTCAAAGTGTGCTGTGATGGTGCTTTGTTGTTAAAGTTTTGCTACATATAAAATCGACCTTTTCTTGTACAGTATGCACCATCCAGCCCCAACAATCTACTGCTCACAAGCTCGTTTCGTTCACATGGCTGCCCAAGGTAGTGATCTGCCCGTGAGTAAACCTGACTGTTTCTATTGCTGTCTCCTGATAAGCGTCTATTTAAGCACACGGGCGGTACAAAGCAAAGAACGTTCGATTGCAAGTTATGCGGCGTTGCTTTCGAAAATAGAAAATCCCTGCGCTCACACCTTGTCATTCATTCCGTACACGGACGTTTTGTGTATGTTTTTTGTGTCGCTAATAACGTGCCACTGAATTGTATATCTTGCTTGACTTAGCTGTATGTGGCCGGGCTGCAGTCATGTTAGCAGGAATCCGATCACTTTCAGAGACCATTTTCGCACGCAGTAGGTTAATACAATTTCCCTTTTTTTCAGGCATCTGACGTGGAACACCATTGATAGCAATGCAGAACCTGGTCTCACTTCTGGCCGTCCAAGTCATACCGGATCTCCGTCGCGGCTTCGGTATGTATTCATACCAGGGTCGGAGCCCACCAAGAGGCCATCCGAACCAATCGCGGCTCCCGTTCCACCGGCGAATAATCCGGGAACGATCCATTGTATCGCTCGCCCGATTCCACTGTCTGTTATCATACGTTCATTACGACGTCATCTACGCCTGCCTCCGATAGCTGTGGATCGTGATCGCTTCAGTAGTACTAATCCAAGCGTCGGCTGTAATGATCGTTGTGTCTTGCCGCCAATATCAACAAATCATTGTCAAGAGGAAGACGGCCACTTACCGCCCTCGCTTACACCATTTCTGCTCCAAAAACCAATCACTGCTGATACAACCATGGCTCGCCGAGATGCTTCACGATAGATTGTAATGATGCTGAAGTGGATTCTCAAATATGTCCTATGCCCTATGTCCTATGTATATGTCCTATGTTGAATGTACTTCCTACCAGTCTGACTACCAGCCTCCCACTTTATTGCATATCTCATATCTCTATATGTGTAACTTCGTGTCGATTGTACCCAGGCTTTGAGACCTGTGACAATTTTGAGTACAAATCGCTGAAATTAGGCATGCCACGGAAATCGAGCCTGGGATGTTTCAAAGATGAAGTGAAATCCGGCGCAACGTCAGGACATTCTTCCACAGCATGCCCATGCAGAACAGAGTCTCGATAGAGTGATGTAATGTCTCAGAAACTAGCCATCTGAGCGCCTTGTAAGCATCAACGCCGGGACCTGCTAATCCCACCAACTTCAGCTTGGGTGAAGTAGTTCGTGACCTCTTCGACAATGCTGATGTAGAACTACTCTCCCATTCCGTGAATGAAAGATCTAAATAATGCGGATGGGGAAAGGAGTAGAACAAGTCCATGAAGACATCGCCGCTTGCCATTGTACATCCGCAAAGGCTGAGATGTGTCACGGTGACTAACCGGCCAAAGAAATTGGCAATGATTGTATAGTCCATAGCTAACAAAGATATTTCAAGTCTCTTGACGGCGGCGAGCCGACAAGGAAGCCACACTGGCACCGAATGCAGCCACATGTACAACGTAGCCCCATGCAGACGGTCCATTGAGAAGAATCCCGTAGTGCCTTCCTCAATGTAATGCGCGATCCCCTTGATGGTTTCATAAGGTTTGTGAATGCCACACAGTTTGACCAGCCAATGTAGACGCTATTGAACAGATTGTGTCGGGATCGGGGAAGCACACGGTCAGCCACTGCCGATCATCTTGAAGACAGTCAATTACCTTGTCCCATAATTCAGGAGGAAGCCGGGAGAACATCGAACATTCTTACAGCTAGTACGACTGAAAGCTAGGCGGTGGAATAATGACAAGCTCCAAAGGTACTGTACACTCACTGCGATAATGAGAATTCTGACGTGCAGCTCAACCAAATGAGACTTTCTATCCTATGCGAGATTTCCCTCTGGTGATAGACTGGGTTAGATGGTAGTAGTATCGAATTTTAATTCCTGGGTCGCACAACAGTGTGTTCTTATGCCAGTGTAAGCTGAGGTTACTTGTGACTCTTTAACTGGCGCTGTGACCGATGTGTTGTCACGTCATCATGCAACAGCGCATTCGGCTGCTAATAGTAGTCGTACTTTACGGCGAGTCGTACTTACCGTTGTGCGACTTTCGACTTGGAGGACGTTAATCTGCTACTTATATCCAGACATTTGGCTTACAGCAATGTGCGTATTTTTGCGGAAATGCAACTTTTTTTGGGGTAGGACCCGGATATGAGTTTCCATTCTGAGTACGAAATCTGTCGTGCGGCCAGATGTGCGTGCGACCGCGCCTTTGACTTCAAGTCGCAATATCTCTTGAACGGCTCAGTGTTTTCACGCTATGTTACAGCAATCCTAAAAACGATAGCTCATTTTGAGAAAAACTGCATTGGAGCCAGGTGCCACCTGCTGGCCCCAACCGCTGTGGCAGATCTGAAAGCCTATCTTCATTTGGACCTGCTCATATATTAGTGGCTAGTCTATGTCATCATTTATACTATAGAATCCTATCATAGATTTTCCTCTCCTCATTGTTGCCACCGGTGGGCGCGATCGCTACTATATGAGGATGCCAATGCAATGAAACATGCCTTCTTATCGTCGTCCGGTGTGGCCGTGGCAGGCCATTCCTAACTTGGGACAGAAAGGCCTGAATGATTTTATAAGGCACTCTTAACTGGCACGTCGGACCTAGTCCTCCATTCCCTTGCACCGATGCTCCTCCAGTATTTCGTCATCCGGGATCAGAAGTTCATAACTCGTCCCGATAGTGCACGCTGAAGTGCACGCTATAAGGGTTGTCAGGATTATAAGCTCTTACAGCCAATTGCACACTGCCAAATGAAGGCAACCTTCAAACGACAGATGTATTTGTCAACTTCATCCAAGGATTTAAACAATGCACTTCAATTGGCTGCTTTATCATCTTATTCCAACTCCAGGTTGTCGATACATTCGGCCAAACTACCTCGGTGACGCCTTACCCTGTACACATACCCGACCTATGGGCAGTGTCCCTACCCATCTCCCGTCTGTGGTCCACCTCAACGTAGTCCGCGTTGTTGCCTGCGCCCTCTCCGACCCATTTCCACGCGTTAGTCCGAACAAAATCAGCGTACTCCCAAAGGTCAGGTGAGAGATCTGATAGTGGCTGTGCCCATATGTACGTCTGTGTAGTTAGTGGGGTTCCGAGAGATGCAAGAGAAGGCAACGGAGGTGGGGTTAGAGGAACAAGCGAAGATGAAGAGGATGGATCCGAAGACGACAGGGAAGTGAAGGGACCAAGGGGATAGACAGGAACCGTTTCACGCGTGTATTGCTGCGTCAGCGTCATCAGATTAGCCATAGGTGAGTCCATAGTCTCTTGTATGCATGTGGATGTGATACACTACTTACATTTCCTTCGAAGACGTCTAAGAATTCGATGTCGGTTGCACTCAAGCCGGTGACGAGCGTTCCCCGTACAGTACGCTCTTCCGGAGTCAATTCTCTTTCGTGATCGGTAAATAATCCACAACTTTTGTCATATGGTAGAACAGCAGGGTAATCTGCATGCTATCAGCACTACGTCAGCTCTACATGATATTTCTGAGGAAGAAAGTCTCACCTTGACTTTGTGGCGGGTATGTTCCTATAGATGATAGTAAGCGTCGATATAATCATCCGCGAGCTCCCATGATGAATATATCGTGCTCACTAGCAGGAGAGCCGGACATATTTCTAGCTGTTCGCCATCATGTCCGATTACACGGCGCAGGATGGACGGATGGAGGAGAGTTCCATAAAAAAATGCCGAGAATAGCTCAGGCATCAAGGTCAGTGGGGCCTTTCTATACCAGAGAAGATGATGAAGGCCAATGGGGTCGATGGCGATGTCGCAGACATCCTTCATCAAACGGATTCCTAGCAGGATGCTAAGAACAGACTTGATAAGGGTGAGTCACGTGTTACTCCGCGATAATTAGGGCGGTCGAGCACTGAGCACGCATTTTGAGATGAGTACATACACGTTGTACTCGAAGATTTGAAGGGCGCTCTCATCTGTATTATTATAGACAATCGCGTCCTGCTGGCTATTACCCGGGCTCGGGACCCTGAAATCCCTCCAGGTCCACAGCCCAGCCGCTCGCACAATGAATGTCGACACACCCGGGCCATCGCTCTCTTAACTGACCCGCTTGGCCGCATTGCTTTAGTTATTCCTCTATTCTTCCCGCAGCTTCCGCTAAGTGCTAACCGGGCTCTTTTATTCTATCATACTAATCTCACCACCTATTCTCTCGACCAGGCCAAGTAGGAGCTTTTCCGATTGCAGGAAATCTTGGGCTGGATTCAAATTCTTGTGAGCTTTCGTGCAAGTAAGGATGCAACTGCTCTTCATGCATACACAGAAACTCATAAGAATTAAATTCACTTATGATAACAATGACGATGTACGAACTATACCTAGGATATCCTGATGTTAGGTCGTATACCAAATACATCTCCTGATTGTCATCTCCATGTTTCCTAAATTGCATGCTTATGGTGCTTTCAGGGTCATGTCTGAATGGGTTTCAGACTGCGCAGATGATGGGCTTCTAGTTCATTTTTCTATATTAAACCTATATTATACTTTGCGTGAAGGCTGATTAATCGAACGTAGAGTAAGTCGCAGTGCCTTGACTATGATATACGAAGAGGCCGACCAATGCTTTCGAGGATGATAAATAATTGCGGCTACAAATGCAAGACCCTAGAAAAAACCGCAAACATTCTGGAGAGGAGTCATGCCACCCACTGGTCCATTCCTCCTGCCCAGCTTACTCATAATCTGCACCCTTGGGACATTTGACGCTCACCAGCTGCGCAGCAAGACCGGCACCGTCGTCCCCGAACTGTATACGCTTCTTCCAGGTCTTTCGCTTTTTCTGGCGTCGCTCCTTCTCTGATACTTGCAGAGGACGTGCAGGCGCTGCGATATATGCAAGGCGGGAGGGGTTTTGAAAAACATGATCACGGTCGTCATCGTCCTCGTCCTCTTCGTCCTCTTGGTTACCTTCCTCTTCACCGTCCAACGGCTCATCGTCATCCATCCCTGAACGCTTTAGGACCAGTGCAGTCAGTCTTCTGCCGTATAAGCAGCCTGTATCGAGGCCGATACTCCACCGCTTGACGTCCAGCCCTCGAGTTGCAGCATGTCCATACACGATAGTTGAAGGCTCGCAAGGAAGCCGCGCTTGCTCGCTGTCCTCGTCTTGATTTTCGTGGCCAAGCCCATCAGAAACTGACACCGCGGTTCTATGTCGCCTATCCGAGCGCTCAATATTGACGTCAGACAACACTTTGGAGGTATGTGAAGATCGGTGAAGATTCTCTGACACTGACGCAGAGGTTTCATCGAAACCAGCACAGCGCCCTATCTGGTCATTCCAAATTTGGCTCCATGGTGTACCTTTGTCATTACTTCTGGGTATTCGTTAGCATGCATGGGGGCTAGTGGTTGGCACATGTTGCCTCTTATATGAACACATTCGGACGCAACTCACCGAGTAACTTTGCCCTTCTTGCGCACACCTCGCATATTCAACAGCACCCATGGGTCGCGATTATCCGGTATTTCACTGAGAATCGCTTTCTCTTGCGCTGTACGCAGTCGCTCTTCAGTGCGGTTCCTTCTACCTGGATAGTAGAGGACTTCTTGTCCGCGTCCTAGTTCGTTGAGCGAAAACATGACACGTCTATCCTCATCTACTTCATCGGTCAAATGAGATCTGACATTATGTGCAAAATCGTCATTAGGATAGGACTTGAGGTAAGGACTGTGCGCAAGTGGCTGTCGCATATCCGACGGAGGAAAGTGAGGATCGGACGGAAGGATGCCTGCATGAACGACGAAGACGTGCTCGGAGGGAATGTGCAGGACCAACGGCAGGGAGCGGAGGCATTCTTTATGAGCAGGCGTCATGTCCCTACGGGTTAAGAGTGGATCAGCACGCGATACCCGCGCCTGACGAACGAAGGACACACTTTGCCAGCCAATAATGGTCAGAGAATATCTGCCAGTCCTTCCTTGCGCGTCTCTTGCCCGGGCGCGGGATACGGCGCCACCACTCGGCGCGCCAGGTCCCCGCAGCCCGCTTGCGAGCAACGTCCGCCCACTGGATCGGGTCCGATGTGCCCTTGGGATCGCGCGCCCTATCGTGCTCCCACTCTGACTCGACCAGCGCGAGGAACTGTGTCCCTGTGTAGATAGGCGGGTCCTTGTCCACGCCCGCCGGTGAGAAAACGGGGCCTGCGGTGAGCGAGGATGGGGAGGAGAGCGGCTCCTTGAGTTTCTCGAACCAATCTCGCCATGCGCACCATTGGATGACCATCTGGTCATGGTTGCCCCGCACAGCATACACCCGTCCCCGGCAGCCGCTGCTGTCGCGATGACCCGTTCGAGCTTCAGAATCAATTTCATCATGAGAGCCTATAGGGGCCTTGTGTTCGGGATCAGAAGCTGTCGGTGATGAGTGGGATCCAGAACGCTGATGGGTGATGAAGTCGAGCACAGCTAATGAACCCGCATGCGATGACTTGGCTAAAATGTCGCCGGCGAAAATAAGTATATCTGTATGCGATGTATAGGATACTGTTGATAAAAGAGTGCTATGGATGTCGAATAAGATAGGTCAGACACTGACTTGATAGAGAGACAAGGTAAGAGAGCATGGAAGACAAAATAAAGGCGACGGAGATGTTCTTCGCATGTCACATGCTTACTGTGGGCTCTAGTTCTTCGCAAGCTCCCGCGTGTCAGTATCTGATGCGCGGGAACAGTAGTGGATCATTACTCTACGCAGTCCCCTTCAGAGAATACTACTTCGTGTCTTGGAAAATTGGCTCTACTTCCATCCTATGATCATGATCCATCTATTCACTGAACGCCAAGCACGTGCTACTCCAGCCCAAGCACAGGAGTCTTGACGGGTCCAGAATGATTACTGACCCCTCCCTGAGGCGTATGCCCTGAAACATGGAGTGCGCGCATTGATGGTAAGGCAACAGCCTCTTCCAAAACTACCCCGTTATTCAAAGCAGATCAAGAAGTAGCAGGATCATCATGCTGCAGAGACTGGATCTGGCAAGCTGTTTCCTCGCCATCCGCGCGCGCCTCTGTCTTAAGCGCCAGCGCCGTGATGAATGCAGACGGATCTACAAGTCGAAGAGCTGCGCAAAGGAGATCGTCGTCCTCTGGCCTGAGGAACCATGACCATCAGGGGCTTGCAAACCCCCTTCCTGGAATTGTGCACAACAAGCCTTTGTTCGCATCTGATTAATCCAAGCGAGAAATCAGATGCGATCTCCTGACAATCCTGTCATGGCAGGTCTCGTTTGCAAGGCGCGGGCGGCCAATCAGGTTCGAGTATCTCATACACGTGCATCCGCTCGTGCATGCATGCAGAGTACGCGCCTCCAGGTTGGTCTATATGCGGACTGCAGAGATGAGGTGCTGGGCGACTGAAACCGCCGCGCACGAAAGGAGCACTGCCCATGGGACACAGACTGCATGTACGAGCACACTCACTGCAGGGACTTGTTCATGCCGTGGACATCGCCAATGATGATTACACGTCTGCTTGGGTCGTCTGCGGTTGGCTTCATCAAGTAGCAACAACACGGGAGCAGCCCAGATACTCACGAAGACCAAGCTCGCTTTCGGATAGGGTATGTGTATGTATATAATTGTCAAAGTCGGGCAAGTCTGCCGTCGCCGATGAGCCCGCCCAATGCGTCCGGTGTAATTAACGTCACGACGCACTATATTTGTCCCCTTTCTTGGAGGTAGTAAAATCAGGAAAGTGGAAGCGGGGAACGAGGTCGAATTCGTTGGCAATGCCGAGCAGAAGAAACGAGAGGACGAACAAAGAAAGGACAGAACACGCCACGGTGGAGAAACTGGCGGTCTTGCGCATGGCTCGAAAGGAAAGGGGTCGAGCAGATGGTTGTGACCAAGAGGTTTTTAAGACTGACGGCCGAAAGGGAAAACGTCAGGTATTATGCCCCTGGCATTGTAACTGAAGCCGTCTATACTTAGGGAACAGGCGGAATTGTGCCAGTGGTGCGGCTGCCTGCGTCATGCTTATGGCGTTATCAGATAAGATTATTATTATTTTTAAGACGATACATCAATCTGATCAAGTACCGCATCAGCCAGCCGCCCAGTGCCTGTCTGCGCATCCGGATATGTTGGCAGAACTCGTTGTACTAAGGTATGACTACTACCGTCAGGCAATTTTCTAGTGTCCGAGTTATACAGTGTCATGGCAGAACGAGGAGGGGCTAGGAAAGAAGACCAGCTATCGCGATCAGAATTTGGGGTATAAAGAGGCATGTCATATTGGCACAGCTCTAAACCGCTTGCAACACCGAGCATCACTTCCGACATCGACGGAGCTGGCAGGGGGGCTCAGGGAGGCTCAAAATGTTATGAATTGCTCGCGGTACACTTTTGCAAGGGCAACTGGCGTAGACTGAGTGAGTCCTTGTTCGCTTGGATCCAAGAGTAAGTGTTCGACTAGAAATGTTGCAAGTATGAGCATATGATCTGCAGATGGTGCCACGGTGAAACCGAGGAACTGATCTGAAGACATGACGACAGAATTTAGAAATTCGTTCAAAGTCAAGTTTGTCCCAGTTCGGTCTCATGCATCATGCCACACCTACTAGTGTCAAAAGCAACACGATTTCATGGTCGTACCACCATGAGTGGGAAGGCTATACTTCAATCAAGTTTAATGGATAAGTAAGAGGCTTGGCCTGGGGGTGGATATTAAAGTCATGATGGACGTATAACTTGTAGACGCTAAATTGCGCACGTTGAGGTGGACCACAGACGGGAGATGCGCGGGCACAGTGCCCGTAGGTCGCGTATGCCTACAGGGTAGGGTGTTACCAGGGTAGTTTGGCCGAATGCATCAACAACCCGGAGTTGGAATAGGATGATACAGCAGCCAATTAAAGTGCATTGTTTAAATCCTTGGATGAAGTCCACAAATACATCTGTCGTTTGAAGGTTGCCTTCATTTGGCAGTGTGCAATTGGCTGTAAGTGACTATGCCGCCCTGCCTAATGTAAGTGTTTGGCAAGAGCTTATGATCCTGACAACCCTTATAGCGTGCACTGTAGCGTGCACTATCGAGACAAGTTATGAACTTCTGACTAACGTGATCCCGGATGACGAGATAATGGAGGAGCATCGGTGCAAGGGAATGGAGGACTAGTGTGATTAAGAGTGCCTTGTAAAATCATTCGGGCCTTTCTGTCCCAAGTCAGGAATGGCGCGCAACAGCCGCACCGAACGGCGATAGGAAGGCGGGTTTCATAACGAGGAATAGACAAATATTAGGAAGGCTGAAAGACTCACGTACCTCCAGTGCTATCTGTTTCACTTGTGGCCGATACCAAGGTTTAGACCAAGGGATGTATGTTTCGATGAAAATAAAAGTTCATGTTCACAACTGCGTTGGATCGCAGGATGCTCTGGAGATGGCACATCCCTTCACTATTGTAAACATGGAAGAATGCTCATATACAAGACCACAACGTTGAAGCAAGCAAAAGATAACCACGAACAAGGGCAAAAATGATAGCTATGACACCGCGACAAGGGCACTCAGGTTTTGAACAGCATACGGGTCGCAGGCTGATGAGATCCAGCGGGTGTTACAGGTAGGCCCAGGGAGAGTGAAGATCTCCGATGTTAATAGCGAATCTACCAACGAATGCCAAGGTAGAAGGGATTCGCAGACACGATGGACATCTAATAAACCGCTGTCAATTCTTGAGTTTGTTGTCTTGTTCGATCTACAACTGGAAAATCAATTTGATCATGTCCCACAATTGGAATACTTTAATTTATTCCCCGCTCGGTAGCAAAGTCTGTACATCATGCTATGGCATCGGGAAGGTGCCGGGTTCCGAGGGCCCTAGCCAAACTTGCCGGAGATTGGGAAACAGGTTCGAAAGGAAAGCGGCCACCTTTATCGGATCGCTCAATTCCACGTAGCCACCGACATCCAAAAGATGCAAACTATGTTGAATGCATTCATTGGGCGGTTTCTTCGAGGGGCTGTCCATTTGTAAGGTATCAAGCCTAATGCGCAATGTTTTGAGACGCGGACAGTGGTTTGCAACATGAACTAGGTTATGTAGTGGTATGGCATCACTAGTTCGCAGGCCCCAGTGTCCTCTTGGCAGATCCAATGTCTCCATATGCGGCCACGCATTCGTTATATCCTTCAGAGCATTTTCGCCAAATTCGAAATGGCCTGCACGAATTTTCAGAATCTTCATATTGCGGAAAGCATATAACACTTGCAGCGGAATCGCGGTCGAACGATCGCCCCCATTTCCTAATATTTCGAGCTTTTCCAGTGAAGTATGCTCACATTGATTGTGGATTGCTTCGATGAATTCGTGAGTAGAGTCGGTATTTAATACCCTGGTGAAAATGTCCCGTAACTTGCAGAAACTCGACAGCCTCACGATGGTAGTGCAAGATGAGATCGACAGGCACTCGATTCTCAAGGCCTCAAGGGTAAGGAACTGCAGGGGACGTGTGCCCATTCATAGTTATTGTTCTCTCCACGAAATTGTGGCTCGAAGTTATCACCAGGTGAAGGTGGACGAGGTGTGGCAAGTATGCCAAATCTTCCAGTGCATCAAAGAAGATTATCGCAGATGTGTACGAAAAAGACTGAAGGTTCACAAAGGCCCTCAGGGCTCCGGGTATGGGCATAAGATCTACAGTCGACCCAAGTTCCAGGTGGAGTTTCCGAAGATGCGGACATATATCATCCAAATACGCCAGAATCGAGATAAACTCCACGCGCTGACTGTCTACTTGCAACGTGAAGTCCATGAGCTTTGGTCCTAAGAACAGCCTGGTAAAATGAAGCGTATCTCCCATCTCCATCTCGGATACTTCCAGTCTCTGTAGATTAGGCAGAATTTCCAGCGAGGGACGATAAAGGCTGAGAGATATAAAGACGTCGATGGATGGATGGTCGAAGTAACGACCCAACGAGTCTGGATAGTTTTTCCCTGATGTCCAAAAGAATAGCTCTTTGACGCGAGGGGCGTACTCATCAAATCGGTCCCAGTCACTAGGAATTAATGGTCTTCTAAAGGTCTGCAATGTGAAGAAACGGTATAAGTAGTAAAAGGACACGAATGATCAAGAGCAATACCAATCTATCACCCTGCGCATACTTCCACAAGTGGGAAGGCATACATTTGATAAGGTTCTAGTGCCAGAGCATGTTGAGCGCGGGGTCGTGGAAAACACGGCATGTTCGTGCGAGAATAGCGAGGGTTTCGAATCCGTCGTAGTCTTGATGAACCTCTTCGACAATGAGGCGGACGATCTCTGCAACGAGCAGACAACGATGCATTGTGACAAAATTTGCGTGTCTATGTAGGAAACGCTCAGAGACGTCTGTGAATTCAAAGTCCTGTCAGTTGTAGCAACCAGAACGAAGAGATACGAGGTAGGAAGTGAAATATCTGGCTACTAAGCAAAAGGCAGCTGATCAACGTTCCCGCCACTCTCCTTGCATGGCAGGACCATCGCCGCGGCACCGCCTATACTTAGAGGTTCGATCCCATTTTCGGCCAATGTTATGTACAAAGTTTACCGAAATTGACCGTGTTCGGACCACCGAAACAGGATATGTTCAGGATCAAAGCTCTTATAAGGACAGGGTTGTAAGGGTCAAATGTCACGACCTTGCCCTTTTGACCCGGTCCGTATAACCTCAGACACTAAATCCTCTGACCACAGCTTTTGACCAACACCCACTGAGCGTTGCTGGCCTGATTTTCAAGTCATTCAATGTTCTAGCTTGCATCCCCCTGGTCCTAGGTGCCCGGGTGACAACACGTTAGCGAAGCTGTTCATATGCAAGATATCGTCTACTGTCTCCTGTGCATATCGGCAGCTCGCGAACTGCTTAAACTTTATATTACGGTCAGAGTGCTCAAGGGTTATCAATTTGGGGCGCGAGCCTCCAAGAGTATTATCTTTTTGCCGCCTTTGTCTGCACATCAGCATGAATAAAACTCAGTACCTCCTGAAAACACTGTCTGTTTCAAGTCGTCTATCAGCTATAGTCTTACGGAGAAGTTTGACATCATCGTACTTGGGCCGTAGGTGAGCCAACCCGTTTGCAACGCGAGTTTGGATATGTCAGAATCAAATGTTGACCATCCCGTGAAGCTCGAACTTCATCAAACTGGATGGACTTGCGTCAACAAGCCGACCTCGGTGCTCCAAGACTTACGGCCACTCACCCCTGTTCCTTCCGGCAACGGGAGGGTGTGGCTGCATTTCCTCTCTTCACGGTCGCGCACCAGCACCTGACCCTCCCGCTTCTCCGTCACTTTCATAGTGACCCAGCTAACAACAAGACACCTCGAGCGGAAGCTGACGTGCATGTCTTGTTTCCTGACTCCCGGTATCTCGAAGGTGGCAGTCATCTAGGCACGCGGAGTTCGTTGAGCATATCCCAGAAAGGGCAGTGGAGATTACCATGCGACCGTCTGCAGATTGCTTGAAACTCACGCTGGTGCAGAGGCGTTTATTCTACGTGAGCTACCGACTTCAGACCAGGACACACCTGGAGACTCGTTTTGTTACTTTGCGTGCAGATGCTTGACCTGCAGTCGGAGACATCGCTGTCTCGACCGACCTGACCTTCGAGGGCGAAACAGCCAGTTCTCGCTCTTTAGACTGCCGCACTTCCTCCCATACTGGATCTAGGGAGACTGGCTGAGGCGATCCAGGAAAAGTTGGGTCCATTGGCGAGTATAGCGGTGTAGGAGGCGGCTCGGGGGCCATTGGCCGTTTCAGGTCTGCGGGCATGATCAGAGGAGTGACCGCAGGGGTTTCTCGCGGGGCAAATGCCTTCTCGAAGAGCCTGTCAAAGGCATCCAATGAGCGGCGTGGCTTGCCATTCTTGGTCGTTGGGTGGTTCCTGGCGGCCATTTAGGTGTGCTGAACCCTCAGGTACGATGCTTATGAGTATGGGTCATGGCGTCGAGCAGTGTACGTCGGGGCCTTTATGTGAAACATCAGCGTGTTTCATGCGGCTTCTCGCGAGGCTGCTAAAGTGAATCCAGACGCCATGACGGCAGAGCTTGTTCGCACATCGCGAACTCGAAGGCAAAAGAGACGTCGTAAGTAGAGACAAGGGTCGCCGATCAGATAATGGAAGTTTCTGCTACATATGACAGCAGAGAGTCAGAAATGTGCATTCCGAATTTCTCATCTGTGCTACAAATCGAGTACATGTGGTTGAGCGGAGAACTATGTGTGTACAGAAGGACACCTCGAGGATGCCATGAGGCCAAACTAATACATGAGGCAGATGTCAAGCCTTCCTGGGCACACTAGCAACGACAGCGCTGAGGGCCCAGCAATAAAGATAGTTACAATGAGACCAAGGATTGAAAGCATTAAGAGATGTCATGTACGCTTGAAAGGTATCCTGAACTTCTTTTTGGGATAACCGGCGCCACCCGGTCCCACACCTAGCCGTCTTTTCGCTCCTGCTGACTTATTCATCGATGGCCCAGAAGGGTTTTGTCCGCTTGATGAGGTACCTTCCGAGCCTAGGAAGCTTGACGATGCGGGTGGTACAGCATCCTGCGTGCGAGTATTCGATGTAGAAGCTGACTTGATGGTAGTTCGATTGGCTTCGAGAGGTCTAGAAAATGGCTGAGGTTGTGTTTGCTTTGTAGGAGGATGGGGTGCTTCTGAACTGCAGCCGTTTGAAGCGATCGATGGAGGCCTAGTCTGGGGCGTGCTCCCAAGGGCAGAATTGAGAACAAAGCTGCAGGATGGGGATAGTGGGCGAGATGAGGGACGACAGTGTTCAAACGGTCGTTCTGATAACGCCGCAGGGAGATAAAGCTTCGCAGACTGAAACGTCACTGTACCTATTCAGATAACTCGGTCATGATAACAAGAATTGGCACTAATACTCATATACATACCTTGAACAGGAGTCAAGAGTGGAGGCTTGCATACAGAAGAGCGACCACTTGACTCATACGATCCGCTTACTTGATCGCCTTCGTTGCGGTTCCATGGCGAAGGCTTCGCAATTTGATTACTGTGACGTGGGTTTAGAGCACTGCAAGGGTGACAGAGAATGATTGCGCACTGTTCGGCTATCATGCGAGCGACGTCGGACTCGTCTGGAGGTGTTCGATCTAGTACTCTTGCTATGAGGGCTCGGTCAGTCATCTGGAGATTTGGTAACTGGTCTGTAAAAATGGTCTAAAAATAAGGCGTCAATACACATCTTCACATGAAGGCTTACGGGAACTAACTGGGTTGTCTTTTGTGATAACCGACACAAAGTCGGACAACTCCTTCTGCTTCACTTCACCAGCTACCATCCGTGCAGTGGACCAAGACAAATATAGGAGACTTTGTGCACGCGTACAGGCGACGTAGAGCAATCGCCTAGTACACCGCAGCAAGTTGCGTGTTAGGTATGTCACTCACTTGCCCAATCAGAATGTAAGAAGACGCACCGCTCTTCTTCCACATCCTCGGTGCGATGAGAAGGAAAGGTTCCCTTCTCAACTACATTAATAGAAAGGAAAATTAGAACTGCTTCCATTAGGAACCTGTTCGTACGCATACCCGCAGGGACCATGACTACTGGCCATTCAAGCCCCTTGGCGGCGTGGCAAGTCGAAATGGTGACTTTCTAGGAGCATCGGAAGGTGAATACAGGGCATACTCGGACATAGTCCAGGGTGAACTTACTCCCCTTTCTCCTGCCTCATCGCTCTGTGCCTTAGTGTCAGTCGAAAGCATTGAAGCCTGTAGAAACAACCGCAACGGTGTGTCCCTTTGACGTTCCATAGTGTCAGATATCGTCTAAGAAGGGACAATTGTTGTACCTTTGACTTTGGCTCATCAGCTCTTGTGTCTTTCCTTTCCCTTTCCCGTCCGTATGATGTCTAAACTCGGCAGAACCGACTCCTCCAGATTGGTCCTCATCGAAATCCTCAAAGACATCATCCCAGCCGCTCGCGGATTCATCTTCGATATCAACGGTGTCCGTACCAGATTCTTGACGAGAGATACTGGACTCGACCTCACTTGCAAAGTTGATGAGCTCTTGCACGTTGTCCCAGCGACTCTCCCAGTCCTGTTGCGTCTTCTTAAGGTGACTCTCATACTTGATAAGATCAAGCAAACGACGTATAAGGTCTGATGGTGACGTGCCCTATGAACCATATCGAGAATAGTCAGCATCTACCCACGAATGATCGCAGATTGACTGAAACCTCGTTCGCGAGTTTGCGCAATTCGCGAATCGGTCGCAGGAACGTAGTCAACTTGCGCTTTACTGAGGGTTTGATATCAGGCATTTTCCCGTCGAATATTTGCTCAGCAACTTCTAGGGGCGACAACTTGACTCGCTCCGCTGTTGATAGGATTTCCGAAATAGTCTGCAAAAGGTTGATCGAAGACGAAAGCCCTGCGTCAAGTAGTAACATACCTTTTCACCAATACCCCGGCTTGGGACATTTATAACCCGTGTAAACGCAGGTGAGAAATGAGGATTGTCAATTACTTGTAAATACGCCAGCAGGTCTTTGACCTGCAATTGAGACTCGAACTGTAGTTTCCTGCCACACCACATGGCCGATACACACCTCAAGACGCTCAAAGAACTTATGGCCACCCAGCACTCGGTTTGGTATTCCTTCCTTTTGCAAGGCGCTCTCGATCTGCCGAGACAATGCATTGAAACGCACTGTAACAAATCGTTACGAGTGGCAATACCGGGATGATGGAACAAGTAACAACATGGATGGTAAGCGCATATAGATACATAATTATGACCTGAAATGTATTGACTTACAAAGAACAACAAAATCACCCCATCTCAGCATCCCGCCCGTACATGCAACCAATCTCTTGATTTCAACTGCAATGAAAGCTGCTTCCGATTGTTCAAATGGAAATGATCGTAAAACGGGCACTGGTCCTGATGGATGGGTAGTGTGTAATGATTTAGGAATGCGTTTCCGGTCTGGTCATTGGAAAAAAGTATCAGTATGGACATGATCACGAGGTCAGATGCTTGAATTGAGCACCTTGAGCTATCACAGCTATGCTAGCCGCCAGAATGGCCCCTGTAGACCGATAATTTTGCTCAAGAAAAATCTGATGCGTTGAAGGAAAGTCTAGCCGCGGCGATGATACACGTTAAATCGTATATATTTTGACCGCGCACCCACCTCTTTGCATCTTGGAAAGGTTCTCAACCTCAGCAGAGCGCCACCCGTATACTCAAGCTCTATGTGAATACGGGCATATGAGTTAAAAATGAGAACTCACTTGACTGATCCGGATCTCCGACTATCGTAATATGGCTACTAGCAGCAGCGATATGTCGCATTAGGTCATATTGGACGTTGTTTGTGTCTTGACTTCGCGTTTGAAAAGGAATGAGCCATGTAGAAGTGTGCAGGGGTCGGTTCACATACAATTCGTCTACTAGTACATGCCTGCACCATTCTCCGACTTTTGGGTTATTAGCAAACAACTTCACCCCGAAGACCAGCAGGTCGTCGAAGTCCAGACTATTGCTGATTCGCAGTACTTTCTCATACTCCCTATAGACTTGCGCAACCGTATACTCTATGATGTCCGTAGATGCTATTTCGTCCATAGACTTTTCTGCCAGATTGAGTTTATTCTTCGACATATACTCACGCTTCGTACTTGTGAATCTCTCAAGAAGATCATCCGCGGAGCGACCTTTGGCCTTCGCCTGAGAAATATTTGAAAGTACGGTGGCTTCTTTGAGGGTAATGTTTCTTTCTGCAAGAGCATCCTTAAATGGTTCCAAAATCCGCTTTATAATCTTTTTACTGCGAAAGACGATTCATGTGGAAAGCCATCATCCGTCGGTGGTGCAGGTGTTGATATTGTGAACATACCTCTCGTCTGCGTCGCATATAGTGAAACTTCCTTCTATACCTACAAGCCCTGCATGCCATCTCAAAAACATCGCACATAAAGCATGAAATGTGCCGATCTTGATTTGGCCTGTTGTCTCCTTCCCAACGAGCTTCGTGAGCCGCTCACGCATTTCATTGGCAGCTTTGTTCGTGAACGTGACGGCGCATATCGAGAAAGGAAGTATGTGATGATGTGTAATAAGATGCGCAATTCGACACGTCAGAACCTTCGTCTTTCCGCTTCCTGGACCGGCTAAGATCTGCAATGGTATTTCCGGCGGGTGTCGCACAGCTGTCGAGATACTGGTAGTGAATAAGTGAACACCAATAAAGACAGTTATGAGAGACCTTTCAGTTGTGCAGCGTTGAGACTTTGCAAGTAGTCGAAAGGCATCATGAATTTTCCCCAAGAGCGTGTCGCGTCGCTGATGGTGAGCTTCAACGCACCGCATTCGAGGAGACGCCGTGACGCGACGCGACGCGCTAGTCACGTGCTGCGGGACACTTGGTAACCACTACATGTACAAACGAAATAGCATATCGAATTTTTTATAAATTCCTTATCTCCAAAAAAGCACCATTTATTATAAGGATTATTTTTACCAGAGTGGTTTTCTGAACGTCCAGTATCTCTGGGGCGATGCGACGCGTCGCACTAAAATTGTTTCACATTGAGCTTCGTTCGCTCCCAGACGTGTCAGGTATGGCAGTCTGGACAACAGGCTTGTTCAGTCGAGCTTCACGGGCTCGCTGTGCTACCTTTTTGTAATGACGAGAAGCCCGGCCCATAGTGACAGATGTATCATAGCCCTCCTCGTCTATTCACTCTCAGTAAACTTGGCCAAAATTTTCTGAAGCACTTCAGAGCTCACTTTTAACATTAACTATACCTCTCTATGACTGTGGTGCACTAGTATCCGCACTAAAAATAGATGTGAATTTTTATTTCAACCACCAAGTTCGTAGTTGTAGAGAAGTAGTGATCACTAAGTGCTCCGCACCATAGGTGATTTCATTATGGTCTAAAAAATGATTTTGACTGGCTTCATTCAACTTTTCTTGTAGTGATCAATATCCAAGTTACTAGATCCTTGCAAACCTTTCAACTGGATGCATTGCTAGAAGAACAATGTGACCGAAACACAATTATAATATACACGTATGAGGCTCGAGTCATATCTCATCATAGCACGACAATGCGTCAATACAGTGAATTAGAATCGTAGCGCTCGTGAAGATCATGCAGACGTTTATGCCTTCATCTCCACGTTCTGCTTTTCGGAGCTGTCCGTGTCCGATGAAATGAAGCCGTACTGGTCGAGACCAATGCGCTTCTCAATCGCCAGCTGGCGCTCCTGGTCCGCGACCGCGAGACCTTGCGAGCCGAACACATCGTCCATCTCTTCCAGGGTGAGCCCCTTCGTCTCAGGCACCTGCGACCGGAAGCAGTCAGCGGATACGCAATTTATACATGGAGCCGGCGGTGATACGCACCAAGAACAGAATGAACAGCCCGCCGACGAACGTGAAGGACTGCACGGCAATCAAAGGCGTCAGTACGGTTAGATAGGGACAGGAGATCACCAGCATACCCCGAAGAAGACGAAGGTCCCGAATCCGATGTGCTTCATCATGGAAGGCGTCACTTGACCCACAATGAAGTTGTTCATCTGCAACCACAAGCATTCCGTCAGGACAACATCGATCATGATCAAACAGAAGTTGTAGTCGCACCCAGTTCGAAGATGCAGCAATGGACATGCCCTTTCCACGGATGGACAATGGCCAGATCTCGGCGACCACAATCCATGAACAGGGGCCCCAGCTGTAGCCGAAACCCCCCGCGAAAACCCACACCAGCGCACAAGCTGCCCAACCGGCTGCTTTGTGGCTGTCGATGTGAATCAGCGCAAACCACCATGCTCCTATCATTAAGCATACCTTGTCCATGAGTTGTGGAACTTGGCAGTGAGAACGGCAATGATCAGATGACATCTGGAATTACTCTCTCAGCATCTCCAGCGACGCCCGTTGTGGCGCTCATCACTTACGAGGCCATGAGGAAGGCACCAGATACCAGTACGGGCTTACGACCGATGCTATCTACCCAGATGACCGCAGGGATGGTGGCCAAAAACATACTGGACATTGCTCTCTGTTAGTCAGCTGCTCTACGAGACAAGCCGCTGAGGACTTACACAACACCGACGACACCGGTAGCAAGGAGCGAGATGGTATTTCCGGTAAGGCCGAGGGACGCGAAGATGGATGGAGCGTAGTACAGGATGGCGTTCACACCTGTCCATTGCTGGAAAAACATCGTCAGGCTGCCAATCAGGACGCGACGGAGTAACGCTGCGAAATGTCAGGGTAAAGTTAAGTACTGCATCCTAGCATGTGGTATTGGCAAACTTACTCATCGAGGTAAGAAGACTCAGATATTCGTGCAAGCCGAGCTTGAACTTCGACTTCCATGAACCATCTTGATACTGCGGGAACTTCATCGCAGCAGTCTCCTTCTCGAAGAGATACTGCGCCTTGATTTCTCTATATTCGTCGAACTCACAAATTCAACACGATCGTGAGAGATCCAAGCGACGTACAAAAATTCAATTTGGATAACATCAGTGTCGGGGGGCAAGCCACGGGCTCTGCTGATTACTGCCAGTGCCTCCTCGTCGCGACCATTGTTGATGAGCCATCTTTACGATGGATTCTGGTTAGAATGTTTGGCGAATACGATGACGGTGCATCCTACACACACCTTGGTGAGAAGGGCATGAAAAGAATACCAACACCAAGGACCAAGGCTGGGACAATCTGGAGCGCGATAGGAAGACGCCACGCCGCGGGCGACTGCGATGCCCCAGTGCCTCCAATATAGTTGGTGCCATAGTCAATCCAAAAGGAAATCATGATTCCGAATGTAATCGCAAGCTGTTGGAGGGCGACGAGACTGCCACGGACCTCCGGTGGCGCAAGCTCGGCGCTAAGCACGCCTTGAACAAAACATCAACGGCGTATAAAGATGTCTACTTACTTGTACAAGGGGACAGCCATACTCAGAGAACCGACACCTGTACCAGTGATAAAACGGCCTGCATAGATGGATCCGGGATGGAACGCCGTCGTTTGAACAACAACGCCGACGCAGAAGACACAAACAGCTATACCGGAGACAGGTGAGATCCCAAATAATAATCATGGATAATACTCGTTTGGCCGGGGCCGCTCACCAAGGACAATCGTGTACTTTCTCGACAACTTATCCGCTAGGTAACCGGAGCAGAGAACGCCGAGCCATGCACCGAGTTCGAGGACAGAGACTAACCAACCCTTGAGATTGGAACTATCGACATTCGAGGCCATCCTCTGGTCGAAGTTGTACATGCTGATTGACGCCCGCGTCATAAGAACGAAGCACCGAAATGATCTACGCATTACTTACTCAAGAACACTCGAGAATACACCCTAGACGGTTCAGACTGTCAAAATGTGTTGTGTGATGTACATCAAATGCTAACTCGCCTGATTATATCCTGAACAGTGCGAAAGACGCGTCAATCAGTATCATTATCAATTGCTCGATTGCTTGTGCTAACCGTAGAGCCTGGCAGAAGGGCATGGATTAGAAATAAGCACCGCGCAGGCGACAGTCAAACGTACATTCCACCCAACGACGCAAAAATAGCAATCGCAAAAACTTTGCGGTTGTGCACAAGTCCCGCCTTCAGGTGGCAAAGCCAATATAAGAAGTTGGACGACAGAGAGAGTGAAGTACTGACCCATCCTGATTTTCCATGTAGGGCCCTACGGCGACTTGATGCTTGCGTTACGACGGCACCCCCAGCCATGGTAATCCGAGTACAAAGACAGCGGTCGGGAAGAGGACAAGGCCAGCATGTTCACATGTGCGAAGGCCTACTTATGTGAATCTGGTAAGGCGACGAGCAGCCACAGAGGAAATCATGTGTGGCTCGAGATCCAGAGGCGAGTTCTGATCCAGCACGATCAACCAAGGACTCCGTGGGGATTGCCTCATTAGGAAATGCGGTCACGCGCCTCATCTTTCTGCCGCGTGTCTCTCCACACTCCCCTGACGCCAGCCGGCCCGGGGCCCCGCCGGGGACGCTAAGCGCCCTCCATCTCAGATTAGTGCCTTACAGCAGGTTCGCAACCCGTCCTCCTCCTCCGCTTCCATATGTTTGGCGCTCACGCTACGACTCTTGTATAGGTCGATCCCTCCACCACTGAGAATGAGAAACCAGGTCAATCCTGGCCATACTACGGCGCAAGGGTGGATGGAAAATCTTCAAATTAGACATGGTGTGCTCGCCAGGTTGGTTGTCGGCCGCATTTCGGATCATCCGTCTCATCGCCCAAAAGACGAGGACTAATTTGGAGCAATGTTATACCGGGACCGTCACATCCGTACTCGACTCCAGAAAGTCACCATGGAATCCGCCAGAAAGGTAAACGCTCCCCTAGTCCCCGACTATCGATCCTCGAGGCTGCCTCCTTTAGCTGAGCAGTGATCTTCACCGCGTCGAAAACCGCCGTCGTCGAAGACGAAGGCTGCATGATGCAATACACGGCAGCCTGTTGGGCACAGAATGAAGTGGCCACACTCTTGGCAGCATGGTCACTTGGAGCAAGTCATTAGCTCGTACATTATGGATCCCGTCAGGATCCCGGAAGTACCTCGGACGGCACCGACATTTCGGTGACCAGAGGTTTCACACTGGCTCTCGTCCCGCAGTATTCCACAGCCGGTCCCTGGCCACGGAGGTGCCTAGCGGAACAATTGCACAACGCGCCGGTGCACATCTAGCGCTTGATGCGCACGGCCCGGGGGCATTGTGGCAGCAGTGCGCATTGAGCTTACTGTCATATTTTATCTCGGTAGGGCCGCGCAATTTCCGAGCAGAGCTCACAGGATTCCCTCCACTTCTCGATTAGTACTGCAGAGCTGTTCATAGTCCGGGAGCTTCTTATCTTCTGTCGGGGAGACCTGATAAAGTGAGACCAGAATAGACAACGCTTCCGAGAGTGCAGCGGCAACCGACCCAAGCTACCACCTGAAATGCTTCGCATTTGTCAGCGATTCCTCCGTTTCCGCCTCCCGCCTCCCTCTCTTCGCCTTCTAAGCTTCCGCTTCCGCTCGTTCACCGTCTTCCGGCGCTGAACAGTACAAAAAGTGTTCCGGCGGGGGACCTTGTCCCGATTACATATCCATACCTACCTACTTATCCGTGAGGCTAAATCAAAGGTGGTTCCATGTAGCATTTGCATGGCTCGCCGCTCTTGGCGGTCACGGCGACCTCTGGCCTAAACATTGTTGTGGCGCAAAATCGAGTCAGTACGATCGCCGCACCCGTACCTGTCAGCCGTCCAGAGCCCAGACAAAGCGCGAGCCCAGGCGGCATACAGCATTGGCCCCGGGCGCGTCTTTCCAGCCTCTTCCATTTCCCTTCCAACCTTCCCCAGGGCCCCTGATCCCCCGCGATCCCCCCGCAGCCCCTGACTGCTGGTAACAAGAGGCGCGGAGCCGATGATCTGCGCGAAGCGCTACTGCCTTCTGGACTTCGGAGACGATGGACATCATGCACGACACAGCTGAGGTTTCTGAAGCCGTCGTGTATGTCGCTTAGCCTCGACACTACGATACACTGTTTGCTCATTTTACGTTGGATTTCGTTGCTGCCCACGTTGCCTCGCTTGCCATATAACAAGAATCTTATTGTCCATACAACACTTGTTCTACAAGATAAAGAAAAGAGCTGGAATGCAAGAAGGTTCGGTATAAGCCGTGTTAAATCATTACGGCCGCTGGCAATTAGCCCGCAGATGTTGAAAGACAATCAATGACTAACAGCTTAGCAGATGAAAAGCAGATTCGTGTCCTGTCCAATTAATATCGTGAGTGGTTCTCATCACTGGAATTTCAGACTATAGACTACCATTGGATGGGAACTTGACAACTGCGGTTTTTGACTGTACTTGCTCGCTAAGATGTTGCTGTGACAAGGGCCAGATCAGTCAGCGGGATGCTCGATACGGAACAAAGGGCACTGGAATGACGCGTCGAGACAATACCCACCGAATGTTGATCAGGAGCTGCTGATAGCTCTGATTCCTGTTTTGCCCTGCGAAAATTCTCTCAGATGTGCTCTTCAACCCATGACCGTCCTACTTACTCAGCACTGCCATAAAGGCCTGCATGGTGGAGGGACAGAGAAGATCAGGAGAAAAGAGGCAAGAACAGATCGAATAGTGCGCACATAGCTCATGGCTCCAGTAGCCTGTCCCGCCTCGAAAGTGTCCGCGCTCGTCTGCGAGTCTCTGCATCCGCCCCATGAAATCTGCCATGGCAGCGTGATAAGCAAGATCCATCCATTCACTGACCCGAGCATCAACGTGACTACGCACCACATCTGCGGGACTAGTCTTCGTCTGCATCGTTACCTCCCTTGCGCCGTGGTTCATGCCGGACACGCCCTTTACGAGCCCCGATACAGAAGAGAAAGCTCCCATCTAATTTCAGTGTATCATCGGTATCACATCTGTGTCTCAGGGAATCAAACGATAGAATTCGAAACATACCAGGTCACCGCGCGCATAGGAGCTGACGGCGCCAAGAAGGCCCTGAGCTGCTTCTGCGGCAAGGTTGGGCTCCTTGATCTTGCCCTCGTGGCTGTAGACGTATGGCAAGTCTGCCAACCGCGAATGAGCCCAGTATATTGGAAGACCATTTCTGCCAAGTACAAAAATGGTTACTTACCGAGGGCAGAGCCTGAATGGCAGGACTACAAATGCATACGCATCAGTAATATTTGTGAATATTCAAACGTAGTACAAGCTCACATCGAAGATCGCCGTTAGACGACATCCAGGTGGCAGGGGCTTGACCATGATATCATGCAAGAGCTGTACCCACTGATAAGACTAGATCGTAATCGATTGTCCACGTGTACTCACATCATCAACTATATGTCCGACCTGCTTGAAATCGACCGGATAGATTACTTCATCGTACCCATCCTCTTCGTCTCCGTCAAGGTCTTTGGTTTGGCCGCCGTGCCCCGAGTCTAACTCACGTTAGCAGGACGTGTATATCAAATACACTGAAGCATTCTTACAATGGAAGAACAAGGAGTCATGCGGCTGTGCACCGCGCACGAGCCACTGCATTGCCGCCAACTACAGTCATGAGCCCAAGCCAGAATCATCTGAAAGACGGGTTCAACTGAGCACTCACCATATTCTCTTTGGTTGGTATCGACCTTGGATTCATGGAATCATCGGTTAACATGACAATATCGTCATCCTGGTACCCGTATTCGGCTTCGCAGCAGTGCCATCATTAGTATATACACATTCTGCAAGTTCACTCGAGTGGCGTAACATACAACACAAGAATCGCCTGACATTATGTGCGTCGTTAATGCAGCCTTTAAGCTCTGCATCCTGGCCAACGTAGTTGATGCCAATCTATGGGATACGCGGTTCCGTATATCAGTCCCACTTCATACGTGAGATTTGATGGACATCGCACGCAAAGGGCCTTCTTCCTACCAGTGCATTGAGAGTACTGGAAGTATGGTTGCTGCTGCTGATTGTTCTGCCCTTCAAAGACGGGACCGTAGTGCTGTTGCTGAGTGGGCGGACGAGGTGGCGGACCAGCTAATAGTCTCGTCAGCCTATACACAGGTGAATCAGCCAAAGACACATACGAGGAGGAGCGTAAGTGCGGGATTGAGCAGGGGGAGGACCAGGAGGTGGTGCATATTGGCCGTGAGGTCTCGCGGGGACGGGCGGGGGGCCACTATACCCAGGCCTTGGAGGAACCGCTGGTGGCGGGCCCGAAGGAGGAGCATAATTGCCCTCCTGATGATGACGGTGATGGTGGTGATGTTGCTGCCCGGGGTAGTCTCCGGCACACGGAGGAGGACCGGGCGGAGGACTGAACGGGCTACCATATCTGAAAGATAGTACCAACAGAGTAAGCTGCCAAATGATTAGCCGACAGTAGATAGCAGAGGACCCACCTTCCAGGAGATGGTCCAGGTGGTGGTGCATAGCCTGGCGAATAGGCTGGTTCATAACCACGCGATTGGGGAGCTGGTAAGTTACTGTCCGCCCTCGATTTTAGATGTTTTCGTTCTTTCATTACAGCACGTTGGCACACTCACGGACTCGGGAATCCATATCTAAGCGTGATAAAATCAAGTCAAGCTTAATGCAAGGAAATGTAGAATGCGCACGGTTGGCTGCCGTTCTGTGGCGGACCGGGTGGAGGAGGATATCGCCCCGGATAATCAGACGAAATGTTATTCCACATTCTATCACTATACCAAAGATCTTTAAGGTTGATTACAGTCAAAGCTCCGGTTCAAGGGCTCAAGGGTCGTCGTCCCCAAGGACAACAGGTCCGCAGTACAGTTTCTAGCATCAGCGGTGCCGGCCGACTGGTCGCAGGTCACGCGCACGGGAAACGTCGTACGCATCTGTGACTGTAAGACATCGTTATTTTGGGCTCACATCTCGATAAGTGCCTTTACTATCGCTTGAACAACGAATTGGACAGCGGTGACAGGAAAATGTGTCAAATGAAACTAGAATATGCTCATGCATTGTTGCTAATGTAGCTACAAAATGTCGAGATCGACCCACAAACCTGTCGAAATATTTGCAAAGAAAGCCTGATAGTACATCATAAGCTCATCAACAGCGTGATAATGCTTCAGCCTGAGCCGACTTAAGTCCTGCAAACAGATCGACCGAACTATCCAGCATGACGGTATCCTGACCCTCATTGACATCCTCGTCCAGTCTCTTGGGAAGGAACACAGGCGATGTTTGAGATGCTGAACCAATATCGTCTGGAGGTAGCAACATTTCTGAGGCCCATGGGCATAGCGCGGATGGAGATTCGATTTTTGAGCTGGCAGAACTTCTCTGCGGGGTTGCGTCCAGTTTCTGAGCTGACATTTCGCCTGACGCAGAACCCGGTGGACTGGAAACGGATCTAGAGGCTTTTCATCATTTCAAAATTCAGTGATGAATCTAAGACGTTATCTTTGAAAACAGTTTGACTCAAAAAGTCCGATAGCGCGACTCACACAACAACATTCCAGGGTTAATGCTCGAAGATGCAGCTAAGACCGTCCCGTGAGGAAGGCGAAGATCTTGAGGCGTGCGTGAAGAACACCCAACCTGTCCTATCCTGGAAGACTCTCGCCTTATTCCGACCATGCCTGCGTTGGTACAAGGTCTTGAGCTTGGTCTGACGAAAGCCGCATCCTCAGACAGGTGTGCCGATTCTGAGCCGCATGAGCGGGCCGGCTGTAGGATATGGCTTGACGTCAATGGGCGAAGACTTGCAAGAACTTGAGAACGCTCCAGCGATACATCGGCTAGCCGCTGCTCCGCCGCAATGTTCTGTCTATCAGTCATTGCCGAGACTTGCATCTGTGCTGCCGTGCGTGCACGCTCTAAGAAATCGTCCAAGAAAGAGGGTAAGGGTCTGAGTGTCTTCTTGATAGAAGCAGAATGATTGGACTGTTCAGTGGTGGGAACGCTACCACTGTCGGCTCGGACAGAAGGGATTCTGCGAGTCACGGTATTGTTCTCGGGTCCATACATAGCAGAAGCAGATGGGCTCGAGCAGGGCACGAATATGTGTTGAGTGACAGGATTAGAAAAACTGTTGGTAGAACAGTGGCTAGCGCTAGAAGCAATGAAAGGAGAAACACCGGTGCTGAGGCCATCAGCCGACGATTTTGAGCGTTCTTCGAGATTAGCAACTTTGGAAGATGAAGGAGGCAGAGATGCAAAGACTGAGCTAGACAAGGAGACTTGGGGCGTTGTCGGCGCATCAGCGTCCATGTGCAAAGAGTTCACAGGAAGTTGGAGTGAACCGCGTGTCTGAGGATGGATCAAAGAACAGAGAACTGTACTGGGAAGAAATTGTGCAGAAGAGGGAAGGGCGCTTTTAGGGTGTTGGAGATCTTTAATGTCGGTAGAACACACATGCAATCGGCGGCCTTTCCTGAGAACATCATCGGATAATATCGTGAGGGGTAGCGGAACATAATCGGAATTTCTAGCAAGGTAAGCTTTACGAGTTGCAGAGTTTGGAACGTCATTGGAAGCAGCCTTGGCAATTCTTCTGTAAAACGCACGTCAGTATTATCTATGAGTATGTAAATTAGATAGCGCCCTCCACTGGGTAGGTGCGACCTTTGAAGGTGTGCTTCATGTTCCTCCAAAGACACAAAAGTCAAAGGAACGACATCAGTCTGTTCGGATTGTCCATCTGTCGCCTCTTCCGTTTTCGTCTTCTGTCCCGATAGGTAAGGTTGACTAGGGTATCCACATACAGCGGGTTGCCAGTCCGTTATCGGCTTCTTCGGATTCCGCCTCACGAGCGGAAGCGACAAAGCACAGCTCGCGAAGGGAGAAGGCATGTCATGGAGCGGGGCGGCCTTCCGTGGATCAATGACTTTCCACTTTTGAGTGCGGGAGACCGTTTCCTGCATGGAGAGACGATCGGCAAGCACGAATTTTAGAGGGCGACGACCTCCTATATGCAGGTCGTCGTCTTCACCGACCGATAGTTGGACAGGATCAACGTGTGAAAGTACCGCAGCAGTTAGAATCCGGCTAGCCAATGGCTGGGTCTTCCTGATATTTCGTGAAGGATGTATTCTGGAATCCTGAGTATTGTACGCAGTCCTGTTCATCCCTATGACTTCACGGCTAGTATGGTCAGTGTGAGTTTTTATCGGACAGCGACGTGTGTGGCGGCTCATCCCCGCATATTCTGGATGAACGCCAATACAGCTCTGATGGCTATCCCCTCTTGGAAGGTCTTGTAATTTATTGTATAATCTCCTTTTTCGTCTATACCGCCTTTGAGGAGTTTGAGCCGACCACCGTAAGAAATCATCAACGGTAATCACGTTCTCTGGCTTTCCATCAGGTATTTGAGAATTAGATTCAAGTGCTGCCCATGGAGTATCGGGAGCATCAAAACCGTAGTCAATATTCTTTTCTGGGCTTTTCGCTGGTGGTATATGCGTCTGATCGTGGCATTCGTCGGGAATTGCAACAGAATTACGTCTCTCTTCGTGCATCAGAAATGGAGAATGTGGCTGAAAAATAGAAGAAAGCGGAGGCGAGGGAGAAACGCGATAGAAGCCGAGACAGGGATCCACTGCCCGGATAGACCGCTTTCGCTTCCTCTTGATCTGTGAGAGCGATGATATACATCTCTAGTCTTATCATCACTGAAGTGACAGAGAAATACATACAATAAAATCGGGTGCGTAAGTGAAGGCCATTCCACAAAGGTATAGACAGCGTGCATATATGGCTATATCTCTGACAGGAAAATGTGTCGAATTAATGTGTTACCTCCAAGAGAGCAGCCGGGAATCATAGACGGTCGGAACAGGTGCAGACAGTGTCGCGTGACTTGCGCGTCGCGTCTCAAGATCTTACCTTTTGACGATGACCGCCGTGATGCCAACAAACTTGGATCACAAGTACTTATCCAACAGGCCCGAACCTAGTTGCACAATGAAATTTATTGCTGGTTGGATTGATGGCCTACAGTGGCTCACATGAAACGGGCTGACCGCATCAAGGACTTGGAGGTTTGAATTCGGATGGCTGACAAGATTCCAAGGCATTTTGTGTGTTCTCCGGTTATGAGGAGCTTTTTACTTTCACAGTTCTCATAATTTCAAGTTATCTCAAGCTTATCACTCGAATTCATCAAGATGTCCAAGATGCGAAATACCCCGACGCCATCCTTCAATAGGCTCTTTGCGACAATACTTTGCTCTATGATGTTGACATCGCTTGTCGCATCTATTCCTGTCAGCACCTCATCGTCAACATCCTCTGCAATGCCTGTTCCCACTGTTTCTTATGCCAGTGATGATCCCAATGTGGAGCTATGGACTCCAGACTCGCAGATCGTGCCGGAGGCCATGAGAGGCACCCTCGGTGCTAACGTCATTGGTCCTCAGAATATGCTATTGGACTTGCAGAATCCGAGTTTATTAGCACCACCGACCACCGACCATGGCAGCGTGTATGTTGCATGATTTTATGTGGTAGTCGCATATCTGACGAGCTGTTCAGACAAAATGCCAAGTGGCCATTCGGTCTGAGCCACAACCGCTTGCAGACGGGCGGCTGGGCACGCCAACAGAATAGTGAGCGCCATCGTTGAACGAGGTACATTGCTGAGCCGCTGACCATTAGTGTAGTCGACGATATGCCTATTGCGACTGGTGAATAATAGATTCAGATATCTTAGTAATGCAGACCCTAATCCAGCAATAGAACTTGCGGGAGTCGATATGCGTCTAGAAGCAGGTGCCATTCGGTATGTCAAAGAATAGATGTAGTTATTAAGATCTGACAGGGTTCTTCAGTGAACTTCACTGGCACACGTCAGCCGAGGTCTGTGAGATCGTCTCTCAATAGATGAACCCGACATGACTGATTGTGCTAATACAGTGGGCGTATGTTCTGAAGGTCCAGTGTGTATAAAGCAAGAGTTCAGGTACAATTCAAATACCTTTTTCAGGGTTCCACCCAGGTGACAACAGTCTCTCCCTGGTTGACGAGAGCACGCTGAACACACTCCCCTGGCTTCTTCAGCATCAGGGGGATCTCTGGTATTTTCCGGCTGGTCATCCTCACTCCTTGCAAGCGACTGCCGACTGCTCCGAGGGAACGGAGTTTCTCCTCGTATGTATATCTGTGTGAGTCATGGAAAGTATAATCTAGGGAATACTTGTTCCAGGTTTTTGACGACGGATCCTTCAATGAGGGAGAGACTTTCCTAGTGAGCTTGTATATTTCACAAATCCTCTGCTTATTTATTGCACGTACAGTTGACCGACTGGCTCGCACACATACCGAAAGAGGTCATTGCAAAAAACTTTCAATTGCCTCAGTCTGCTTTCGATAACGTTCCTGGTCAACAGCTTTGCATCTTCCCCGGTGGTCTGTTGCCGTTTTCATGAACATGTTGTTACCGATTAAGAGGTTTGTTACCAGTCCCTCCCGCAGACGATGCGCAACCATCTTCGAGCCCTCAAGGACGAACGCTGGTTCCGTACACGTTTCCGCTATCTCAGGTCAATGCAACGCAGCTTCCTGGAGGGACTCTTAAAATTGCGGACTCGACAAACTTCGAAGCAGCGAAGACTATTGCAGTGGGGGAGATCATATTGGAGCCTGGTGCTATGAGGGAACTTCACGTATATTCCTTAATGCTGGTCTTTGGACCATGTATAACACAGTCACACTCCACAGTGGCATCCAACGCAAGCTGAATGGGACTATATCATGTGAGCTGTACTTCTTGCCCAAAGAAGATCTACTGATACTTACTGTCATGCAACTTGCAGCGAGGGTTACGCTCGTATAACGTCATTTGCCGCCAAATCCGACGCAAGGACTTTCGACTACCAAGTATGTGAGGGTTATTTTCGTCCAACGCTTCGACTCAGGAGTTGCCGTTTTCATGACAGGCAGGCGATATTGCATACATCCCTGCATCATATGGTGAATATCAATGTTTCCCTTTGAAACTTGGTGATGAGCTCACCTGTCCGTTTCCAGGACACTATGTGGAGAACACTGGGAACACTACTTTACATTATCTCGAGATCCTGAAAAGCGGCAAGTCCTTGCTAATTCCTCAGCGTGCAGAAACTCACACGCCGATTCCTCCTAGACAAATTCCAGGATATTAGTTTGAGCCAGGTGCTCTATAATAATAATAATAATAATTAAACAACTGAGACGTTTGTACAGTGGCTCGCCCTGACTCCTCCCGAGCTTGTCAAGGAACATCTTCATGTTTCGGAAGAGACCATTGATCATTTTAGCAAGACCAAGACCTACTTGGTTGGATAATCATGGACAAGCATGCCGTCTTTCTGTATGGGTGAATTCTATGTTCCGCGTACCTATGTAGATAGAATAGTTGTTGAATGCGACTAAATTATCTTGCTTGCAAACGCATCTGTATGCGGAATCGCGACTTTGACAAGTTCGCGTTGTTTGTTCATTGTTTGCGCACGAGGATATAACGCGTCTATTGAGATCCGAGTCATCATGCAGAATCAAATAAAGTATCCTATGCTAGAATTCCATCACTAACCAAGTCCTCATCGATTGTACTATCGAAAATTTCCGCGCAAACTGACTGTATTTACCCCCTGTATCTTCCCTATTGGTATCGTTCTCATCCGACTGAACTGGTTCTGCACTCTACTTGAACTCACGATGGCACAAAATATCCGAGATACAGAAGGTCTTCTGCGTGCCATCCCAAAGCCTGGCGAAACAATGTGAGAATTAGAGGCTGTCCCTTTGTAGTGCATTAACTTAGGCCTGGCTTAGATTGCCTCAGGATGGCGAATCCAATGTACTCATTACCTCTGCTTTGCCTTACTGTAACAATGTACCTCATCTCGGTCAGTTGAGGTCTTCTTGGCAATACGGTGTTACTGAGAGATCAGCGGACCAGGTAACATCATCGGAAGTACACTGAGTGCTGACGTTTTCGCTCGGTGGGTATCTCTCCTGCCATTCCCCGATCAATGTACTCATTCAGGTGGTTGTTAAGCTATAATCGTATGCAAGACCTCTTTCTATTCTATCGTGCTGCTGAGCAAAAAGTTCTTAGGCACGAGAAATAGGCGGACTCTTTACATCTGTGGCACCGATGAGTATGGAACAGCAACAGAGACTCAAGCTCTCAAAGAAGGTCTCAACCCACGAGAATTGTGCGATAAATATAATGCTCTACACGTTGAGACATATAAATGGTTTGAGCTTAGGTAAGTGCATTTCCGGTACCAGATCGCATCATGACATTGGGTACCACAGCTTTGACCATTTCGGCCGCACGTCAACGCCACTCCATACCGAGTGAGTCTTGTACTATCTTATTATTTATTGTACTTACAAAAATATCAGAATTTGTCAAGACATCTATCTGAATCTACTCAGGAACGGATATCTCGAAAAGCAGATTAAAGACCAAACTTACTGCGAAGGATGCTCCAAGTGAATGATCCTGACGTCTATAATACCATATCGCTCATGTCATTGTAGGTTCCTGGCAGATCGCTTTGTAGAAGGAACATGTCCACACTGCGGTGCAGACGTATGTCCCTACAGCCCATGACTAATCCAAGTTGCTTAGCAATCGTTTAGGATGCACGCGGTGATCAATGCGACTTTTGCAGCCGAACTCTGGATGCGGTAGACCTCATCAGTCCTCGTTGCCTGATCAATAAAGCACACATAGTGACGACGCGTTCTTCTGCCCATATGTATGTCAAGCTAGACACGCTGCAACCAAAGACGGAGGAGTGGATAAGAAAGTCCTGGAAGGAGGGAAAGTGGTCACCTAACGCGGTCGTCAATGCTGATGGGGAGTTGATTGACTCTCGTTTGAAGGGAGGACTTCGTCCGAGTCCTGTTACGAGAGACCTGTCTTGGGGCGTTCCTGTACCCACTGTAGAAGGTGAAGACGACCAGGGGATGAAGGGCAAGGTGCTATGTGAGTATTCTAGTAATAACGGTATCACGGTTAGCTGTTAATTGTCCTCCAGATGTATGGGTAAGCATTATTTACCCATAATCATCTAAGAAAAAGGAATGTATCCATTTTGCGCTAGTTTGATGCACCCATAGGATACCCTAGTATCACCGCCAATTACACGCCGGAGTGGAAACAGTGGTGGTTCAACCAGAAAAATGTGCGCCTTTACCAATTCATGGGCAAGGATAATGTCTATTTCCACACTATCTTCTGGCCTTCTATTCAAATCGGAGATGGGCGTCCATGGACCTCGTTGTATCATCTTTCTACTACGGGTAATCATCTCTTCTCGTATGCGTTTCTCGCGTCCCTCGCTGACGGCTTGTCATAGAATACTTGAACTATGAAGGCGGGAAGTTTTCGAAAAGTCATAACCGTGGCGTATTCGGTCCTGCCGCCAAGAAAACTGGCATACCTGTTTCGGTTTGGAGGTATTATTTGATATCCGCAAGGCCGGAGACTGCGGATGCCATGTTCTCATGGGCAGATTGTGTAGGTTCGATGTTTAACTGAATTATCATGATTCTTACCGCGAGCTTTAGATTGCAGCTAATAACAATGTGCTGCTCAATAAGTGAGTCTGAATTTTGCGACCGGAGACTACTGTCTTATACTTGAATTACAGCTTTGGCAATTTCGTCAATCGAGTGTTGAAGTTTGTTACATCACAGTACGGTAGCGTGATACCCGATGGCGGCGATGCACTGGGCCCTCTGTCGCCCAACGATGACGTCGATGCAGACTTTATCTCTGAATCAAATAGCCTACTCAAGGACTACATCGATGCCATGGAATCTGTGAAGTTGCGTCTTGGCCTCCAGACTGTCATGCTCCTCTCAGCTCGGGGAAATCTTTACTTACAGTCCTCTGGACTGGGCAAAGCATTGATGACGGAGAATCCAAAACGATGTGCTCAAGTCGTCTCGCGCGCCACCAACCTTATCTACGTCCTTTCAGCTCTGGTCTTCCCTTTCATGCCTACCACGTCGGAATCCATGCTAGATCAGCTCAATGCACCCGCAAGGTCCGTCCCCGGAGTGCTTTGCAACGATATTCTACCAGGACACCGAATTGGCACGCCCGAACATCTATTCAAGCGGATCGATGAGAAGATGGCAGATGTGTGGAGGAATCAATTTGGCGGAAACAAGCCCAGTGAAATTTCTCCAGAGCCCAGTGCTGATGCCACTCACATTGTTCCAGGCATGTCGAAGCGAAAAGCTGCTGCCGCGAAGAAGGCAGCAGACAAAGTTGCGGCTGCTGCACAGGACTCACAACCCACACAGCCAAAGTCTGCGGAGGTATTGGCCTGGGAACAGAAAGTTATGGAACAGGGACAGGTGGTACGTGGGCTTAAGGCCAAGTCACCAAAAATGCCTGAGCTGGAGAAGGAGATTTCGGCTGCAGTGGACGAGTTGAAGCGATTGAAAGAGGAATTGTCAGCGTTAGAGAAGAATCAGTAGATCAGCATACGTGTACATTAAGCAATCCTTCCAACCTCTTCAAACTATTTCGATAACGCTTTGTTCGTGGCGGTCCGGTTGAAAAAGGCCTCATTGATATACAATCTTCATGCACGAATATTTTCGTCGGGCATTTGGCACAGTGGTAGCGCGCACGCTTCGCATCTTCGATGTTGCGTGAGGTCCAGAGTTCAATCCTCTGAATGTCCATTGCTCATGCTTTTTGAGATGGTTTGGTTGCTGAACGCTGAACCTCATTGTCCATGCAACAGGAACAAGGTGGACCAGCTCTTTACATCATCAGGGCCTAGTTGACAAAGCTCAGGGTCTGTAAAAGTCGACGATGAGACGACAGCTTGTGCAACTGCTAGCTCTGGGAAGTCCACTGCAGTCCTACTAGACATCTTCGTGGCACTCCTAAAGAAGGGTAGAGCACGCATACTACCCAAAAGCAGTTGTTAGTCCTCCTGGTCCGCGTCTTGAGAAGCAGGCTTTGCGATTTGTTCCAGCTTGGCCAGCCAGTCGGCATATGGCACGAGGGGACGGCAAGTCTAGTCGAGACAACAGTAGCCAGCGAATGCCAAGAAACTGGACGTGCATGGACCAAATGAGTTATTGTTGTTGTGTTCGGTGCCTGAAGAAAATCGACAAGGGCATTTGCAGCTATCGGCAACGTGACCCAATTCACGACCTAGAGCACTCACTATTATGGGTGGGGTCATGCAATCTTGGATCATAATGACATACACGGTTGTCGTCAGGAAAACACCGCAATTTGGCAGTGCTCTGCACAATGGACGGAAACCATTCGTTCGTATTCCATGAGCCGTCAAGCCCACCGCATACTTGGCCTACTCGAACTAGTACAGGATTCAATGAGGTCTCCTCTGCAGCCCGGAGTAAAATCCATTCAGACACCCATTTGACACGATATATCCAGTACCAACAGCGGTCTCCGGCTTGATCGGAAGTTCTGCTTGGTCCGCATCGCCGGGAAGATCTGTAGAACGTTACATTATTGTTATTTGTGCGTAATATAAAAAATCTTGTAAGATCTGAACGCACTTCAAAAGATGCCGATAGAACTAGTGTAAACGAAACGGGGCGGGTTTGATAGTGGGGAAGTCAAAGTGAAATCAACCAATGAACGCAAGCCTTGCACATTATTTTCGAACGATGACAAAGCAAGGTTGAAGTCAACACGCCAAGCTGATGGGTGAGTTGATCAATAGAAGTGTCAGCCTTCAAACAAACAAGGTAAGAATAATTGGACTGCTATCACTATAAATAACGTGCGTTACAGACTGATTCATCTGTGGATCTGCTCAGAAAGTTGCACATAGCGAGGAACACCAGCAAATCTGACCTCCACAAGGGTACCCTCAGGTAGACCAAAATTGGCGACCGTAAGATCGCTTTCGAGTAGTACAACCTTCTCCCAATCAACTGCGTCGGCATCGAGACCACAGCTCTCAAGCGCTAATTTCTGCCTCTCGAGTAACGTTTTCCCATCTTTGGTCGGGCGGTTGAGAGCATATACACGCAGCACTCCGGGTCAGAGACCAGTCTAGTAAGAACATAGCAGCCGAGGCTGCTAGTTGTACCCGTGACTAACACGAAGTCTCCGCCAGATTGGGTTGCAAAGCCTGCCTGATGAACAGGGAAATTCTGAGTGTACTTAGTGACCATTTCACGCATCGCATCTATGCGTGCCTCGTCGGACGTTTCAGTGACACTGTCAGCATCAGATGCCATCCTTGAAACAAAAGATGCTAGACGTGTGATGGAGGGATAGTCGTAGACGAAGTTCCCAACGGTCTTGCGCGTATCGAGCTGAGCCGAGTCTCTCAAAGCACGAAGGAGGGAGTTGCGGATCCACGTTGCTTGCAGACTGTACATAGGTAATCAGCCAATTATCCACCGTATCAGATGACAAACCTATCACATCCATGTTGAAAATTGTCACCGTCATCTTGCACCGTGTGTAACAGCACCTTGCTCACGACCGCACGCACGAAATTGGTGATATTGCCGAGGCTCCAATCAGAGGGAGGTGGAATGCTGGTCTGAGTACTCTCCTCCACCGCATTATATAACGCGTTGATTTCTTCGTTATAGTCTGCAATAACAGCTTGGCGACGAGCTGTGTTCTTGGCCGTATATGTGAATGGCTTGGGAGGCTTGGCTACTATGAACATCTTCACAAATCGAACATTCACATATGGCGACAATAACGAGCGGAGTGATGGCTTACCTCTTTGAACAATCTGGAAATGCTACGGAGCATATGCATTCATTCTTTCAAATGTAAGCCTTCCGTGAAAGTGTCATGAGGTTCTTCAACAATGAAGTCGAGGAGTCAATGAGCACACCAGATCTCATTCTTGAATTCAGCCAGCTTGACTTGATCATCAAGATCGAACTTGAACTCCGGTCTTGTGTCTACGAGAACGTCGGCTTGAAATCTTCCGCGGCCGAACATCACGGACGATATGACATGTGGATCCTGATTAAGCATGTTCTCTGACCGAATAGTGAGTGCCCGCTATCTTGCTAGAAACTAAGAATCATACCCAAAGGGCCCGGATTGGTCTATGATACAACATTGTCAAAGACTTATTGTTGCCCAGGTACCGAAAGGCTGACCTTTTCTCCTGTATTGTGCATAATTTGGTCATCGATGCGGCCAAAGACCCTCCAATATCCAGGTTTGGTTGGGTGAGGCATGAGGAGGTCTGATGTGGCATAGGCATCGATTCCATTGACTTTCAAGTTGATAACACTAGGTCGGCAAAACATGTTTGTCCTAGACAAATTATATGTCAATCGCAGACACAGCTGCAATCCGCTCATGTGAAGCCCTCAACCACTTACGACCATCACAAATTCGGGAGTGTTGTTCCCATATGGCACCATCTCCGGAACTACAAGTCCTGGGAGACGAAAGTAGTCCCAGTCATACCCAACCTCCGCTATTGAGTAAGGCTACAATCAGTCATAAGAATATAGCAGAGCGATAAACATACCTGGTAACATGGGACTCATAATTCCCCCTTCCGTCCTTGCAAGACGACACGTTACGAAACACTCTGGAACTGTCGGCATACCTCAATGAAGGAGGGCACACAGAAGACGATGTCGCTGCTTGTTGCCTTAGCAGCCTTGAACAACGCGTCAGGAGTCGGAACGGGAGCAGGCGATTTGGGCTCAAGAGAGCTGACTACAAGACCGCAGGATGCCTTGATCCAATGCAATAAGTGCTCTCCATTTATACGGTACCATACATGCAAACAACGGAACTTACAGTCCAGCACAGCTGTAATACACCCATACCGTGATACATAGGCATAGTGTGCAACGAGAAGACTTGATTTGTCAGATTGCGCTCTCCAAGCCATGGAATAAGAGACAATTGGGCGAAGCGATGATTTGTCCAGTAAACCGGTTTGGGAAACGCCGTCGATCCTGGTAGACCTGCGTCAGAAACGACAAGAGAGAAGAGTAATACGAAACATGGACCTGATGAATGCAAAATTATGACAGTCGCATCCGGTCCTTATTCTTGTATGGCAGCTCTTCTGTCAAGCTCGTAATGGACACATCGGACTCCGATGGCGGTAAAAACAACTCTAATAGAGGCATGGGTGACAACTGTGGTTCAGGTGTAGAAAAATACTGGTTTTTCAGTATACACAGTGCATCTTTTGCGAGATCCTGCATGACTTGCTCGCAGCCTACGAGAACATGCTCCACTCCAACCTTGTTGATGAGGTGCGCCACAGCAGCCGGTGAGTTGCGAGGCGAGATAGGGAAGACGATATAGTTCGCACGCATAACGCTCATCATCATTGTGAAATATGGAATTGCATCTATCGTGAAGGAGGGCATCAGTATATCTTGTAGCAAATCAGAGTGATTGAATGCTGTAGTCACCTAAAGGCGCACCTGGCTATTCATGCGACCTTCTGTTATCTTGGCACCATTATAGACAGCTCTTACACCTTCCGGCCCAAAGATGGTCCTGATACTACCATCATCTCTAGCGAAAAGGAAGAGACGGTGATCAGGAATATGTTCAGAATGCCAGTCATATATTTCGGGAAGATTTAAGGAGCCATCGATAGGAGGCAGACGAAAAGTAGCACTCGAGAGCGCTTGGGTCTGAGGAGGCGGTGGAAGTGTACGACGATCCGACATGTTGATAGTAAGTCAAGTCGGTGCTATTCCGTTCACGTCCAGCATATATACAGCGGCGTAGCGCGCAATCAATATCAAGTGTTTGCATCTGGTGGCTGTGAGCGGCGCAAGTGGGCAACCTTGAAATCGACAACAATAAGTAGGCCAACCTTCTGGCATGACGCCTCCGGAACTCTAATACAGGAATCCACATCTCGAGGGTCGAGCATGGGCAAAGACTACCGCACATGAAGGCGAGTTCGATGATGGAGCAGGCGCTGAGGCGACTGGCATCGAAGCCGTCAAACCCGAATCTTTTCAGATGGAATAACGAAGTCTCCGTATGCAACCTCACCATCACAGATTAGCCAGCAAGAAGCTTGGTGGAACAGCTATTTTAAAAAAAGAGTTCGAAAACGAGTTTGAGACATTCAAAGCGTAAACGAGTGACAGAACCGATAAGAGAATGTATATCATGAGCAAGTTGTTAGCAAGTGGAAAGACAATGATCGAGCCACAGTGTGACATACTGTGTGACAAGATGTGACAGGACGCGTAGAGCGCGTCTCGAGTGAAGGCGTGCCAGATTCGACATCTGATCCTTAGCAGTACGTACATAGAACGGTCATACATTCGTAACTGGTTAGAGCGAGCCGAGTGGGACCACTGCCCGCGGCCTTGCCATCATTGAAGTTGTTTGAAGCGCGTATATGACGTGCATCATCGACACCGGACAGGGGACATTGGTATGTGTTTTATTTCAAGTTGTAGGTGGGTAACATGAACGCGATAGGATCAGCGAAGAAAGCAACACTACTACAGCGCGCCTTGCTCGAATGCAACCAGAGGAGAATGCGGAGAATATGCTATGACCGCGTCGAAAGCAATGGTACAGCAAAGAAATCAGTCAAGCGGTCAGCGAAACAAGCAAGAAAACAGATCGTAACACCACAGAGGCGTAATCAAACGACAACAAGATCGAGGGGAAATAAAGCAGAAATCTATATACAGGAAGAGAAGGACACTATGAGCGGTTGGACAAGAATTGGTGATCATAAATAAATTTGGGGAAGAGGTCCATTCAAAACAACACAACAACTAAAGAGCGACGACGGATGCCAGATGCCAGAAGCGAAAGCGGTGAGAGCATGGCTGTTGAGCTGAGAGTTTTATCGATTTGTGGGAACGACCACAGGAGTGCATAGACTAGCGTGTTTGGATTTAATCAAGGAATTCCTAGAGATGGAGCAAAGCGCGTGGACAACGAGATACGAAAAGTGTATAATTGGTTCGACTTGTTAATGATCTTGGAAACGTGGGTCCCACAAAAACCATGACACGTGAAACCGGAAGGACGGGAGACAAGTCGTCAGGCTAGTCCGGGGACGAGCCCGACGAGCTGCTTCCAGGCCTACCGCGGTCAGCGGGAGCAGTGCCACCAGTAGACATGCCCTGATTGTACTGCTGCATATTACCTTGGCCAGGTGCGGAAACATCCATTCCAACGCGCCTGGCAACGACGAGACCACTACTAGGGTCTCTGACATGCTGAACTCCCGGGCGAGGAGGCGGCTGCAGGACCAGCACATTGCGGATGTCGCGAACTTGGTTGGAAGTCGAAGGCATGGCGGACCTGGCATGTTGTACCTCAGATGAGCCAAGGTGCATGGGCGAGGACATGTGCGGCATGAAGGCGAGCGGCTGTCCAGAGGGCTGGGGAGCGAGAGCAGGCATTGCGGAGGCCCATGGAGACTGCGGAAGCCTGGCGGCGGGGGGAGAAAGCTGAGCGAACGATGGCTGCCAGTTGCCCAAGGACGATTGACCGAACGCAGGCTGGCCGAACGCGACTTGGCCGAAAGCCGCCGTCGATCGGGAGGCACGCTCGGGAGCAGACATAGATGCTTGGGAAAGCATCTGCGGCACTGGGATAGGAGAAGCAGACGGGGGAGCACTTCGGCTCTGGCTCTGGCCCTGAGAAGGACTCGCCTGAGTGTACGGAGAATTGGCCCTCCTGGTGCTGCTGCGTACGGCGGAGCCAGTATCAGTTCGCACACGACCCTGTCCTACGATGTGTCCTTGGTTCCTCAATTCGGGATCAATGTGGGTTTCCTGGAGTTGTGCAATTGAGATAGAAGGGGTTTGGCTAGTGCCTGATCTGCTTGCTTGGGACGGGGTGCTAACACTCTGGTCTTCATCGCTGGAGTTACTTTCCTCCTGACGAGAACCCAAGGCTGCCGCTTCTTGAGCGCGCCTGGCCAACTCAGCCTTTGTGGGCCTTTTGTTACGCTTGCGAGCGCGTTTGTTCCCCTCCCCCTGGGAGTAGTCAACGACCCAGTAACTGCCCTTTCCTGGCTCAGTGATAGGCTTCGAGACCCTGCGGAAACACTTGTTCAAGGAAAGATTATGGCGGATGGAGTTCTTTGTGGCAAGAATAGATAAAAATAATAGGTGATTTAAGCAGACTTGAGCAGGCGTCGAACTAGATGCTCACCTGCCAAGCCTTGTCGTGTGCGTTGTCCCTGAACCATTGAAACCTCTCTTCTAAGGCAGCATAAATCTCTTGCAAAGTCAGGCGTTTCTTTGGGCTTCCATGAATAGCTAGCTTGATTAACGTGGGATAGGGGTAGTTGGGTTTCTCTCCAGGAGGAGGGTCGGCGAGCGCGTATAAGCTAACCTCTTCGTCGGGACCAAGTCCAAGCAGCTGGCGTAAGTTCGGGGTCGGGTCTGGGAGGTCAGATGAAAGTGAGTGGCTCGTAGAGAGAAATAAGTGGCTCATGGGCTGCGTCGAGTGCGAATTTGAAGGAAGGGCTAAACCTGTGGTGTTCTCTCCGAGCGGTATGGTGCGGGGCGGGAAATCATGCTGGGGTGTCGAGGGCGGAAGGGGAATCGGAGCAGGGTCTCGACGCGAAAAAGTAGACATTTCCGAGGAATCGGGGGAGTTCAGCGACATCGACATGACATGCGGGCCATCATCCAGGTTGGGATACGTCATTGTTCTGGGACGGTAATAGGACTGTCCAGTGCCCTGAGGCGGTATCGTATCGAAGCGGACGTGATCCAGACCAATTCTTCGGGTGCCGTCGTAGGCGGGGTAGCGATCCTGGAAATCGAGGGTGGGGGCTCCTGCAGTACTCTGTGCTTGATAAGATTCTCCCATTTGCACATTCTGGTTGGAATATCGACCCTCGTGGGTGCTTGTGCCACTCGACGCGCTTCTTGGGCTCCGAGTGCTTAAGTTGCCACTCTGGTCGCTCCCTTGGCTGCGTACAGAGTCTGTAGGGCTGCTGCCACCACTGTTCCGCCTGCGCGGAGCCTTTCAGCCAATCAGATTAATGCATGCTAGATCAGATAAGGCAGGAGGGGGACCCACTGGCTGAAGTACTGTAGGTGTCACTGGCGCAGACATTCGAGCATGGTAGTCAAAAAAAGCAGTTTGGTATTGAGCGTTGGGTTGGTCCTGAACGAACTGTGTGCTTTGGGAGGAATGAGAGGAGTCTGGAGGCATGTAGGGCGAATCGTCGACATAAATTGTGGCGCTGACATTTTCGAGACGTTGAGCAGCGTTGAAGGGGGGATTTTCGGCACCAAAAGTTGCACGCTGAGGGTCGATAGCCGGCTGAAACTGCTCAGCGCGTTGGGGGTGCTGAACAACGCGCCCATCGTTTGAAGAGCCAGAATCCGACCCTGAGCTACTGCGTCGATATTGAGGGCCAGGAGGGTCGCCAGAGGTCTGCAGTGTAGTGGAATTGGCGGTGGTGAACGCGAAAAAGCGCCCTGCGGAAGCATCGGTGTCCATCTATGGCAATTGGACCCACAAGCAAAAATAAGAAATTAGTCACGACGTGAGAGGCGATTTCGCTAACCGCTCGGACGAGTTTGCCGTCCAGAGCGAAGAAATCAGGGGCGGATAGCGTGGAAGTTGCTTAGTGATTTGTAGGCGTCCGTGGGGCCGTCCATCCAGGCAGCAGGAGAGGCAAAGTAACGCCAATGTCCAACTCAAAACCATCATGCTACCGCCCTTGAAAAGGTCCTGGAAATCAGACAACCGTCAGGAACCCGAACATGCTTGAGCGCCCTTCTTGACAGACACGCTCTGCAAATAAAGCATACTATAAAAATTTCGGAAATGCGGCTCAATGCTGCACTTTGGCCTCGGGTACTTCCGGTTTTCCATTGTCCTCGACCTGTAAGCATAGCGTTGACAAATCAGTATAGCCAGGTGTTTCTGTGCCGAAAACAAGAAGATAAGCAACGATTTCAAGCATAAGAAGTTGCCGTAACGCTTTTCCAATGCATTATACTGGCTCGCTCGGTATGGCCATCTCGAAAAGGCAATAATGGGAGGCTGCATTTGCTTCCGTCAATGCTCAGTCGAGATTCGGGTGTTGTGCTGCCCATGCGGTCTTGCGGTGATGGACAGATGTCAAAAACTAACGCGTGGGGCCGCAAGGCTGCCCCCACTTGCCCTGCTATATCTGCGGTTCGAGCACAAAGTCAGCCTCTTCTCAAGTCCAACATCTGCATCACGTGACAATATAACTTGTAGGTGCTTGTGGGTGTTTTTGAACTTGGGCAGCTACACATGTGGCCAATACCCGGCTAGTGAACGTTGATAGTAGTCATAACCCCCTGTGTCGTGGCTCAGCGCTCATCAACATGGGACCTTCGGATGCGATACTGTACTAAGCCGATGGTCCTAGTCTTCGACGCCTTTCCGATTAAAGTTCCCCATGAGTGAATGATTTGGCCTTCAGCGGCCTCGAAAAAAGTTTGCCTGTATTGTACAACGGTAGATGCATTCTACTGGTTGTAAGTCATGATAGGTCTCTGGACAATAATGCTTGCTCACTCTTGCATGACGATCCTTTTGCGGACTACCCATAATGTCCGCAGATGTCTTTGGGCGCCCACCACCCAGATGGCGGATCCTATCGCTGATCGGGGCGGTTCCATAGAATTGTTTCCTGTGGCAGCTTCGATCCTTACCACAACTGTCTGGCATCAAATCGTACATTTGATGGGTCTCTAGCTCGGTCATCAATCCAACTGTTGTCCATGTGCCTCCAGGAACGACTGCTAAGAATACCCTGCATAAGGCTATACTTAGGCTGCTGTACAAGTCTACAAGGAGCTCCTTTTGAAGACTGCGCGGGCTCATTCTGTTCCGTATTGCATCCGTTCACTCTTTATCTCGACAACTTAGTGTCTGACACATATCTGCGGAAGTACTGGATGGTTTTCCGAGTACTGAAATGCACACATGCTATCTATTTTAAACAATACCGTATTGAAGGCTGGTATGTTACATTTGAGCATATTTCTCCCGAGATGTCGATCAAGAAGTCAAACGAACAGTAACAATTCAGCCGCCCACTGCCCGAACAATCGTAGTTCAACTCTGTTCTCTAGGTGTGGCGCAATCCGACATCCGTGTATCGACAAGTGCGGAAATCGGGCACATATAGCGCCATTGCTGACGGTGTTTCTGGGTCAAGGCGCCGGGCCTTCGTGTATAGTTCTTCAGCTCGGTGTCAGGACTTGCGCGCTTATGCAAAACCCACTGACCTTTTCTTGCATTTCAGCATCCCAAGCTAGCGGAGTCTCTTGATCCGTCTCTTCCTATATGTTTGATGGCGACCTGATACACTGACCATAGCTTTTGAGGCCCTTGAACTTCAGATAGAAGACCGGGGTTCATCATCTGTAAGAAACGAAAGTCGGCCTTAGTCACCTTTCTGGTACCAAAATTGCATAACTTGACTAACAAGTCGAATTTCTTGCCTTTCGGTGGCTGAACATGAGGCAGTCAGTCACAGGACAGTCGCACACCAGTCAACCTGTAGTGAGCACAAACATTGACTACGCTTTTTTACAGAGGTTCATCATTGAAAGCGAATCAGAAAACCGTGATGAGATTGCAAGCGCCTGGCCCACGAGGCCTGTTAGATACGGTAGATACTTCAAACATTCAGCTCAGCGCGATGTGATGCCGACTCTAGGCCCTATGGCCAGAGTACAGGATCTATGCTTGACTGGTCTGCCACTCGCTTACGTTCTGAGTGCACTGCCGTTAGGAGGAGTCCGATCTCTGTAATGGCCGTTCTCGGGATGTTTGACATGTCTGTTCTTAGCCTCATTCAACCTTCTTCGGGCTCACCTAGACCCTCCTGAGCCGTTTGGTACTTGTATCCGTCCAAGTTGGGTGGCATCAAACGAGGTCCAATCCTCATGACCCTTGCGGTAATATTTTATTTTCTGAAGTCATACATTGCGATATATTTTTAAAGCCACGTGCATTTACGGTTCTGCACGGATCACTAGCTAATGGAAAGATCCTGACCATTCCGAGGCTATTCAGACGAATTTCTGCCATCTGTTAGCAGGGGAGGCATCGTCAGAGAGCTATTGCTTGGGATTCGGGGCAAGATCATACCCAAGTTCTCAAGAACGGTAGTTCAGGGTCACGTGACAGCTGCTGCACCCATTGTTGTTAGTGCCATAGCTGCCGCATGTGTTACTGCAGTGGTTTAAGATGCTGTTGGCTGTATCTATGATAGTCTGTCCAGAGACGGACTGTGCGCCAGCACCGTTCGTGGCATATATCACTGCGACATGCTCTCAGAAGAATTCCCCTCTAGGATTCTGATCGACTCACTGTAGCAGTGACCCACAGAGAACTGTGCTTGGTCGGAATAGGTTGCACCGGCATTGACGGTACCGATTGCATCTTTGCAATCGTCTAGAAGACCTGAGGAGCAAAGTCCGCTACCTTTGCAGTTATTGCCATACAGTTTAACCGGTCCAGAAGAGTTGCTAGCCGGAGATGCCGCTACAACTGCAATAAGAGCAGTAAGGACACTGAATATCTGCACCACTGCGCAGAAGACTATGAGTCTCCAGCAAGAAGAATAAGATAATTGCCGTACTTTCGATAGTTGAAAGTATACAGTCAAGTGGTCTTAGTTGAGGGGTTTCTCAAGTTGATGTCTGTCAGGCTCCTTCCAATGCAGCCTTTAAATACCTGGAGGGCATCACCGACATAGTTAGCTTGGCCGCCCATCCCCAGCCGCATCAGAAGTCTAACGCCCACACAGACTCACTTTTAGTGTGAAACTGGGACCAAAATGTACACGGGCCTTCCCCATAGGAGACAATGCAGTGGAGAATCACTTCGCCGCCTGCTAATTCTATGGAGAGAGATAGTCGCTCTCACGTCGGTCAAAACTGCATCATGACCGAACTACCTGTTTGCGCGATCAGTGTATGATGGGATCACGGAGTCCATTGTTCAGAGAATGTTTCAGAACAACCATTGAGATGCATCAGCCGATACAAAGGAGACACGAAAGACCAGACCGTGCTGTAACAGAGTAAAGCACTCGTCGACACTTTACTCTAACAGAAATTAGGTGGTTAGCGCCGATCATAATGGTGGCTGGTCTTCGTGGCAAATGCACTGAGGGACCCAATTCAACGCAGGTGAAACTAACCGCCTCAAAAATGCTGCGACCTGGAGGTAGGGATTGTCATGGATTGTCATGAAAATCAGTTGCTGCAATGAGCCATCTTGAAGAGCTGCCAACTCAGGATTTTGCGTGCAAATGTTCCTGATATGATTCTCAGTGTTTCCAACGATTCACGGACCTTTACAGGAAACTTCACTGACGTACAAGCCTAACTGGTGCCACACGAATGTGAAACGTGAATGCGTATCACAGCCTGTTTAAATCTTGACAGCGACGTATCTTGACAGCAACGTATCTTGACAGCGACGTAATGGAGCTGCTATGATGCGCCCCTCTTGACCCACCCTCACTGAGGTGCACCTGCCGGACCAGGCTCGGGATGCTCCAGGGATGCTACACCGACAACTTCCAAAAGAGGGACTACCTCAATTTGGATTTGGCAGGGAATATCTCCGCAGATATCGCACCTCGTTGGGCATCGTCTTGGGCTTGTCTTGACGAATATGCTACTCATCCATATAATATATTTGACTTAGACTTCATGGGGATTATCCGCACGGATACAGCGCATTCTAGATGCAACGAAGATGGTCCCGAGCAGGCGGTTGACAGAATGGCCTAATTTGGACTTTGGGGGAAACATCCCCACGGATATCACCTTTCAGGTCCTTATCGCCACGCACAAATAGGCCCTAAAGAAGCCTAGATGTCAAGGCTCCTGCCTGAGGTGACTGAATCAACGCCCCGTGTGAGACCGCGACAGTCTTGAAACAATACATAGCCACTCCAGTGCTTGGCAGGAGGTCACGTGGCCTTCAGCAGAGGCAAGCATGAAGACGCCTGGCCTCCTCTGAGGCGCCTATGGACATAGGTGTCATAGGCACTGTCACTGCACCGTTCACGGCTGCAGCCAAGAAGTCCAAAGTAAGGGGATTCGGCTGTACGTTTCCCGGTCAGCCACCGGTTGATATAGTTGCCTGTAGCTCCATGTTGTAGGTGCTGCCGTCTGGGCAAATGTTCGTCGTGAGTGTCCGCCAAAGTAAGACTCGGAGCGGAATGCCCGCTCGCATTGTGCATACTACGTTTGCGAATGTCGCCCTGCCTAAGGGATGCCAAGGGGAGGATCAGACTGAGCCCCACAAATCACAATACTGCGTGTGTCGCCAAGGACACGACTGCTCCCATCTTCTTCCCCACGTATTACGGTTTCGTCTCTGCCTTGTTGTGAGACTCTTGTCTCTGCAGGGGCAACGATCGCCGACCCTCAATTTCCTCTATCGTGCTAGGCTCCATATGAATGGGACCTGGCGGCCTCTGGCTCCGAACGTCTCCTTCGTCGCGCGAGAGGTATCCTTGGAACACGTGTTCTAACAAAATTGCGAGGCGGACATCTCGCAGGGTAATTCCCGGCAGCTTTTTAGGCAGCTTCTCAGTGTTGGGGTCTTTCGGCGGTCGTGCCTCGTGAGTATGGATCCTGATGTGTGCTTCACGATCGGACAAAGAAATGGTAGAGTGGTGCTATTTAGTATGCAGAGGCCATGATATAGGGTCAGATTCGTTGGCTCAGAATGGGTGTCAACAGCCCGCATGTCACTCACGTTTTCGCTGCTGTGTATGACCTCAACTTGGTCTACAAACTTTACGGCATGCTCATGCTCGTGGAAATGGAAGGTCTTGACAAGCTCCGGAGAGCTTCGATTAGGAGCCTGGTTATAGTCTCGAAGCCATTCTGAGCTGCCGACAAACCATGCTCGACAGTAGAGCGGCATAAGATACTGGGAAATCTCTTCGTCTGTGAGATACGGACATGGGTAACGAGGTGCTGCAGGCAATGCCGGAAGAGGAGGGGTGGAGTCCAATTGAGCATCCGTGGATGGCTGAGCTAGTTCCGATCCTTTCAGCGACGATAGAAGTAGCTCTGCCTTGGCCTGCTGCTTTCGAGCCCGCTGAAGAGAATACACAGAGTCAATAAAGCGCCTTCCCGTAGACTCTCCAGCTTCTTCGGGTGCGGGTTTCGCAGCTCGCTGCGCATCGTCAAGAGTGTCTTGAGATGGGGTTGGCTCGCCAGAGGACTCAACAGCTGGTTTCTCCATGCTATCCCCAGCTACAAGATTGGATGCGCGTCGACCCTGAACCAGACGGTCCGTCGTGCCGTACGGATAGCCTTGTCGTGGGATATATGTCGGAGTTAACGCAGGTACACGACGGTGGAGCTTCAGTATACCGATTACCATAGTATGTTCCTCAATCTGATTCCTGTCAAGATTGTGGTGTTGACTGTTGAGAGGAATTGGAAGAACAACTAGTGTACGTCGCGGTGACACCCGTGCAAGGAAAAGCGGAGTTGGAAGTTCAATGAACGGTCAACCTTGCTACGGCCCACGAGGCCCAAGCCTCCTTGCATTTCTTCTAGTTTTTGCACCTCATCCTGGCCATCCCTGTCTCTTAGCCTGCAGGACGATCTAATAATTTCATTCTATGTCTCAAATCGTTCGCTTTCGCGATGGGAGGCCTGATTATTCGGCTGCCAGTCGCAGTTTTGGCATTCTTCTCTGAAACCCGGCCACGGTTGGAGTATAGTGCATAAGGAGCATGTAGTTCTGTCTCTTTGCTGCATGAATGTTGCTAGATCAGTCGACATGCCTAGTTATCGCTAGGCATGTTTTCTGGACTCCATTCGTGCAGATTTTTGACATAGCTAGATAGAGGTCCCCTGCGCGCGTGCAATGTGTCAGCTCATCTACTTGATTGTCAACGGTAGGTATTGTCTTATGAACGTTCCACATTGGCACCCCAAAAGGTTTCCTCGACCCTTGTTCTCTGTATCTGATGCCTCGAGGACATCACCTTGTACGAGAAAGGCAGCTCTCTGGCTGCGTAAACTATATCTGACGGGAATATCTGTAAACTGTCGAGCGCTCAGTTAGTAGGGATGTGGCGTGCTTGGTATTTGGATCCACAACGCGACCCAAACCACCTTTCCCTGCTTGTCTCTTACTGCCGCCTCTAGTCTCCTTTACTACTCGCATTATCGACGGCTTTGGGCACTACAACTGCATCCTCAAACGTAGTATTCATTCGTTTGACGTATCAGATACACGCTAACAGTCTAGATTGGCCTTGGTAAGTGTGCGAAGAAAGAAGACTTCAGTCCTATTGACTGAGACCAGGAGAATTTCATTTGATTGACCATACGAATATTAATTCATGAATCGAACTCTATCGTCGGGTCCCAGTAACGGCGACTACATTGTTCCTGGAGGATATGTCTTCAATGTTGACGTCCATCCCGCTCCTACGACCTCGGGTAGTCACCGGCGTTCCGCTTCGGAAGCTGTTGCGACTAACCAGGCTTTCCGAGGGTGGCGAGCATCGGCTCGGTCAGGTCGTGGCGTGCCTGGAGGTGTGAGGATCCTTGCAAATCGGGTCCTTGTGAGCCTCCATGTCCTTGCCTGCTCGGTCCTGCTGACACGACCTGCAGGAGGATCCCTCAGATTGGCTACCGGACAGGCTTTCAGAGTATATTTCGCGATCTTCCTCCGACGCCAATGCAAGAACTATCTCGAAGATGGTTCTCACTCAACGTATGACAGCTCGTAGTTTCCTCCTTTTAGATGAAGAGCAAGCCAAAATGTAAGTACATAATTGGATGGTCGGAATCCCGGGTTATAACTCATAAATACTTGTTCAGCCTTGTTAATAGCGCTACAGAGCTGATTCCCGACATTTTACGAATCTCGTCTGATCTACAGGCCCGAGTGAGACGATACAGCCCAATCATGCCTCGGTCACCTCGCTTGCAGGATTTGTTCTCACCAACTCTTTCCACGCCAACCTCACCCTCTGCTTACATGGATTATCAAGGCCTCGGAATACACTTTGGGAACAATGAAGCTGTCACGTCGTCCGCCGAGGCGGCAAATTTGAATACTTCCATCATGGGAGCAGTCGGTGATAATACTACACCCATGATTACTCACAATACTTACTTGGATAGCTCGGGCGTGCCTGCTAATGAGACTCAGGATGTTCCCCGTGACACCAACGGTGAAGCGCTTGTCCACAGTCCTTCTCCGGGCACAAGTTTCTCTTTCTCATCTCGAGTTTCTTCGGTACATGTAGATGACCCCATCGTTGATGACGACTACGTGCAAGTATCCGGTGAATCGATCGCCTCAGTCAGCCCTCGCACTCTCTCAGTAGCTACCCATGATGACTTAGTATCACACAGTGATCCTACTTCTGATTCAGTGCTCAGTCATATCAGGCACGAGTGCACTGCTGGGAATGAGGTCCGGGTTTCGCAAGTAGCTGTTATAGTGCAGTCGTCGGATTATCAGCCAGACTCTCCACCTTCCTGGTTCCCAATACAATCATGCCATGATTCTAGATCGTACGAAGATTGCGGCATCGAATCTCCAACCCAACCTCGAACGATCGAAACCGTTCAATCCAATCACGTCCATCGCGACACGGAACAGGATGATCTTGAACAGCGCGAGGGAAGTTCATTGGTCTGCGATATCCCAAGAAGACTTTCGACTGGCGTGCAAACAGAGCCCTCTGGCAATGCCATTGCTCCTCATCCCGAGCTCGCCTTGGGTAGCTCAGAGCATATCACGGTTGGCTACTTCCCATTGTCAGACGACGAGGATGATCGTTCAATTGTATCTTATGCGAGTGACGGAATCCGCGAGGCCGCAATTGGAACTCATCAAGCTCGTGAAGTCCACAGTGACATTCCGAGCCAATCTTCTTGTGGTTGCATACTAATCACGGGCAGCGTCGGCTCGGACGATGTTACTTCGGACGGGGGCCGCTATGAGATTCCTGAGACCGGCAATATGACCGTGGAGGACGAGCACGAAGATCCTAACCTTTCCATTCATGAAATTTCTGGCTCTTCCGTTCTGACACCGGCTCCTCGTGAAGAGGCCGAGAACGCATGTGGAACACTGCCGGGTTTTGTTCATTCGGATAATAACCTCAGACGCAGTAGAGAATACGGCGAAGGTGATGGATCTTCAGACGTGCCGAGTTCGGCGTTGCTTCACGAGCTTCGTGACAATGCAGAATACAACATTGATGATTGTCCTCCACGATGGTCTTCCAACGCCGGCTCTCACCTACAATCTTGTGGGATGCAGGCGGATTCAATTTACTTGCCCTTTCCTCGGCGTGTACCGAGTCTCCTTGAGGAACCTACATTATCTCCTCTACTGATTGACTCCGTCGAGCTTCTAGCCTTGAATGACTCCGCCGGAGCCTCATCTCCCGAGTCTAGCCCTCTCACGCGTCCAGACAACTCCATAGATCCTCGAGCTATGCGGTTCCGTGGGCAGCCGTTAGAACGAACGTTATGGCTGCCCATTTACAGTCGTCAGAACGACACTCGGGTTCATCCCTTCATCGGACGCAATAGACATCTATCTGCTAGTGCGATGAACCAAGCCCAATCGTCCAATGATCGGTTGGTGCAGACCAGACATCCCGAGCGAAGGTATAGCGACAGTGAGACTCAAGCCAATGCCACCTTGCGAACGAGAAGGGAGGCCCCACCACGGCATCGTGTTCCTCAGCCGAGTGATCGACCGAGGGCGCCTCAGTCCACCCGTTTAACGCCCATAGGCTCTCCCAACGGTCAATCAGCCTCCTTTTGGCGTGCCCTTTTCTCGAGATCATCTTATATGGCGACATCAGAATTGCCGATGCCCAGTCGTCCGCCGACATCTCAGATTCTGTGGCAGTAAGCATATACGGATCCTCATTTCAATATTGATGTCGTTTCATCGTATTTTTAAAACTTATCAAGCCTAGTCTTTGTAATTTTTGACCTTCCCTGCGCGACAACCTTCGCCAGTCCATGTATTGAATTGGGCTTGTCTGACTACAGTATGATACCTAGGAGATGATGCATCTGCTCATTTAGCCACTCCTTGCCATTCATTGATTGAATCTCTAACTAGGCCCGACGACGATAGGCTTGGTCTTGCTCAGTTGACTGATTGTTTCGTCGGAGAGCTGCAAATGAGCTTTGACCAGTTCTGGAGGTATCAAAGCGAGCCACTGTATGACCATCTGGTGAGGAACAGTATAAGGCCACGGTAAATGACTAACTTGGTTCAGGCTAATGTCCTGGTATCGATCTGCGAGTGAAACACTATGTCAATACATCAAGTGCTAGCTCTGCAGGAATCACACACCGGTATTGAATATCTCTAGGAAGCGTAGCGTATCGTTTCCAATGTTCTCGATGTAATGTCCTAAACAAACCCTGTCAACTCTTTCGAAAATTATCCGAATCAAAACCCACCATATGACGCAGGAACAAAACCGATATCCCCAGCCTGCCGTGGATCAATTAAGAGTACGAGCCAAGTGTGGCAGGTGTGACCCACCTCATAGTCCCAAGTCCTGGCCGTACTGGCAGATGCAAACAATGTGTTTCGTGCTGTGCCGGAACTGAGAAGTCGTCAGCCTACAGTCTCATTACAAGCTCGGAGGACGCACAGATAATACGTCCATTCATCTTGAGTCGGGTGCCACTGACTCTGCTTTTAGACGTGTCGATAGGCTCCAAGTGTATTCACATACATGTAATTCCCTACGTCGTCAGTCAATCAATCACCAATCCCTTAGTGACAGATGCAGTGAGCTTACCTCATTCCTCCAGGCTCAACGGTCACCTCAGCTACTGCAATTGCGGTCGAAACTGGGAACATTGTAGAGTCTACCACCTTTACGGTTCCCCCGGACAGTTGCGTTACGTTAACTTCAGAGAGTCTAAAAATATATGGACTTGGGACCTGTCCTTGAGGATCCTCAGGGGCCGAGGCGTCAGGGGGAGGGGGAGCTTAGAAATTGCATTAGCTTATTTAGAAGCACCAACCTGACAGGACATACAATTGGGGAAGATATACAATTGCTGAGCCGGAATATGATCAAAAGCAGCCAAACTAGTCTGGAAGTTCTTTGCTATTACTTCCTTAGGAATGTGGGCCATCCAATCTGTCAACTGAAGGGCCATCAATGCATTTGCCAATCGAGCGTCTATGGAAGGATGCGGACCAAGAATGTAGAATCTTCGCTGAAATCGCCGTCGTCGAACACCTTTCCAGAAATCAGACTACGTTGTTGAGATAAAGCATGTTACGTACAAGAAGGAATTCAGCTCCATCTTCGGTTTGATTTGTGGCTTGTAAACTGTGCGGGACTCCCGGTGGGAAATACCAGAGATCCCCTGGGCCCTACAGGCAAAATTACTCAGAAACGCATATAGGATAAGGAAGAATTTAGCTCGTACCACTGTTCCCAAGAAGTTTTGGCCATCAGCATTAACTGCTGTTACTTGAACATGTCCCTGAAGCTGATGTCACTGGATTATCACGTATTTGGCGAGTCTCGATGCATACACTCAGAACGTAAGCCCACTAAGTCGATGACTAAGTCTACTATCAAACGACCTCAGTTAAGAACTCACTTCAGAAGTCTTGTGCCAGTGCAGTTCACTGCAATAATGATAACCAAGTGACCATACCATCATCTACTACTAAACTTACCGGATAGCGCCTGCTTCGAGGCGCATGTCGACGCCCGCCATTGCTTCCAAAAAATCAGCTAGATAAGCCTCGTAGTCTATGATTTACTCACAAGTTGCGATAGACATCTGATTGACTGCATGATAAGACATGAGACACAAGCGTTTGAGCAAACTTGAGATAACTCGTACTGTTCTGTTGTCGAGCCCATCCACCAGTCTGTAAGCGGTTCGGGCTTAGACTGAACGGCCATTTAGCGTTCGGACTGGAGGGTTTAATATTCATTGAGAACAACTCCAACCAGACACAAAACTGTGACATACATATCACCGGCATCCGTAGTTGGAGGCGCTAGCAGGTCAGGGTTCTGTTTATCGAGCTCGACATTTTGTGGCCCGAGGATCGTCGCTCCAAGTGAGCCACGGATTGGTTGAGGGTCAGCGTCCGCGGTAACACTCCACGTTATACCATTGGGATTGTTGCTAGCAAGAGGGGCAGTTTCGCTCGGTTCTGTAGCAGAGGAAACGGCCGTCCCAGCACCTCCGGATGCGACAGAATAAGAGATGCTGCCAGCGGGTGCGGTAGCCACCGGCCCCAAAAGCGCAATAGCACAAAGGATGTAAATCAAGAATGTGCTCATCGTGAATCCGGAAGCGGATGATCTGAATGGTGCCAGACATGCATCCTTTATACCCAGGTTTCGGAACAGGTCGTGGGTGTCGCCTTCCGATGCAACGCTCGTGTGAGATTGGAGTTCCTTGAGCAAGGCAGAATCCGGGTGCATTCGACTCAGATTTCATTGCATGTCCTTTTTTTATTTTTGTCCCTCCAGTGATTCAGACATGTGGGTGGCGACTTCCTGTTGGTCCGGACCTCGGAATGGTTGTTCGTTTATCATTGGAAATCCACACCCACGACAGGAACAAGTAGTCCAACACGGATATCGAAGTTATTCGTTCCGACTTTTCATCAAGGGCCTGCAGAGATCAAAGATTACGATAGAGATCGGCCCCGCGTCGATATCACTCAGCCACGCTCGTCGAAGATATGTTTGACAGCCGTCAGTGCACGAGCATCCTTTTGTGGTAGTCGAGGATATCATATGATGACATCTGCACGCACATTGTCAGTTAAGCTCTCACCACCTTGTCATACGCTCATCAGACTCACGGTTTAAGGCCGTCCGGAAGGCACAGCATGAGATAAAGATCAGAAATGAAGTAGATGAGTCAGGACTGAAGGTACACGTAAGGCTGTAGAATAGGATCTCGCTCAAGATTATGGGTCCCACGCAATCCTGCTATGGAGACGAAACCATGGAAGTTGTGGATGGGCGTTCCGTCTCTATCACCCTGTCAACAAAGGTATAACATGTTAAACAACAAGTGGTAAAAGTATTTTCATGTGAATTCACTACCGGTTCATATGCGGAAAGCAGTCTCTTGACACGGACGTTGCAACGACGCAGTAGATTACTTGGCTCTTCTTGTCTTATGATGTCTGCTGCACATTGAACGAAATACGTCAAAGTAATTCTGAATAGCATTGGGTCTTTTTTTCGTCAAAATTTGACCTGAAAAGTACATCTCTACCGAAATGTCGGCGCTGAATAAGCGCTATGAAATGGTCTCGTACGCACGGATTCGTGCTTGCCGAAAGTTCCCTGGACAGCACAGGTCACCGGGACCATCGCCACTAGAGATGACAATATCTACATGGCAGAAGCACGAACGGACTCGACTGGTCTGACTAACCTTCTTTGTCCCCACTCTGAAAGGGTGGTGATTTGGAATCTCAACCCACTCTGACAGGTTCGAACATACTCCGCGAGCCTTATTTCCAAAACCGTTCTGATGTGGCTTCGAGCAAAGAACGGGGATCATCAGCACAGCGCTGAACGGCGCAACAATGTATACTCACCGCAGGATCATATTGTCAGCGCCTACTAGGTATGTCGACCAACGATCGCCTTCGACGTCGCCCTGTGATACTCAGCGCAAATGAAATTCATCTTTTGAATCCCAGCAATGGTTTGGCTAGCGTCGCATTCGCGATGCCTGATAGTGACTCACCATAATCGGCCGGCCCAACGTGGCAATTTGATGTACAAACGCAGAGTGGCTTCCATCTTCGCTCGCTAAATCCTGAGCTTCCAATAATGCGGCTAGGTGGTGGCCAGGTGATGTCGATGCCGTTCTGTAACTTCAAATTGCAGGACTTCTTGAAGGGCATGAGAGATAATCCAGAAGACAACGTTCAGGTGATATCGAACTGCATCCGGATACCTTATATACTTCATTGTCCAAACCTTATAGCAGGAATGTAACGTTTGTGAACTCTGCAAAGAATCATCGGTGACATAGGCCCCGAAAGACCTTCATACTACAAAACAAACTAGATTTTTTTGGCATCAGCGGAACGGGAAATAGCAGCTTAAGAACAACGCCCGCGGAAGCCCTCAGCGCTTTGTCGTATATAAATAGCTCAGAAGACCGTTAATTATTTTTGGGTGACCTGCATGTGAACCAGACGGGAATATCTTGACCCGATATCCGCGACAAAGTAAGCCTCTCTACATGTCCGAGAAATGAATTGTAGTCCGACTGCAAATTTCAGAGCCCAATGTACACCTGTGCTGTGGCTGTTGAACTGTATGTAAGCTGGGGTGTAATCAGTGCATCAAACAAAGACCTTAGTCTGCTCCTTAGAAAGTAACGCAGCTATGATGTCCAGAGGTCATCTGACCTGATGTTGAACTTCAGCTTCCACCCTTGTTATACCCTATAGACATGTGTTGTGCTTAGTTCATTCATCTCTTATGCCAAACTCTCACCCCATCCCACTGTCAGCATTCCCCATTTGCAGTACATCCTTGAGTATATCAGTTTTCAGTTTCTCCATTGGTTTTCAGTTTATCATCAGTTTTGCTCTTAGTTTCCTTCAACTCCTTTGTACCTGGCTGGTATCTCATCAGTCCACTATCTTAGGATTAGAAGGCTATGTTCTTACCTTCCTGGGACTGTCTGCACTTTGACATAAGATCCTGTCATGCAGAATTTTTTGGCCTCTTACTCCCTTGCACATACAAAACTTCTAGGCCCCTGGCAGTGGTTTAGGTGGTTTCTTTGTCATGTCTCTTGCTCACTCTTCTCTATTAGTATCCCCCTTAGGCTTACTATCTCGTCTATCTCAGATACATTGGACCTACTCTCTAGGTTCACCCACAGGACTCTCTAGGTTGTATCAATACACATCATCATTATATGCACACATCACAACATCATCAACAGGTGTGCATTATGCATTGATGAGCAGATGTACCACTACTGCATTCTCCTCCTCCACCACCACTTTCTCTTTCCACTTTATGCTCCTGCCAGACAGCATGGCACTGTGGATCTATATGCCATTCAACTCACACAGCACTGCATGGACATTGTTTGATGGCCACAGGTATGTCAAACTCAAGCATAAGCTTTCTCATCACTGTTTTATCATGCTGTACTCAAAACTCTTGCTGGTCACGCAGAGGGCAATCACATCAAAGTGACAGTGTCAAAGTATCTGCTCCCCTACAGTCTGTGCAGACACACAGCCAATGGACTGGTTTAACTCAATCTCATGCATACTAAAGTGAAATGAGTGCAAGCACCAGAAGTTGTTTGTCATCATCAAGGAGTGATACAAGCTGGTATCAACGACCGGAAAGCCTCGAACGTGAGGACCTGGCTACTCGTGATAGTAGTGAGGCTTTATGGACACTGCGTATGTCCTCCTGGGCGAAGTCGATGGAGTCGAGCGAGTACTCAGGTACGAAGCGAGAGGTCGCAAGATACGAGTATAAGATTGCTAGAGGTGACTAGCTACTTGGTAACCAGATCGAACTTAAGGTCCGACCTACAAAGTACACGGCCTTATATACGTATTCTACCCTGCGCACGGACCATGGCACGTGGTCTAGGAATCAGCATGAGTAAGCGTAAGTAAGGCGATATGAGTCATTGGGCCGTATTAGCAATCAGTAAGCGTAAGACGAAATGTATAAGCGGGGCCCGATATGAGTCAGAGTCCATGAGTAACCGGGGCCCGTCCGGGGCCTGTATCGTAAGCAGTAATGAGTCAGGATACTGCGCAAAGAAGCTGGGCCTACCCGAGGCCCGTCCTAGAAGCGAAAAGGTCATGAGACCGATCCGAGGTCCGACCGATAAGATATGCGATGAAAGAAATTGTATCATTACCCCCCTACTTATGATTGAACACCTGGTCAATCAACTAAACTTCACTGGGGACGTGTCGAGTCTCTCCGAGTCGAACTTTTGGTGACCGTCGATGAACTTGACGAACTTCCGAGGACGAACTTGAAAAACTTTCCTGGAAGTGACGAGCGGGTGTTTCACCACGACCTATAAGGGATGACCCTTGAACCCATAGGGGATGACCCCTCCAACCGCGAGCATCCTTTCAGCTCGAACTTTACAGTTTTACGACATGTCAGTCGTACGGTGTAGTTTAACGACGTGCACGGTCGTTCCCTCGCAGTTTAACGACATGCAGGAACCACTCTGGATAATATGGTGGTACTGGGTCGTGGGCGAATGCATAATTGACGGCGGTGCATTCGCGCGTAAGGTGCCCAGGCGACGGGTGACTACAGCGGAGACATTTGTAGTCGGGGCACGTCCTGTGTGAGTGACGAGTGCTACCGCAGAGGTAGCACAGACCGTAGCGAGTGAACGAGGATGAAGGACCGTTTGACTGAGACATGCGGGTGAAAATGCGACTCCTCTTTTCTCATCGTAAATTCTTGCACTGCTTATATGCATTTAGCAGTTCGTCCGCAGTACCGGCTAAGTTTTCTTCCGGTTTCCATAAGTCATCGGCGGATGAGTAACCTTTCCACCTGACTCGATATTCTCGGCGATTCCTTCGGCGATTCTCACGATGTCCGACCAGAGCTTCGACTTCGTAGTTATCTTCGCCGCTGATAAGCTCCGGTGGGGGTTCCATGTAGTTGGGACCATGCGTGTCTGTTTCGGTGTATGGTGAAAGAAGTGCGGCGTGGAAAACGGGGTGCACTCGCCATGTCGTCGGGAGTTTCAGCTTATAAGACACCGGTCCTAGAACGTCCGTGATTTCGAAGGGTCCCTCGCGCTTGGGAGCCAACTTCCTCGTCGGGTATGGCAGCTTTAGATTTCGTGAGTCTAGCCATACCTTTTGTCCTTTGCGGAAACCCGTTCCTTTGGGTTGTACGTGTCTTGCTAACACCGCCTGTGCTAGCTCCATTGCTGAGTGTGCGTCTTCCCAAATCTTCTGCAAGTTCCACAGTCAATAAGCGGCGCCCGGGGTGTCCGATCCGGGGTGTACGACGGGAATTCCTCGAGGTTCATAGCCCATCATGACCTTGAAGGGTGACACCTTGATCGTAGAATGCTCACGCGAGTTGTGAGCGAATTGTGCCGAGCCTAGCAGCGATGACCAATTGTCCGGGTTGTTGCTCGTGAAGCATCGCAGGTAGATCTCAAGTTCCTGGTTGACTCGTTCCGTTTCTCCGTCCGTTTGAGGGTGGAACACTGTGCTCATAGCCGACTTGACTCCGGTCATGCGGCAAAGCTCCTGGAATACCTTTGATGCGAATTGTGGTCCTCGATCGCTAATGATCTTGTCCGGAAGACCAAACCACTTGTATACCTCATGATATAATGCCTCGGCTGTTCCTGATGCGTCAATCGTTTTGTTGCATGGAATGAAAATTACCCCCTTCGTAAGGTCGTGGTCCACAACGACCAAAATTGAATCGTAGCCCTCTGAAGTCGGCAAATCCGTAATGAAATCGCAGCAGAATGTACTGAACGGAGTGGCGTGCTGTGCAGATTTGATCGGGAGTAGGGCCGGTCGGGTGGGGTGCGTGTTAACTTTCATTTGCTGGCAAGTGCCGCAACCTTTGACATATCGCGTGACGAAGTCAGCCATTCCGGGCCACCAGTAGTCTCGTCGAACGGACGAGAGGGTTTTCTGAATTCCAGGGTGGCCGGCGGAGGGGAGGTCATGATAATTCGAGACCGTTTGTCGTCGTAGATCCTCATCCAGGGGAATATACACCCGATTATCGTAGAGGAGGTCTCCATCTCAAACTGTCCAGTGATCGTTTGAGCCGTTTCGTGCATTGCGCATTCCTTCCGTATACACCGAGTCATTTACGTATGCTTCCGTGATGGAGGCCCTGAGACTCGTGTCGATTGCTGCTGCCCATACCTTGTCTGGTAGGACGGTTACATCCTGGTTGTCTGATGAACCGTCATCGTGATCGGAGCGTCGGGAGAGCGCGTCGCTTTGCACCATTTGCGTGCCCGGGACATGAATTAACCTGTAATCGAATTCGGACAGGCGGAGAGCCCATCGCGCTTGCCTTCGATTCAGATTCCGTGCCGTCTTCCAGTACGTCAGATTCTTGTGGTCGCTATAGATCGTGACCGGATACGGGCTACTGATGAGAAGGTGACTCCATTCATTGAGTCCCCTCATGACGCCCATGAGTTCTCGGTCATAGACATCGTAATTTCGTTCCGCGGGCGTCATGCTTTGGGAAATATAACCGCACGAATGCCAATCGCCGTTGTTGTCCTTTTGCCTGAGGACGGCACCCATGGCGAACTTTGATGCATCCGTTTCCAACACGAACGGCTTCTCTGGGTCAGGCATCTGTAAAACCGGTTGTTCCAGGAAAGCTTTCTTCAGTGCCTCGAAAGCTTCCTGTTGTTCATCGTCCCAGTGCCATTTGACGTCTTTTCGCGTAAGCGAGACCAGAGGCTGGGCCAGGTGCGAGAAGCTGTGTATAAACCGGCGGTAGAAGTTTCCAAATCCAATGAACGACCGAACCTCCCTGAGGTTCTTAGGTATCGGCCAGTCCTTGATGCCGGCTACCTTGACTGGGTCCATGGCGAGTTGTCCGGGTCTGATGATCATGCCTAAGAATTCGACTTCTTGCACGTCGAATTTGCACTTTTCCGGTTTGAGATACAGGTCAGTATCTCGAAGTCTTTCGATAACTCGCCGTGTTCGCTTCTTATGCTCCTCGGGGTCTGTCGAGTAGATAAGGATGTCGTCCATATAGATTGCCAACCATCCTTCCTTGAGCATGTCTGCGAAGACCGTGTTCATCATCCGTTGGAACGTTGCCGGTGAGTTGCACATCCCGAAGAACATTACCAGGGGTTCGTAGAATGAGGGAGGTCCTTCCCCTGCTGCTGGAACACCGAAAGCCACTTTCCATTTGTCACCTTCGCGGATGCGGAGGTTGTTGTATCCTTGACGAAGGTCCATCTTCGTGAAGATCGTGGCGTTATTGAGGCATTCCAGAAGCTCCGTTACGAGGGGAAGAGGGTATCTGTCTTTGATCGTTCCCTCGTTGAGTTCTCTATAGTCCTGGCAAGGTCGGTATCCGCCGTCCTTCTTATCCACGAAGAAGAACGGACTTGCGAGTGGTGATTTGGACGGTCGGATGTATCCCTTCTCTATATTCTCTTCGAGGAACTTGTCCAGTTCCGCTCGTTGATCCTGGTTAAGAGAGTACGTCGTCTGCTTGAAGTCCTTAAAATCCGGCTTGAGATTTATCTCGTGGTCGAACTCCAAATGCCGGGGAAGTCTCGCTGCTTTGGCTTTGTCGAACACCGGGAGGAGGTCGTGGAGGTACTCAGGAACGAGTTCCGTGACCGGTTTCTCCTCTTTCTTGGCGTGTTCCTTGATCGCGAGTTCCGTGGATGTGGTGAGTCGACCAATGTCGTGCTTGACCTGCCAGATAAGACCGTTTTCTAGACGGCGATAGGTTCCGTCGAGAGGGTACTTCTCCTCCGTAAGGGGTGCGTCTCGATACACTGGGTACAAGTCTTGTCCATATGTTATGATCCGATTGTCTCCTTCGATGAACGCGATAACCAGTTCATCGTCGTCGATCGTTTCCATCGCCTGATCCAGTGTGATACTGTTGACCGATTCTTCTACTGGGGGTGTAACTGGGATGTCACGGCGTGCCGTCTCCCTAGACATGTCTGTCGTCGGCAGGACAGGAGACATGGTGTCGATCACCTCGAAGTCTCCTTCGTCCTCTACCTCCTCAACGGTGGGCTGCCATTGTTGTTTGAGGCGTTTGTCTCGTCTGGCGAGGAATGCCGCTACTTGTGGACAAGGGGGTGCTGACCAGTCTACCTCATAGTCTAGCACGGGATCCAGGGCTTCCCCCTGTTCTCGTTCGGCTAGTTTCTTCAGCTCCAGTCGCGCCACTCGTTGCGCGATGATCCCCTTCTTCCACTCCCGAGACTCTTGCAGGGTCATGCGGTGCTTCAGTTCCACACGACCCCCCTTCCAGTCGATACTGGGGTTTTCGAGTTTGAGCCAGGTATGTCCGAAGATGACGTCTTCGTTCCCTATACTGGCCACGTATGCTTTGACAAACCGGGGCTCGCTCCCGATTTTGTACGATAGCAAGGCTCGTCTGTTAATGAGCGCTTGCTTGTTGGCAGTGCCGTCCACGTTGAACACCAGTATTGGGCGTGGTAGCGCCTCAGTCCGTAACTTGTGTTCCTTAACAAATCGTGGATGCACGAATATTCCTGATGCGCCACTATCGATAAAGGCGCGGGCTTCGACGGCTTTTCGTCCCACAGTAATCGGAATGTGAAGAGCTCTGTCATTCCGAACTACAAGTACAACACGGGACAGTAAAATGGATACGGGCAGTGGTTGCGTCGGCTCACCCTGCCCCTTTAAAAATCCTCCGTTCCTAACTCCTCGAACATTGCCCTTTTCTCATCCGATGAGAGCGTCTTGATGTACGAGCGGAAATCCATGGGGGATCGCGCCTCGGGTTCTTTCGAGGTATTTCTTTGACCTGTTTTGGCCGTCTTCTTCAGACACCTGCGCACCGCGTGTCCTCCCTTGTGGCAGTAGAAACATAGACGATTGTCCATGTGGTACTTCCTTTCCTTTTCGCTAAGGTTACATCCGTCTTCCCACTTCTTGGTGAACGGTGTGGGACGCGGGGTAACGAGTGCGTCCACTTCCATGGGTTCGCCGTAATCGATGTTGGAGGTAGCGGAGAGGGTTTGGTCGATCCCTCTGTAGACGGCGTCGAGGTGAAGAACGTCGGCGTACCATTTTTCCATGGAGTTGGGTCGTTCCGTGTTGGTGCGACCTGCGAGTGTTGTGTAGATCTGGCGGTCCAGACCTTTGATGAAGATCGCCCTCAACGTGGGGTAATCGTTCTCGGTGCGTTGGCCTTGGAGGCTCGTGAAAGCGTCCTTTAACTTGGCCTTCTCTGCCAGGAGTCGGAACCTCTCCACGTACATCTTTGTACTGACCCTGGTCTTCTTGTTTAGTTGCTTGGCCGGCAACTCCATTAGCACCTGGTGAGCCCTCTGGACTCCCTCGTGCTCAGGGAACGCGAGTCGCAAGCTCGCCTTGAATACGTCCCAGCTAGCGTAGGGAGCATGCCCTCCCGCAGCCCGTTCGTAAAACGTATCGCGCCAGATACGTGCGTCCTGCCCTCCTTTCATGAGAGCGACTGTGTAAGCGATCTTTGCATCATCGCTTAACCCTTGATTGTTGGTGGCAGTGAGGTAGTGCTCCACCCGCTGGAGGAAACGCTCCAGATCTTCTCCTTGCCCAGTGAACGGCTCTGGTGCAGGAATGTCGAGCTTAAGGGGTCGACTCCCCTGTTGCTGTTGCGCCGAAAGGTGCGCTATGAGCGCCTCGAGCTCCGCCCTGGTCATTGTTGCGATAGTAGCCATCGTGGTAGGGGTTGTGGGTGTTACGGGTGTGGAAGGAAGTGATGGAAACGTGGGAGTAGTCGGAGTGGCTATCAGCGGTGTCGAAGGTATCGACGCGGGAAAGAAACCGGCTGGGTCTCTTCCGTCTGGTGGAGGGTTACGTCTGAAGTAGGAGGCTAATTTCTCCTGTGCTCGTCGATTCGAAATTGTCCCTGCCCACGCAAGTGGAGAGTTCGGGTAGATCAGATCGAGGTTCTGGTCAACGAAAGTCCAATGAAGACGATCGTACAGAAGCGGCGCGTCGTTCACTTGAGTCGGCAATCCCCAAGCGGTGGGGTCGACTGTCTCGATGGTAGACGTGGTGTCTGATGGTTAGCCCTACTAGATAAGACTAGGGGGCGACTTAGCGTAAGTTCGATCTTTTGATACAAGCTGGTATCAATGACCGGAAAGCCTCGAACGTGAGGACCTGGCTACTCGTGATAGTAGTGAGGCTTTATGGACACTGCGTATGTCCTCCTGGGCGAAGTCGATGGAGTCGAGCGAGTACTCAGGTACGAAGCGAGAGGTCGCAAGATACGAGTATAAGATTGCTAGAGGTGACTAGCTACTTGGTAACCAGATCGAACTTAAGGTCCGACCTACAAAGTACACGGCCTTATATACGTATTCTACCCTGCGCACGGACCATGGCACGTGGTCTAGGAATCAGCATGAGTAAGCGTAAGTAAGGCGATATGAGTCATTGGGCCGTATTAGCAATCAGTAAGCGTAAGACGAAATGTATAAGCGGGGCCCGATATGAGTCAGAGTCCATGAGTAACCGGGGCCCGTCCGGGGCCTGTATCGTAAGCAGTAATGAGTCAGGATACTGCGCAAAGAAGCTGGGCCTACCCGAGGCCCGTCCTAGAAGTGAAAAGGTCATGGGACCAATCCGAGGTCCGACCGATAAGATATGCGATGAAAGAAATTGTATCAGGAGAGCCTCTTCTGCAAACGGCAGTGGCACCATGAGTTCCTGGGTGTGATTCTGTCTGCCCACTCCTTATTGTCTTAATGGTCTTATAACATCCTTAGTGTTCTTATATATTTTTTATATCATACAAACAAGACTGTAAGACACATCAGAAATAAAGTTGCTTAAGAAACTATGACAGATAAGAAATTTAAGAACCATACAAGCATTGAAAGAGCATTCCTTAGCTGTCTTACTTGCTTTTATATGAAAACTTTTTACAGTCTGGATACGTTGAGTTTATATCTTAAGCACTTTCAGAACATCAAGTCTGTTATTAAGACAATTTTGAAAAGAGTCAAGTAATAACTTTGCCTTAATAAGACAGGCCCATTCTTAATCAAGACCATTATTTCTTGGATTTTCCCTATTTTATATCACCCTTACAGTCTTGATCAAGACAATTAAGACAAATAAGAAAAATTTATATTTTGCTGATGTTTTCTCTCAGTACACTTCTTCACCCCCTTCATTCCCCCTTTTCCTGCATATTAGCCACATGCTGGCAACACCCCTTTCAGCAGCAAATGATCACCTGAAGACAATGAGATATGAGATGACATGATCTTTGACGTATACGGAAACAAAGAACAATAGGGTAGTTGAATAGGACTCTGACTTTAGCAGAAAGGCAGTGAAACAATTTCTTTATTTTATCTAACAGCTTCTCTTATATATGCATACTGACTCAGTGGGCCCCACTTACACATTCTCTCTTATCATTGCAATCACTAATATGACCCAATGACTTGTATTTACAAATAGTTATACCACTTCCATTATTGACTGACCTGCTCTAATGCAGTTCTCTGGTCTATATACATAGTCAGTATTTATATGTATAGCCATGTATTTCCACAAGTCAGACCCTAAGTTTGATCTGCTTACTATTATATCCACACCTTGTATCTTTTCTTACACCTGGGTGATACAAGGCTTGATAAGCATCTAGCTCAGACTTCACAACACTCAGACATGCATCATCCATAAGTCCTTGCTCTCTTCTATCAGAGTCAGGCTCTCACATGTGAGGTAATAAGATATAGAATACCAATTTGTATCACCAATATGTCATTTGAGAATCACTTGAAAATGATGAGTGACTGATGGGTTACAATCTTGAAAGGCAATATATGTTTCATTTTTCAGATGGTGAAGTAAGCTTAGCATATTTGTTTCTGAATGAACCTGGTTCATCTTACCTCCCATACTATCTGAAATTAATTTCTCCTTGAGATACAGCAGAAGGCACAGCCTTTGATTCCTGCAAACATATCAGCTATAATGAGACTGCTTCACTCAGTATTCTGTCACCTCATGCATGACTATAAGAATGAGAAAACTATCTGAGCTCTCAGTGCTGAGTGCCATCAAGTGCTTATGATATCAAGGTCTCCATTGACTACCTCAAACCATTTCATAAGTACTGTGATAGAATCAGCACATATACTCAGTTGATGCTCACTTCTGATTGGTTAAAAGCAGAGACTGTTTTGATAACTTCAAAAGTTTTGACAAACTGCTGAAGGTTGAAGCTTTGTAAAAAAGAAGAGTCAACCTAGTTACAAATCTAGTCCTCAAATTGCATCAATGGACTAGCTAGTTATTTTTTTTAACCACATCTGTCCAAATTTGGAGAAAATAGTCACAAATTAGTCAAGGAGTAGTCAATTTAAGCAACTAATGAGTGACTACACTCTCTTATTTAGTAACAATTGTTACAATTATAAAGCTCAGTTGCACTGTGTTTTGTGGTAAGCAACTGTATTAAGCATGTTGTACCTGCTATGATTATAAAGCTACATTATACTCAATCAATTCATTGCTCTGTGTATCATATAAAGGAGTCCTTACCTTAGTCATGCCATGTTTCATAATAAGCAACTGTGGGGTAAACACTATCTACTTTGTGCTCAAAAGTCCATCTGTCACAGTCACATGTCTGTTATATGCATTCTCCTCACATCAACAAAGGGGTCCAGTGGCAAAGAGGTTAACCATCTGGAGGGCATCATGGCACTGGCCTGGTAGACTTATGGGTTCAATTTCTGCAGCCTCATCTCTGATCTTACCTCATCCAACCATTTATATTCCCCTCTTAATTTATTCTCTAAACTGATTGTATAACCCCACCTAAATCTGGCCAAGCTAACAATCCACCTTCAATGCTGTCATGTTCAGAGATTCAACTCACCAGACCTCAACAGCTCTAGTCCATATATTGTGGAGCAATCTTCAAATGGCATAGGCTGAGATCATATCTCAGTAACTGTTACCCTTTGACAGCACAGGCCAAGAATAGCAATCATTTAGGCAAACATTAGAAGGAGTTGGGGTGAAAAGTGGCATTGCATAATTGAAAATTAGTTGAAATCCCATTGTTTGTATAGATTTGGCTTGACTCCATCATAAGCATGTAGTTGCTTGAAAGAGAATAATTGAATTCATCATCATCATCACATCAACAGCAATACATCAGAAAGATCAGAAATCCACTGATGAGTTGATGTCAGTGATTTCAGAGGCCTCAGAAGCCTTCAGTAGCCATCAGAAGTGATCAGTTGGTCAGCTGTTAAAACCTGAAAATTTCAGAGATTTCCAGTGCTCAGATTTCTCAGAGCCTGAACTTTTAATCTCACATTTAGTGATGTGCCAGACCTGGCTTTAGGCTGTCAGCTGGGCCTGACCAAGTCTACTTAGGCTGAGCCAAGCCAAGCCTGCATATATGGCCTGAGAGGGCTCATGGCCTGGCTCATGCTCTCTGAGAGTCTGAGCTGAGGCCAGAAACATATCACTGGTATTCATTAAATATATGTATAGCTTTTCAGCATTATTAGTACACTTATTTTCAGATTGTTGTAGTGCACTTAGGTTTAGATAGACTTCTAAATACAGGACCTAAATAGGCAGATAAGCCACACTGCTGCAGCTGAAGAGAGGGCTGGCCGGCTGTTGCATGCCTGAAGGTGGTGGCTTACTAAGCCTTACTTGCCTGTTTAGATGCTCAAATCAAATGTCTGTCTACAGCTAGACAATTCAATTGTGCTAAATTGATCTGCAAGTAAATGGAAAGATGAGCCGCATTCTTCTACATATGATACAGTATGCCCCAGCCTGAGACAAGCCAAGCCTGAGCTGAGCTTGAGCTGTGGTCAAGGGCCTGGCCTGAATGTCTAGCAAGCCTGAGCCATGTCAGGCCAGGCCCAAGCCCTGGCTATTGGGCTAAGCTGGGCCTGGCACATCACTACTCACATTGCACAACTTCCTGAGCATATATCATAGTAGAACTGGTACCAAATGTTTCAATAGTATATTAAATATATTTTTCCAGAAGCACTAAGAAAAATATTGAGATGTGCTCATGTGGGAGCCAAAAGAGTATATTTTGGTCAGAGGCTTCAGATGGTCAGGTGATCAGCAATTTCCTGTAATAGTCACCTGGCACAATTTGGGGACTACAGCTGACTATCCTTTTTTACAGAGGTTGAAGCATCTCAATTCTATACCTTCAGGGCAGTCATACTTCTGGATTTTCACAGTTCTACAATGCCTGGTATACATCAGAAAGCATAAGCTTGTACACAGAAATTCACTTGCCTTCACTCTGTTTTGATGGCTTTTGAAAATACCAATATTTGAATGGCCGAAACCCCTAAGTGCAGACTGAGGGACTCTATGTACTTAAAGGTATTGGAGGGCACAATTCATCAAGCACCTGTTTCCCTACCCATCGGTTGTGCACAACAACTTTGAAGTTATGAGACAAAGGGTAAAAATATCCTTTCTCAGACATAATAGTACCTGCTCGCCTGAACCTGCTACCTCGCCAATCATGTGCAGCACTCCATAACCACGACACACAACTTTTGTGCGGTTTACAGACACCTTTCATTTCACTGCTAGGGCCGCAATTTGGTGGTCCCGACTCCTCGGTAAATTCTTGGTAAATTCAGGCTGCATTTACAGCTCACGTGATCACATGCGTTATGGTACTCACCGTTACGATCGGCATACTTCAAGTTATCATTACTGTAACTTACTAGTGCCAGTGCATGGGAGGGTAGGGTCACTTTCTTGTTCAAGTACACCCGTTTTACCAGTTTACTCACACACTTGGTCTCCAGCGGTAAGTCTGCAACCCTCAAAGATTGTAATGTTACCGGGAATGTACGATGATGACTGCTGAGCCCTCAGACTCCCTCGCAGCACTAGTGGTATTACGAAGAAAGCTCCGGCCAAATCTGATGTCGCCCATCGCGAGTGAAGACACTATTGGATGCCGTCATATCGTGTCTTATCTCAAGGATGCAGACCAGAAGACAAATTTACTGAAGAAATACAAATCCATCATTTCCTGGAACATACAACGTTCGCATAACTCTAAGCGCCTTGCAAAGCGTCGTAAGGTGGGCTTCACCCAATTCTCATGCAATGAATATTTGAAAGGTGATATTCCGGCACAGACGTCAGCTCCTATTTGTGGTACTTGCGATTTGACACTTGCACGCCCCTTTGTTTGCTTGCACTGCCCATACTCTGGCTGCTGGCGGGACTCCCACGTTAGAAATCATTTGAAGGAAGCTCGACATGCCTTTTGTTCGTCTTTTCATTAATCCTCCAGAAATATCGTTTGGGGATGATCCGTTGGATCAGGTCGCTATATAAGTGAATACTTATATTCTTTTCTTACAGGTGCCGATGTCAAGACCGGCTCCATTTTTTGCTCTGGATGTGATGATTTTGTGTATGACAGTATACTGAGTCATGCATTTTCTGCAACCATTCTTTCCGTAGAAGAGAAGACGACTATATTCCAAGGTACTGGGACGCCAGCTTTAGTGCTCAATTTCTCATATATGTTCCAAAGTGGCGAAGAAGCGTCGAGAACCTTTCCGGTCATGGATGCCCAGCGACAAAGAAGTGGCAGTCATTGAAGGGGCTGTCTCTCTGTCTTGTCAAGGTCGGCGAAGGATTCCTGCATTGGTAAGGTGGGACGAGTGATAGCCACTGACTCTCCATATGTTATCAGGTCGACGAGGTCTTTTGAACCTTGGCCAAACATGTTTCCTGAATGTTATTCTTCAATCTTTTGTGGCGAATCCCCTTGTGCTGGATTATTTTCTCAGTGATAAGCACAATCATCAACTATGCAAGAACAAGGACTGCACTTGTTGTGAAATGGATAAGCTTTTTGCAGAAGTGAGTTTGCACTTCTTCGCTGGTTGTAACCTCGAGATCGAGACCATTCTGCGAGGTTTATTCTGAGAATGCGACTTCATATGGCCCTACGAGCTTCCTTGCGACGACATGGCGAGCTTCCTCGGAGCTTTCAGGCTACGCTCAACATGATGCACACGAATTTTTCATCTCCGTGCTGAACCAAATTCATGCTACCTCTCGCGGGTCGACGATATTGCAATGCATGTGCATCGTACATTCTACGTTTGCCGGCCTCCTGCAGAGCGACGTCAAGTGCGAGCGGTGTGGAAATGTCACGACCGCAACCGATCCGATGCTCGATATCAGCTTGGAGCTCAAAGACATTACCGGAGGGGCTGTTGGCCAGGGACTAACCCTTGCTTCGTGTCTTCGAAGGTAAGCGTTCCATTAAGATCTTCGCAAGTTTATTCTCATACGATAACAGATTTACTCATCCAGAGAAGTTGGGACCAAATGAGTACAGTTGTGCAAAGTGTGGGAAAGCTTCCCACGTGCATCCTATTTGTAGTCCTTCTTTCATTGTGAGGTGCTAAAAAATTCACAGGAAGCAAGCAAACGGTTGAGCATCCGAAAATTGCCTCCGGTCCTGAGTTTTCAATTCAAGGTAGGAAACCATAGAAGCTCGATGACGGTAATTACCAAATGCTTTTACCTTCAGCGCTTCGAGCACAAGTCTGGAGACAAGACTGCAGCCCATAAGATCGAAGCACCCGTCCGTATATGTTCGACCATCAATATGGAACCCTTTACTACACTTTTTATGGACACGAAAGAGCAAGAAGCGAACGGTAGCGGACCAGCGGAGGTTATTCCTCTCTCGTAAGTGGCATCTTTTACGTACTGTTGTTGCGTAGGTGTGGTTGACAGCTTTGGCAAATCTTAGGCATCTTGGGCCTGAAGCACTCTATGAATATGATCTCTTCTCCGTGGTTTGCCACGAGGGTCAGATAAACAATGGACATTACACCTGCTTCGCACGTTCTCATGATGAGGTGAGTCTGGTTTCTTTTTTTTCATAATTCATGGTCGGTGCCCACTCACAACTGTCCCATAGTGGTACCGATTCGATGATGACAAGTGAGCATGGTTCCCATGGCTGCTTATACTGTGTGCTGACTGAGCCGTCCTAAGGGTCACACATTCGACCCTCGGTGCCTGTCTCAATTCGCAGGCGCAAGTGTACATGTGCTTTTATGTCAAGAGGCATCTGGATTACCTACCGTACATGACACCGTCATACAAAGTCACACGGGAAGCGGAGGCCGTCAAGGAGAAGGAACGGGAACGAGAGAAAGAGGCCGCCCGCATACGGGAACTCGAGGATGCACTTTTGGCCACAGTCTGAAGGCTTCCAAATCAATCTGGATAAGGTTCCCAGTCCATTTCTGCGCTTTCAATATCAGTCGTTTCATAGTATAGATTCGTTAGTGACACCGAAGTATCGGTAGGACGGAAAAGGAGTGTGCATCGCAGATACAAGTGTTAGGTATATGAGCTGTGAGTGAAATACAGTGAGGGGTGGGAGTTTAAGACTGTGAACACCGAGGTGATACGAGGCGACGAAGACAAGGAACCAGTCCATGATGTCAGCCTGGCGCATACCAGCTAGGGAATGATGTCGTTCAGCTCTCCCTCCTTCACTCGAATCTCGACCACTTCAACCTCATAATCCATCATGGACGAATTCGTTGAAGACACCGATGAGGACACAAATCCAGACGCATTCGGCGGAGAAGTCGAGGCAACGTCTATAACCCATCAGACGATCAGTTCACATGCAGCGCATACGCATAGCGCATGGAAATGAATTAGCGAATGCAGAGTGTAGAAAAAGCAAGAAACGAACATCGATCCTTGATGTATGGTGGAACAAAGAGATCCTACCACATGGTGAGACACATCAGCACGCCGTGAGATCGACAATGCGGCTCCGTGACGGACCTGATTCCACACAAACCCCTGGCTCTTCTGAATGGTCAAGATAGGTCGAAGAGTGAACATCGACTGGCGACGCTTCCTCCGGTGCTGCCTCTTGGAATTCTCATGCTCAGGATCAATGGCACGCTGCTTTCCCTTGACGTCCTTCTTGTAGTCCGCTATCTTTTCCGAGGAGACGGCCTCATCACCCTCGTCAATCACCATGTCGCCGTCGACCCGAGGTGCTTGCTTTTCACTCTCGTGTGCGTGATGGTCACCCTCAGATGAGTCACTGCCATGATGAACGATCCTGCCATAGTCCTCTTCATCCTCAGAGCATGAGTTGTCCTCTGACCCGCTTTCGCTGAAGTCATCATCGTACGGTATCTGCTCGTAACAAGCCCATGTTATGGGAGACGGCGCTCGTCCGATCCTGCGGCGGAAGTATTCACTGTTGCTCATAGTAGTAATCGGCGTCGAAGGTGCAGAGCTTGCACGCGATGATGGTGGTCAAAGTAAAAGTTGCGTACAGGGCATGAGGCCTCGGCGTTGAGTCGCGACCTCCCTGTTTAGGTAACCCCTCCTAAAGTCATGTCTATTCAAGTTATCACACTTGAGCCACTTCTGCAATGTCCTGGAGGTCAATCCACCTTATGCAAGACTTTCCCCGTATCACACATGAGACCGCGCCAGGCTAGGATACATATACGACAACAGAACCAGGAGGACGAGGATCGCTCCGCCACCTAACATTACAATTATAGCCAACAGAACAAGACCAAACTCCAATGTATCTACTACATAACTCCCCCAACTGAACCCGCCTTCGTCCAACCCAACAGATCGTTATCGTAGTGTAGTAGAGATAAGTGGCGCATTTTAATGCCTACTGTTTGTATATACCGGGAAACACCGCGTCTTAGCACCCGTTTGCTTGTGGCGGTGTACAAATGCTGATTTCATCATCATCATCATGGAGGTCAATCCAAAGGTGGTTCTACGTAATGGTAATCATATATCACTACTACTCGTCAAGGAGGTCAGGCCTGTCGTCCCAAAATTTGTCCCCAATGATATCACAATGCAACAGTTCTACACTTGTTTGAGTCTTTGTTTTCTTAGCTGCATTTCTTCCTTGTGCATCTTCAGACTGGAATCTTTGACTTGTCTCCATAGAGACCTAAGCGATCATATTGAGCCGACATCATTCCGTGGCCGTCTTAAGAGCATTCACCTTTTCTCGAACGAGAACGCTGCCTTTCCTGTATCTGGCCGAAATTGTATTGTAATTTATACCAAAACGTGAAAAAAGCATCTCATGCTTGCTGCTGGAGACGGTGCCCTGAAACGACAGACGATCAGTCAAAAGTAGGGTAAAAGAATGTGGATATTACTCTAAGTGTCGCGTGCGCTTGCGTAGTTGTCTCGCCGCCTTGCATGACAAGTGCCCAGAATATGGTGTTGTATAAGTTATTGATATGTGCTTCATGCTGTACATCAGTTTGATTCAGCCGTAACCGTCCGAAACGGCGAATGATCGACTTACTGTCTGCTTGCCTCCATGCGAAATAATCCCTAATCTCACGAGGAGAAGGGTACATAGCTATCCGACCATCGAAAGAAGGCGGGTACTTTAGCGGTGTATCTGGAAGATATCTGGACCAGTGATAGACATATGAAGACGTGAAGAGCGATGTAACGGTGCTAAGAATTTTAGCCTGCCGACGATTATACAACGTGGTTGATTTGCGGAAGAGGAAACTGGATGTGGAACAGATTAGCGATCGCACAACGGGCGTTCAGTGCAACCGACCTGAACTCGTCTGACTCTCCGAACGCCAGAACTATGTCTTGGTATTCATTCATGACATCGCGTGCGGCGTGATCCATCAGCTGCAGAGCACGCTCATCGTTTGGTTTGGCAAAATCATGATTCTCTGACAGTCTTGTGATGTACATTGATGACACACATTGAAAGGCGATACGAATCATGACTACTGACCGATGAAATGCATGCCCGTCAAGGCGTAGAACCATGAAGGTGCCTGGCAACAGAGGGTCAGGCAGTTCAAACGTCTTGACATACTCGAATCGGGAGCCAGCCATGTATGTTCTTCAAGAGTAGATATTTCGTCAACAATTTCCCTGCTAGACAAAAGTCAAAGTCGGTGCCTTGATCCTCTTGTCACGAGCTTTGTCGTAAGCCTTTCAAGTTTCCAGATCACCATTGAAGATGTTTCACAAGGGTTCTATGCACTTGTTCATTGATTTTGACTTGGTTCCGGCCCTAAACCATAGGTCTTTACGATCAGAATGAGTGAGATCTGTGTAATCTTAGTCTCCCAAAGGCAAAGCTTCGAAGGCTCCGTATCTGACGGTGTACCGCTCACTCATAGAAATCGGAATCTATGAAATGCTTTCGAACTTAGGTCAAAGTTCTCAGTCCTCCGACTTCGTTTGCGTAATATCGTATGTCATACATATAAGACAATCATCTATTATAGACCTTACATCGATCCTCGTAAAACTAATAGGCTCACTTTATGGGATTATTCATTCGTCCTTTTCTTGTGTCTGCTTATGCATGGACCATTATGACGATGCTCCTGGTAGCTACAAGAGTATGTAGACGTCGTTCTTTTCGCTTGCATGCACCTCGGCCATATCTGATCATGTGTCTCATGTATATCTAGTATAGGTCTAGGTATGTTCATTGATATTATCTTCAATTCGTCCGAGAAGTTGCAGTATTATTCCTGACCATCCTCTCAAATTAGTCAGCCATCTATGCAAGCCAACCTCAGAGAGTGGACAAGCTTATTAGTTAGCCAAGCTCTCGCTTGCATTGAAGGTCAGTTCACAGACGCGGTTGAAGATCATCTGCCTGACTTCTCAAAATACGTCCATGGTATCATTGCGCCGAACTTGGACCGCTGTGCCGCAGTTCTTGCGTAATCTCTGGATATGTGGTCCATGTATTATGAAGAGCTCTACTCTTCCTACTGACTCTGGCATCGAACAAGAATTTCTTACCCATATTACAACCACGTTCACCTCCCTTCTTTCCGCTGCCGTGCTAGTAAGCGTTTTGCTCATCTTACTCTTCATTAAGCTTAATAAATGAAGCTTTCATACTCCGTCCTATAAACCGTTACAGAAGTTTACTCTCTGGATGATCGAGGGTATCGCTGTTCCTATCTTTGGAGTAGTTCTCTGTTTCGAGGATATGCAAGCATCACTGCCCTTTCAGGTGGGTATCTTTCCGCCACTAAACAGTAAACAAAGGCCGACACAAATATAGATTTGGACTTTAAACCTGTCAACATCACTCATCCGTCACACCCTTCAATTTGTTCCTGAGCTGTATTTTCACTGCACGCTCAGACCGCCGACTACGGTCCCTTTTCAGCGGCCGCTGGGCCTTATTTCGTTGATGCCACTCTTGAGCCAAACATAGCTCGTGCATCATCTCGGCCTGGATGACTCCCGTGTTTATATTGCCGTATATGACCAAGGTTCCCCAAAGACAAATTCAAACCGGAGTACTCAGCATGCACTGATTTCGAGGACGTTAACTGGCGCAGAGGATGAGACGAGAGCCTCCAGTCTTACGTGGCCGTTGTTTAGTGACTCCATTTCTTGAGTATATGATAGCCGTTCCGACAACCAGGCGTGATGCTAATGCACGAACTTTTAGCCGACATTCCCGCAACGTCGCCGGCCATCGAGCTCTATCCCTGCGGTCTGATTGGAAAAACACACAGGCCCTCAAGCATTCTTCGTCTTCTAAAACTTCCGCGAAAGGCAGCGGAACTGAACCAGAATAATCTCCATCTTGGTGCATTAGTCATGGCTCCTCGACCCTTTTACTCCTGCAGCAAGTTGCCCTCTGGCAGTACGTTTCTGCGAACTCTACTTTGCGTATAAACGTGGAGAAGATGTGGAACTCGTTGGAGCCCCCTTGACGCGGTTGCTGCAGCAGACGAAGAAACCCGTCATTGGGGAGCCGCTTGGAATGAAGGACGAGAGAGCCTCGCTTATAAACGAGTCCATAATTGATGCGGATATTGCTCAGGATTACGAAAACCGCACCTGAGGTTGTGTACATAGACTCTATCACGTCTATTCGCCACATGGAAGCTTGTCACTCTCGGTTATTGACGATGATCTAATTGAAGGCTCGGAGCACAGGTTATCGCGTCAGATGAGATTTTATCACTCCTAGACCAGCAGAAAGTCGCGGATTTGATGTCGTTTATGCATGATATTGCAACGACTATGATCCGGAGAACGCTATATGCATGTGCCATCTAGGTACCGACGTTCGTTCGGCCTCGCTATAATGGCATCTACACATAATATTTAAGATTCGGTTGGGATCTTGTGATGGAACTCCAAACGCCACCGTTTGTCCTTCCTATCTCTCGTATTACGTGCCACAACAACAGCAGTATCGTATTCTCTTCTAGCATCCGTCCTCCTTTGCTCCCATGCAACTGTTTGTTCTCATCTGGGGTCTCCACCTTGCTATGAAATTAATCGATGGTTAAGCTTGACTCTGTTCTTTGTTTTCCATGGAAGGATTGATACGAGAACATATAAATGTATCATCTAGTGTTTATTGATGAAGCCCGTCACGAGCTTCTTAAATCCATCCGGTCTAAGGCAATCATCAGATTTGGATCAGTAACCAGGAGAGATTTGATCATACCTTTCGGCATGGACTGCGGATGTGTTTATTCAGTGATAGCACCGGGGTGTGGCTAATTAACGTACCCCAATGTCCAGCATCTAATGTCTCTAGGACCATGTTGGGAAAGAATTGTTTTGCTATGGGAATATTTCGGTCATTGATGTATCTACACCACGAATAATGAACATGAATCAAGCAATCACAGAACTTTGAGAATTTAGATACCTGCTTTTCGTCCCCTTGATGAATAAAGTGTTACCCTCCCAAACACGTTCGCCTGGTTCATACGGAAATGACCCCAGGTCGGGAATACTATCTCCGATGATTTGTAGAGGGATCCGGAAGTGAAGTGGCACGCCATGTCCCCCTGAGTCAGTTAGATTGGTCAGGAGAAACGCACGTGTCATTGGATCCTTCGGAAGAAGTCAGTATCGGTGCTCGCTGAGTTCATCCGATGCTACCTTCTCATATGGCGTCAATATCTCCTGGGCTTCTTTGCGAGTGGTCACTTTGCTATCTTCAATCTTCTTCATTGCCTCCACATATCCAGTGAACTCCCGCGACAGCGGACCCCTCGAGGGTGCGATATCAGCTACGATCAAATGCCTGAGTAAACTCTGAGGTAGCTCTGGGTTGAGGGCGCACGCCATGGCCACCTTTCCGCCCCTAACATTGACGTAAGTTTGAGAACCAGGAACTCAACATCTGAATAGACACACATTGAGTGTCCGAGGAGAGAGATGTTAGTTAATGAATGTACACGGCAGAAGTGCAGCACGTCTTCTGCCATTGCGGCATAATTCATAGGTTCTGCATGGGGTGATGTGCCGTGATTGCGAAGATCCTTATTGATACATGACAGTTGTATTTATTTTCAGTTGCGGCCCGATAGACTTACCAATGAGTATACGGGTCTGTCCAAATCTCTGCTGAATGCTTTTGAGAGCGATAACCAATTCCTCTTCATGCCGCTAACGTCCAGCTCGTGAGATTGGAAAAGTTGGGTTATACAATCACATCACCAAACGTACAACAAGCCATGAAGAATTACTAGTGGGCGTTCATTCTCATTCCCATCTGGCGGCACAAACTTGTCGTAGTGAAGGGACACATGTGCACCCCGAGTCGCCGTTGATGACAGTCGAGTCAACGAAATTCCTGAGACTTGTGGAGTTATATCCGCCGAAAATATTCGGGTATTGGCGGAGACAAGGGTCCTTTTCATACGCACGTATGGCGAGGCAGGCCTACGCATTGTATGTATGGTAATGACACTTTAGACCGTGCTGGACCAACTCGAGATGCATAAGTACTATGCCTAACCACGTATTCGGCACCCCTCCAAGTCGGCAGTAACGGGGCTGTCACAGATCATGTGAGTGCATATTTCACAGGCAGCTAAAGCTCAGAGCAGGACAGGTAGACGGAGATGGTCGGACTTTGTCGTCAACAGCGTACTCCGCTGGCGTGCGTGATTCCAAGGCGTGACAGCACCTGCTGTTGCCCGAGAAAAAGGGACTCCTCAACCACTCCACTTTTTACCGTCGTTCAAGCTCGAAATGAGAGCAGGAATGTGAAAATATATGTACATAAAAAGAGTGAAGAAGATTGAGTGTAGTGAATGTGAGAATCATGAGGGTGCCGACTTGGGGGGGGGGTGCCGAATACGTGGTTAGGCATAGTACTTATTACAGGCGAGTCACGCGACTGCAGGGATCACCGACACGGCAGACACGGGCCAATTGACGAAGCTCAAAGAGGCTTAACATATTGATGTAAATATGATCAATGTGTCAGCAACTTGGCTAAGCTCCCCAAGCCAATGAAATATTTTTGATGTGGGGCACCAAAGAGTAAGAACATGTACAAAGGCTTCACACAGCAGACATGGCCCAATTGGTGAGGGTAAAAGGGACATAAAATATTGGTTGAAATATGGTCAATATGTCAAAGAATTTGTGAGGGTTGCAGGGCTGCTGAATTTGCCTTACAATCTTATGCTCTGATTGGCCTAGCAGCTAACTTTTGAATGGATTTGTGTTTTTGACTGTATGAGTCTCACAGCTTGTTCTAGAACAGAGATGAATAAATACTCAGTCTCATGTTATACAAGTACTTTATAGAATTGCTAACCTAGAACAGAGATGAATAAATACTACTCTATGTCAGTAAAAGTAGTATACTTTAGAATTAACTCTACTCACCTCAGTCTCACATTATATGAGTACTGAGATGTGTCAATGAAAACTTTGCATGCATACTGTACTGATTATATAAGTGTTGGAAATTCCAGTTTCTATGCTCAGTACATACAGATCACATAATCTAATGTAGTACTTTACCTGTTCATACATATCTGATTTGATATGTGTTTGCTGGTGGAGACCAGGTGAAACATGGTCTATTCTTCCTCTGTTGTGTGGTCCCAGCTAAATTACAACACAAACACATCTTGGATAGTGACTGGCACCATTGCTAGAGTACATCAAGACCATCAAATGTCAGATCTTGACTGTTCCAAGCCCTGTCAGTATATGCAGAAGACCTCACTGTTCAAGAGGTAGCCCACAGACTACCTGTTCTGTGACTACTCTCAGCTGTGATAAAGGCTTGAGCAGCAAGGTTTGTGCTGACAGCCAGTCCAACTGAGACCATCAGCCATAGCATGGTGATGAGTTCCGTAGCCGCCTGGGCCCCGAATCGTGATTTCAGGAGCTTTCTAATCCCCCAACCGACCATCCTAAGACTCTTCTACAGCCTACGACAGGTGGGATAGGTTCCTATAATATTCCTAGTGCCTCCTTTCCTTCCTAAACCCTTCTAACAACCTATGAAGTCCTGCGAAGTCACACGAGGTGCTACAAGGTTTCTAACGCTAGCCACAAAGTCCCTAACTCCTGCTAAGTCCACTATCGGACACTGCCGGCCCTCTCATACTGTTCTATTGGATCTAGGTCCCAGCTACTATGTCACACATCCCGGGCTTAGCTAAGAAGTCTTAGCTAAGTCTCTCCTAGCTCTTGTGATTGCAGCTACCTCCGATAGGCTCCGAAACGGTCCGAAGTCCCAGAGGCTGGACTTAGAAAGCCTTGCGCACCCCATGGGCCTCGATCCTATGCCATAAGGTTCTCCTATGGCGCATCCATATGATCCTCTGCCCAGTTAGGACACCTCCTACCCTGATTAGGCCAAGTCCTGCTGCTAGAAAACTTCGTACGCTCTTAGCCCACTAAGATAGTTGATCACGGTGCATGGCTGCTCTCGGATAGTCATCCCGCCCTCGTGAATGAACTTGGTCACCTTTCTACCGTACATAGTTCCCCTGTTTCAGTTCCTATTTAGTTCCTATCCTCCTCGTGTTCACTTCGGAGCCCATGCGCTGTAGTACACATTTCAGACTCGTAAGGATCACTTCGCGCAAGAATAGTTCACCTCACGCTCCCCTATTTAGTCAGAGGTAGTTTACTATGTACGAGAGAGACCCCTCAGTGCACACTTCTCCCTTTGGAATACCAGTTCTCCTGTAGCTCCGATCTTAGGAAAGTGCCATGAGTACAACCTTAGAAACGGTCCTAAGGCCCCTAAGTCTCCACCCTAGCTCCGTTTCAGTACCTTTGAACTACGTCTACGCTCACAATATATCTACAAATCACGTCTACGCTTCCTGAACTACGCACTACGATCCATGAAGTCGCCATGACTTCGCACTCTTCAGCACATCTCATAGCACCTATCCGGTGGGCCTCCGCCTTAGTTATACCCTTAGGCTCACGTTGCGTTATCCCTATGTCCTATGAATAGCCCTACGACTCTCTGATAGCCTTCATTTTAGGCTATAGTACATCCCCCTATGTCTGCGAACCACCCGACCTATGCCTCGAAGTCATCAGACACTTCGAAACTTCCAGCGATCTCGTCCTCCCATCCTTATTCCAAGTATTAGCCCTCCGAACCATCCGACCTTTTCTACAGGTCTCCTACGCTAGCCAAATCTCGCCCACCTCACTCTAACAAGCCTCAAAGCCTTATGCCCTTTAGCTAACTCTAGTTAAAAACTTTGCAGCAGTCTCGTACCATTGGCCAATTGATTGAAGCTATATTCCGTTGGCTTATTGCTCCCTAACTCCATACAGCCTATGAAGTCAGCTCGTGCGCTTTAGCTAAAAACTTCGAAGGATTTCGCAGAACTTCGAAGGACTGTGCGCACTTCGGAGGGCCTCGCAAGGCCTTAGGGATTGTCTAGCACTTAGGAACAAAATCCTGTTGCGCAGGACCCTTCTACGCCTGTAAGTGACTACTGATGATGGTGAGTCATTGAGTAGTCAGATGTGAGGTGTATATGAGGAGTCAGCCTGGCTGATGATGAGTATACACCTAAGTCTTCAACCGGTGATATGACCTAGGGGACCCTGGTACCTAGGGAGTGCTCTGCAATGTGGCTGAGAGGTAGTGTGTGAACTGTGGAGATGTGAGGGGAGGAGCTACAACCTGTATGATACCGGTGATAGGCACCAGGCACTTCTAGGCCCCGTGGAGCGCCCGCACTCGACCCTAGGACCTTAGTCATGGCTTCGATGCCACTCGACGCATCCGATACAGCCCAAAAAGCCACTGTGGGACTCTCCAATAGCCTCGAATCACGCCACCGCCACTCCGCCAGTTCCGGTCCGATGTTCCGGTGCACTGGTCCCTCTACGCACAAAACACCACACGCAGTTGCCACTCAATGTCCTTGCACGTGACCGGTCTCGCCACTCCGATATCGCTCGATCTGCTACGACGCACCACTCGATGTACTCGATAATGCTACGGCCCTAGGTCTTGTCTTAGTATATTTCATGTATGTTCCTTTGTTTCAGCCTTTCTAGTGACGACAAGTAGCCACCCCCTCTACAGGCCACTCCGTAGTTCGTAGTACGCAAGTAGTTAGGATGCCACTCGTACTATGCCACTCCCGATGCACCTTACATTATAGTACAGTAGTATAAACGCGATGTATGGTGTCTCGGAACGACAGAGAAGTTTTCCCCCATCCTGCAGAGCTCAAGAAGAGCACCTTCGATTCAGTCACCTACTGTGTTCTACTGCGTCCTTCCGTCTTCGATTACGTTCGAAGAGTTGCGTCTACTATCTGCCTTCTACAGTATCTTGAAGGGTTGCGTCTCGTCCGTCTTCAACATCCGTTGAAGAAGTTGCGTTCAGTCTTACGTCCGCCTTTGAGCCACATCGAAGGGTTGCGCTAGCATCTCTCTCTAACCCAAGTCCGCCTTCTATAGTATTTCGAAGGGCTGCGTATCAGCTAAGTTCTCACATTTAAGCCTCTCCTTAGTATAGAACAGCATAGTAGCGCATCGAAGCTACATCGAGCAGTCGCAACACACACCGAAGGTCATCAAAGACCTTCATAGACGTCTCTCGACCCATTTGAGATCGGGAACCCTTTGCTGCTGACTCTCCCCTCCACACTAACTAGTTCTATAGCCTTCCAGCTTCTCTAGGTTGTACCTCGTTGGGGTTGGAGTGTTATAGTGCGCATCACCGAGAAACCTGTATGTCTTGTTTTTGTAAGTGGGAGAGTAAGGGGTCAAGGGTCCTGCACAACAGGATCTTGTTCCTAAGTGCTATATGATCCCTAAGGCCTTGCGAGGCCCTTCGAAGTGCGTGAAGTCCTTCGAGGTTCTGCGAAGTCCTTCGAAGTTTTAGCTAAAGCGCACAAGCTGACTTCGTAGGCTGTATAGGGTTTAGGGAGCAATAAGCTAATAGACTATAGTTTCAACTAAGCGGCAGAGGGTACGAGACTGCTGCAAAGTCTTTAGCTAGAGTTAGCTAAAGGGCATAAGGCTTAGAGGTTTGTTAGAACGAGGTGGGCGAGATTTGGCTAACATAGGAGACCTGTAGAAGAGGTCAGATGGTTTGGAGAGCTAATACTTGAAATAGGAATGGGAGAACGAGGTTGCTGGAAGCGCTGAAGTGCCTGATGACTTCGAGGTGTAGGTCAGAGAGTTTGAGGGCGTAGGGAGATGTACTATAGCCTGAAATGAAGGCTATCAGAGAGTCGTAGGGCTATTCATAGGACGTAGGGATGACGCAACGTGAGCCTAAGGGTATAACTAAGGCGGAGGCCCACCGGATAGGTGTTATGAGATGTGCTGAAGGGTGCAAAGACATGGCGACTTTGTGGATTGTAGTGCGTAGTTCGGGAAGCGTAGACGTGATTTGTAGATATATTGTGAGCGTAGACGTAGTTCAAAGGTACTGAAACGGAGCTAGGGTGGAGACTTAGGGGCCTTAGGACCGTTTCTAAGGTTGTACTCATGGCACTTTCCTAAGATCGGAGCTACAGGAGAACTGGTATTCCAAAGGGAGAAGTGTGCACTGAGGGGTCTCTCTCGTACATAGTAAACTACCTCTGACTAAATAGGGGAGCGTGAGGTGAACTATTCTTGCGCGAAGTGATCCTTACGAGTCTGAAATGTGTACTACAGCGTATGAGCTCCGAAGTGAACACGAGGAGGATAGGAACTAAATAGGAACTGAAACAGGGGAACTATGTACGGTAGAAAGGTGACCAAGTTCATTCACGAGGGCGGGATGACTATCCGAGAGCAGCCATGCACCATGATCAACTATCTTAGTGGGCTAAGAGCGTACGAAGTTTTCTAGCAGCAGGACTTGGCCTAATCAGGGTAGGAGGTGTCCTAACTGGGCAGAGGATCATATGGATGCGCCATAGGAGAACCTTATGGCATAGGATCGAGGCCCATGGGGTGCGCAAGGCTTTCTAAGTCCAGCCTCTGGGACTTCGGACCGTTTCGGAGCCTATCGGAGGTAGCTGCAATCACAAGAGCTAGGAGAGACTTAGCTAAGACTTCTTAGCTAAGCCCGGGATGTGTGACGTAGTAGCTGGGACCTAGATCCAATAGAACAGTATGAGAGGGCCGGCAGTGTCCGATAGTGGACTTAGCAGGAGTTAGGGACTTTGTGGCTAGCGTTAGAAACCTTGTAGCACCTCGTGTGACTTCGCAGGACTTCATAGGTTGTTAGAAGGGTTTAGGAAGGAAAGGAGGCACTAGGAATATTATAGGAACCTATCCCACCTGTCGTAGGCTGTAGAAGAGTCTTAGGATGGTCGGTTGGGGGATTAGAAAGCTCCAAAAATCGTGATTTGGGGCCCAGGAGGCTACAGGACTCATCACTGGTAGCCCAACAGTCTTGAGAGAGTTGTGGGCTAGTTGTCGTCTAAGTCCTAGTGTAGTCACAAGGATATAGATGGTCTGAGAAGACCCATTGAATAGACAAAGACATTGGGGCCTAAGCCCAGTTGTAAAGTACAAATGATAATGACAGTATCAAGGTACACAGTGTAACTAAAGAGGACAAGATTGGGATACTCTGCAGTGAGCCCACCCCTTAAGTACTACAATGAGTTTAGGGCAAGTCAGCCCTCACTCCCACAGGTATCGGTACCCATGTCTACCAAGTGTCTGTGAGTCAGAGGCTCAAATGGCCTCTACTGAGAAATAGTCCATAACTAAGCAGGTGACAGTCAGCCCATCAGGAAGGGTGGTGGTAATCGTAAGTGTACACAACCTGCTAGTCCGGTATAGTGAAGAGAAGTAAAAATGTACATCTGCTGATGAGCACAGACAATGGCTGAACCAAGAAAAGGGCAACACTAGCAGGATTTGAACCTGCATCCTCTCAACTGGCCTTCTGATGCTTTAGACCATTAAGCTATAGTACTGGTGGTAGGTCTAGTACGATTTCATGCTCTGAATTTGTGTATTTTTGGTCTCCTGCCCCTTTCTCAGAATGTACTGCCGAGTTTTGGAAGTCCAAATGTTGTAACAAGGACCGAGGGCTCTATTCCATCACTAGGGAGTGCCCTAACTCAGCAGGCAGGTGTGCTACATGTATCTACTCACACCTTGGCAATCCGGCCTTTCTATTCAAGAAGAACAATGGGATTTCTGATGATAGAAGGTCTGCCTGACACTCTGAAAGTCCTGTTGAAGAGAAGTGGTCCCTCACGCTCTAGAATGCACACCAGCAGCCTCCCCTAGCATCCTCCTGACCTTTGACAGGTCTGGGCCTTTGATTGCGATCAATTGAGAAAAGGCACTTTGGTTTTCAGTTTTCGGTCCTCAGTTCTGGTTCTCAGTCTCTCGGTTCGGAGTTCTGGCCTCTTGTTTATGACATCCATATGATCCCTTGGTATTGCCTAGACCCCCTACGCATTGGCTTGACAGTTCAGCACTCCTAGGTCCCTGTTCCTCTCAAGGTCTGGTTAGATAGCCCATCTTCCATATGATGATCTTTAGATAAGCATCCCTCACCCTGTGCCATTCCCCAGTAACCTTTCTACTGCATTCAGAGTTCCTGTTTCATGTCCTACTTCAGTTGAGTTCCCCATATGGTACACTGATCAGATCCTAGATTTTACGATTTTCAGTTTGTTTTCAGTTTCTTCAGTTTTATTTTGCGTAAGATACTTTGACACCACAGACCCCTTATGTAGTCTCCTGTACCTACCAGATGGCAGAGAAGATATGCGCTCCTGTCTTGTCTCAAAGAATCTACAGACTTGTCCCCCAGAGTTCAGATTTGGGCTTCCTGCTCTAAAGCTTCCCAACAGTTTGACAAGGTTCCCCTCCATTGCATCTACGCATTTTGTCAGCCAGCAGTCATATTATATTGTATATCGCAGCAGTCATACGTCCTCTACGTTCTACATTCCTGAAGTTGGAGTAACTTCGGTCTGAGTAACCAGCCCCCCTCCTCCTCCTCATCCAGCATGCCTCCACCCTCGTTATATCCTATAGGCACATGTTGCATACAGTTCAGTCTATCAGTTATCACCTACGCCAGCTCTATGTCTCATTCCTACATCGGCAGCCCTCAGCAGTATCCTCTCTCCCAATTATATCAGTTTTCAGTTTATTCTTCAGTCCTTGGTTTACCATCAGTTCACCTCCAGTTTTCTTCAACTCCTTTGCACCTGGCCGGCATCCTACCAGCCCGCTGCTATTGGATTAGAAGACCACGTTCCTACCTTCCTGGGACTGTTCACACCTCGGCATAAGATCCTGTCATGCAGGATTCATTGGCCTCTTACTCCTCTGCACACACTAGACTTTTAGAACCCTGACTGTGGTCTAGGTAGTTTCTCTGTCATGTTCATTCACTTACCTTTTCCTGTGGTATCTCCCATAGGTACCACACCGCTTTAGCTCTTCCTACTCATTAGGACACATCAGACCTACTCTCTAGGTTCATCCCTCTGTACAGGACTCCCTAGGTCATATCACCAGTCAAACCTAACACTTGTTAGGTGGATGTGGGTACAAACCACTGAAGGCTTCAAACTCCCTCTGGATATAAACCACTTAAGGCTTCAAACTCTCCAGTTTCATCACTGCACCATTACCACCTTGTAACACTTTGCTGCTGACTTCTCCTTGCACCTAACACAGTTCTATAGTTTCTCTAGCTTCTCTAGGTCATACCCAGTAGAGGTTGAAGTGCTATAGTACAGTGACTCACAAAACCATTGCAATGTTTGCCACTTTCTGACTGTTTGGCCTATATCTCAGCAACCAGATGTATGTATCACTGCTATTATCAACCATGTCTGACTCTCACTTACTCTAAGGCACACCACTTGCACAGGCCAGTATTGAAGATGCACTGATAGATCTGGTATGTCTCTGTGCCCTGAGATCACATATTTTCAGTCTCCTGCACCCTTCTCAGCTGTACTGGCAAGCATCAGAGGTTCAAATGTCATAACAAGAACTGAGAATCTCACTCTGCTGCTGGGGGATGACCTCATTCAGTGAACAGGTGTGCTACATGTGTCTGATCATACTCTGGCCATCCAGCCTTTCTATTTAGAATGAACAATGGGATTTCTGATAATAGAAGTCTTGCATGGTACTCCAGAAGCTCTGCTGTAAGGGAGTGGTCCCTTGCATTCTAAAATACACACCAGCAGTCTCCTCTAGCATCCCTCTTAACACCCCATGAGTCTAGGTCTTTGGTCAAGAGAAGTGGAGCAGAAGCCCTTCAGTTTTTGGTCTTTGATTCTTGATTTTGGCTTTGGTCACCTGGTCCAGAGTCCCGGTGATGAGTCCTATAGTCCCCTGGGCTCTAAATCGTGACTTCAGAGACTTTCTAATCCCCTCACAGGTCATCCTGTGACTCTCCTATAGCCTACAACATTTGAGATATGCTCCTAAGGCACCCTTTGCATTCTAAGTCCTTCTAAAGCCCTACAAAGTCACATGAAGTACTACAAAGCTTCTAACTCTAGCTACAAAGTCTCTAACCCCTACTAAATCCACTATTGGACACTGCCAGCCCTCCTATATTGTCCTATTTGGTCCAGATCTCATCTCCTATGTCATCTATCTCAGGCCTAACTAGAAAATCTTAGCTGAATCTCTTCAATCTCTTGTGGTTATAAACATCTCTGATAGTCTTCAAAATGGTCCAAAGTTCTGAAGTCTGGACTTAGAAAGCCTCATGCACTCCCTGGGTCTTGATCCTATGTCATAAGATCCTTCTATGATATGCTCATATGATCCCTTACTCATTTAGGACACCTCCTACTCTGATTTGGCCAAGTCCCACTGATAGAAACTTCATGCACCCTTAGCACACTATAATAGCTGATCACTGTGCATGCCTGCTCTCCAATAATCATCCTGCCCTCATGTTTGATCTTGAAAACATTTCTACTGTATGCAGTTTCCCTGTTTCAGTACCTAATTGATTCCTATCCTCCTTATGGTCACTTCAGAGTTTGCATGTGTTTAGTATACATTTCAGACTTGTAGATACCACTTTGTGTAAGATAGTTCATCTCACCTTCTTCTATTTAGTTGGATGTATCCTACAATGTATGACAGAGACCCTGATGGAAGGATGAACCTAGGGAGTAGGTCCAACATGTCTGAAGATAGAAGAGCTAAAGCGGTGTGGTATCTATGGGGGATACCAGAGGAAAGAGTGGGCAAATGAACATGACAGAGAAACCACCTAGACCACAGTCAGGGTCCTAGAAGTCTAATATGTGCAGAGGAGTAAGGGGCCAATGAGTCCTGCATGACAGGATCTTATGCCAAAGTGTGGATAGTCCCAAAGAGATAAGAACATACAGTAGTCTTCTAGTCCAGCAAGCTGGTAGAATACTGGCCAGGTGCAAAGGAGTCGAAGGAAACTGAGGGCGAACCAATGGTAAATCAAAAACCGAAGGATAACCGAGAACTGATATAATCAAGAGAGGAGATGCTGCTGGGGGATACTGGCATAGAGATGAAGCATAGAGCTGGCATAGATGATAACTGATAGACTGAAATATATGCAACGCGTCCATATAGGGTATAATGAGAGCGGAGGCACGCCAGATAAGGGGGAGGAGAGGTGCTGGATACTCAGACCAAAGTTACTCCAACTTCAAGAACATAGGACGTAGGAGAATATAGGACTGCTGCGATGTGTGATGTAGTATTGACTGCTGGCTGATAATATGCATAGAGACAATAAAGGGGAACCTTGTCAGACTGTTAGAAAGCCTTAGAACAGAGGAAACCCAAATCTGAACTTTGGGGGACAAGTCTGTAGATTCTCTGAAATAAAATGAGGGCATGTATTTTCACTGCCATCTGGTAGGTACAGGAGACTACATAAGGGGTCTGTTGATGAGTTCTATGGCCTCCTGGGCTCTGAATTGTGATTTTAAGAGGTTTCTAACCCTCTCACAGCCCATTCTACAGCTCTCCTATAATCTATGACATTGGAGATAGGTCTCTAAGACGTTTCTAACACATCTTTCACATTCTAAACCCTTCCAACCTTCTACGAAGTCCTGTGAGGTTGCGCAAAGTGCTACAAAGTTCCTCACTCTTGCTAAGTCCACTATCAGACACTGCTGGCCCTCTCATATTGTTCTATTGGGTCCAGGTCCCAGCTACTATGTCATCCATCCTGGGTTTAGCTAAGAAGGCTTAGCTAAGTCTCTTCAATCTTTTGTGATTGCAGGCACCTCTGATAGTCTCTGAAACGGTCTGAAGTTCTGAAGGCTGGACTTAGGAAGCCTTGCGTACCCCCTGGATCTCAATTCTACGTCATAAGGTCCTTCTATGACACACTCATATGATCCCCTACCTATTTAGAACATCTCCTACCCCGATTTGGACAAGTCCCACTGGTAGAAACTTTGTACGCCTTTAGCCCACTATGATAGTTGATCACTGTGTATGGCCACTGTCTGATAACCATCCTGCCCTCATAGGTGATCTTGGCCACCTTTTTACTGTACAAAGTTCCCCTGTTTCAGTTCCTATTTAGTTCCTATCCTTCTCATGGTCACTTTGGAGTCCACATGCATTTAGTACACATTTTGGACTTGCAGAGACCACTTCACATAAGATAGTTCACCTCACCCTCTCCTATTTAGCCAGATGTAGTCTACTATGTACGAGAGACCTCTCGGTACATGCTATTCCCCCACTTGAGAATACAAGTCCCTCTGCAGCTACGATCTCACAGTGCATTGAGAATAGAAGCCTTAGGATCCATCTAAGCTTCTAAAGTCCCTCACCTACATTCAGTATCAACTCAGACAACTATGACTACACTTGTAATATAATCTACATCTATCCCTATGCCCTCAAACTATGTCCTACGCTCTACAAAGTTGCCATGACTTTGTACACTTCAGATACTCATCCAGTCCCCTATCTGGTGTGCCTCCACTCTAAAGATACCTCACAGACCCACGTTGCATTATTACCATGTTCCCCTATGTCCTATTTCTTACCCTATGATCTCTGATCCCCTTCCTACCTATCCACTACTCTTCTAAACCCTTCGAAATATGTACTATGCTCAGCAGCTTGATCATTGTCCCTCACAACCTTGTAACCTTCTACAACAGCCTATACATCCCTATATCACCTTCCAGTCCTTCTATATATGTCCTATCTTGTTTTTATTTCCCCTATCCTCCCCTATGACCATCTGAAGTCCTTCACAGTTTTAGCTAACTCTGACCCACTTGAAAGGCATTAGGAAGTCTGTTGTCCAATTTGTTACCTTTCACACTCCTATCCCACTTCCTTACATATTAACCCTCACCTCCTATCTCCTCCCTATGCTTCTATCTCCCTTCTGATCCCTTCTATGAGCTTCGTCCTACATTGCAGCACTTTGAAGCACTTTGGAGCACATCGCAAGACTTTGGAGGTCTTTGAAAGGCTTTGCATCTCTTAAGGGACATTTAGCATGCAAGAGTACATTCCTGAAGTGCAAGACCCTTGACCCCTTACCGCCTCACCTAACAAAACAAGACATACAGGCTACTCGGTATCACACAGGCAATGCTCCTCCTCCTCTACAGCTATTCACATACACCACTCACTGACCAGCCATTTCAGAGCACTCTCTAGGTACCAGGGTTACCTAGGTTGTATCACCATGGTATCAACATATCTTTTGCAAAATAGAACTGAAGAAACTGAAAACAAACTGAAAATCATAAAATCTAGAAACCAATGATATGACCTAGGGGACCCTGGTACCTAGGGAGTGCTCCGCAACGTGGCTGAGAGGTAGTGTGTGAACTGTGGGGATGTGAGGGTAGGAGCTACAACCTGTATGATACCGGGAAACCTGTATGTCTTGTTTTTGTAAGTGGGGGAGTAAGGGGTCAAGGGTCCTGCACAACAGGCTCTTGTTCCTAAGTGCTATACAATCCCTAAGGCCTTGCGAGGCCTTCCAAAGTACGCGAAGTCCTTCGAGGTTCTGCGAAGTCCTTCGAAGTTTTAGCTAAACCGCACGAGCTGACTTCGTAGGTGCTGCAAAGTCTTTTAGCTAGAGTTAGCTAAAGGGTATAAGGCTTAGAGGCTTGTTAGGATGAGGTGGGCGAGGTTTGACTAGCGTAGGAGACCTGTAGGAGAGGTCAGATGGTTCGAAGAGCTAATACTTGGAATAGGAGTGGGAGAACGAGGTTGCTGGAAGCTCCGAAGTGTCTGATGACTTCGAGGTGTAGGTTGGAGAGTTCGAGGGCAGAGGGGGATGTACTATAGCTTGAAATGAAGGCTGTGGGAGAGTCGTAGGGTTATTCGTAGGATGTAGGGATGACGCAACGTGAGCCTAAGGGTATAACTAAGGTGGAGGCCCACCGGATAGGTGTTATGAGATGTGCTGAAGAGTGCGAAGTCATGGTGACCTCATGGATTGTAGTGCGTAGTTCGGGAAGTGTAGACGTGGTTTGTAGATATATTGCAAGCGTAGACGTAGTTCAAAGAAACAGAAACAGAGCTGGGGTGGAGACTTAGGGGCTTAGGACCGTTCCTAAGGTTGTACTCGCGGCACTCCTCTGAGATCGAAGCTACAGGGGAACTTGTATTCCAAAGAGAGAAGCGTGCACTGAGGGGTCTCTCTCATACATAGTAAACTACCTCTGACTAAATAAGGGAGCGTGAGGTGAACTATTCTTGCGCGAAGTGATCCTTGCACCTCCGAAATGTGTACTACAGCGCATGGGCTCTGAAGTGAACACGAGGAGGATAGGAACTAAATAGGAACTGAAACAGGGGAACTACGTACGGTAGAAAGGTGACCAAGTTCATTCACGAGGGCGGGACAACTATCCGAGAGCAGCCATACGCCGTGATCAACTATCTTAGTGGGCTAAGAGCGTACAAAGTTCTTAGCAGCGGGACTTGGCCTAATCAGGGTAGGAGGTGTCCTAACTGGGTGGAGGATCATATGGATATGCCATAGGAGGACCTTATGGCATAGGGTTGAGACCCATGGGGTGCACAAGGCTTCCTAAGTCCAGCTTCCGGAACTTTGGACCATTTTGGTGATGTGCACTATAACACTCCAACCCCAACTGGGTACGACCTAGAGAAGCTGGAAGGCTATAGAACTAATTAGTGTGGAGGGGAGAGTCAGCAGCAAAGGGTTCCCGATCTCAAATGGGTCGAGAGACGTCTACGAAGGTCTTCGACGACCCTCTACGTGTGTTGCGACTGCTCGACGTAGCTTTGATGCGCTACTATGCTGTACTATACTAGGGAGAGGCTTAAACATGAGAACTTAGCTGATACGCAGCCCTTCAAAATACTGTAGAAGGCGGACTTGGGTTAGAGAGAGATGCTAGTGCAACCCTTCAATGTGGCTCGAAGGCGGACGTAAGACTGAATGCAACTTCTTCAACGGATGTTGAAGACGGACGAGACGCAACCCTTCAAGATACTGTAGAAGGCAGATAGTAGATGCAACTCTTCGAACGTAATCGAAGACGGAAGGACGCAGTAGAACACAGTAGGTGACTGAATCGAAGGTGCTCTTCTTGAGCTCTGCAGGATAGGGGAAAACTTCTCTGTTGTTCCGAGACACCATACCTCGTGTTTATACTACTGTACTATAATGTAAGGCGCATCGGGAGTGGCATAGTACGAGTGGCATCCTAACTACTTGCGTACTACAAACTACGGAGTGGCATGAAATATACTAAGACAAGACCTGGGGCCATAGCATTATCGAGTACATCGAGTGGCGCGTCGTAGCAGATCAAGCGATATCGGAGTGGCGAGACCGGTCACGTGCGAGGACATTGAGTGGCAACTGCGTGTGGCGTATTGTGCGTAGAGGGACCGGTGATACGACCTAGGGGACCCTGGTACCTAGGGAGTGCTCCGCAACGTGGCTGTGGGGTAGTGTGATAACTGTGAGGGTGTGAGGGTAGGAGCTACAACCTGTATGATACCGGGAAACCTGTATGTCTTGTTTTTGTAAGTAGGGGAGTAAGGGGTCAAGGGTCCTGCACAACAGGATCTTGTTCCTAAGTGCTATACTATCCCTAAGGCCTTGCGAGGCCCTCCGAAGTACACAAAGTTCTTCGAGATTTTGCAAAGTCCTTCGAAGTTTTAGCTAAATCGCACGAGCTGACTTCGTAGATGCTGCGAAGTCCTTTTAGCTAGAGTTAGCTAAAGGGCGTAAGGTTTAGAGGTTTGTTAGAGCGAGGTGGGCGAGGTTTGGCTAGCGTAGGAGACCTGTAGGAGAGGTCAGAGAGTTCGAGGGCGTAGGGAGATGTACTATAGCCTGAAACTAAGGCTATGGGAGAGTCGTAGGGCTATTCGTAGGACGTAGGGATGACGCAACGTGAGCCTAAGGGTATAACTAAGGCGGAGGCCCACCGGGTAGATGCTATATGAGGTGTCGAAAGGTGCGAAGTCACGGCGACTTCGTGGATCGTAGTGCGTAGTTCGGGAAGCGTAGACGTGGTTCGTAGATATATCGCGATCGTAGACGTAGTTCAAAGGTACTGAAACGAAGCTGGGGTGGAGACTTAGGGACCTTAGAACCATTCCTAAGGCTGTACTCGCGGCGCTTTCCTGAGATCGGAGCTACAGGGGAACTGGTATTCCAAAGAGAGAAGCGTCCACTGAGGGGTCTCTGTCTTACATAGTAAACTACCTCTGACTAAATAGGGGAACGTGAGGTGAACTAATCTTGCGCGAAGCGATCCTTATGAGTCCGAAATGTGTACTAAAGCGCATGGACTCCGAAGTGAACACGAGGAGGATAGGAACTAATTAGGAACTGAAACAGGGGAACTACGTACGGTAGAAAGGTGACCAAGTTCATTCACGAGGGCGGGATGACTATCCGAGAGCGGCCATGCACCGTGATCACCTATCTTAGTGGGCTAAGAGCGCACGAAGTTCTTAGCAGCGGGACTTGGCCTAATCGGGGCAGGAGGTGTCCTAACTGGGTGGAGGGTCATATGGGTACGCCCTAGGATGACCTTATGGCATAGGATCAAGACCCATGGGGGTGCACAAGGCTTCCTAAGTCCAACTTCCGGAACTTCGGACCGTTTCGGAGCCTATCGGAGGTAGCTGCAATCACAAGAGCTAGGAGAGACTTAGCTAAGACTTCTTAGCTAAGCCCGGGATGAGTGACATAGTAGATAGGACCTAGATCCAATGGAACAGCATGGGAGGGCCAGCAGTGTCCGATAGTGGACTTAGCAGGAGTTAGGGACTTCACGTCTAGCATTCGAAATCTTGTAGCACCTCGTGTGACTTCGCAAGACTTCGTAGGGTGTTAGGAGGGTTTAGGAAGGAGAGGGGGCGTTAGGAATATTATAGGAACCTATCTCTCCTGTCGTAGGCTGTAGGAGAGTCTTAGAGTGGTCGGTTGGGGGATTAGAAAGCTCCTAATAATCGCGATTCGGGGCCCAGGAGGCTACGGGACTCATCACCTCCTCTCTATTGAAATCCTGACTGTCCTCAGTCAGTGTGCGCGACCGTGGGAATTTGTAGCCTATCGCGTCTGATCTGCGAAGCGGGCGATATCCTGATAGAAGCTAATCGTGGGTGCCTCTTATCTTTTCCTCCTCCTCCCCTTTTGCCTTTCCCTTCCCCATCATGTTCGACGATATGGACTCTGATGGTGTTGGCCTAGTTCACAGCGATGTCCTGGCGCTCCTCGATTCTCGTCCGGAGGGCGTAGCGGAGGCCGAAGATTACCTGCGGTGGGCGAGGAACTTAGGACGTCATGTGGTATGTACCCTCCTCGATTGCTCGCTACATTGTCTTCACTGCGTTATAGGGTAACTGGTGGGTCCTGTCCCAGGCTTCGAACGCTCCTGCCGATCCTACCTTAGAGGCCGCCATTGTCGAAGGTTTGATGGCGATCCTCCCTCTCGTGGACTCGTCGTGGATCTCGTGGGCCCACACCGGCTTTCCTCAGTTTGCTGCTATGCTTCAAGAGCGAGACGCACAGCGCGAACTTGCCCGCGCGACCGAACGACTTCGTGTGAAGGCGGTCGAGCGCGCTGCGCTTGAACGCGCTGCCCAACTTGCGGCTTCGTCTTCTGCTCCCTCGCCGGCCCCTAGTCGTACCTCATCGCGCACTCGTCGTCCCTCAGCTCGGGCCAAGGCAGCAGCTTCTACTCGCGCGGCTTCCCAGGCCAGCTCCATCATGGCCTCCGTTTCTAGCGGCCAAGTCGGCGAACTCGCCTCGTCCACGAGTTCGGGTGTCTTCATAGGGGTCCCTCCTACTCAGGGGAAGGACGCTGCGAAGGTGAAGGCTCCTCCGACGCCCGAAGCCCTGGCTAACATGGCGAAGGCGGCGGAGCATAGGCGAACTCATGCGAAGGTGAGTACGCTTCTTTTTCGTGGCTGTTCGCGACTTATTATTGCTTTCCAGTGCGATCGCTGCAGCACCTACACCACTGACTTCGAGTGCGAACTCCCCGTGGGTGCTGTGAAGTGCGGTAAGTGCCTTTGAGAGTCGCAGGGGTGTTATTGGGGCGGATTCTCTGTAGACGGTAAGAAGCGCGGAGTGCGCATTTCGAAGCACGGTAGGGCTTCTCGTGCCCTCATTATCGCGTCATTGCTGATGTTAGGGCGTCCCCTAGCTGCGGGCCAACCTCCTCAGGTGTCCCCGCCTCGCGCCCGCGAGTCCAAGAAGATGAAGTCGACCCCTGCGCCTACGATGTCGCTCGAGGCCTTGCTGGCCCTTAACGGCGCCGAGTACTTGGATGGCCTCACCCCTGCGCATCAAGCCGTTGTCGAAGGCCTCTGGTATGACCGCACGATGGCCGAAAGTCGCGCGATGCGTCTCGAAGACTACATCTCGGGGCTCTATCGTGCCGAAACCGCCCTAACCGGTCGTACGCCTGCGCCGCTCGACTTGAGCTCTCTCCCTCTTCCTCGCCGTCGCATCGCCGCCTCCTCTACTGATCCTGGTCCCTCCGGTGAGTCCGAGCAGGATGAGGAAGATGCTGAGGCTGAGGTTTAGAAGGTGGGGGGGGCTCGTAGTTCGTCGTCTCGCCCATTCCGTATCCGTCGCACCAATGTGCTGTATTCTCTCTCGTTGCGCGTCCCTTTGCTAGGGACCTTCTTCAATATGTGTACAATAGTCTGAATATAGCGGACGCAAACGTCGTCCTTGTGAAAAGGTTCCTAAGTGCGTGAAGTAACCAAACAACACAGAGATGAATTAGAAGACTTAGGGGGATAAAATGCGCTCATTTAGGCTCAGTAAATCATCATGGCCTTGAAGGGCTTAAGGCCCCTCGCGCAATCTTTGCTCCGCTCGACATTTTAGGAGCCTTTAGAACGATATCGCGACTTCGTGAGTTGAATCACTATAGTAAAAAGTAGGAGATGTTGTAAGTAAAAATTCGTAGACATTCGGGACTTCGTAGCTGTCAAAACTGAGTGGGGGCTTGTTGGGGAAAGTAAAACATGACCAAAGGGTAAGCGAAAAGTAAAATGGACGTAGCGTAATCTTAGCTAAAGTCGGGGTATCGTTGATTGCTCCTCTGATTCTTTAGTGAGCTTCGGATGGACTAGAGCCGGACTTAGGAGAGTAGGGATACGATCCTAGTTCTTCGTCATCGCCTTGGGTGGTAGTCAGCTCTAATTCGCAAAGTCGCTCCGTCGACACGTCCAAGAGTTCAGTAGGAAGTTCGAGAGCTTTTCGCGCTAAGTAGGGGATGACTCGGAAGGCTGCCGTAGGCCTGTCGAGTACCGAACCATCCAATTCGCATAGGATATAAGCACCACCTTTGTTTCTAGATACCACGAGTACTGGGCCGAGGTAGCGAGGTCGCATCTTCCAATTTAGGGACTTTTCTATCTGTGTGTTGCGAATTAGTACTAAATTGCCCTTTTCGAAGTTGAAATCGTGGATGGAGTGCTTATGCTTTTCTTGGAATCACAGAGCAGCTTGTCTTCGCGCTTCGTAGACCTTCGAATGTAGTTCCGCTACCTGAGTCACCCGCTTTTGCAATGCGATAGCTCGACGTGCGATAAGATCGATCGTGGATAGCATGGAGGACGGAGGAGGAAGGATATAGGTGGCCTCTACGACGTCCAAAGGGATAACAGGGTGGGTGCCAGTGACCGCAAAATAGGGCGAACATCCCATGCACTTTCGAGTCGTGATCCTTTCGGATCAGAAGACTGAGTACGTTGCCTGAGACCATTTAGACTCTTCGCCATCCACGGCCTTGAATAGAGCCTGCCTAACATCGAAGTGAGGCCTCTCCACCAGCCCATTGGCACGCGAATTGTATCCGCTAATTCGGATGTGTCGTAGCTGGTACTTCTTCGCTATATAGTTCATAGCTTTTACGAAGGGAGCGCCGTTGTCCGTGACTATCTCCGATAGCGCGCCCCACCTACAAACAAAGTCTTCGAAGAGCCATTCTGCCAAAGCTTTAGCCGTCTCCTTGCGAAGCATCCGAAATTCGGGATACTGGGTTAGAGAACACCGGCCTTGCACCAAGTACCTAAATCCATTAGAAGGGGGCATATGCATGGTATCTATATGAACCTTTGCGAAGATCGGAGCGGGCATAGCGACCATAGGAGGGATTAGGATCTGCCGCACTTGGCGAATCTGGCATAGGTGGCAGCTTCGAACATACCAGGCAATGTCGATATGATGGTAGGGCCATCAAAACCGCTCCGAAATCAGTGCCTTCGTAGCGTGTATTCCTCGATGCGCGACTGCATCGTGACATTCTCGGAGGATTCGTAGACAATCTGCCTGCTTTACAACTAGTTTGTGAGCTCCTTGTGGATCTTTGCGCCATAGTATGTCCTCATCGAGGAAGAATAGAAGACAGTATTTTACGAAACTTTCGTATTCTGAATCCGATAGGTTGGCAGGTCTTGCGAGGCTTCATAGGAATTTTGCTACTAAGTCAAGTCTTGCGTCAGCTTCCTTGGCCATTTCGGATCTTGGGACGCTATCGTAGCTCTCCTCCTCCCTATTGAAACCTTGGCTGTCCTCAGCCAACTCGGAGGCGAAGGTTGGAGCTATCGGAGATGTGGGGGTTGTGATAGGAATGTTAGAGGCGAATTTGTAAGGGAATAGGGTAGAAATCGATGGTATAGGATGGGAAGGGGGGGCTTGGATGTGATGTAGAAACGAGTGCATTTTGTCTATCCAGTCTTCGAAGTCTTCTTCGCTGCTCTCTTCTTGATCTCCTGGCTGGGGGGTTCGTCTTGATAGTCCGTCTGGTCCATGCATCGTACCTGGTACATGTACTAGGGTGAAATGAAATGTTAGAATCGATACGATCCAGCGATTTATACTCGCGCTGGGTGCGATGTCCGGATTTTGCAACATCCCTTTGATATATCGTGCGTCAACTTCCACTATAAGGTTCCTAACTCCGATTAGGTAGATTCGTAGTACGCGAAGTGCTCAAAACAATCCGTAGATCTCTAACTTCGGTTGTGAGAACCTCCGCTCGCGATCATTTAGGGTGATGGATCCGAAACGATTGTAGAATCGAACTTTAGGGTTGTCCTCATCGCATTGGCAAAGGTGATAGCCAACTGCAATATAGGAGGTGTCAACCGCTAAGATCACGGGCGCACCTGAAAAATAGTTAATGGATTGGAGAGCTGGAGAGGACAGCAAAGCATCCTTAAGGTCCTCCTGCGCTGCGATTTGCGCTGGACCAAATTCGAAGGGTACTGCCTTTCGTGTTAGGCGTACTAAGGCATCTGCACGATGTGCGAAGTTTCGGATGAAGATACGGACCACTCCAATGGTTCCTAAAAAGGCTTGAACGTCAGATAGGGTCGCACAAGGTCCCCAGTTGCATATGGCTGCAACACGAGACTCGTCCGGTAGGCGACCTTCTGGAGTACACCGATGCCCTACAACGGTGATTTCACGGGCAATTAGAATGCTTTTAGCTCCAGAAAAGGTACCTCCTGCGTAGCGCATGCGTGTGACTATCCTATTGAGGTTTGTAAAATGTTCCCAAACAAACTTTCGAATGCCTGGATTCTCCGAAATAGGTACGAGATTGTACGAACTTTCAGGGCCTTTGACCGGAACATCGTCGATATAGGGAACCGTTAGGTGAGGAATTTCGGGCTGTAGGATGTGCGTAACATCATCGTGGAAGATAGGGACCGAGTTGGTCCACCCCATAGGTAGAGTGACCAATCTCATAGCTCCGAAAGGTGTTTGAAATGTCGTAAGCTCGCGTGAAGTCTCCGCTATCAAGCGTTCATCATAGCCTACATATAGATCCAACATAGCACCACAAGATCGTCCTCCGAACTGTTCTGCGAGGTGTTCGGGAGTCGGGGGAACGCCTGAGTGTTGAATCGTGACAGCGTTGAGGGGTTCCAGACTATGTACCAGGCGTAGGGACTTTCCGTCTTTCTTCACCACACAAAACCATCGTGAACGATAGGAAGAATTTGAAGGTTCGTAGACCCCAGCTGCAATCTTCTTTTTGATGATTGCGCACACTTCGTTGTAGATTCCGGGTGGGATAGGAATGTTCTTTTGTACCCATGGCGTGTGCGGTACTACCGGAAAGTCGATGGGAGGGAAGTACTCCAGCTTGAAGCACCCCCTTTCGGAGTCATTCCAAGCGAACACATCAGCATGTAGGGTCATAAAGTGATGTAGGAGGTCCCTCTCTGCTGGTTGTAGGAAGTCTCCACTGTGTAGCTTGTCCGTGAGATCGTGCCGTTCTTGCATATATCGCGAAGTAGGTTCGAAAGGTGGTGGAGTCGGTGATAGGGTAGGCATTGTCGCTAAAGGGTCACCTTTAATTTCGCGAATGATTCGGAATCGTTCGTCCAAAGTTCCCAGAATAGGGCGAGTCTTCAGCGCTACAGGCTTGTACTTCTTTTTCGATGCTGCAAATGTAGGAATAGGGGAAGAATCTGACAACTTAGGAAGGGGTACCTTCGGATTAGGAGGTAGGGAAGGTCTTCGGGCTAACTTCGTGACCTTCGTAGCGTTCCTGGGACCTGGAATGGGGATAGAGGATATGTTTCTAGAGGCGGAAAGCGAAAGCATAGGGAGAGAATTCGAATTATCGTGTGAAAGGGAGGGAGCCTCAGGCAGTGTTGCTGCTGCTAGAAAGCCAGATAGCCACCTAGTATGATCAGCAGGACCTTCCGAGACTTTCGAAGTTTCGCTAAAATAGAGAGACTGCAGATAGCTAGACACAGAGTTAGAGACTGATAGATAGAGCGCAGGAACAGAAATGTTATCTGCCGCATTTACAGCAGCGAAAGACACGATTTTAGGGGTATCGGATTCATACTCAACGACCAGGGCGACCTCTCCTTGATTTCTCAAATCCTCGAAATCTAAAAACCCGATCGCAAATGATTCGAAGAGTTCGCATGGGGGCAACTATAATGATGGGCTGGTAAGAACTTTTGATGTCCTTGAGGCATCGTAGGGATGGTCGCGACTTCGCTCGTGTTCGGGCATACGATCGTGATGGTCTGCTCCTCGTTTCCGAAGTTCTTAACCACACTCTTGGTTACCACATCGAAGGGACGGCCTAGAAGGATATCGTAGGAGGGATTGCGTATGACGTGCATCTGTAGGTACAACACAATGTCGCCTACTTGGAACGAGACATTTCGAACCAGTCCTAAGGAACGGTCAATACTGCCATTAGCAGACTGCATATTTAGCTGCACAGAAGGGTCGTAGATTAGCCCTAAGGCATGACAGACTTGCTCTGACATCGCAACCACTTGTGAACCAGGGTCCACGATGCATTCAATTCGCTCTTTGTTGTCGATTAGGGCTTCGATAGAACGGATAGAGTTCGAGTCGCGGGCTACTATAATTTCGGAGGGTTCTTCCTTTCCGGGTACGTGTCGTAAGTATGTTTCGTAGGGGTCTAGAATGATGGTCGAACCAGGGACAAGGGGTTCACCGTGGCACGATAGTTCGGAGGTTGCTAGCGTCGTTTTAGAAGTGAGATCGTCTGAGAGTTCCGTAATTTGAGCCATATGAGTAGCCTTAGGATCCATAGACACACGTTTAGGGGTGATAGCTTTGCGATATCGCGCACGAACATCCAGGGATATAGATAGTAGCTCCTCGGGCGTTAGTGTAACCACTGGTGTTCTCATAGATCGCGCGAATATTTCCTCTGTAAGTTTCTCCTGATGAACCGGTGTGATTGTTGATGAGTCCCGTAGCCTCCTGGGCCCCAAATCGCGATTTTAGGAGCTTTCTGATCCCCCAACCGACCACTCTAAGACTCTCCTACAGCCTACGACAGGAGGGATAGGTTCCTATAATATTCCTAATGCCCCCTCTCCTTCCTAAACCCTCCTAACACCCTACGAAGTCTTGCGAAGCCACACGAGGTGCTACGAGATTTCGAATGCTAGACGTGAAGTCCCTAACTCCTGCTAAGTCCACTATCGAACACTGCCGGCCCTCCCATACTGTTCCATTGGATCTAGGTCCTATCTACTACGTCACTCATCCCGGGCTTAGCTAAGAAGTCTTAGCTAAGTCTCTCCTAGCTCTTGTGATTGCAGCTACCTCCGATAGGCTCCGAAACGGTCCGAAGTTCCGGAAGTTGGACTTAGGAAGCCTTGTGCACCCCCATGGGTCTCGATCCTATGCCATAAGGTCATCCTAGGGCGTACCCATATGACCCTCCACCCAGTTAGGACACCTTCTGCCCCGATTAGGCCAAGTCCCGCTGCTAAGAACTTCGTGCACTCTTAGCCCACTAAGATAGGTGATCACGGTGCATGGCCGCTCTCGGATAGTCATCCCGCCCTCGTGAATGAAGTTGGTCACCTTTCTACCGTTCGTAGTTCCCCTGTTTCAGTTCCTAATTAGTTCCTATCCCCCTTGTGTTCACTTCGGAGTCCATGCGTTTTAGTACACATTTCGGACTCGTAAGGATCACTTCGCGCAAGATTAGTTCACCTCACGCTCCCCTATTTAGTCAGAGGTAGTTTACTATGTAAGGGAGAGACCCCTCAGTGCACGCTTCTCTCTTTGGAATACCAGTTCCCCTGTAGCTCCGATCTCAGGAAAGCGCCGCGAGTACAGCCTTAGGAACGGTCCTAAGGTCCCTAAGTCTCCACCCCAGCTTCGTTTCAGTACCTTTGAACTACGTCTACGCTCGCGATATATCTACGAACCACGTCTACGCTTCCCGAACTACGCACTACGATCTACGAAAGTCGCCGTGACTTCGCACCCTTCAGCACCTCTTATAGCACCTATCCGGTGGGCCTCCGCCTTAGTTATACCCTTAGGCTCACGTTGCGTCATCCCTACGTCCTACGAATAGCCCTACGACTCTCCCATAGCCTTAGTTTCAGGCTATAGTACATCTCCCTACGCCCTCGAACTCTCTGACCTCTCCTACAGGTCTCCTACGCTAGCCAAACCTCGCCCACCTCGCTCTAACAAACCTCTAAACCTTACGCCCTTTAGCTAACTCTAGCTAAAAGGACTTCGCAGCATCTACGAAGTCAGCTCGTGCGATTTAGCTAAAACTTCGAAGGACTTTGCAAAATCTCGAAGAACTTTGTGTACTTCGGAGGGCCTCGCAAGGCCTTAGGGATAGTATAGCACTTAGGAACAAGATCCTGTTGTGCAGGACCCTTGACCCCTTACTCCCCTACTTACAAAAACAAGACACACAGGTTTCCCGGTATCATACAGGTTGTAGCTCCTACCCTCACACCCTCACAGTTATCACACTACCCCACAGCCACGTTGCGGAGCACTCCCTAGGTACCAGGGTCCCCTAGGTCGTATCATTTCTGGAGCCCACCGCGAGGGGGAGCAGTCAAGATTTCATTGCCTTCAGATCATCCTACGTCTAACCAGTCCTCTCCAAGAAACAGCGATCAGTTACTATCCGAGTTCTTTCAGGTCGGCTATCATTACTACACTCAAGCAGGCCTTCCACGAAGCACCTCTTCGCGAACACCTACGACTATCCCCTCCGATATCATTTCTACACTCGAATCTTCCAAATTGACCCCCGACTTCGAGGCTCTTTTCGAAGGGTCTCTAGACACGCTTACCACGTCCGAAGACTCACCAATTGAGGACTTCGAACCTCAGTCCACGTCCCCTGAGCTTCCTAACACCTCCGAAGAAAGCGGTCCTTCTTCAGTGTCTGACCCTATCTTAGTCCATTTACCAGAATCCCCTCAGCTATCCTCTACGCTCCCATCAGCTTCGTGTTCCCCTCCGATTCCTTCTATTACACTTTCCGACGCTTCTACGACCCAATCTTCTTCAGCTAGCATCAACTCAGCATCGAACCCATCTTTGACCGCACCCATTTTAGCTAATCCCCTATATCCTATTTCTGTGTCAACCATGAACGCACCTCCACTCATGCCACCTCGAGGAGATCGTACATCCCCCACCTTCGATCCTGACCAGCCTAGGACCATCCGAAGGTATTTCCAGGACTTAGAGTCACTTTTTGTCCACTGCCAGATAGCGGATGAGGCAACGAAGAAACACTGGACTACTCGCTACCCTCCTATCGATGTTTCGAACCTATGGGAGTCCCTCCCTGAGTGTTCCGATGTCACGAAGATCTACGAAGACTTCAAGAAGGAGATTAGAAGCCTCTACCCAGGCACAGAGGACGATAGAATGTGGTCTATGTCCGACTTGGATCAGTTGATAGGAGAATGTGCTAGAATTGGAATCAACAATGCGGCAGACCTAGGAAGCTTCTATCGTGAGTTTTATGCCATCACGAAGTATCTAATTTCGAAGAATAGGTTGTCTACTATCGAGCAAAGCCGTGCTTTCGCGAGGGCCTTCCAGCCTTCGCTATGGGCTCGTGTGTCTACTAGGTTACAGCTAAAGTTCCCTGATCACTTACCCGATGATCCCTACACCTTGGACCAGCTACATAGCGCAGCGAAGTTCGTACTCCTTGGTACTTCTACGACTCTTACCTCTGCTACGACTGTAACTGCTTCGACCACTGCCATGCCCGTGGGGGGCTCATTGCTAAAGATAGAGGATCTACAGACGTTCACAGAGATCCTCACGAAGTCCGTAACCAGTGCACTAGCTCCTGTTCTTGCGAACCAGCGACCCCCTCGATTGGACAGCTCGCGCGGCGAGCACACTCATGTGGAAGGCCAGTACTGTCACTATTGCGGGGACTTGGACTGCTGCACTAGGTGTTGCAAGCACATTGAGCAAGACATCAAGGATGGCAAGTGCAAGCGCAACCCAGATGGAAAGATAGTGCTGCCAAATGGAAATTTCGTACCCAGAACGATCCCAGGACGTACGATTCGCGATAGGCTTTACGAATACCATCGACGAAATGGCACGAATTCCTCCTCACAGCTCCTATTCGAAATCGACAATCGCCTAAATGTGCCCGCATTCTCATTATCTGCCGAGGATCGTATAGCCGCTTTAGAACACGAGATTTACCAACTTCGGAGACGTCGCGAAGTCTTCGATGGTGTGGAAGTACCCCAGCGCAGAAGGCAGGGTGCTCCTGACACACAGTCTGATCCTAGAAACCCACCCATAGCCAACGCACCTCCGATAGGACGCGCTCAGCATCCAGTAGTGGATCTCCCTGCTAACCAAGATGCCCCAGTAGCAGAGGCACAGAACCAGACCCCTCCTACCATTCTAAGGCGATCCAATTATCCTTCTAATTCAGCGCCTTCACCTCCGAAGCCTGCGAATGCGTCCAACCCACCCACGAACTCATCGGAGCATGCCTCGTCTACACCTAACGTACCAGCCCAACCAGCATCACAGGCAGCCATTCCACCGCCCGCTCCACCAGTACATCCTTTCGCTAATGCTCGAGATGCTACTTACGCACCTCCGAATCTTCGAAATTTCACAGCAGCTCCGAAGCCTACAGCAGACAAAGGCAAGGATTTGGCCTATAAGACGATGATATGACCTAGGGGACCCTGGTACCTAGGGAGTGCTCCGCAACGTGGCTGTGGGGTAGTGTGATAACTGTGGTGGTGTGAGGGTAGGAGCTACAACCTGTATGATACCGGGAAACCTGTGTGTCTTGTTTTTGTAAGTAGGGGAGTAAGGGGTCAAGGGTCCTGCACAACAGGATCTTGTTCCTAAGTGCTATACTATCCCTAAGGCCTTGCGAGGCCCTCCGAAGTACACAAAGTTCTTCGAGATTTTGCAAAGTCCTTCGAAGTTTTAGCTAAATCGCACGAGCTGACTTCGTAGATGCTGCGAAGTCCTTTTAGCTAGAGTTAGCTAAAGGGCGTAAGGTTTAGAGGTTTGTTAGAGCGAGGTGGGCGAGGTTTGGCTAGCGTAGGAGACCTGTAGGAGAGGTCAGAGAGTTCGAGGGCATAGGGAGATGTACTATAGCCTGAAACTAAGGCTATGGGAGAGTCGTAGGGCTATTCGTAGGACGTAGGGATGACGCAACGTGAGCCTAAGGGTATAACTAAGGTGGAGGCCCACCGGGTAGATGCTATATGAGGTGTCGAAAGGTGCGAAGTCACGGCGACTTTCGTAGATCGTAGTGCGTAGTTCGGGAAGCGTAGACGTGGTTCGTAGATATATCGCGATGATGAGTCCCGTAGCCTCCTGGCCCCCGAATCGCGATTTTAGGAGCTTTCTAATCCCCCAACCGACCACTCTAAGACTCTCCTACAGCCTACGACAGGAGGGATAGGTTCCTATAATATTCCTAACGCGCCCTCTCCTTCCTAAACCCTCCTAACACCCTACGAAGTCTTGCGAAGTCACACGAGGTGCTACGAGATTTCGAATGCTAGACGCGAAGTCCCTAACTCCTGCTAAGTCCACTATCGGACACTGCCGGCCCTCCCATACTGTTCCATTGGATCTAGGTCCTATCTACTACGTCACTCATCCCGGGCTTAGCTAAGAAGTCTTAGCTAAGTCTCTCCTAGCTCTTGTGATTGCAGCTACCTCCGATAGGCTCCGAAACGGTCCGAAGTTCCGGAAGTTGGACTTAGGAAGCCTTGTGCACCCCCATGGGTCTTGATCCTATGCCATAAGGTCATCCTAGGGCGTACCCATATGACCCTCCACCCAGTTAGGACACCTCCTGCCCCGATTAGGCCAAGTCCCGCTGCTAAGAACTTCGTGCGCTCTTAGCCCACTAAGATAGGTGATCACGGTGCATGGCCGCTCTCGGATAGTCATCCCGCCCTCGTGAATGAACTTGGTCACCTTTCTACCGTACGTAGTTCCCCTGTTTCAGTTCCTAATTAGTTCCTATCCTCCTCGTGTTCACTTCGGAGTCCATGCACTTTAGTACACATTTCGGACTCGTAAGGATCACTTCGCGCAAGATTAGTTCACCTCACGCTCCCCTATTTAGTCAGAGGTAGTTTACTATGTACGAGAAAGACCCCTCAGTGCACGCTTCTCTCGTTGGAATACCAGTTCCCCTGTAGCTCCGATCTCAGGAAAGCGCCGTGAGTACAGCCTTAGGAACGGTCCTAAGGTCCCTAAGTCTCCACCCCAGCTTCGTTTCAGTATCTTTGAACTACGTCTACGCTCGCGATATATCTACGAACTACGTCTACGCTTCCCGAACTACGCACTACGATCTACGAAGTCGCTGTGACTTCGTGCCCTTCAGCACCTCTTATAGCACCTATCCGGTGGGCCTCCGCCTTAGTTATACCCTTAGGCTCACGTTGCGTCATCCCTACGTTCTACGAATAACCCTACGACTCTCCCATAGCCTTAGTTTCAGGCTATAGTACATCTCCCTATGCCCTCGAACTCTCTGACCTCTCCTACAAGTCTCCTACGCCAGCCAAACCTCGCCCACCTCGCTCTAACAAACCTCTAAGCCTTACACCCTTTAGCTAACTCTAGCTAAAAGGACTTCGCAGCAGTCTCGTACCCTCTGCCGCTTAGTAGAAATTATAGTCCATTGGCTTATTGCTCCCTAACTCTATACAGCCTACGAAGTCAGCTCGCGCGATTTAGCTAAAACTTCGAAGGACTTCGCAGAATCTCGAAGGACTTCGCGTACTTCGGAGGGCCTCGCAAGGCCTTAGGGATAGTATAACACTTAGGAACAAGATCCTGTTGTGCAGGACCCTTGACCCCTTACTCCCCTATTTACAAAAACAAGACATACAGGTTTCCCGGTATCATACAGGTTGTAGCTCCTACCCTCACACCACCACAGTTATCACACTACCCCCAGCCACGTTGCGGAGCACTCCCTAGGTACCAGGGTCCCCTAGGTCGTATCAGCGATCGTAGACGTAGTTCAAAGATACTGAAACGAAGCTGGGGTGGAGACTTAGGGACCTTAGGACCGTTCCTAAGGCTGTACTCACGGCACTTTCCTGAGATCGGAGCTACAGGGGAACTGGTATTCCAAAGAGAGAAGCGTCCACTGAGGGGTCTCTGTCTTACATAGTAAACTACCTCTGACTAAATAGGGGAACGTGAGGTGAACTAATCTTGCGCGAAGCGATCCTTATGAGTCCGAAATGTGTACTAAAGCGCATGGACTCCGAAGTGAACACGAGGAGGATAGGAACTAATTAGGAACTGAAACAGGGGAACTACGTACGGTAGAAAGGTGACCAAGTTCATTCACGAGGGCGGGATGACTATCCGAGAGCGGCCATGCACCGTGATCACCTATCTTAGTGGGCTAAGAGCGCACGAAGTTCTTAGCAGCGGGACTTGGCCTAATCGGGGCAGGAGGTGTCCTAACTGGGTGGAGGGTCATATGGGTACGCCCTAGGATGACCTTATGGCATAGGATCAAGACCCATGGGGGTGCACAAGGCTTCCTAAGTCCAACTTCCGGAACTTCGGACCGTTTCGGAGCCTATCGGAGGTAGCTGCAATCACAAGAGCTAGGAGAGACTTAGCTAAGACTTCTTAGCTAAGCCCGGGATGAGTGACGTAGTAGATAGGACCTAGATCCAATGGAACAGTATGGGAGGGCCGGCAGTGTCCGATAGTGGACTTAGCAGGAGTTAGGGACTTCGCGTCTAGCATTCGAAATCTCGTAGCACCTCGTGTGACTTCGCAAGACTTCGTAGGGTGTTAGGAGGGTTTAGGAAGGAGAGGGCGCGTTAGGAATATTATAGGAACCTATCCCTCCTGTCGTAGGCTGTAGGAGAGTCTTAGAGTGGTCGGTTGGGGGATCAGAAAGCTCCTAAAATCGCGATTCGGGGCCCAGGAGGCTACGGGACTCATCACCGATCAGTGTACCATATGGAGAACTAAACTGAAGAAGGACATGAAACAGGAACTCTGAATGTGGTAGAAAGGTTACTAGGGAATGGCACAGGGAGGGGGATGCTTATCTAGAGATCATCACATGGAAGATGGGCTATCTAACCAGACTTTGAGAGGGACAGGGATCTAGGAGTGCTGAATTGTCAAGCCAATGTGTAGGGGGCCTAGACAATATCAAGGGATCATATGGACATCATGAACAAGAGGCCGGGACTCTGGACCGAGGGACCAAGAACCAGAACCAAGGACCAAAGACTGAAAACTGAAGTGTCTTTACTCGGTTGCTCTCAACCAAAGGCCCAGACTTGTAGGATGTCAGGAGGATGCTAGGGGACACTGCTGGCATGCACTCTAGAGTGTGAGGGACTGCTTCTCTACAACAGGGCTTCTGGAGTGTCATGCAGGCTTTCCATTATCAGAAATCCCATTGTTCTTCCCAGATAGAAAGACTGGATGGCCAAGGTGTGAGTAGACACATGTAGCACACCTGTCCTCCGAGTTAGGGCACTCTCTAGTGATGGAATAGAGTCCTTGATCCTTGTTACGACATTTGGACCTCCAAAACTCGGCAGTACATTCCAAGAAAGAGATGGGAGACCAAAAATACACAATTTTGGGGCGTAGAGTTGTACCAGACCTATCACCAAGAGATCTCTCTTGTACATAGTAGGATACATCTGGCTAAATAGGAGAGGGTGAGGTGAACTGTCATATGCGAAGTGGTTTCTACAAGTTCAAAATGTGCACTAAACGTGCGTGGACTCCGAAGTGACCATGAGGAGGATAGGCATTAAATAGGTACTGAAACAGGTAAACTACGTTGATACGATCTAGAGGACCCTGGGACCTAGAGAGTGCTCTGAAACATGTCTAAGAAGCAGTGGAGTGAACTATAGAGATATGAGAATGGGAGCCACAACCTGTATGGTACTGGGAGACCTATATGTCTTGTTTTTGTGAGTGAGGGAGTAAGGGGTCAAGGGTCTTGCGCAACAGGATCTTGCTCCTATGTGCTAGATGATCCCAAAGACCTTGCGAGGTCCTCCAAAGTGTGCAAAGTCCTTCGAAGATCTGTGAAGTCCTTCAAATTTTTGCTAAAGCATGCTATCTGACTCCATAGGATGCATAGAGTTAGGAAGCAATAGGTCAATGGAATAGGGGTCCAAATAGTTGGCAAATGATACTAGACCGCTCTGAAGTCTTTAACTAAAGTTAGCTAAGGAGATCAATGCTTCGAGGTTTGTAGAGTGAGGTACGAGAGATTTGACTAGCATGGGGACCTATAGAAGAGGTCGGATGGTTTGTGGAGTCTATACTGGGAGTAGAGATGGGAGAACAAGGTCGTTGGATGTTCTGAAGTATCTGTTAGTTTTGGGGGAGTTTGAGGGCATAGGGGATGTGCTATAATCTGAATCGGAGGCTATAGGAGGATCGCAGTGATATCGTAGAATGTAGGAATGACACAATGTGAGCCTTTGGGTATAACTAAGACAGAGGCCCACCGGGTAGGTGCTATAGGTTGTACTGAAGGGTGTGAAGTCACGTTGACTTCGTGGATCATAGTGCGTAGTTCGAGGGGCATAGGCATAGTTTGTAGATATATTGTGAGTGTAGACATAGTTTAGGGACACTGAAATGGAGCTAGGGTGGAGACTTTAGGGGCTTAGGACTGTTTCTAAGGCTGCACTCATGGCACTCTCTGAGATCAGAGCTACAGAAGAACTTGTATTCCGAAGAGGAAAGCATGCACTGAGGGGTCTCTCTCATACATGGTAAACTATCTCTGTTACCAGGGGGTTCACCCTGGTAATGCTGCAGAAGCTTGGAGCGGTGTGCAGCGAAGGGTCGAAGAGGAGCGATGGTGACGATGAGTCACAATCCTCGGTAGTCTTCAACTACAAGCCCTATGTAGTCGCGATAGTCTTTACGGGCTTCTTGAGGTGCGAGAAGATGTGTAGAGACTAGCGTGTATTGGTACTAATGCGTAGTACACTTTAGGAAAGGATGAACGAAGAGAATACGACTAGGGGAACCTCCAACAGTGGGACCCCCCTTTATACTGCCACCGTCAACCCCCGAGTATACTAGCAGCCCCCCAGAGACCGTATAAGGCGATAGGAGTCAGCGGCCCGAAAGTACATAACTACCATGGCGTAAGCGGGGATGGTCGGCCCGTCAGTCAATCTGGGTAAGTAAGGTGTGGAAGGGATGCCGTGCGTCCATGGTGTGACAAACAAAGGGAAAGAAAAAATGAACAAGTCTCTAGTCCTACCCGACGGTAACACTACCCCCGTCTCCTCTCAGGTGTCGCCCCGACACCTACCTTCATGACCTGGTAGCTTCCTCGTCAGGCTGCTTTGACCCACTGATTTCTGACCAGGCGGCCCCTGCCTTGGGGCATTGGTCGGTGTCGTGATCGTTAGCGAAACAATCCAGACAGCGAGGCGGGACAAAGGGCTCAACAGCCGGCTCCTCCAGTCGTGGCCGGTGGATGCAGTCTGCAGCAACATGATCGAGGCCCATGCAGAATTCACAGGCCCCAGCCCATCGGTTCAGGGGGCGGCACTCGGGGTGGAGACAAACTGTCCACTCGTCCTGCGTGGAGGGGGCCGGGCGTGTGATGACGGAGGAGGGTGGTAGGAGATGCTCGAGGGCAGAGACGACGTCGGTGCGAAGGAGGAAATTTAGATGGGAGCGCGTTGCATTACAGGCCTGTCAGTACAATATACCAATTTCCCAGATGGGGCTGGCCCACCACTTAGCTTTGTCATGCTCTCCCTTCTCCCTCTCCCCTCTGTACCCCCTTATTACCTGATCGAGGTGTAAGACAACCTCGGCCTGATGTCGAAAGATGGCAACCTGGGCCACAAGATCAGGCCAGACAACGAGGGCGGTGTCCACTGCTGGGCGTAGTCGTTCGTTGGCCAGCACCCATCCGAGACGGTCGGCGGGGGTCAGAAAGTGGGCGGCGAGGCCAGATGTTGCTTGGCGAGGTAGGGGGACAACAATCCCCTCAGTGAAGTTGGGGAGGTTCTGCAGTCCCCGAAGAAAGGGATTCAGTGTGCGGGCGTTCCCTGTGGTGAGGATGGAGGTGGCAAGGCGGGCTCGGGCGGCGTTGGTTCGATGGGGCATGGTGGGAGGCGGCCTTGAAATGCTGCGGAATGGCTCCTTGCAGGGCAGTTGAACGGTTGCCAACTGGGTTGATGTCTAGGTGGTTTGCCTTCTTATAACGCCTCAGCAGGTCAGGGGAATGCCGTAGATTGTCTTCCTTCTGCCAGGTGCTGGCAGAGACCGGCCATCCCTTCCATTTGATGAGAAACTCCCATTTCCCACGTCAGGCACGATGCCCACGGAGGGCCTCGACTTCGTACTCTTCTTCCCCCTCGACCAGATCAGGTGGTGGTTTCAGAAAGTTGGGTCCGTGTTCCGCCGTTTCCCTGTATGGGGTGAGCAGCGATGCATGGAACACCGGGTGAATCTTCCAGGTTCTCGGGAGCTGTAGCTTGTACGTCAGTGGCCCCTTGGCTTCCGTGATCTTGAAGGGTCCAAGCCGCTGATACGACCTAGGGGACCCTGGTACCTAGGTAGTGCTCCGCAACGTGGCTGTGGGGTAGTGTGATAACTGTGAGGATATGAGGGTAGGAGCTACAATCTGTACGATACCGGGAAACCTGTATGTCTTGTTTTTGTAAGTGGGGGAGTAAGGGGTCAAGGGTCCTGCACAACAGGATCTTGTTCCTAAGTGCTATACAATCCCTAAGGCCTTGCGAGGCCCTCCGAAGTACACGAAGTCCTTCGAGATTCTGCGAAGTCCTTCGAAGTTTCAGCTAAATTGCGCGAGCTGACTTCGTAGGCTGTATAGAGTTAGGGAGCAATAAGCCAATGGACTATAATTTCTTCTAAGCGGCAGAGGGTACGAGACTGCTGCGAAGTCCTTTTAGCTAGAGTTAGCTAAAGGGTGTAAGGCTTAGAGGTCTGTTAGAGCGAGGTGGGCGAGGTTTGGCTAGTGTGGGAGACTTGTAGGAGAGGTCGGATGGTTCGGAGAGCTAATACTTGGAATAGGAATGAGGGAACGAGGTTGCTGGAAGCTCTGAAGTGTCTGATGACGTCGAGGTGTGGGTCGGAGAGTTCAAGGGCGTAGAGAGATGTACTATAGCCTGTAATGAAGGCTATGGGGGAGTCGTAGGGTTATTCGTAGGGATGACGCAACGTGAGCCTAAGGGTATAACTAAGGCGGAGGCCCACCGGATAGGTGCTATAAAAGGTACTGAAGGGCGCGAAGTCACAGCGACTTCGTAGATCGTAGTGCGTAGTTCGGGAAGCGTAGACGTGGTTCGTAGATATATCGCGAGCATAGACGTAGTTCAAAGGTACTGAAACGAAGCTGGGGTGGAGACTTAGGGACCTTAGGACCGTTCCTAAGGTTGTACTCGCGGCGCTTTCCTGAGATCGGAGCTACAGGGGAACTAGTATTCCAACGAGAGAAGCGTGCACTGAGGGGTCTTTCTCGTACATAGTAAACTACCTCTGACTAAATAGGGGAGCGTGAGGTGAACTAATCTTGCGCGAAGTGATCCTTACGAGTCCGAAATGTGTACTAAAGTGCATGGACTCCGAAGTGAACACGAGGAGGATAGGAACTAATTAGGAACTGAAACAGGGGAACTACGTACGGTAGAAAGGTGACCAAGTTCATTCACGAGGGCGGGATGACTATCCGAGAGCAGCCATGCACCGTGATCACCTATCTTAGTGGGCTAAGAGCGCACAAAGTTCTTAGCAGCGGGACTTGGCCTAATCGGGGCAGGAGGTGTCCTAACTGGGTGGAGGGCAATATGGGTACGCCCTAGGATGACCTTATGACATAGGATCGAGACCCATGGGGGTGCACAAGGCTTCCTAAGTCCAACTTCCAGAACTTCGGACCATTTCGGAGCCTATCGGAGGTAGCTGCAATCACAAGAGCTAGGAGAGACTTAGCTAAGACTTCTTAGCTAAGCCCGGGATGAGTGACGTAGTAGATAGGACCTAGATCCAATGGAACAGCATGGGAGGGCCAGCAGTGTCCGATAGTGGACTTAGCAGGAGTTAGGGACTTCGCGTCTAGCATTCGAAATCTCGTAGCACCTCGTGTGACTTCGCAAGACTTCGTAGGGTGTTAGGAGGGTTTAGGAAGGACAGGGGGCGTTAGGAATATTATAGGGACCTATCCCTCCTGTCGTAGGCTGTAGGAGAGTCTTAGAGTGGTCGGTTGGGGGATTAGAAAGCTCCTAAAATCGCGATTCGGGGCCCAGGAGGCTACGGGACTCATCACCGCTTTGGGTCAAATTTCTGACTTATTGTCCTTAGCTGGAGGTTCGTGGCTTCTAGCCAAACCTTGTCGCCTTCCTGGAAAGGTTTCCAGGGAAAAGGGGTTCGTTCCTCCATCAGCTTCTGGGCTAGCTCTTGCGCTGCAAGAGCCTCTTTGCGGGATTCGGAGATCTGGGTCAGGCGGTCTTGGAGCGTGGGGTATTTGTCGGAGGGTCGTGGAGATCTGATGGCCTTTGGGTCGTACCCCATGGTGAGCTTGAATGGCGATTCCTTCCTTCCAGCATGCGGCACCTGGTTGTGTGCGAATTCAAACTTGAGAATGTGTTTGACCCAGGTGTGGGGGTCATTTGCGCATAGGATTCTCCAGACCGCCTCCAGTTCCTGGTTGACCCGTTCTGTACTCCCATCTGATTGGGGGTGGTAGGCGGTGGACATTGCCGCCTTGACTCCTGTCAGCTTACACCATTCTTGAAATGCGGCCGCTGCGAACTGTGGCCCTCGGTCGGATATCATCCGGTCAGGTAGGCCATATCACCTGTATACATTGAGGTGTAGGGCCTCTGTCGTCCCTACCGCATCTATGTTCTTGGTGCAGGGTATGAGCACAATGCCCTTGGTGAGTTCTCTGTCAACTACTACCATGAGCGCATTGAAGCCCTGTGACTCTGGTAGATCAGTGATGAAGTCTACCGATATGTGAGAGAATGGCCTTGAATTCGGTTCTGTGGGGATGGCCATCAGGGGGGGTTTCGTGGGGTGTGTGTTGATCTTGCTCTCCTGGCATTTGGCGCACCCCTCAACATATTTCTCAATGAATGAAGACATTCCATGCCAGAACCAGTCCCTTCGGGCGATGGCCATTGTACCTTGTGCCCCTGGGTGTGCCATTGCTGGTGTGTCATGACAGAGTTGAATGACTTCTCGGTGCGGATCATCATCAGGGGGTACGTAAACTCGGTTTTTGTATAAAATTAGTCCCTCCTGAATGTCCCAGTCTGCCAGCTTTGTGTGCGCAAAGCCTGTGCCCTTGAATGGCGGTACCTTCCCCCATCTTAAAGCGTCAATCGTCTCGATGACCATCCTGTCACGAGTACGACATTCACATATCTTTTCGATGATTGCAGTGTTGGTGGCGTTGACAAAGAGGTCTGTTGGTAGCAGGATGACATCTTCATTGTCATGTTTCTCTCCTGGGTGGTCAGGTCGCCGGGAGAGTGCATCGGCGACTATGAGTCGACTGCCTTTTTTGTTTAATAGTTGCAGGTCAAATTGTGACAGGAATAACTGCCATCGGGCCTGGCGTCGGTTGAGTCATTGTGCTTCTCGGAAATAGGTGAGGTTCTTGTGGTCGGTGATCACCGTGACCGGGTGTCCACTTCCCTCAAGGTGGTGGCGCCATTCCTCAAGTGCTCGGACAATGGCCAGCAGCTCTCTGTCATATACTTGATAATTCCGCTCCGCTTCTTTTAGGCTCTTTGAGAGGAAAGCTATAGGGTGTAGCCGCCCTTCCTCATCAAGTTGTTGAAGCACTGCACCAGTGGCTACCAGAGAGGTGTCGGCCTCAATGGTGAATGGTTTGGACGGGTCGGGCATGCGGAGGATAGGCATGCTCTGGAAACACCATTTGAGCTCATCAAAGGCCTCCTGGCAGGCTTTGGTCCAGTTCCACTCCGCGCGCTTCTTCTTGATGACATTCAAGGGGTGAGCGATGTGAGAGAAGTTGTGGATGAAGCGTCGGTAGTAGTTGGTGAGACCCATGAATCGTTCTACATCCTTGACCCTAGTAGGAATGGGCCAATCTGCGATTCCTGCCAGTTTGTCCTTGTCCATGTGCACCTGTCCAGGTGAGATGGTCATTCCCAAGAAGTCAACTTCGACGACATCGAACGTGCATTTCTCTGGCTTTACAAATAGGTCCCATTTCTGCAGCCGTTGTAGGACACGTCTGGTTCGTTCTCGGTGGGCTTCCATATTGTCAGAGAAAATGAGGATGTCGTCCATATAGATCGCGATCCACCCCTCGGCCAGCATGTCCTGGAATGCGTCATTCATCATTCGCTGAAACGTGGCCAGCGAGTTGCACATCCCAAAGAACATGACAGTGGGTTCGACGATCTTGTCCTGATTTCCATGTTTGACCATGAATGCTCCTTTTCATTGGTCGCCCTCTCTGATCCAGATGTTGTTGTACCTGTTTTGGAGGTCTAATTTAGTGAACACAGTGGCCCTTTGGAGCCTGTCGATTAGCTCTCCTATGAGGGGTAAGAGGTAGGCATCTTTGATCGTGCCCTTGTTCAGGTATCGGTAGTTCTGGCACGGGCGCAAGGTACCATCCTTTTTTTTGACAAAAAAGGCTGGTGACGCCATTGGTGAGTTCGATTCCCGGAGATAGCCCTTGGCCAGGTTCTCTTCCAGAAATTTGTCCATCGCCACCTGTTCATTTGGAGACAAAGGAATTACAGCGCATTTCCTGGGGACAAAGTCTGGCCTTAATTCAATGGCATGGTCCCAGGGCTTGGATTCTGGGAATCGGTTGGCGGCCTCCTTTTCAAACAACCGTTTATAGTCCCACAGGTATTCTGGGACAAGGTCTTCTACGGATGGGGGTGGGTCCTTGGGGATCACCAATTCCGTGAGCTCTGGGGCATTCCATACCATACGTGGGGAGTCAGAGAAGTGTGTTAGTCGATTGAGCCCTACTTGTGGGGGCTTTAGGGCCTGCAGTAGCCCGTCTTCACGCGTGAGCGGCTGCTCTTTCTGTTGGAAAATCCCCAGAACCCCTTCTCCTTGTGTGTAAGCACACATTATGTCCGAAAGCTCCTCATCGTCTTCATGAATGGAAGCTCGACACAGGGAAATTCCGTCTGTCGTGGGTTGGCTCATGACCCAGGCATAGTATCCTTGCCATTCTGTGAGTCGAGCTTGGTCAATCTCGAGCGTCCCTTCTACCCAGTCAATACGTGGGTTGACTTGTGCGAGCCAGGGGTTGCCGAGTACTACATCGAGCGTTCCAATGTTTGAAACGTAAAAGTTGGTTGGGATGTCGTTCCCCTCTAATCGTATACTCCCTTCGACTCTGTGGGTAATTGGTCCCCCTTTGTTTGTAGAGCCATTAATGGTGGTTGAGGTTACTGTCCTGGAAAGCGGTCGAGTGGGGAGTCCCCACTTCCTTACAAAGTCAGGGTGAATTAGGTTGGCGTCAGCCCCACTATCCAACAAGGGGCATGCGGCGACGGCTTTCTCTCCTACTATGATGTAACCTGGTAAATAAAGTGTATTGCGCTTGCGCGTTCCGGTAATTACATTTCGTACAGAGAGTTTAGGCGACTCGTGCGTCACGTCGGGTCGCCTTACAGAAAATCCACAAAGTCGTGGTGCTGAGAGAAGTGGGGGAATCTGACTCCTTTCATTTCTTGCCCCTGCTCCTCCTGTTCAGAGGCTTCATCATCCGCCTCATTTTCATCTTTCATGTTGGCCCTTCGGTTTGGGGGTCCTATTCCCCGACCTGAGGTTCGCTCTGGGCAGTCTTTGGCCAGGTGCCCCTTATTGTGGCATTTGTAGCAGGAGCCCGTCCTTCGGTCTTGCAAGCGCTGATGGTCTGGCTTCCCACTGTCAAATGCCCTTGCTGCGACTCGTGGAGGGGTTTTTGAAGTTCTTTGAGCGGCATCGATGGCCTTGTTGTTTTGATAGGCCCGGTCCCGTTGGGCAGCAGCTTCCTTCCATCCTTCTAGGGTTGTGGGGGCTACATCTTGTTCCATGATTCGGACTCGCATGGTGCTGGGTAGTTTTTCTCGGTACCAGGCCATAAGGGCACTCTCTTCGGTGATTTCTGCCCTGCGGGCCAGTCGGTCGAACTCCTCGTTGAAATCGGCAATGGGTTTGTCGTAGGTGTAGACCAAGTTCCATAGTCCGATGGCTGCAGAGACCTCCTCCTCTATTACCCCGAACCTTTTGATGAACTCGAGAGCGACATTCCTGAAAGTGCTGTACCCCCGGCTCGCTCCTCAGATGAGGGGGTGGGGTTCGAGTGCCTTTTCAGTAAGAGTATCGGCCCAAGCACCGGCATGGCCTTCGAGGTGGCCAAGGAAATTGCCGACCTTTTCTCGTTCGGAAGCGGAGGCCCATCGCTCGGTGTCGAATCTTCGGGCAAATTGGATGAGGAAGTGTCGGGCATCTTCTCGTTTTCCAGAGAACTTAGTAATTTCTGGCTCTTTTTGGTCTGGTACCCATGCAGCTCCCTGTGGGAGGGGTGTTCCTCCAGAAGGCTGCCCCCCTCCAGGAGGTCCTCCCCCGGGGGGTCCTCCTCCCCCAGGTGGTCCTCCTCTACTGGATAGTCCTCCTCCACCGGGCACTTCTCCGCCGGGTGGTCCTCCTCCCCCAGGTGGTCCTCCTCCCCCAGGTGGTCCTCCTCCCCCAGGTGGTCCTCCTCCCCCAGGTGGTCCTCCTGGGGGTCCTCCGCTTTCATCATAAGGTGGCCCTCCCTCGAGGGGGCCTTCTTCCCCCAGCCCATCATCGGGTGGTGGCCCTGATTCCCCTATTCCTGATCGGAAAGAGCTCAAGCCATGGGGTGTTTCTGGGGTGGAAGGGGATGTTTTTCCTGTCCCTTCAGTCTCCATTTGTCGTTCTGTCTGTTCAATGTCAGGATCGGTCAGTTCTGAGCTGGAGCCTTCGTCAGAGGGTGGGTCGGTTTCATCAAAGGTTGTCCAGCGGGCCTGGATGAGGGCACGATTGGTTGGAGTACAAGGTTCGAAATCACTTCCCCTGTAGAGTGCAGAGTCATAGCGGTGAGGGCACGGTTGCGTTGAGCAGACCCTCCAGTTAGAAGTCTTCGTGTAATGTCGGTGTACGTCCCAATTGTTCTCTGCTTGATAACGATGAGCCTTCCCAGCGCACATCAGGGTCGACCTCCGCCTCGTTCTGGAGGATGGATCCAGCTTGCCACCGGTGATAGAAATCTCGGGCGCTCAGTAGCCTTTGATATAGGTTCACGATTATGGGAACGGCCAACTGAAATGAGAAACATGGGTTTGAGAGCACCTTCTGAGCAGTGAGGATACAGTGGTCAAGGACTTCGTCAAAATCTTCAGAGGGAGTGGGAGGTAGAGGTCGGCTCCCTTCCCTACTTGCCAGCCTGTCGTGATTTTCTAATACAGCTTGCCAAGTGTCGCTGGCTCTGGAGATGCAGGAGCGGGTGTAAAGAATCAGCTCCCTCTGTTCAGCTGGGAGGAAACTGGTGGAACTATCAGCATGGAGAATGGCTCTGAGGTTGCGCTCAGCTCGATCCAGGACCTCTTCTAAAGTCGGGAGAGTAGGGTCAAACGCTGCGTGATCCAGCTTTTCTTCTTGCTCGTAGTCGATATCAAAAGGTCGTTGATAATCCATGGTGATCAGTACTGGTCCTATGAGTACACTGACCTCGCCTTCTTCGAGACCGATACGGGTCTTTTAGACACTGTCTTCTTGTGACCTCTCGAACCTGGACGGGTTCAGGTTTGTAGAGTCGTATTCTAGTGTTACCGAGGGGTTCACCCTGGTAATGCTGCAGAAGCTTGGAGCGGTGTGCAGCGAAGGGTCGAAGAGGAGCGACGGTGACGATGAGTCACGATCCTCGGTAGTCTTCAACTACAAGCCCTATGTAGTCGCAATAGTCTTTACGGGCTTCTTGAGGTGCGAGAAGATGTGTAGAGACTAGCGTGTATTGGTACTAATGCGTAGTACATTTTAGGAAAGGATGAATGAAGAGAATACGACTAGGGGAACCTCCAACAGTGGGACCCCCCTTTATACTGCCACCGCCAACCCCCGGGTATACTAGCAGCCCCCCAGAGACCGTATAAGGCGATAGGAGTCAGCGGCCCGAAAGTACATAACTACCATGGCGTAAGCGGGGACGGTCGGCCCGTCAGTCAATCTGGGTAAGTAAGGTGTGGAAGGGATGCCGCGCGTCCATGGTGTGACAAACAAAGGGAAAGAAAAAACGAACACGTCTCTAGTCCTACCCGACGGTAACAATCTCTGACTAAATAGGAGAGAGTGAGGTGAACTATTCTTGCGCGAAGTGATCCTTACGAGTCCAAAATGTGTACTAAAGCACATGGGCTCCGAAGTGAACATGAGGAGGATAGGAAATAAATAGGAACTGAAACAGAGGAACTATGTATGGTAGAAAGATTACCAAGATCATCCATAAGGGCGGGATGGCTATCCGAGAGTGGCCATATGCCGTGATCAACTGTCTTAGTGGGCTAAGAGCATACAAAGTTTCTAGCAGCAGGACTTGTCCTAATTGAGGTAGGAGATGCCCTAAATGGGTAGAGGATCATATGGATGCGCCATAAAAGGACCTTATGGTATAGGATCAAGACCCAGGGGGTGCGCAAGGCTTCCTAAGTCCAGCCTTCAGAACTTCAGACCATTTCAAAGCCTATCGAAGGTGCCTGCAGTCACAAGAGATTGGAGAGACTTAGCTAAGCCTTCTTAGCTAAACCCAGGATGAGTGACGTAGTAGCTGAGGGCTGGACCCAATAGAACAATATGGGAGGGCCAGCAGTGTCCAATAGTGAACTTAGCAGGAGTTAGGGACTTTGTGGCTAGCGTTCGAAGCTTCATAGCACCTCGTGTGACTTCGCAGGACTTTGTAGGGTGTTAAAAGGGTTTAGGAGGCAAAGGAGGTGTGAGGAGCATTATAAGAACCTATCCCACCTGTCATAGGCTGCAGAGGAGTCATAGGATGGTCTGTGAGGGGATTAGAAAGCTCCTAAAATCACAATTCAGAGCCCAGGAGACTACAGGACTCATCACTGTTTGCTCACCCTTTCCTCTGGTATCTCTCATAGATACCACATTGCTCTACCTCTCCTATTTTTGGACACATTAGACCTACTCCCTAGGTTCCTCCCTCATCAGGACTCCCTAGATCATATCAGCAGAACATGGAACAAGAAGATAGTAGCCACTTGGGCAGGCAGGGATAAACTTGCTGTGCAGTTCACTCATGACTCAGACAAAATGGCACACTTGAGTGTGAATCTGGGTAAGAAAGAACAGAAAGCCAGTACTATTAAAAATTTCTCTGAATATGAATAATCATCCTTTACATGTGTATCTGAGAGTATGTGAAAGGCAGATTAAGGGTGTGTAATGCTACAAGAGAGAAAAGAAAAAGGGGGGGAAATCAGAAAGCTGACTACTGTGTTAGTTGGTGCAAGCTCAAAACAGTGTGCACAATGATGGAGACAAAGAGAGCACACACATGCAGCTGCCTGCTGGCCAGAGATCCCTTCACTCAGCCAGACACCAGGGCCAGCCTCTCATGGCTGTGTGAGGGTTCAGCCAGCTCTGGCACAAATTCTTGAACATAGTGAAACAGTCATATGTCTAACTTTTTCTTCTTATGGATGCTAGATATTATGATGGCACTTTGGGCCCACTGTTTGAAAATGAGGACTCTGATAATGACAAAAGCCAGCACCAGTAGCATGGACACAGTGCTCAACAAATGTAGAAGTTAGTGGGTGTTCTGCAGTGTGAGCATCATGCATGTCACCGACCCAGGTGTCACGGGGGCACCAGACGTTCAGGCGCGTTTCGTCGTGCAGAAATTCAGCTCCGAACGGCTCGTTCCGAGACTACCTCTGTGAGGGAGGCACAGGCAAAGACGCTCGCAATCGGTCCGCGCCCTGCCCTAAATCACCGACTTGAAAACTTGGCAGACGGAGGAGTCATCGATCTTGCTCTGGATGTTGTGATTTTCATACTCAGTGATGAAGAAATGAATTGTTTTCGGTCTCCAGTGTGAGTGCTATGTTTTGATGTTCCATACCATCTTTTTCGAAGCGATGATATTGTTTTTTCCTCTTGAGTGTCCTCGCCAATTACCAAGGCGTGGGCGCAATGCTATTAGAATTTTTGTCATAGTTACACTGATTGGTTTCTCCTCGTCTTTACTTTCACTAACGCAGAAGCTGACTGTATCCACTTTAATAGGTCGTTCTGCGTGCATCTGGCTTCGTTGGGTCAAGGGGTCTGTCGCGTCAGGTGAGTTACCCGGCCATTTGGATGCGGTTTGTCCTTTTGGAAGCGATGAGCCAAAACCATTCAAACTAGAGTATCTGAGAGCTTGTTGGCTCGATGCTTTACTTCTATCTGTCAATCCACTGATCCCCTTTTCCTTTCCTCTTATGACTCGTCAAGGCCTTTATTAACTTGTTAGTAATTAAGGTTATGTATCATGTTTGTACTGGATAGACGAAGACTTGTATGTTTGAGGTGAGCATTGTGATCTCGGATATTTGGGCTGTGATGTTACAAATGGAGTTACCGCCTGATCATTGTCAAATGTACAGTGTAGTTGACGACAATTCCACGGCTGTTTTTTTACATTTCTGAGCCTACATATTTCTTCATCCTTTTATGTGATACTTACGAATTTGTTTTCGATAGCAGTCATATTCCTCGTTGTCTATGACAGTGGGCTGGTAATGTCTGTTCTTACAAAATGGTATTTTGTTCATCAAAAATCCGCACTTATGAAGGTGAGAGTATGTTTTGACTATGTGGCTCTCATGATGTTCTCTATCACGACGGTCTTCGTACTATCACTGCCGAAAATGCCCGCCACAGCTCAATCATTTCGGGCAACCCCCTCTGATTTTTCTGCATCGTTATCGTCACTTTTCTTCAGTGACTGACGCCGTTCTTTGTCAGGTACCCTTTGGTCAGATACCCTGTTTGCTGCAAATTGGTTTGTCCAGTTTCATTAGTACGTGCTCATACATTGTTTTGTACAATCACGTTTGCATCGCGATGAAAGTTTCGTAAAAATTATCAACTAGAAGCTGTTGCTGAGCTTCGGCTCTGATTGCATACTTTTTTCTCTGAGTTCTCTGCTTTTGATTGCTTGATGTATGATGGGCTGGTCGCTGATTTTCGATCTTACAGCGTTGATTCGGTGAGTGCTTCGTCGTTGATATGCACCTCATTGCCCGCGTGGATAGTAGCACTATAAAGCGCTTCCCCGCATGCTGTACAGCCTATACATTTTTACATCGTCGACCGGAATGATAATCTTATTGTGTCATTACCGTCGTGTGTGCTTGCGAGTGAACTCTCATGTCGTGAATCACACCGATGCGGAACAAGGAAAAGAAATTATCATTTCTGCCTATGTTTGCCCATCAATACAGCTCGCTGAGCTGGTACAAGGTACAATGTGGATGATCGTCATGCGGTCCTATTTATTGATATTCGCTGTTCAGGTTGAACATCCTTGGTGTATCAATGCAGCCAGTGACGGTGCCACCAGTCAGCGTATCGAGGTTAGTGCAATTGTCATCGTTAGATTTGGATCGTCGTCCTGTAAGACTAGGGCTGTCTCTATCTTTGAAGTCACGGTCTAGAATGTTTTGTCTGCCATAGGGTTACGCCTTCACGAATAGCGTGACAAAAGTAGACGAGTCAAAAATCCAAAGATCAGATATGAATTCGACGGGTCATGGGGCATCTGATTACTGTCTAGAAGACCAAATGTCCCCCTTGCCGCTATGTTCGATGCTCAGAGATGAGAAAAAATACTCTTTTTGATTTCGAAGGGCATAGTTGGAGTCCGTAACGCTCGGCTGCAACTGCCTGCACATGCATGCAAGAGTTTCATTTGCGCGTGCAGCGTAGAACTCACGCTGCAAATGGACTGTCGCAGTCCAGAAGACTTACGCACGACGAGCTACTGTCAACAAGGTGAATAATACCCATCGCTATCGGTTACGGAAGCAGGCCGACGTCCCCTGTCCCCGAGGCCCTGTCGTTGTCGCCTATACGGAACCAATGAATCAGACTGTGCTAAAATTCCTGCAATGCTGGCAGCAGTGCTATACAGAATGTCGATGTCAATAAGTGGGGAAGTAAACCTGCTTTCGTTGCGTGCCATGACCGTTTTACGCAGCTGGCTTGTTACAGTATATGAAAGTAGGCCTTGACAATTGTTCCGTCTTCACGGACAAAGTTGTCAAGTCACATGCCTCATTCGGAGGTGCACAGAGTAGACTTACCGGCCACGAGGCCAACCCCTAGTTACATACGCTGACCACATACTTCAAGTTTCAACAGGGGCCCACAAGGTGAACACTGTGCCGTACCTGGGCCTCTGGCCCTCTTGACAGCTATCTTGTAACAATTACTCATACATGCCCACTGTTCCGTAAGTCCACTTGCCGTCTAAATCGCGCGGGGACCCAGCTAGCCTAATTATACAGCTTTGTCTCACGATAGGCTTCATGATCCAGGCATGTTACCGTACGGTCGTGATCCGGCGAGCCATGGCGAGCTGTGCCCTCCAATTGCATCCGTTTCCCTCTTTCATAGAAGAGGGATGTCGAACCAGAGTATCCTGCTCGCCTCCGTCCCAGCAACGCGATCTCGTCTCCTCGACCGCCTCTAAGGCGACCGGCAGTGCGACAATCGAGCCACCTCCGCTTGCGCCCTCATTCTCTGATACAACTGCCAAAGTTTGCTTGGTCATGTCTGCGATAGGAATGGACGTGGTCAAATGGGATTAAGGTGACATTGAATTGCACAACAATCTTTACCAGCTGGTCCTCGTGACTCCCTTTTCCGATCGTGCTCAGCCAGCTCCCGGTCATGAGAGAGCATCTCTTGCTGGGAACTGCTCTGTCCCCCTTGCAATCTGCAATCTTGCTGACTTATTTCTGTCGTCCAGGTCTCAACGTCCGGAACATCACTCCCGGACTGCCGCCTATAAATTCTCCGTTGTACGCCAGGATGGACTATTGGAACACGCTGCGACATGCTGAACTCACACATCTCTCGTTGGACTCTCTGGCTCATGTTCTCCAGCCTGCCCATGAACCGACTGGCGGTCGTAGCGTGGCAGTCTGCTTGCGCCTCTTTCGCTCTTCAAAATTTGACAGACGTTGAACTCATACAAGCTACCTACTATACCGCGAACACGGCATTGAATATTTCTAATATTTATACTACGCTGGCTACCGACAATTTGCCTGCATTCTGCCGCGTGGAGCTCTCTATAACGACGAATGTGACCGCGAACTCGACATGCAATACAGAGGTGTGGCTGCCTGACAGCTGGAACGGACGATTTCTGGCATTGGGCAACGGTGGCCTCGCTGGCGGAGGTTTGTAACTTTCTCTGCGCAAGGTGCCTGCTCATCCCCGTGTCAGTGAATGTAGCGGAACTCGGTCACGTTGCGGTCACTCAAGGCTGTGAGTTAGTAGCTTTTTGGATCTGTGCGGCGGCTCATTTCAGTTTGTAGTTGCTGGCGTGTCAACTGACACAGGCCACACATCGGATGAAAACGACGGTGAGTGGGCAGGCCCGTATAATGACGTAAGTGGCGTCGGGATTGTGCCTCTTCGAAACATGATAGTTAGACCCTTCTTAGAATGCGATCATCGATTGGAGCTGGCGGGCGTTGCATCTGAGTGTCGTGGCTGGTAAAGAGGTGGTGAAGCAGTACTACAACCAGTCGCAGAACAAATCATATTATCTTGGCTGCTCGACAGGTACGTCGCAGTCTACAACTGTTTCGCAGCTCTAACTTTGTCTCATAGGAGGACGCCAAGGGTAAGTGAATGAACGCGTTGGATTTCTGAGGTAACATTTGGCACTCGCAGACTCAAAGAAGTTCAAGCATTTCCAGATGACTTTGACGGAGCTGTAAGCACTACACGTTTGTGGCCATTTTTATGCTGATGTGTTGTTTCGTTCAGATCGTCGGATCTCCAGCCAATTGGCAAACTCATGTGCAGGCTTGGTCCATCCACATGAATCTCGACGTGCAGCCTCCCAATTCGACCCGCTTCATCAACCAGACGCTTTGGGAGAACGTCATACATCCAGAAGTACTTAGGCAGTGTGATCATCTGGATGGGGTACGATACCTGCGCATAAGCTGCTCTGAATCTAACATCAATAACCTTTTCAGCTTACCGATGGGATCATAAATGATCCCCGATTCTGCAAGTAAGAGTTTCTCAGGGCCTTTCTAGACGTATGCAGCTCATTTTTGTACCACCAGTTTCCGTCCTGCAAGGCTAGCGTGTCGTACAGGCCAGGACTCGACCACCTGCCTCACCGTACCGCAGATCGAAGCCCTAAATCGCATTTATACCGACTATTACGAAGCGGATCAAACGTGGATTTTTGGGAGTTACTATCCCGGAGGGGAGATAGAGTACCCGGCTGGTCTCGTGGGCGAAGACCCGTTCGCAATCGGCGTCGACTACTTCCGGTACTTCGTGCTCAAGTGCGTCTGACATGGCACGTTCAGTATCCGCGTGTTCGTCTGCTCACCTTTTTGTTTAGTGATACAGAATGGACAATTGAAGATTACAACGCCTCCTTGATCGGGATCGCAGATGCGATCGATCCGGGCCAGGCAAATGTAAGTCTATCCCGAATGCCCGTATGTTTCAGGTATCAGTGACATGATCACAGGCTATTAACCCTAACATCACCGCATTCGCCGGGCCGGCACACAATGGCAAGCTACTGCATTACGTCGGCTGGGCAGACCAGCTCATCAGTCCCGGAAACACACTGCACTATTACGAGACCATCCACACGTTCATGACCAGCCATACCGACATGGACGTGGACGACTTCTACCGCCTCTTCACGGTGCCCGGCATGAACCATTGGTAAGCATACGACTTTCCAAATCGAGCGAAATTTCTCATGGCTCATGATCTGCCGTCGACACAGCAAAGTCAGTGTCCTTTCAATTCTGTAGTTTTGCTGGTCATCAGCTGAGTTCGGTGGTGACTTATTGCAGGGCGGTTTTGGCGCAAACGCATTCGGAAGTGTCGAGCAAGCATCCAATGGCATGCCGCCGTTCTCCCTAGAGCCTGAATACAATATACTGGCTGCTATGGTGCAATGGGTCGAGCAAGGCATTGCGCCGTCGTCGCTGAAAGCTGTGTATTACAACAACAATAGCGCTACGAACGGCGTTGGATTTGAACGACCAATATGCCAGGTATGCGAGCTTCTGTAGAAGGGGTTTGGGTGTAGTTAACGGTCATTCTGGTCTAGTACCCAAGGACGCTGCGTTACGACGGCGGCAATCAGACGAGCGCTGACGGTTTTAGCTGTGTATAGCTTTTTTTTGGTTGTGTGGGTTCTACGTCGGTGTACGAGCAGATCAGCCGCATGAGCTGACTTCATTGGCGGCATAGCTCTAGGGGTGTATTTTAGTCAAGGGCTATTGTATTTTTATACTTCCATTAATCGCTCCTCCCGGTGCTCCGAAATCAACATGTGATGACTCTGGACGGAACAAGGAGCTTTTATTTTTTGTCTTTTGTCAGGTTGTGCAACTGAGATTGCGCTGGTCATGCTCGTCTCTCATGTGCTAAGCAGCATGTACCCGAAAGATTGTAATTGTTGCGAATTATTGTATTGCGATCCTACTTTTATAAGCCCGTTCTATCCTCTAGATATGTGCTTGATGATTCTTCGTCAGTGTCTTGTGAGCGGTTCATCAGCCCGAGAGCGGACTTGAAAGGCGCTCCCTCACAAGATGCGAGCGACACGCCCAGGAGCGATGTGCGAGCGTGACGCTTCAGGTACACGGTCAATATCAGGCGGCTGCCGGTTTCGCTTGACATCAAGATGCGTTCTTCGCAAGTACCTCGGTGTCTATGTATGTTGGAACATTAAAGCCTAAAAGGGACCGCAATACCATGTTTCTAGCATCATGCCAAGCTTTGTCACGACCCTTCCATTTGTTCCTCCCACCTCGGGATCGGAAAGAAAGCGAATACATAAAGCGTCATTGATTAGGAATGAAGGACCGTAAATGCCGTGGTAGATTCCAGTATGTTCGGTCTAGATCTTGCTTCTTGGTTACGATGGTTGACTCCAATAATGAGATTAACAACTCGCTCTTCCCAGCACTACAGTATCCAGGCTCTGAATCCTCGTATCTCTCTTTCACTTTTCGAGACGTGCCCCACGTCGCCCTCGAACGCGTTACCTACTTTCCGGCGAATGCAGAGGTTCACATCAGGAATGATTACTCGCGCATCGATGCGCACAACCTGACCGCCTTCTGCCGCGCGGAGCTGGTGGTGGCTACCCACGGCTCGGCCTGCAAGACGGAGGCCTGGCTGCCCGACGACTGGAACGGCCGGCTGTTGGGCGTCGGGAACGGCGGATTCGCAGGCGGAGGTCAGTTCATGATCCGTGACGCTGAACCGTGCAGGAGCGAGCTCACGCATAGGCACCAGTCACTGTAGCAGAATTGGGAAACGTTGCGGTCACACAAGGCTGTAGGTTCTCTGATGGTCGACGACCTGCCACAAAGTGACACGTGATTTCTATTGCAGTCGCAGGGTTGTCCACGGACACTGGTCATTATTCCACCCCTAATAGTGAAAAGTGGGCAGGTCCAGGCGACGACGTGAGTCCAGCTGAATGTCCTTATCTGGTTGGAATCCGATGGTCGTCTGGGAATGCTATCGTTGACTGGACCTGGCGAACCTTACACCTTGGTGTACTTGCTGGGAAAGAAGTCACGAAACAATACTGTGGTAGAGTACCCGGGAAGGCCTATTTCATGGATTGTTCAACAGGTAAGCATCAAGCCATTGCTATGGCTGTTTCCGCTCTCATTTTGCCATTTTCAGGACAGCCCATCTAAGCAGCAACGCGTTAAATTAGTTCGATCTATACAAGACCGTACTCCACCACTACTCAACAAGTGACAAGCGAACTGTGTGAGGCCAATACCAACCTGACGATGACCATTAGAATAGACGAGCGATGAAGCCAACACTTCCGAAGACACTCACGGGTGCGAAAGGTGTGGTCATATGCTTCTCGACTGCAAGCATAAGCACAGAGATGATAAGCGTGGCAGTGATGAACATTTCGATGAAGACTCCCTGCGCAGGGTTCACTCCTTGCCCCAAGAATGTACTGTAGAGCACCAGCTATCGAAGTTGAAAGATGAGTAAAGACGACGATGTGAGATGCACGAACTTTGACGCGAGAGGGCCTGGCGTCAAGGCTAAGACTATCGCAGCGGCCGTAATCCCACCAGCCAATTGAGCTATGCAGTACAAGACAAAGCGGACTGGCCCTATGATTCCGGTAAGGAGTAATGCTAAACTGACGTTGGGGAGGCCGCCCGTAATCCGGAAAAAAACAGCCAGGCTGACACAAGCAAGCTAAAGCCCATTGACAGGGATATGTACATGATCCGCTCAATGTTAGAAGAGGTCGAAGGACTGCTTCCAGCTTCACCCTGAGACGCCTGGATGCCGCCAAACGCGAGGAGTAAGAAAACGGTCGTGCCGATGTAGTCAAGTAATACCGCCATGCTGTCACTAGTAAAAGTAGCGAAAATTGACGGCGAGGGCTCCGTTGCTGCCATAATGGATTCTCTGTCGGAGCTTCCTCTGCTTTTTAGAATAAAAAGATATCAGATGTCGATGAGACTTCTGCAATCATTTCATTTACGGCATGGGTGTAACATTGTTGTGGTGCGGCTGACTACTGGCACTGAGACTGGCAGTCCCAATCCTAACTCCTCAAGACTCGAATTGACCTCAAGCTGATCGCGAATATATACCCGTGTCCATGGCCCCGGGTCCGCATGCACTGCAAGCTAAGCAACGTTTGGGATCTGCAAAATTGTTTGCAACTAGAAGGTGGTAGGCGTATTTGTGAAGTATCAGCACGGCATAAACCATACCAGTCCCTGCGGCCATCACATGATGAATTATCGTCGAAAGGTACGGGAGACATCCTGCAAGTAGCTCACAACATACAGTCAATCCAAGTAACCCCTTGACCTACTCTTTTTGACTGCACTGCGTTTATCCTTGTCGGCCCTGCGTCTATTCTTCTCAGCCCGCGCATGTCTCTGGACACGCTCTTTCTGCTGATCTGAAGGTTCGTTCACCAGGGATGTCGACGATGCAGAAAGGACAAGGGCATGAAGCTATATAAGCGAGTCGGTCGTGAGATATTACGAACGTCATTAAGCACTTAACGTACTTTTGACAAACAGTCTTGCACGTTCTGCGCCTGCGAACGATATACTGTAGAGGTGATTTGAATTGACTGTGTAGAAGACACATAAAATGGCTTAAGAACAATGATGGAGTCACTACTGCTCGGTTTCCAAACAGCAGCTCAACTACAGACCGTTTTCTTGAGATGTTCAGTAGCCCACATTGGGATCCATGAAGAATTAAGCGGACACCTGAGGGTCGCTTTTGTGTTCACCTTGTTCACATTCTTGTTTCCAATGAAAGTAAGGCTCAAGAGCCAGACGTAGTTTAGTAAAGTGCAGACCTGCCCTCCTGGTCCTGAGCTTCTAGAATAGGTGAGATCCACGAGAGACTTCGGGATATCTCGCGTCTTGAACTCGGCTAGCCATGCACGAGCCTGTGCATTGTTAGCGGGCGTGTCGAGAGTAGCGATAGACGGTGGAGGCCGGGGGATGGAGGTCGGGCCAGTATGCAGTGTGGTTCTCCGCATCATAGTATAGCGGTGAAATGACTCAGCTATGGTGAAGTACCTTAGTGCCGCACAGCTATGTCCCAGCATCTTGTAGGCCCATGTATAGCGTATTGACCAGCTGCAGCAAGTAACATAGAGTAGACAAATGGTTCACTAGTAGTGGCCACTGAAAGATGCTGCCGCAAATGCTCCCAAAACGCGCGTATCATGTGATTGGACGCGCCAGTACTGTTCCGGGTACTATGCATTCACCAGCTTTGTACAATGGCCTCCCAAGCACTGCAAGCTTCAGAAAACCTCAAGAAACTTGTTATACATATGGATCTGGTAATACTCTAGTGGAATATCAAATTCAGGTAGTAGAAATTTTGTTGTAGCTGTCTTTCAAGGCAAAAATGCATCAAAATGAGTCCTGGTATGGCCAGTAATTGATTGAGATAAGCAGATCTAGTCCCATCCTGCTCACTATTCCTCCTAAAAATTTCAGTAAACCAGGGCTTCATGCTTTTCATTTGAACCTGCTACTTAATGGAACAATCAACTGGCAATTTATTGTATTCAAAACAAAACATTGAGCAGGCATGACAAACAGCAGCTACATTGCTCAGAAAGAGAATCATGCTAGATAATTCGAATGCACTCACACTTAATGGCTGTTGACCTGCCGAAGAAGCCGAGTATTAGCCATACTGTGACATATTGTGACAAAATTTTGCAATACACTTTCAAAGTGCACTGTTGTCTTGGTACTGTTCTGACATATTCTTTTTGTCATTTTGTACAAATGCTAGTAGACAGTCCTGTAGCTAAGACCTTTTTCTATCCATTGCTCAAATTCTGAGGTCATAAGATAATGTTGTTGTGGAGTTATTCACAATTTACAGAAAATTGTACAAAGCTGGTGAATGTATAGTAAAACCCATGGTGAGATTATGACAGTTCACCTGATCGTCATGATACACTTAGCTAGTTAGCTTGCCATATAGAGTAGGTATGGCAAGCTAACTAGCTTGCTTTGCTCAAATCCCTTACACTGCCAGAAATATGGCAGTCACTACCCACACCTTCTCTGTTATAGTAATATTCATATTTTTGTAGAAATGCAACTTTTTTTGTGTAGAAGTAGGACACTGAAATGAGTTTCCATTTTGAGTATTGCTGTTTTCAATTTCCACCTTGACTGTGTCTGTCACAGTAGTATCTTTTGCTTTTGAATTGCAATATCCCTCAAACTGCTCAGCATATCCATATTCTATTCTACTCATCAACACAGAGGGCATGATCAGAGTATAGTCAGACATATGTAGTCAGCCTGTCCACTGAATAAGGGCATTGCTGAGATATTGAATAGAATTTTCAGTTTTTATTATGACATTCAGACCTCCAATGTTTGTCAGGGTATCCTAGAAGTGCATAAGAGACCAAAAATAGATATTTTTAAAGCACAGAAAAGTATCAGACCTATCATCAAAGAGACCTAGCTTATGATTCTATGATAGAATGCCCTGAGATGACATTGGATAAGTGGTCTGGGCTAAATGGGACAGTGTGAGAGGCTCAAAAGTGTCTAATAATGGCTATAGTGCACATTTAGAACTTAGCAGCTGAGATTTAGAGACTTTAAAGCTGTTTGCAGCTACTTTGGGAGAACTTTGTGAATATAGGCTTTAGAAGAGTTATAGGCTGCTTCATAGGGTTTAAAAGCTCCTAAAATCACAATTCAGAGCCCAGAAGGCTTCAGGACTTATCAGCAGCCCTCTTGGTCTGAGCATACTTGCTGGTCTTTCAGCCACTCACAGCTGTCAGCCAAGGGCTTTGCAAAATTGTTTTTTGTATAATTATAAAAAGTGCTATAAACCATGTTAAGACAATAACTATTATTAACAGTTATTGACATGTTTTAAACAAGTTATATACTAGTTAAATAAAACTAAGAATATTGATCTCTTTTTGCAAATTCACTAACTGTAGGATACTGACATTGCTCACTGTGCAATGATCCATGGATCTAAGTTCTGTATAGGTTGTGCATCACAGCCTTGAGTTGGTCTAAGCCAATAAAGGACCAGAAACACCATTTGAAATGTTATAGTCATGCCTATATTACAGATATGCACAGATTTTATCATCAGATGCATAGCAATAGGTATTGAGCCATTCTCCCTTATTCAACTGCAAAAATGTGCACTCAGTTGGCCTTGCATCTCTTGCAGACACCCTATGTCTCTCAAGTTTTGAACACCTCATTTTCAGCCTTCAGTTTTTGATATAATTTAAAACATGTTTTTAGCTATGTTAATAACCACCTTGTCAAAAACTAAGTAGTTTTATCCAGAATAGTATTAGAAATAACTGTTGTACTTTCAACCTGTTTGGCATTTTTCAATGAAACAAAAGAATCTACTGCATGTAGTGTTGCAATTAAGCCAAGTTGAACTCAAAACTCAACTCAACTTAACTTACATATCAAGTTCATAAACTTAGACATTCAAGTTGAATCAAGTAACTCATTCCACAATTCAATGAGTTGTTTCTGATAAGCATGACCTCATACAGTGATTGACCAGTTTGCTGTTTCAGCTGCATCCTATATAAGCATCAGCAGTCCAAACTTTACACATGAGCTGAGACATGAAAAATGTCCTCCAGTGCTTGAATTCTATTGACTTCCTGACACAGCCTGGTTTCACCCTAACTCACAAGTAGATTTTTGAGTTTTGTCAAGTTTATGACTCAACTCAACTCAAATTCAACTCATTGCAACACTAACTACATGGTTGTTTCCACATATCATATTAAAACTCATATACTTGACATTCACAGATTTTCTGGTAATAAAAGAAAGAATAACATTGATAGAGCAGCAATCCCTAAATGTGAAGACAATACAATTCCTGCACATGCATCTGAGTGGCAGTCAGAGGAATGATGTGATGAAAGAATGGGTTCATAGCCATCACAATAGCATATAATTGCCAAGACAACCACAATGATTTCTTGGTGGACCTGGGTTTTGCCATCTATTGCATTGTATGGTTCCCTTGCCAAGAATGCAGACTGGATATTTTATCACTTGTGTGTACCGGCACATGAGCAATGGAGGCAAAACAAAAGCTGAACCCGACCCGGATTGAACGGATGACCTTGAGGACTTCCACAACTGGAATCTCACGCGCTACCACTGTGCCACGGGTTCCTTAGCTGACGTCGGTTAGTAATAAATAAGTCCTACGGTGAATACTAGTAATTGAAGCGATTCCCTGTTTTGCTTCCGGTAGTTGCTGCTTGCGAACGCTGCGTCTCATTCTGAGAAATGGTCTCGATAACGGTTTCTGCTGCTGGGCGAGTCGGACTTGCTCGGGGGCTCCCTATTACAGTTTCACTTCCAGACAAAAGCCTCGAAGACACGACAGTAGCTGATGTGAAAGCGTTCGTAGCCGCGAAGTTCCCAAAGGCAAGTTAACATCATCCGAACCAGAGGAAATAACTCATATTATATTATGGTCTAGTTCTACGTATCGCGGCAAAAGATCTCGTTGAAAGGAGAGAAAAAACCGCTCAGCGATGTGACGATCCTCAAGGACGCTGGCGTGGTGGAGGGGGGCGAATTGACCGTCAAGGACTTGGGACCTCAGATTGGTTGGCGTACGGTATACTTAGTGGAATACGTAGGTTTATGCAACTCGCTCTGATAGTTAAACAGGCCTTCACCTCGCAAGCAGGCTGGACCCTTGATCATACACCCTCTGATATATCACTACCCCAAAGTGTTCTATGGCGGACAAGTGCAGCACAGCACACTACAAAAGTACGTATTATCCTGAATGTACTACTGAGACCTACGTAACTTACTAGGCTGAAGATACGTCTACGTCATGGTACTTCTGCACTTCCTCAAGCGTGAAGCGGAGACGTTGTTTGTGCATCGCTTTTCTCATGGAACTATGCCTTTCTTCAATATTTTCAAAAAGTAAGCACTCCATCTGACCTATGTTGCGTGTCCAAATCTAAAGCTACAAATCCACCTTTGAATTGAAGTTCAGGACATTATTGGGTCCTTAGCGGGGTCGCCCTCGCGTATGCAGTCTATAGCCCGACCTACTCTGCATTCTCTCCCTACATCTTGGCAACGAATCGCAGTAATCCCAACTTCCTCTTGGGCTGCGTGGGCCTCTGGATGGTACGTGGCCTCGTAATATGTCTGTACCTCGCCCATTTTGACTTAAATGTTATGGCACACAGTTTGCGGAGCTCTCCAATCTTCATACTCACCTCACTCTGCGCACGCTACGCCCTGCAGGGACAACAGTGCGTGCCATTCCCCATGGGTATGGCTTTTCGGTGGTGTCATACCCCAACTACTTTTTCGAGAGCTTATCGTGGGTCGCGATTGCTATAATGACCGGTAGCTATGCTGGTAAGCCTTTTTGGTGGCGATGACAGTCCAAGTAATGCTCAATCGTATGCCCACACTACGTAGCGTGGCTCTTCGTGGTAGTGGGGACATGGACGATGGCGGTATGGGCAGTCAGAAAGCACAGGAATTACAAGAAGGAATTCGGCAAAGACTTCCCAAGTGACAGGAAGGCCATCTTTCCCTTCATCCTTTGACAGAAGCTTGTCGACCTTGGGCAAACTAGCCTTGATTGCAGTATCTACACGAGTATTTGTCTTCGCGCCCATTATCCACTCCATGCGGTGCTCTCTTGCTGTCGTCTATTTTGATACACTTACTTATCATCGATACATCGACGTCATATCTGCATGCATTGATCGGATCAAGGTATGCTGTACGCCAGCCACATTTCCCCTGCCAACTCCTCGTCGCCACCGAGCGCAGCGCCTACCCATCTGCTGACTGAAGCGGCCACAACGGTTTTAATAGCCCAACCTGCGAGAACTATCATAGTTGTGAAGCATGGATGACAATCCAGCACGACTGGGCAAACCAGCACGCTGTTAGCCTTTGAGACTCGATCGTGGCGCGGACGACAAGTAATTCCGACTTGAAACTAATTACTTCATGACCACTCGGTTCTGACTTACCTCTCAGCCCGAATCCCGCGGACATGCCACCCAGGACATTGCGTATGACCCATTCACGATCCAGCTTGTCTTCGTCAAGAACGTTCAAGGCACGTACAATGAATGGGTGCGTGAACGTTCCCCCACTGAAAGGAGGGTGCTGGAGTGAGGGAGTCGAGGAACCAGGACGCCAAATGGAGAGGAGAAAGAGTAGAAAAAGCTTTGTCAGGGAAGAGTACAATAGAGTGAGAGAGATATGCGAATATCTGCGGGACTGCGATCAGGTGGAGATCCAGAAATTTCACAATCGTTTTCCATGGAACTAACGGACCTGAATTCCTGCCGAATTCCAGGCGTCTGTATAGCCACTTGGAGATGAGGTTTGAATGAATGCAGCCAATTGAGGCAGGTGAGGACCAGGTAACATGCTAGTATAATACCCGCATGAAAAGCAACCGTCTCTGAACGTCCAAAAGTAGTGCGCAACATTCTTTTAGACCGTATCCAAACACATGGTAGGACTGGAAGACTTACCAACTAGACAGCCAGCGAAGATCCGGATGAAGCCCTCTATTGCATCGTTGGTCCAACTGGCAATGTCACCCTCTAATCCGTCAAATGAGCTGGCTGAGCCTAAAACATGTTGGTCAGTACTGCCCCATTGCACACCACCACTGCGTTCACAACACGTACTCAAGTGCGTCCACCTTATGACTTCAATCACCGTTAGCGCCAGCCTGTCGATTCTAGAATGAAACAAACGCACAGGCATCAACTGTGACGAGCGCAGCGCCGAGTTCCAGGATCAATAACCACCTAGCCTATTCTTACAATCATTCTATCGACATACATTTGAACGCTATACCGATTGTTTTCTCGTACCTGTTCCATACTGCGGTTGGGCGGTCCATTATCATTTCCTGTTTGTGGCATTGTCCCCCAAGTCCCAGTCTCCTGCTCACACCCATTCGAAGTAACTATGGTGCTCGAAATCCCGACTTGCCCGACCTTTCGTGCTCCAAGACCTCTGTTGAACAGGAGATGGCGATAGACATCTCTTTTCAGCAGTATCAGGTCGAGGAGGAGCATCAACGTGTCGTGTTCGACATATAGATCTGCAAAAGCGTGACAGACAGTCTGTGAACATTCCCATTGAGGTGGAGATCGAAGAATTCATCAGTTTGCAAACTAATTGAGTTCGAGGGCAACAGCTAACACACTGCTCCAAGCGAAGATTGTAAGCGGATTGATAGACAGTGTACAAATATGGCGTAGGTTGTGTGCAGGTTGTGCAGATAGGCATAGGATTGGCGAGATTGAAGAAGACTGCGTAGGAGGTGTTGTTAGTACTCGGGGGAAGTTTCAGAAACCGCGCAGAGCCGTCACGTAGTCCAACTGCAACACAGACAGAGTTGGTAGGAGTTGGTGAACTCGAAAATGATTGAGACAAACCCAGTTGAGTAATGCCACTAAACCGCAAACTATGGCATTGATACTATGCCTTACCGGGGATGATGATGATGAAATCAGCATTTATATACCGCCACAAGCAAACTAGTGCTAAGACGCGGTGTTACCCGGTATATACAATATAGTAGGTATTAGAATACGCCACTAATCTATACTACTTTCGAGTAACATTTTGAGGTTGGTGGGTGCTGTCGGGTTCGGTTGTGAGAGTAATACAGTAGATACATGTCTGACGGTCGTGTCTCTGTTGATAGGATCTGTCGTGCCTCACCGGGGAGTCGGCATAGAAGTCGGCAGGTAACGCAGAAGTAACACCGCTGTCACGCATGGACCGCTGCAAAACAATGCGAAACCACCCTTGGAATGCGTCCGAGGCGTGACTGACCGTGATCCCAGGCGTGACAATGGCCTGCAAATGCTCAGAAGGGAAAACTCAACGACTCATCCGTTGCTTTCGTTCAAGCTCGAAATGAAAGCAGATATGTAAAAACCTATGTAAACATGAGATTTCTGAGGAAAACGACAGTATCTAAGTCAGATATCATGGGGGTGCCGACTTCTAGGGGGTGCCGACTCACCGGTGAGGCATAGTATGGAGCGGCGATAGAAGGGAAGGGTCTTAGTGCCATCTCCGCTGTGATAGAACACCTGAAAATCCCGGTAGAGGTCCAGTGCCAGGCACCCCGAAAAGTCGACCTTTTGGACGGCGATGTACGATGCCATTCCCTGGAATTGGCGGGCTCGCCGGCATTCCTGCGGGCCCCGAAAATGGGTCCAGTGGCGAAAGGTTCGATCCCCGAAATCCCATATTGGAAAGGGTAAAGTCTGACATAGTGGCTTTAGCTAGATTCCATGAGTGAGAGGCACGAACACCCATGGAACAGCATCCAGCCGAGCGTCAACTGAGCTGACCACATCCATCATTAAGCCTGCAGTCAACCGTCTCCGAAGATAAGGTCCTGGTGGGTCATAAGAGAGGGATGCTAGAGGAACGGACTGGCAGCGGTTTCGAGCCTGCAAAAGCTCTCATCAGGGGGCTTACCGCTACCCCAACCGCTCTCCCTTTCAGGGCCGTTTAGGTGTCTCCCACCTAAGCTTGATCCAGAAGCAGTAAATGTACTGTCCCCAAAGCAAGCAGGCAAGCAGATGGGGCGCACGACAGTAACATGACCTTCCGGCAGGGTGGTTTACAGGTTGGGTGGGGAGGAGTCAGGGGATGGAGGCTTCGTCCCAGGCTATACCCCTAAGCTGACTCCACCGCGGACGTCAAACCGAGCGTTTCCACCCGGCGCGAGGTTTCGTCGATAACCATGTGGCAACGACGAGGCTGGACTAGTGTACCCAGATGGCTAATCAGGGCAACGGACATTAGTTTTGGATTCCCGCCACCGACCGCTAGCCAGCAGCTTCTTAGACTCTTACTTCGATGCCCTCTGGAGTCTGGACATCGCGTTGATCAAAGAGGCGGCGTCGCGCAATAAACTGGTTGCGGAGGACGAGGTGGAGGAGAACGTCAAGAGGGGACAGGATTCTTAAATTTAGCGATTACCATATACCTACTGTTCCCAGGAGCTCTCAGGGTTTTTTGAGGTTTAATACTGAAAAATCCCAAAATGGGAGAGGTTACATGCAAAACCCCGAAAATGGCGATTTTGCAAACCCCGAAAAAGGTGTTGCGCGGAGCTCTATAGAGATTTCAGGCGTCCTGCTGTGATCTACTACTTACGCGTGATCGGGCCGTCCTACAAACTACCATTTTCCCCATACAAGGGACAACCTTAACAGTCTGCTGAAATGGCCCCAACATTTGCAGCAGCGTCCTCTCGTGCTCTCAATGCAATTCTTCCTCTTATCGCATCTGGCCAAGCGTACGAAGCACACCAGAAAGCACGCACATTCGCGTCCAGATATCAGAAATCAGATCAGTTCGATACCGCCATAGATGTACTTTTCCAGTCTGCTAAAGAGCTGCTAAAGGCAGGACAACCTGGCAGCGGTACTGATTTGGCCCGTTTCATGCTGGATGTCTACGAGAACAAGGGACAAGAGGTGAATGAAGAAAGCCGCGGTAAGACGTTGCAATATACCTAGCACTGTCCAGACACCACAGGGTCATCAGTACTAATGCATCCCATGATGAACATTGTGCGGACAGGTCGTTTAACGCAACTAATCGCGTTGACGGGCTCATCAGGCTCATGGCGAAAGATGACCATTGATAAGGCCATCGCGTGAGTCTAGCTTCTTCTACAAGCAATCTAAACTCTATCGACCTATACGTTCACATCACAATGAAGATGGTCAGCCAATTATGGATTATGCCCCGCAGGCGACCCTGACCTACATCATTACATTGGAGAGCTGCTATACAAAGGTATGCTCTACTACCGGCGTTGATCCGTTCCGAAGCCCGTTCACATCTCTGGTTTCCTCTGCTTAGAGGGAGCATTCGAATCGGCAGAACCACACCTCCTTGCTGCTGGGAAACGCGACAGCGCTCGGCTACTTTCCCAAATGTTTGCTGAATGGGCAGCGTCGGGCGGTACTCCAGGAGTATTCGCATTACGTGGGACGATCCCGTGAGTCTCGCATACAGCCTTCACTACTGCACCTTCGGCATCTCGACATCCTTGCGTTTCTTGTGACTCGCCCGACCCGTCCGCGCAAAAGAAAAAAACTGATTTGCCGTAACTGGACGTATAGCTATCTCCAAAATGGCAATATCCTCGCGGCACGAACCTTTCTTTCCCAATTCGTCTCCCACCTTGTCTCCTCCCAGCCATCACTCGTGTCCTCACTTCAACCAAAGCCCATCATTCTCGGCGATGCAAAGGATGACGAAGCCGACGAAATTGTATTTACGACAGATTCCGCACTCAACTTCTCGCAGTTGGCTGTGCGGACTTGTCAGCGTGCTCAAGGGGAGCAGAATAAAGCAATGCGGGAAGCATGGGTTAGGCTCTGCGGAACTTACCAGAGCAGAAGTGGATTAGTCTCCACTAAGGAAGTACGAAAGGTCAGTGTTCGTCCCACAGGTCGTTGAAGTAGGCGCTTGGCGACATCGTTCCGCACTAGTCTTCAATCTAAGTCTTAGCGTGAAATGGAACTGCGATGTTGGTTCTCAAGTTGTTCACCTTACCGATTGCATCGCACCAGTGGGTGCATGTCCGTATCGTCATCTTCAAACCTTCTCTTCAAATAGCAATCTTTCGCTGGCACATGCTCAGAGATCCTGACTATTCTTCTATCAGGCCGCAATTGAGCTAGCAGAGTTCTACTTCGCTATTCCACCACCTCGGCCCCAGCAAACCAATGCACTGGGAGATATGCTCTCAGCTATGTTTGGCGGCGCTCCTGGGGGAGCGCCTGCTAGAAGAGTGCTATCACCTCCGCCTGCTGCGGGGTCACCGGGCTTGGACTAGAATTTATCCTTGGGTTGTGTGGCGCACTTGGGGCGGTCCCTTTGTGGTTTTCTTGATGGGCATGTATGACGTTTGATGTACATGTATCTTTCGCAGGTTCCTTTGCAGATCGCTCAGATAGCTGGAGAGCCCCTCCATTGTACGCATACTGCCCGTTACTGAACGAGATTTTCCTCTGGGTACAACATTGTGGTGGGTTCATTCAATGTTGTGATTCAAGCAGCACATTACGTATGGCGCGCCTTCAATAGAGGGAAGAACGTACACCTCACCCAAACTAGATCAACCGTGACTATAATAACACGAGTACGCGACGCTCAATTTTTGACCCGTGACTTGTGCGGAGCTCCAGTACAACGATTGATGGTACAGTATACTATGCCTCGGAGAGTCAGGTAACGCAGAAGTAACACCTCTGTCACACGTGAACCGCCGCAAAACAGTGTGAAACCACCCTCGGATGCGTCCGAGGCGTGACTAGCCGTGATCCCAGGCGTCACAACGGCCTGCAAATGCTCAGAAGGGAATACTGAACGACTCATCCGTTTGCTTTCGTTCAAGCTCGAAATGAAAGCAGATGTGTAAAAACCTACGTAAACATGAAATTTCTAAGGGAAACAACAGTGCATAAGTCAGATATCATGGGGGTGCCGACTCCCCGGTGAGGCATAGTACTTAGACTGCCACGGAAATGTTCAGCGGGACTCAGTTCCAGCGCTTATCGCAGATGCACCATTGGTTCATCATCCCTTCCATGCACTAAGAAGTCAGTACACATGCACTTTCATCAGCAACTGTAGGTATGAGTTGGGCATTGCAACTTCCTTGAACGCCACTCCTGGTAGCTCAGACTTTCTGCGGGCCCCGGATGCCGCTATGTCAATGCAACTGCGACACGAACGATGAAAAGGTAAAATTTCTCAAGTGCAACCCATTGTGCCAGGAGACGACAAAAGGGTCCTCCCAAGGATTCTTTACCGGTGCTTCGATCTGTTTCATCTTGCATAAGCTCACAATGTATAAAGATGGAGCCCACCAACCCCGTGGTGAATTTGAATGAAGAGATTTACAATATACGTACAAGAGTGAATGAGAGGACCTAACGTCCATTCCATCATGACACTGTAATCGACGTGGCATGTTTATGTACTGCCACTCCTCCGCTGACCGATGGCGGGAGACTGTGGCATGCTAGGCGGACCTGTCGCTGTGTCTCCGTTGATTATGTCGTGAATTGCGGCCTCTAGGGCGTCTACTCGGGTAGACATCTGCATCACTTGGGCAAGGTCACTATGTGGAAGCATGTTGTAGACACATGGGCAATGTTGACATACTCCGGTCAAGAATTTGCGTGGACATGTCTTCAAACTTCGTGTCTAGTTGTTCCAAAAGCATTTCAACCTGAGAGGCCGCGCGGTGTCAAAGAAAAATGCATATTGAAATGCAGTCAGAGCAAATTCGTGGCGATTACTCGATGAATTGGGGCGCACAAAGGCAGTCAACTCGTGTGGACTTGAGATATCCGATGGGTTTGTGATGACCTTTGTGGAGGAAGACGTAGTCATGGATGCAGTGGTTGCTCCCGTATTCGTTGGCCGTGAAGGAGCCGCCGAGGACGTTACATTGAGCGGAAGTGCAGGAGACGATGAAGGTGCCATCTTCACGAGTTCGAACGCCTCCCAACGGTAAAATCAAACGTCAACTTACAAACGGCAGCGGTGAGTAGTTGAGGCTACTAACTCACCTGAAGTTGAACGTTGAATAGTCTCGCTCTGCTCTCAGGCTTGAAGCGCGGATCCAGTTATTTTGACAGGTGAGCCTCTGTAAAAAAGGATAGTCAACCGTAGTCCCCAAATTGCGCCAGGTGACTATTATGGTGACTAAATCAGGGAGCATAGTCACGCATTAGTCGCTTGAATCGACTACACCTTGACTGATGCGTGACTATTTTCTCCAAATTTGGACAGCGGCATTCAAGAAAAATGACTAGTTAGTCCATTGGCGCAATTTGGGGACTAGGTTTGTGACTAGGGTGAGCTCTGTGAGCGCCCGAAAGTATCACGTGCAGGTCCACCGGACGCTCTGCAACCATGCAAATATACCAACTAGTACTACAGCGGTGGAATGTCGGAAATTGTGCCAGACTTGGCTTCCTCCATGCAGTTGCTGCCCAGCCGCTCAGTTATCTCCACCGTACCACTTCTTAAAAATTGTCGGACACAGCATCGGAATGCGATCAACTAAGCAGAAATCAAGTCTGACTCTGAAGCGATCTGTGTTTCTGGTTCATCGCGGTGACATGTGAACATTTTGATGCTTTTTGAAGATCATTGCTGCAGGTTGGATCATTTCCATTGTGGAATCTAACACATCACCGCTCCATTCAAGGTCCATCCTGTCTCACTAGCACAACCGGCGAGCAGGTCAGGCCAACCAAAACTAGACTATGCAGTCAGTATCAGACGTTTCACTGAAGTTTCCGATACACCTGGTGTTGAACGTCCATGTAATCGCTCCTTCATTGACAAATTAATATCCGTACTTGGACTGACACACGTCAAGCAGGATGCTCTTCAGGGTTGTTGATCCGGTAAGGCCAAGATGCATGACAGTCTCGTCCACTTCATGAGCTACGGCGTCAATTCCTGTTCGCTCTGTACGTGTGATATCGACTCAGTTCGAGCGTCTATTGTTCTGGGCCTGAGACAGGTGCGATCGAACACTACATCGATCAACAAGGTCGTTCGGCCATAACCATAACCCTTGTCACGCCGACCGAAAGCGCTTTGTTACTTGAAACGACAGTCTGATGGCACCATCCGTGCCTTACGCCGCAGACAATGGAAGCAGGTTTCTTCGATGTATGTCCACGAGCACTCACTATCGAGAATGGCAAAATGGGTGCTATCGGGCTTGATTCGCGCTGACCTTGCCAAGGCGTCCCCGAATGCCCGATATTTGATGTCAGGATTTCGAAGACCGATTCAGCAATTATATATCACGCTCGAAGAGTACTAGTAATCCTCCGATTCTGCTATTCTGATAATGGTTCAGCGCGTTGCTAAAGACTAGGTCAGGGCAGTGCGGTCCTTCCGCAGTACTGATGCCTGGACAGCCTCGTCAATACAGTTTCCTTCCTTCCCATTAGGTATCCGGTCAAATTCCGTGACGTATACGCACTCAGGCCTACAGACACACAGTACAACATTCGACCTGGCATTCTTGCACACATACCACGATGATGTCTACCATCGTGCGAGCTTTGTCAGTGCGGTAGAGCTGCATAGTAAGTTGTTTCCTGTACCTCATGTTGAATTCTTACGTACCGACACTTAGTTCATAGTATATGAATAGAGCTATCGCAGCGTCTCGACCTTTCGATAGTCTACATATATTGAATGCGAGATCCATCGGTGCGTATCTATCATACATAAGCGGTCACTGTCGCTGGTGAAGCGCATCATCCCGAGTAAGGGACTGGTTCAGACGCTCTGATAGATAGATCTCATTTACCGGAATAATGATGGCTTCCTCCCGGGGCAATGTCCATAACCCGTATGTTGACGCCTTACTTGGTCGTGCAGATATAAGGTAACACTTCAAAAGCTGGATACAACCTATCTGCGCTTCCCATACTTATTTCCATTACATCCTTACCTCATAAAATAACGCCGTCCTCTCGGCTAGCACCGACAAATGTCTCTCATTAAAGGTGTCGAAATGATCAAATTTCCAGATCTCATCGGTCCTATTCCGTTTCCTCTGCGGCTGAACCCACACACCAGATTCGCGTCCGCAGATTCGGATGCTTTCATGGACGAGATGGCCAATTTCACAGAAAAGCAGCGCACCAGATTCTTCGGTCTCAACGCAGGCCTGCTTTGCGGGATGTGCTATGCGGAATGCGGCCCCGAGGCACTCAGAGTCTGCACAGACTTTATGAGCTTCTTATTCAATCTTGACGATTGGAGCGATGAGTTTGACACAACTGGGACGAGGGGCTTGGAAGAGGTAGTCATGAACACCTTGCGTCATCCTGATACGTACCATTCCGACACTGTCCCTGCCAAGATCACAAAATCGTGAGTCCTGACTTTCGCATTTCAAAACTTTATGTGAAACTACGTGCCGTTCGTGTTACTCCAGGTGGTGGACCAGAATGCTCAAGACCGTCGGCCCTAGATGTCAACAACGTTTCATAGACACAATGGGACTTTACTTCGAAGCTATCATGCAACAAGCTGCAGACAGAGCTCAGAAAAATGTGCCAGAGCTTGAGGCGTATATCACGCTTCGCCGTAACACTAGTGGTTGCAAGACTGGTTTTGCGCTTATCGAGTACGCCGCCGGCATCGATCTACCGAACGAGGTTGTCGAACATCCAATCATCCAGAATCTCTTGGACGCCACTAACGACTGCGTCAGCTGGGCCAATGTGAGTTGTAGGATACAAAACTTGTCTCGGTAATTTCGCTCCTATGTTTCTTTGAATGTCCTGCATTAGTATAACTCTAGAAGTCTTCCTGAAGGTCGCTGTAGTGTTGTGATACAAGCTGTCAACTTGAACCTGATGTATTCCATTGATATTGACTGACCACGTACGTTGTGTAATCTAGGATATTCTATCATACAATAGAGAGCAATCTCGAGGAGATGTAAGTCTTAGCTTTACTGCGCGCTCTTTGCTGATTATCGTATGAACCAGTCACATAATCTGGTACCAGTTATTATGAAAACAATCGGGCTTGACAGGCAGCCCGCGATCTTCTACGCGGGCGATCTGTGCAACAAGAGCGTAGAGCGATTCCTAACCAGCAAGGCGATGTTACCATCTTGGGGCTCTGAAGTTGATACGCAGGTCAACATGTATGTGCAAGGCTTAGAAGATTGGATGATTGCAAACGGGGAGTGGTCCTTCATGACTGAGCGTTACTTCGGGAAGGACGGGCCGAAGATCAAGAAAAGCATGCGGGTCCCCTTGCTTCCGCAGTTGGGATTCGACTGAGGACAATTGTATGATCTGGCTGTTACGGTAAGGGTTCCTTCAAGTAGTCTCTTGGCGAGATTTTCACCCACTTCCCGTGACAGATAGCTGAGGAATCTCAAGATGCCACGGATTGGCACTCGCATTTCCTTTATATTCTTATGCGTGCGAATAGAGTGTCTGCTGTCAATGTTGCTACATGTTGTTGTCGTGGTTCATTATTACTTGCGACATCTTCATGAGCATGTTATGTACTACAATCAGGTTTACGTGGTCCATTATTTATAAGAGACAGATTCGTAACGAATTAGTCTACCGGTGTGCCAAAATGGCAGCTACCGCGCTCTTCTGGCTGACACTGTAAAATTTCCCAATTCCCAATCCCGTTACTTCGTATTCCAAGATCATTTCGACATTGTCCGGTCCACGGGCTCGGTGATCACGTGCATTGCTGCTTTATCAAACAATCAGCTTTTGAGTAGGTTCTAATATCTATATAGCATGCGGGATCGATTTCCTGACACGCACGTCTTTGATCCTGTCACCTCGTTCTTTTTATCGATTTCTGTGTATCACCACGCTGTAAGCACCACATTTCGCTGTTTGCCTGCGAAACAGGGAGCTAATGGTGGTGATCTCCCAGCACCTGTGGCCCTTCAGGACTTCAGGAGCTCGAAGCAATCCTTGTATGGTATTTCTTGGCACGACCCGATCAGAGGAGGATTTATGCAAACTTGCATCTCGGTATGGCCGTATGCAACAAGTCCTGGGGTTATCTATTTGAACCTTGGATACACTCATCGAACAATTTGACAGTGACTACCAGGGTAAGAAGCGATCCTCACCAAGGCCTGGCTTCTGCCGTACTGCTTCTCTAATACTATCTTACACCCTGAAAATCACTGACACCCCCCAATGCCGATAATGGCGATTCGTGTTTGTTGATCTTCCTCGAATGAAACAACTTCTTTACATCATGAAGCGCCATACGGTGCGGCCACGTCGGCTACTGTCACGCGTTGCGACTAGGCTGCGTATTCCTCTTACCCCTTGCCCTTTATGAAATCCATGAGGTGAATTTCTCGAAGTGCGTCGTTGTCCCGGAATCGTAATTGTCTCATCAGACCGTATGGAAAATCAAGAACGATTTTCTATCTTCAGCTCCTTTATGTTCCGTTATCGATACAACAGGTTGCACCCCAAAAGAGGGCGCTCTGTCTCTGCTGCTTCGGAGCCTTGGGTCGGCGGACCTGGTTAACTGGAGGGTTTCTTCACCTGTCTCACCTATCGAACGCGTATATTTATCCTAAGGTGTTCCATTACGCTGATGAGACGTTGCGATGCTTCTATCCGACGACCAATGTTCCTTGCACATTCAATCATGGCTGATCGGCTTTCTAGCCGATTCTACTATCTCGTGTCGAAGATGTGGAAGATTCCTCAAAATTTCGTCCGTTTCATTGCTGCATGCCTCTTTTCAGACATGAAAAGGCACCCGGTATCAAGATCACCCGCTCGGGGGTTCGTGGCGAATTGATTGAACTGTAGCAGTTTGATGTTGCCTTGCGCTCCATCTGTACGTACATACAGCTCCATGACGTCCCCTAACGCCTTACTTAGACTTGCATCTGCTCCCGGGCATCTTCTGCTCAGGTACGAGTGTTCAGTGCGTACAATATTTCAACGCTGGGACTGAATTGACACCGGTCTCCACATGAGCAGTCTTACTCACAGGTAACCCAATGACTGATCTTGCAGAGTCTTTAATAAAGCCTCCATGAAGGTGGAAACAGATGCCTTTGACTGTGCTTCTTAGAAATTGCGATACGTCACTGGCCTTCTCCCGCGAATGGGAGTTGCTTACATGTACAGCGATCGCTTGTGAATATCTTCTCGACCTAATTCGTGCGAATAGAATTTTCTAATGAACTGTGTAAGTAACAATCCCTTATGCTCATGTTCACCCGCCTTCGCCGAGAAGAAACCTTCTCGTGGCTTTCTTCAACTATTGCGCATACCGTGTACTCCTGACTGTTGTCTGATCTTCGCCCGCAGGTGAAGTATATAACTTCTTTTCACCTACCCTTCTGACCCCACGCATGACAGTTTGGAGGTTCCCTCGGTTAGAACCACATGCCAGCGTGCAGGAGCGGAACGACGGGGCGGCCAGAACAACTCATGGCAATCTGCTCTCCGACACCAAATCTTCCGGATCCGGGACGTTGCGGTGTCTACCAGTTCGACACAGCGTGACATTGAATGAAGGTATCGATATCTCACCGAGTTCCGAAGGTGAGGAAAATGCCGACTCCAGAATGCCACTCATGACTTAGCCGGATGGTTCGTCTAGCGTTAGTGCCTTAAAGGTCCTCCTTGCCGCGTGTTTGCCGCGTGGTGTATAAGTTGCATGGCACCACCCGTTCTACCCGCTTCATCTGCTGGGGTTACTTCGACGATCGTGAGCTCCGTTCAAAGTACCACTCTGGAATTATACCTTTCTCTTACTGACAAAGTGGCCATACGCACCGGGCTCAACACTAAGTTCTGACACGTAATAGCTCCCCTGCTTTATTGACGGAATTGAATCCACGAACAACGGACGGAAGTGAGGAAACCAGCCAGTGGTGACGTCAGGAGGCGGGAACAATTCTCTGCGACTACTTTGGGATAACAAATAAAGCCATGCATATGATTCTATCGTACTGTATCCGAAATCCCTGACTGTCAGAGACAGTACCGATTCGGGCACCAAGTCATCCACCACTGACTGACCTAGGTTGGACACAACCCCGTCTTGTCTTCCATTTCTGATGTCCCTCGGACTCCGATATCTATCATTTTTCTCATCTTCTTTGATGTCATCCAGTCAAACATATTTGAACCTTAAAACACAGGCCTAGCGGTCCTCGACATTGGGGCGCACGTCTCAACGAGACCTGGAGCTGGAGTGCTACAGTGCACAGATTTAATTCAGTATGAGGTCATTGATGAGATTAATTGTAATCCATCTGGAACATGGACATCTCGACAAAGCACCTGCGACCTTTCGAAGTCAAAATGGGAGGAAGTTGGCTTATCACGACATGGACGGCGTGGACGGCGTCAAATATCGATTCCGCAATGGGCTGGACGTTAGCCTTATGCCGCTTATCTTCGATTTGCATTGCTGATCCATACATCCGTAATCCAAATTTGCCACGGTCGCTTTTGGCAATATCTATACAGAATCTACATCGGTAGCTACCGATGTGAACTTAATCCTCGACTGGTCCACCGTGCGAAAAACATGGGCGCATTCTGGAAACCTCTTCCAGAGCTGAAGCAAGGAGTTTACGATAGCCTACATTGGATGGTGCACCTGATGACTTTGGATTTGGACACTAGACATAGTACCTTTCCGCGCGGTGTTGATATGCCATTTACATGCAGTGTTGATGGTTCCTGCGCCGCTCTTGCAGCCATGGAAGTGATATCCATTGTCAAGAATTAAATGATCAATCGAAACGCCTGTTCAATTTCATAGACTTACTGTCTCGCGCTTATGCGTGAACGTCGGCACCGAAGACTGATGAAGGGTTGTATACGGCTTACAGCAAGCTCCGGGTTGACCAAAATACCGCAAAAAAACACAACAGCTTGCAACGGATCACGGCTGTGAGGTCCGTTTGATGAGGAAACTCAAATTTCGCTTGATTATGTAAGTGCAGATTGAGACAGTTAAGTTTACTTGTACAATTTTTACGATATTACTTATCTTTTTATAAGGGCATCAAGTGCCTTTTCTTAGATGGATTATTACGGACATTCATGAGGACCCAGAGAAAACATACTTATTTGCGTGGATTCGCTGGTGTTGAAATTTGTTGCGGAGTTATTCCCCATGAAGTATTATGTCAATCCAGCGATGACAGGGAAGCCAAACTAAGTATTCTGAGTAAGGGCGCGCCGCCAGTGAACGTTTGAACAGAGTGTGAGAAGAACACTTGATGATATTCGTCCATATGTGTCGACAGAATGTTCCGACAGGCCGCGAGAACTCGTTGTGATAGTACAGGTAATCTGAATGCTATACACATCTCCGAGTCTCCACACGGTCCCCTCAAGTTGGACATATTATGGCCCCTTCCCGTGCGTTGCGCATACCTTCCATCATGATGGGCGACCTTCTTTCAAATTAGGACTGGGCCAATGCATCGCCATGACCGCAGCCCTCGGCGCGGACCGTCGCTAGCAAGTGACCTCGTCGTGGCAGCGGTCATAACAATGCTCAGCATCAAGCCTCGGTAACGGGATTGAGAATTGGGGGCCCATCATCCGATTGAAAATACCCTTCTCTTCGGCATCATAGAAATGTGGTGGCCTTCGACAATGTCCACTACGGTCCTCCTTTGGAGTCCAAATGAACATGTGGGATTGGCGCGGCCTGTGCTCCGAACTACCGTTGCCAGTCGCGATACGAGAACTATATGTAAGGACATGCATCGCGCTTGTGATTGTGACTGCGGCTCTTTGCTATTGACCAAATCCAGACCCTCAAGTCAAGAGGTAACGGTACCCCAAGCTTGAGGCTGCGATTGCAGCCAATCGTGGTACGGCATTGATCAACTCGATAGGCACGACATAGTATTGTTTCGCGTAGATTGACGCCGCGGAGTTACATAAAATGAATTATACAGGTGCCGGGACAACACACGGAGAGCAGGCGTGCATTGTATTCACTTTAGCACCAAGTTCCGACTCGGTCAATCTCTTGTAAACTGTCTATGAAAAATGGTATGCATCGGGCTCCGGGGTTGGGGATTCGCGGATGCACTTGATCGATGAGACGACTCTGCGTTGACTTCTCATGTTATGAGACCATGACGAGAAGGGTGAGTTCCTGGAAGGGCAGGAACGCAGAAAACCATAAAATCGGAATCTCTCTCTCCCGTTCTCCCCTCGACACCCAAATTATCTTACAGGGCACTCTCGTCCCACATTATTCTTTGAACTATGCTGCCGTCTCATACTTCAACAGCGACGCAGGCCGCTGTTCAACCCTTTCACGGGTATGTCGATACCACAGAGGATGCTCTGCGCCTGATCGAGGTATGCGGTACAGAGTGTCGAACGTCTCATACGAAATTCGCTGATTTGGTTCGTGCACATCGTACTTCCTCTGAACTGAACACTGCCCGTTTTGGCATGACTTGCGCCGATGCTGTCTCGTACAAATCTGAACCAAGGCAGCGCGACGGGGCCTCTTGCCACGAGTCACTCGACGCCTCAACGAGCTGGAACGACGATCTATGATCAGAAGTGGTGCTGTGTTCGTTTTCAGCGTTGAGGAAAGTGGCATTAAGCGGTGGACGGAAGGGTTAGCATGGTCACAATCCCGTATCTCCGGCAACTTTCTGGTAAGCGTCGCACACGACCTTTTGAGTGCTGGCATAGTCACTATTCGAGAAATCCTCCTTGATGAGAACAATCACTTACGCTGGCATTAGATATATAGAGAGGTCACTGACCGAAGCAACCTTCGCAGTTCTCATCAGGCCCAGGTCAGGCCTGAAGGTGGGCATCCAACCGATGGACATATTGCACTCAAGCCTGGCGGTCTGTTCAAAAAGGTTAGCGTTCTGAAAACCTACATCACGTATTTATTTCTCACCTCTATGTTTTTCCAGACGATCACGGTCAAGATTGACGACTCGGATCATCATCTAATCTCATATTTCACCCAAGAAGACGTCCGTTCAGGGAGACTTCAAAGGCCCACAAGTCGTCCGGAGTTGATGGCGATCCAGATCCCACCTGATATTGTGCAGTCTGCCAACTTCCGTTACCCTCTGAAGCTCGACGGTCAACATGGCGGGAACGCAAGCCATACGTGAGTAGATCGGTCTAGGTTAGGGACACGTTCTAAGCCAGCTTCGTTCCCCAATCGATGCGTAGCGATAATGGCGATGAGATTGATAATCAAGGCGAGGGTCGCGCTGCTTTCGGTTGCACTACCAAAACACCAGGACGGACAATGGCACAGTTGGACACGACATCCCCTACCTTCTCGCCAACCGGTTTTTCAGACTTCTCACGTCCCCTTGATGACTCGCAAAGTGCGCTGTATCAAGCACAGAGTAATCAGGGCCGATTTGAAACCACTTACTCGGCGCGGTTCTCGCCCCAAATCAGCCACTCTATGTCCACGCCAGGACCTGCACAGACCACGCACGCCCATTATAGCAGCACATATGCCGCGCCAGTAGACCAGATGGCCTCCGCCTCCTGGTCTAGTCCATACCTCGGTCCTCAAGAGTCTTTCTCCACAGGACCACCCTACCACGCCTCTCCTCCAATCAGCCCAACCCACGCCCACTCCGTTCACGCACAAAGAGACGAGACTTGGGCACAGCATATGCCAGCCTCCCCTCATGAGGGACGCGCGTTCAGTCAGAGTTTTCCACCGTTCGACAATAGGGGTCGTCTTTCCGAAATGCCGCCATATCCATCCAGCGTGACAGCATCGAGTGGACAGCCACTTGCGTCAGCGCCGGCGGCGATGCCTTCGATGAATGCATACCTCCCTGAGGGACGAGGGCGCGAGCACACGCGGACACGTTCTGTTCCAACCGTGTGGCCATGGACAGATGGATCCGCTCAGTCTGTATATCAGCCTCAATCCACCTCCCATTCCAATCACCCTTCACGCGAGCAGCAGCCCCCATCGAGTCCAGCTGCTCCCTCGGGACGACCATCAAGACTTCATTAGATTTGATCGCTCAACTATGATCTTTCGCTCACTATCTATCTACTCTGTTTAGATTTTTCGAAATTGAATACTCACCACAGATTATTCATTTAAATCCGTTCAACGGACCATGGCGTGTTTGTACATACTAAGCAGAGGTAGCAGCATTCATCAAATGCATTTATCGGTTCCGGTACTGCGGGGCAAGACTTCATGGTCGAATCGAAAACACGCCTAAGGAAAAATGCAACTGCGATTAGGGAGAAAACAGTAGTGTCAGCTGAACTAGCCCCTTGGTAAATCAATCGATGCCAACGGCTAAGCATTGCCAGCGGTCCTTCTTTCGATGAACCCTCGTATGTTAGCATGTCCATCCAGGCTGCCGAAGAAACACCGCCGAGACGGGTTCTCCCATAGTACAACATCCAACTGCTTAGCGTAGTTTAAGACATATTCGTAGTCGGCCTGGGAAGCAAAGGCCGTATATAAATAGCCTGTTGAAAGATCAGCATTAATATATTTCGATGTCACCTTGTATACGAAGTGACATCAAATAACCTTCTTCAGACTTGACCCGGTTCTTCTCCAGCTCCCATAGACGGACCTGGTCTTGTACCGTTACAGGTAACAGCGGTTTCTGACCGGATCGTGCAGTAGAGTCGTCAGATGTTCCTCGACTCCAGTGACACAACCTAGACTCACGTTTTTGTGCATTTGGGGGTGTGCGTGTGTCGTAAGATAGGTTATGATCTAAGCAGTGCTCATCAACAGGATGCAATAATGTCGAAGACATCAGAGCGGTGCAAACCTGGTCAGCCGTTATCCCATTAGCGAGAGCCTTCTTGACACTTTCGCGGGTAATCGCGCCGATGACAAGGTTAGGAAACCGAGATTTCAGGCTGACGAAGAGATTTAATACGGCGATCTGGAGGGGATTATCTGGAAAATGGATGGCTTCACTACAGCCTGATAGAAGCGCGATGCCCTTTACCTGTGTATGCATATAAACGATAGTTAGTTTCGAGAACGACAAAGCCTTGGTTTGGGGATCCTGTGCCGGCACCACTTGATGTTGGTAACGGTGGTGCAGATGATGTCAGAGTGGTGGCGAGCCGCGTAGGACTGAATTGGCGCGAAGACGCCTTTGGATTGCGACGTCAAACGACCAACTTTCATGACAGTGAGTAGGCAAATTACAGACACTGCGCTGCCATATCAGTCCATAGTCTCGCAAGTCCCCAAGCATTGCGATTTGGGTCGGGCTCAAATTCTCGGTTGAATATTCCTGTGCAATCCTTGATATACAGATCGCCTGACAGGTAGCATAAATGGACCTACACGACCCAGTTCCATTGTTGAGGTCATCAACAGAAAACTCAAAACCTCAACAAGGTCCATTTGGCGTTCCTACTCCAATGGTTGACATCTAAGCGCAATGGATCAGGTTTCTTTGACAACGAGCGCCGCACCTCTGTCATGTGAAGATATTGTAGCAGGAGTTCCCAGAGTTGCGCATGGGGAGGATGCAGCAGAAATTGAAACCCGGATGACGTTATTTGTAACGTTCCACCACTATGGAGCTGGATGAGTCCTTATGCTGCTGATCTATAGATCGAACATCCTTATTTACCGTGCACTTGTCATGAGACCACTGCGTTGTAAAAGGAATAGAACACCCTGTGAGGGCCTCGCCGGGTATTGGCCTGTGCCAGAGGACACCATATAGTGAAGAATAGTCTGTAAGAACGGTATCTCTGAGGTCCATTTCCGCCATATTCGACCTGGTGCGCACCTCCCATCGTTCGAGCGCGTAGGCGTCCAATGCTTCAACATCAGGTGGCAGATGCTGCTGATCCTCTCCTGCAGGAATTCCAAAGCTATCGCTCGAGCCTCTGGAAATTTTGAGGCATCGCTCACGATGCAGCAATCAAGTACTCACCCACCCGTGATGGCTTGCCTCAAGCTCGACTTGAACGTCGTGTTCAATGCTAGCTTGGCCGAAGAACTTGGCAGAATATGTAAGCGAGCCAGGGTTGACAAAGATTCGTTGTATGCTCTGTCGCAATGATGAGCAATTGCTGTTAGCTCATATAGATTTCCCTTCAAGCATACTTCCTGCCATCACGAGTGACCCATGCTGACATGGTTGACACAGGTGCCGCCGATTCAAGCCAAAGTAAATTCATGACGAGCTGCCTCTCCAGAGGTCTCAACAGCCTGCGTATGGTCAGCCTGTTGTCGGATCTCAAAAAAAAATGCTGAAATTCACCGAAATATAGAGAGGCATGATGATGGTCGCTGATAGAGACGAGTCAACGTGTTCTGTGACTGAGACTGTAAAAAGGTCAACAGGGTGTGGGAGGTGTCTCCGTCGGAACTGGGGGTTGATAGGTTGATTTGTGACTGAGCTGAAGGCATGGCTGGAGCCGACAAACACAATTGGTTGGTCAAATTTCTCTCCCCCTCGTGAACACTGAACGACGGGATTCCGGTTCAGTGGTAACCTGAAGTGTAATTGAGCCCAAATAACAAGACTACAAAACAAGCAGGTGGCTACCAGTGAGAAATTTCCACGGCTTTACTTAAGTAACCTAAGCGCAAATAAGACAGTTTGTGATCTTGTTTTGTCTAAAATTTTCAGACATATAAGGACATCAAGTGTGCAAAGGTAATTTTGAATTTTCCCGATGGTTTCACAGGTGGCCTGGCAGATGCAGACTAAAAAATGTTCTGCCTTCACCGCCAACCATTACCCTGCCTATAAGCTGTGGGAATTTCTCACTAGTGATTATTCGATACAGATCTACTTACATATGGTACTTGTTTTGTAAATGGTCGCGACGCGTGACGCGAAGGCGCTGGTCACGCGTGTATTACGCGTCAAATCACATTTCTGACCCACATTCTTGACAGAGCTTTAGTCTTCCATGAGCACTTTTTCAGTACATACAGCAGCGCAGAACCGCACGTAGCTACGTATGTTTCGTGCGAGATATTGATTAACGCGACCCTGCAGGTCAGATCGGGCTAGTTCGCTCCCTCGTGTGTCAGGATGCCAAACTAGTCAACTCGGTGGACATTGTACGTGATTCTGTTCCAAGAGTCAGAACACCCGCTTATTGTAACTCTCAGGACGGGAGGACCCCCTTGCATTGGGCTGCCTCTTCAGAATCTCTCGATATCGCGCGCTATCTCATTGATCAAGGTGCCGAAGTTGATTGCAGCGACAGCCTTGGCTGGACACCTCTCCATATTGCTGGTAAGCGCGACTCGGATCAGATCATGTCGCAGGACGTCAATTCGAGCAGTAAGCTGACACCTCGCGATCAGCCAGTGCTGGGCATGAGGAGATTGTTCGAGAACTTATAGGCTCCGGGGCTGACGTGAACAGGAGAAATGACAAAGGCTTAACTCCTATGTATGTACACCTACACGAATGTGTACCCTTGGGTGAACTTATCTTCAGGCATTATTCTGCGTCGAAGTCCCATGTGGAAGTGCGCTACGTTGTGTGTTTCCTCGGATGCATACACATCTGACCATCCTTTCAGATAGGTAAACTACTGATATCCAGAGGCGCGGATGTACGTTGCGATCAGCTCGGGACGCTGCTACTTCTTTGATCAGCTTTCAACTAGATCAATGCCAGAGACAAGGCCAATCAGACTCCACTGTAAGTCATTGCGCCTTCTCTATGAGTCCGGTGAGAGAGACCTTGTCTACAGTCACCGCGCGGCTACCACAGGATCGACAGGATTCATCAACATCCTTCTCAACCCGCCTGAGGGATCGCCCAAGACGAGGCTCAACACCGCCGACCGTGTCGGTGCGTGCTCATCACCGTTTCCTTGAGACAATCACGACCATCAGGTTTGCTTTCCAATCAGGCAACACCCCCCTTCACCTTGCTATGGAGTCGGCGCACGCAGAGGCTGCCTGTTTGCTAATCGAAGCTGGCGCAGACCGCACTCGTGTGAGTCCCGCGGTCTGACCTTGCTCCAATTCCGATTCCGATATCGGAGTGAATTTTCGTCTGACAGGAAAACTTGGACGAAGAAATGCCGGAGGATCTCGAGGGCGTTGGAGGCCAAGAACAAAGGAGGGCGAAGGCATATGTCGCTGAACGATGCGGCAAACGTGCATGAGCTACAGAATGGTCTGTAGATGCTTGAAGAGCGGGAGTGATCGGAAGTCGTCTATGTGCCTGTGCACATATGTGTTTATGTTGTAGCTGTAGGTCGGATTATAATTGTAATCTAGGTAACGCCAAAGATACAGGTGCGAAGAAAACGCTCAGAGTAACAGACAGGTGTCGAAGGCAGCGGGACGTGCAAGCATCTAATGGCCATAGGTAGCAATGCCTATGAAACCCGTATCAGACTCGGCGGCCGCGGCTTGATTGGGTGATCGTACTCAATGATATGCGTGCCCCGTAGTAATTCTCTTAGGCAGATTCAAGTTCGATAGAATTTTGTCTTGCTTAGTGCGCGACTCGTTACCACGAGCTCGAGGATATATTCAGTCATCCCGGAAGCAATTGCGCTAAGACATACTAGACTTATTCCAATGCATTATACAACGCAAAGTCAGCTGCTGACCGACGTCCTGTCGCAGCAGATAATGCGCCTGATGATAATGGTGCGGAATCTCAGATTTATTGGAGGTCACGTATGTATAAGTAATCCACACATATAATCTACTATTAACTGCAATAAGGACAGATTACATGCGATTACAAAATCCTGAAGTCAACGAGCGTGTAGATATGGAAGATGCCAACGTGTTAAGTGGGCAACTTGAGAATAACGACCTCTTGTTTGGGTTTGCCAATATCAGCCTGTGTTCGGAGTTCACCAAGAAGCTCATTCACGATGGCATGAGGTTGGGCTCGGATTGTTGTCTAGGTTGTTTGTCCGGCCTAGTGGCATTTGAGCTGACCAGGGCGGTATTAGTTCGCTTGAGGGGGGAGGTTTGTTTTTTAGCAATTCTAGCAGATCGACGAAGATTGGGTGTCGATGGGCCGGAACTTGGTTGGGGCGGCGCTGGACTGGGAGTTCGTAGGCGTTCTTCTGGGACAGGGCTGAGGGTGTGGTCCACTGTCTCGCAATCCGACATCTCAGGCAAAGCCAGCGCAGCAATTGTCACTTCTATTGGGAAGAGAGCAGTAGCCACAAATATAGGGTTGTCTGGGTCTGTCAGTGGCGAAGGCGGTTCTGGTGGACCTCGACCGATGTTCCTCAACCTCTCCCAGGTGGCCTGCTCCGGGATGGGCCCGAACACATCCCATAGAAATCCATAAAGGTCTGCCATTTCATCAAAAGTGGCATCAGGGTTTGCCGCCATTTGCTTGACTCTTTCAATGCTGACATTAGTACAAGGTGAGTGACAAATCTGCAAAAACACTTGTTTAATGAACATACGCATCCGACCGAGTAGTCGAGCGGATCAGCTCATTGAGCGCCACAAGGTTATCGTCGAGTTTAGCCAGTTCTTGAGAGCTAGGAACTCAATCAGGTCAGATTTTTTGAAACCGATTCGCTAAAGAGGCGTACAATGTACGTTTCAACGGAGGTGCGGTAGGGGTAGGGGTCGACAGATTTAGACAGGGCGAGATATCTGTCGATGACGAGGAAATAGTTTTGTCATCACTTGAAACCGGAATCAGAGCATCCCCGCTATACAGAGTGAATGCACTTACGATTGCTGAGTTATACAGTAGGTGCTTGCCATCTCGAATGAATGAAACTTAGCCAGGGCAGGTCAGGCATCTTCATCAACGAGTGAGATATAAACAGTTTTGCATTTTGCTTTGGCCCCTAGCCACCACGGCCGCCACCGCAGGGGCCACACCTGGATGCAAGATATATTCCTTTTTTAGTTGATGGAGATGACCATTTTTGGAACAAGACAAAGGCCTTAGCCACTTGCAGTTGTCATTGCGACCAGGTGCGAGTCAAAGAGGGGTGCTTTGGCGTACCATGCTCCAAGTGGCGAACTCCGCCATGGCACGTTTATTTAATATCTTGACTACTGGCACATATCTTAACACGACTCACCTGTGCAGCGCTCTAGCTTGGCGATAGTCCATGACGTTGTCAGTAGTGTCGACTACTGTCTCGCAAATATCTGCCTTGCTCTCAAACTTGTCAGTGCCACATGATTATGCCAGTGAACAATGAATCCCAATCGCTCAATCAACAGCAGCATTAGCACATAGTGAATTTCACAGGAAAGCAACACGGAAGTGGTCATCTAGGGGTACTGAAACCCACCAGAAATATTCCAGGTGCATGTTGTGCGTACAGAGATACGCTCAGTAGTATTGCATCCTAATTGTGCGAGTGCCCCTTTGTTGACACGGACGGACGCCATCTCGATCCTCAGAAGAATGATGTTGAACCTACTTGTTTGTCTGCTGAATGCGAATCCGTTACATACAAAGGAGACACAAGTCCCATTCTGCAGACCGGCTAAACTGCGGTCAAAGTTCTAAAACGATGAACTTCCCGTTAGTCAGCAAGCCAGGCGTGAGGATTCGATTTCGAGGGGTAAATACTAGACTAGCGTTCAAATTTCCTCACACTATCCCAGCACGATGGTATCTCCTTGATGGGTGAGCGCCATTTGGACTTGTAAGAGACTGAAAGGTCATGTCATGGTATGTCCGCGGAGATCGTGGCAGAAGAGAATGAACACGGTGCCCGAGCCCTGAATGGTCGTTATGAAATAAACTATCGTACCCTTGTATAAGCGGTTGCCGCGTGCCGGAGGTCATGGAGAACTCCAATTTCCCCCTTCAATTACACTGGCGCACGCGGAAATTTCTCTGCGGGTCGAATTGGCCCCTTGACGGTCGACATCAGTAGGACACGTCGATGTTCATGCGATTGTTTGCCAGGGGGCCGCCATGTCTCTTTTTCTGACTGAAGTTATTTGAATCAAATCATGTCAAATGCTGAGCACCGGGTACTGATTGACGGACTTCACTACATTCTAAATGATGCACTGGTGATCAAATTTGATAAGCCAAAGGAGATGGAGAGTGCATTCTCAGTTGCACTAGGAAAATGCACTCACCGATGTGACCTTCTTTAGTAAGGCGCTTTATTGCCTAAGCACTCGAGAAAGAGGTGATCCACGATGTTCGGTTGATCGATATCAAGGCAGTCAGTTATGTTGCGAAGTCCGACGCCAGTATGCTCAAGAAATCAAGCAACATTGCGAACACGTTATTTGAAAATATATAGCACAGTTATATGACTCTCCAGCCAACCTATAGATATCAGGGCGGAATATGGAAGTCTTGAAAGGGACAATGATTCGCAGTGCATTGACCGGGCTCGTGCATTACGTAATCGCTCAGGTATACATTGTCTTGCAAGTCACATCCCAAAGTTTGAAGCACTTCCTATCATTTATGGTGGTCCTACTAAACGGAACGTTGCATTATCCCTTGAGGGTGTAGCGCTGTGTCAAGTTACTCTCGTATGATTGCACTACGTGCTTCACTCAGTATACTGATTGACAAGCAATCCACCAAACGAAATCGGAGGAGGTACTGCGGTGCTTAGCGTCTGTATGCACTCGAGTCTGCTCCGTCGCTGACTCGCTCGAATGTGACCCATCATGCAGTTGCCCGCCTATGATGATCTCCCAGACTTTAACTCAGAACTGCCCGCCTACTCCCGTAACGTCCCTGCAGACTGGGACATACCTCCCCTGCAGACGGAGCATTCTTATCATTTAACCAAGAAGAATGGGAAACCATGGCTATCGCTAAATTTTATTAGCAGAGCCGCAACCGTCGAAGATTCGCCGCTGCTGTTCCAAGGCGCTTTGATTGGGGGTTCTGTGAAGTCAGTGGATCTGGAGAGGGAGGATCCCATCGATTCGATCTCTATGAATGTGAGTTTGAAGCCGCGCTAGCCTGAGGGCCTCTTATCCAAATATTACGATGCGATGCTCCTTGCATGTCTTGGCGCATCGTAAGTATTCGGTTGGGTTTGATAGTTCGTACCACGTCTTCTTAGATTACAAAGCTTCATTCATACAGTCAACTCCCTCTTGACCCATACCTCTCAAAACCCATACTCCCTCTAGACCCATAGCTTTTCCGATCCACCAAATTGCTTTGTGGGTGTAATAGTCTCCCCATAACCCATACTCCCTGATAACCCATAGCTCATAGCTTCCACCGAGGAGGTATGGGTTAAGAGGGAGTTGACTGTATATATATTTGTTGATGTGCTATGAATGCTCGTCATTTTTTGAGTGTAGTATTACCCAACAGGCCGCTTACTCTGCTTAGATGTCAGTACTGACAGTTAGACCTAGGTGACCGAGCAGATAGCTATCGCCACCCAGAGTCCATGCAACTTCCTGAATATCTCGCGGACGTTATGGACCCTATCAGACGCTCACACATCATCGAATTTGCCTGTACAGACTTTAAAGAAAGGCAAATTGAAGGGACGATACGAGTGGCCGTTCTCCATCCGTTTGCCAAAAGGTGTCAGTCTTCTCTCTTTCAACGTTGGCCTGCAGAAGAATTTTCGTCTCCCGCTGTCACTGTCAGACTCTGCATGTGGTGTCCGTGTAGAATACCAGATGACGGTCCGCGTTAGGCGGGGACTACTGCACGCTGCTAGCAAGCGAGTGATGTCGCGGGGATCGTCTCTGGTACACGTCCGACCGACATGTCTCTCACCTGTTCAGGCTTCCTGTCCCTATCGTGTTTTGTTCCTCTCCTACGACCAGGCCCATGCTCCGTCATGCGTCAACTTGCCTATCAAGAAATTTTCCCTTTGGACAGTGTAGAAGGAGATTCAAATGGGTGGAAAGTACTTCCACCGGTTACTGTCCGAGGGACGATCTTCAAGGCTCGGCCAGCCGAGATGACATGCAGAGTAAGTGCCCAACGTCATGTGATGGTAGATGTTTGAACTTCTCTCATGTCGTAGCTATCTCTTGCCAGGCCTGTAAGTACCGGCTGTCTCACCGCTGCGCACTAAGAATTTATCGCTTGGTTGCCCCAGCTTTGCTACACTCGTGGCACCCCGCTCCCTCTCATGCTGACCATCGAGAGATGCACAATTGCTTGATCTTCCCTCCGTTAACAGCTCAATCTCGGTTTGTCTTGTACAGCGTACCTCTTCCACCCCAGAGCTGCCACAGGTGCAATGGCAGACAGGTCGGGATGCGCAATTGCCGACGCAGGTCAAGGTGCTTGAAATCGGACGGGCTGCGTGGTGGCCTTCGGCGGATGATCCTCACCCAAACAAGAGGACTGTAGCCGGCGAAATTCACGTACCAGGCGATCTTGTACCGCACTGCCAAATTATGCATTTCGTTCTTGAGGTATGTTATATCTACATTTATTGTTTTGTCCCGCTGCGCAACAGACTAATACCTGGTTGTGCAGTATGCGGTCGTTTTTAATGTGCTCCAGGCCATGGGATTCTCGCCGATGGGAACTCATAAAGGGCCGCTACTGTCCGAGATAGTGGAGATCGCAACAGCTCATGCGAGGGGTCCACGACCGAGGACGTACGTGCCTCTTGAGTATCGAGATGATATACCACGTCCACAGCCATTAGGGCGATAACTGCGGCTTATTAACTTGGTGCAGACGGTCGGGGTACTTGATCCGACTCAATTTTGGGATACTGCCTCCCTACCTACCTGGCTAGCATGTATTTGTATGTCTATACTTACGTCAAAATGCTATTCGTTGTCGACAGCCGTGATACGGCCCCGAGCAACGCAGAGACATCGAATACTTATTTGCTACAGTCATGAATGCTACACAAATACCTGGGCTATACTTCAAGGGCACTTAGTGGGATCCCAGTCAGTCACTAGATCTAGAAAACCCGTTGATAAGTGTTTCCATGCGGTGATTTCAAACAAAAGGGCATCCATACCTTCATTAAGGCTGTCTAAATGTGCGATCTCGTCTGATGAGAGCTCAAAATCGTACACGTTGACGTTGGACTCGATGCGGCGCTTTGAGGATGACTTCGGCAGCGGGATGTAGCCCTGCAACAAGACAGACATATTTACGTCAATATATGAAGTGCCAAATCAATACCAAACAGGCTCGGAGATAGGCACCTTCTGGAGCGAATAACGCAGAAGAACCTGGGCAGGGTCCTTGTTGTACGCTTTCGCAAGACCAGCGATAGATGGGTGCTTAAAGCGATACCCACGCACAAGAGGTGCCCAAGCCTGCCACCACCGCTTAGCTGATCAAAACCCCGACACACTGATAGATACATACCTCAAGGGCAATATCATGCTCTCGGCAAATCGACACAATATCTGTACGGGTCATGAACGGGTGCAAGTCAACCTGCGGTGCGACAATGGTCCTTCTATAAGCCTTATGGCGCCAACAATTCACTCGAGACAAACCTGGTTGATGGCAGGCAGCTCCACGTTTCTCCCCAGCAGTTCCTGCAAGTGTCTCACCCCATAATTGCTCACCCCTACGCTGCGCACCTTGCCCTCTTCTTTGGCCTCGAGGACCGCCTTCCAGCTCTCGGCCCGCTTCTCGGGGCCTCCGATCGGCGAATGCACCAGGTACAAGTCGATGTAACCAAGAAGGCACGTCTCAAGCGAGCGCGCGATCGCTGCCTTTGATGCTGCATAGCCGGCGTTCGAGCGCAGCTTGGTCGTGAAGAAGACAGAGGAGCGCGGAGTCCCGGTCGCATTGCAGAAGTCGAGGATTGCACGCCCACACTCGCGCTCGTTGTAGTACCATTCTGCCGAGTCCTGGGTATGGGCCAACTAGACAGAAGAAGGAAAGCACGCCGGTAAGACAGAGTTTACATACAATGTGGCGGTACCCAGCCTGTCTAGAGTCTGAGTGTCTGGCCTAGTGCATGATCACTGTAATAATGTCCTACCTCCAGTGCCCACTTCACGGCCGAGTAGGCCTCCTTGCCATCCATCTCGTATGTCCCTACGAGTGCCCATTTCGATGGTCAGATTCTCGAGATGCTGCGAATCACATACCGAACCCCATGATCGGGATTCTGTTCCCATCACGAAGCTATACAGAGTACAGTGAGCGGATCAGCCGCTGAAGCTAAAGGTGGGCAGGTGAAGTATTCGAGGTGTGTTGTGATGAACCAGTAATGCTAGCGCTTCGAAGCATTCTACCCTAGGGCCGCTAGGAGGCATTCTCCACAGGCTCGTGCGATGCGGCACGCCGTTATGCGCACCTTGCAGACGAGTCGACTTACGCACCTTGCGATTGGATTCGAGAGTCAAGGTCATCGTCCTTAAATACTCAAAATATGAACGAGAACTGAACCGCAATTGTAGCCAGTGGTAGCTCCAGGAAGGGTTCCGAACGGGAGTCAAAGAGTCAACCCACAGTGATGGTTTGGAAATGAGCGTCGATGTGAACTTGCGTAGACTTGCACGGATTGTAGACACTGGCAGTACCTGAGGAAGCATATGTCAGACTTCAGTGCTCGATATACTGCATCCTTATGGAATTCGACCCGGTGAGGCTCAATCTTTGTCCACACTTTGGAGTTCTTCAAGTCTTCCCACTCACGCACGGTTTCAAAAGTCCAGAGGTCGGTTCCTGCCGCCCAGCGGCGCTCACGGGATCTGTTCTCAATAACGTTCAGGTTGATAACAGCCTCTTGACCAGCCTCGTATGGTGTCTGGGTTCCCAAGTGACAGACCCATGACCCCACGAAGATGACGCAGTCCTTAGAGTGCCAATGTCGTGCCCAAACGCAATCGGTTTATGTTGGTAAGCTAGGTATCGCTCACGCTGCGAAGTGTCCTTATAATTAACGTGTCTATTGTCCACCATCCAACTGCGTCCAATTCTCTGCAGAGAGTGCATGTCTTACTTGATGTCTACCAGACTGAGCCGTGCCCAATACGTAGTCGCCATTGTCGGTGCGACCGGCAGCCTTGGTAAGGCGCATTTTGAGTCTCATGTGTCCGCATCAATGTTATTTAGACGCCATCCAGGGAAGGAGGTTGTCAACGTCTTCCTCACTGCTTATCGGCCTTTCTTCCCCCGGGTCCTCGCACTCCTGAGAGAGACGTCGTCTCCGGCGGCCCAAGCTCTGGCAGCTCAAGGGGCTGAGCTTCACAAGATTGACGCCTCCAACCCTGGCCCCTCGCTTGTCAAAGCTCTCGAAGGAGTGGACGTCCTCGTTAGCTTGGTCGGGAGGGCACCCCTCGAGTACAAGAATGCTGTATTTGAAGCCGCCTTGAAGAACGGTGTCAAGGTATATTTCCCTTCCGAGTTTGGCTCGTGAGTGCATCACCCTACTTCGAAACAGCCCGTGTTGAGTTCATCTGCGCCAGTGACTATCGCCTGAATGACTTTCCAGGATGGGACAATTTTGACTGGAACATTAAACGCGAACATGTTGCGAAAGCACGGGAGATAGCACAGGGTAAGGTCAAGATTGTGGCAACCTACACTGGCCTTTTCCTGGAGATCGCGATCGCGGTGAGTCCGTTCGGTATCGAAGCGGCGACATTTGTCTCATTCCGAGCCGACTTTAGCCTTATTGTATGTTTTTGCTTCGTCCCTCAGCCTCTGAGCGTTGTGCTTAACTATTGCGGTAGTCGGATTCGACACCGCAAACCACACGTATACGTCCGTGGGTTCGCCCAAGCAACGGATCGCAATGACGTCCAAGGCCGACATCGGGCGCGCACTTGCTGAACTCTCCCTTCTTGCGCTATCGCCCGAGACAGCGTCGCGCGTTCCGGATGACGTGCACATCGCAGGGACACACGCGAGCGTCGAGGACGTGCGTGACATCGTGCAGCGCGTACGCGACGAGCTCGGCGTGGAGCCACGGAACAAGATCGTCTTGAAGACGGAGGACCTCGAGACGGTGAGGGCACAAGTGCGTGAGCTGGTGCTGAAAGATCCGACAGTCCCTCCAATGGGACATCTCAAGTGCGTCGTTCTCGTGTATATCTTCTATATGGTGGCTGAGTTAGGATCGGAATATGGCAGGATTCTGATTGCTGAAGGCAAGATGGACTTCTCTGCTGAGAATCAGAATGAACTTGTCAACCCTGATCAGAAGATCTGGAAATGGAAAACAGTAGAGGACTATATCCGCGAAGTTGGCGGCCGACCCTTTTCCTGAGCCATTCACACAAGAATTATGACTGAAAGAAGATCTTTTCAAACCACAGTGTACATTACATTTGGTAGCATTTACGAAGACCAAATCCTCCAGAAATGAACAAACATACATCTAGCAAAGACAATAAGTTAGCAGATATTCGAAGCGGACAGAAAAATGACAATGATCAGACATCCAAAGGAAGGTCATTCTGACCCTCACCGCCCCAACCACCCGCCTTGCACCCAGCGCACCCGAAGGCGGCCCACACTCGGCCGACGTGATATTGGGTTCCACGCGGCATAGAGGGGGAATATAGATGTTCGACATTGGGGGAGTACTCCCGCTAAGGAGGGGGCTAAGGTGAAAACTGCGAATGTACGGTAATATTCATCGTGGAAATGGCACAAGCCTCTAAGCATCATGAACGCGGATAACTCACCATACAACGAAAATTAAGACCAGCTGACCACCGTGACCAAAGAATACCTAAAACAAATTGGTCAGAATAGAGAAATAGAAAACAAAATACACAACAGAGAAAGCATCAGACGAAATGGCACTGGCAAGTACACTGTGCGCTCGAAAGAGCGCGAGTCCGTTGCGAACGGACTACTCTGTGTCTCGGCATGGTCGTGTAGGACGGGGAAGAGAATGAAGTCATCTTTTACAGAGGTGTTGTGTTACATAAGTAGCTTACAAGGCACTCACCACCACATGAACTCAGCCTCCCCGGTATATCTCGATAGGTGCTCTGCTAAACACTGTCCAATGCAGCGCACGATCGTATACAGAGGAAAGAGTGAAAAACGCCTCAAGCAAATTTATACGGGAAGACCTCGTTTGCGTTTTGTTTGGTTCTGGCCCGTGCACATGGTCATGTGCATTCGTGGGAGAGTGGTCTATGTCCTGTCGAGCCACTCAGGCAGGCCCAACTACTTACGCCTTGTCTGCAATACCACGCCGACGTCGTTTGCAGACTTCATTCGCCAGCTCTTGCTCTAGTCCTGTAGCTCCTATGTCTTTGGAGAGCATAGCAACACTCAATCTTCCCGATCCCATTTCATTAGGACGTCGTCGACGACCTTCTCTCGAGGTAATCGATGTCGATTCGCTCGACGACGAGGAAATAACCTTTCTCGGGTATCGTCGCTCACAACGCAGGCGACTATCCCAGGGCGCAGTTTCCAATCCTGTTGCTGGTCCCAGCTCTGTACCGGTTATCGTTTTAGACAGCGACGAAGAGCATAACCCTTTTTTTGTAAATCCCAATAGGGCCCAAGGTACGTCCTCTTCTATCTCCTATCGTGACAACACCTCCCAATACCGCTTGATATCTAGCCAACCGCCCACGCATCCTATCGCCTCCGCCTCCGCCTGTACAACCCAGGATTATTCCCCCCGTCCCTCCTATCCCACGCCACCTCGCTGGCCGTTCTTCTTTTCCAGCCCACCTAGGGCACACTCACAATGCCGCCCCTCCACCAGCCATCCGACCCAATGATCAGCCCTTTGCCTTTGAAACGCATTACTACCCACCTGCCCGTGATCCACCCCCCTTCCTTGCTCCGTCGGCTCCCTCGCATTACCAACCAGCTATGGGACTTGGTGGTGCTCTGTTTGCTTTCAATAGACAGAACGCAATTGAGGCTCATCACTCGCACGAGCAAGAGCGTCAGAGAGCGTTACCGGAACGAGGAGCCAATCGCCCATGGAATATCTCCTCGCTTATTGATATCGTCAGGACGGCCGCCGGTGGATTCCGTGGGCGACAATCGCAGCAAAATAATGTTCCGTCTCAGTTAAATCGTGCATCAGTTGCTCAGGAGCCCTTCTGGGACATGGAAGGCATTGACCACTTTGAAGATGACCTAGGTGAATGGCTTATGGGCTCGGTAGATATCCCGGATCGGGAACCACCATTTCGTGCGTCCAGCGCTGCGAGGGCGGCGGCTCGTGAGCTGTATTACAAGCCAGCATACACACATCCGAACAAGCTGACGGCTGGATTCACGCATGACTTTGCGCCTCCAGAAAGCTCTACTACTCCGGGCTCATCTTCACCGACAGTGATCGTACTCGACGACGACGATGCGAAGCTAAGCACTAGTGCTACTGCAAGTTCATCGAGCTCGACTGTTGTTGAGGCGTCGACCACGTTAGTTTGTGCGCGGTGTCTTGATCCTCTGTTCCTTTCTGGCAGTGGCGGAGAAGATGAATGCACCGAGGAAGAGAAAATCAAGACGAGGATTTGGGCTCTTCGATGCGGTCACATGCTGGACGGAAAATGTGTAGAGGAACTCATGCGACCTGCTCCGCCATTGCCCAAGCTTACTGCAATGGATCCGAAGGCCGAGCTTGATACTGAAGGGTACGTGGGCAACATTGAACAAGCACATGTTTCCGGAAAAGGCAAGGGCAAGTCAAGAGGCAGGCAGACCCCGGTGCGGGACGGTAAAGGCAAGGGCAGGGCAGTTGACCTGGCTGAACCGGAAGCTTCTTCACATGTTGAACCTGCACGATCGACTATTGAAGCAGAACCGGTGGACAACTCAATACGGTCCCGGCTACGTCCGCGTCATCCTCCTGGCTCCTCCAACACTGCGGTGACAGAGCCTACCCCACAAGCTGCCTCCCCTGTACATCCCGTCCAGCCTCTTCCACGTCGGCGACAGCCAGCCTCCCTGCACACTTCCCCCTCTGCAGCCACTCGTATCAAGGGCAAAGGCAAGGGAAGAGCGCGCAAACCTGTTATTGAGGCCGAACATATGTGGGCATGTCCAGTCGCTGGATGTGGGCTCGTGCATGTAAGTGTTCGTGTAGACGGTATTTGGAAGATGGACGAAGAAAAAGGTGCCATCGGTGTATTTGTCTGACATGTTTAGGTTAGTTGTTCTGATTGTGTTGTTATTCACGAGCATTGTTGAACTCATGCGTTTTTTGCGCTGACATAGTTCCTGAGCGTAGCCTGGTATATCGCACTGGTTTCGATGGCATATCTCATTTGAATTCATCTTCTGATTGCTTGGGCATTTTGAGGCACGAATAAAATATTTGCATCCTTGCATTCTTTCCTCTCACCAGATGTGGTATTGACGATAAGCCCCTGGGTGATCTGTATGCATGCCAAGTCGAAACACGACTGGAACACTCAAGATCGATGTTATCCTGTCCATCCACACTGCCTATTTTTAGGCTATCGAGGATCACCCAAGGCTCTTCCCTTATGAGTTCCATCAGTTCATTGCTCCCTGTCAGGTCAATCCGTTGGGCATTCGTCCCTTAACCCGCTCCCATCACTCACCTATCTGTGGGCCTCCAATGTGGACATACCAAACGCTTTGGCCCTCATGCGTCTCGGTTGATCAGATTCGCAATTTCTACGCTGTTTCTCGTCCTCTCTGCTCGTGATTGCCGTAAGCTCTTGTATCGTCTTTTTCACCTTTCTTCGGGTGGATATTCAATTCGTCGGGACGTCTGCCGTGAGACACCTTGCCTTGGCAATCTCAAAAAACTGATCCGCTTTTCTACAACCGCTGTGACTCTAGCCTTGCTGCGTCGCGCTGTTCCTGTCGTCTTCGGTCATCTCCGCTCTGCTCTATTTGAGACCTTGGCTTCTTTCGTGCCTCGATTCCTGGGGACTGCGGGGCTTATACTTGGTACAAGTACTGCGCTCGTGTGCTATCAATGAACGTCTGCCTCGCTATAGGTATCCTGCTTCTGTTTTCGACTTGGTTTTCCTGGAATTCGGCCGTCTTCGGGACACGTACAATGCACCAATGCGAACGCGCTATGCAGACAAGAGTATCAGGCGCGTTGCTTCCGGCAGGAGAAGCTCGGCTAGCCTTGCTCATCGCCTTAGAGTTCGAGTTATGTATATAGAATCTCGAGGACACTATGGACTTTGGTCCACCCCTGTCCACCTGCAAGTGGCCTGATATTACCACAATTTTGCGATACTACCTGATTTATTGAATAACACAAGGAGATTACTTATGAGCTCCATTCTATGTGCATGCATTCGATCGTCATTCTGCCGGTGGCAATGTCTCGTCGTAGGCGCACGCATACGATACCGAGGGATTCATAACATGACGCAATCAGTAGCACCTTCCAATGGCATTCCTAGCTTATACGAATGTACGATGCGGCTCCGAACCTGCGAGGCGGAGAGGCTGGATTAGATACCGACTGACGGTAACGTCCGACTCATCAATGCAATACATAAAAGGCAATTGATATATAACAGAGACCTCGGTTTTCGGCCAATGAGGTGGTAGAAACATAAGAAAATTTCCTTTTTGGCCGTGACTCTTATCCTCATTGCTGCCTTGCTTCACAGAACGTGGCCGCACTGCGCACGCTCTCTTTCCTGTCTATCATATCAAATCGAGGCCACCACGAGTCAATGGCCACAGACGAGTTTCCAACTCGTGGGGCGAAGGAGAACTCACGTTCAATAGCAGTAGACTAGGAAGTGATCTGGACAACCGTGGATCTTCATTCTGCCTCAGGCTTCCGAGACATGAGCCTGAAGCGCCAGCCTCATTGTCAATTAGGGTGTCGATCTCATTGTAATGAAAGGGGGCGTACGGCAGCGAGGCGCGAACGCTGAGGCTGCCCTATATCATCTGTCGTCCTTGAACCTCCACTCGTTGTACGCCCTGTTCACGACTGTCACGATCGATACGCTCGACACGACGCTCACGACTGTTGATCCCAGTATAAAAGATTATGAACGCGGATTCGCCTGTCATTCCATGCTGCCCTCGTATATATTGGAGGGAATGCAGGAAGAACAGACGCGTAGGTCCTTTGTTACCATCCGAGCTCATTATCAGCTCATCACGGTTCAAGCCAAGAAACTGGGATTCTCTGCCCTGTCTTCGACTACAGCCGCATAATCGGATTCTCTTCATCTGCCGACGATGCGGATTTGGAAATACTTTCGGGACCACATGTCCCTGGTGTTCACGCATTTGTGAGGAGACAACCTCTTGTATCAATTCTACTCCACGAATACGACGTATCAGCTGCCCCTCATTGCTGACCGATGCACAAAAGGCGCAGCTGGAGCGAATAGAAGAGGTCACAAACCATACGCGAAGGGACTATTGTCAAGTCCCTAATTTGACGTCTGTTGGCCAAGGTAACCCAGGTGCTTCGCAAATCGTCGATGGCCCGTCAGACGTTGCCGCATCTGGATTGAAACGCTCCGCAGCAACACCCTCGACGAAGATAGTGCGCCGAAAACGACATCGCAACGCTGCTGTCTACTCGGCGATGGATGTCGTTGCCACGGGGACCGCAGTAAGTTACTATCGTCAGCGTCAGGGCCCAGACTCACGCAGCGTTGCATGCTTAAAAGAGCACCGAGTTGCAGCCATTCTTGAGCCAAGTGGCAAAGGCGTACGAGAAGAACGGCGGTCCCACTTCATTCGGGTCCCCCTCGCCTGCGGCATCCGCGCTGTTAGTCCCAATGGATACTCACCTCACGAACCCAACGACTGAGGACGGACACGAGGACGGCACATCTTGCATGATCTCGATGACCACTGTTTCCCAGCGCACCTTGCGGCGGAAACAAAGGATATCTGTCTTGCGGCAGCGGTCGACATGCTCTCTGCGGAGACGGGCTCCCCTCTCCCCTTCCATGACACCTCTCAGGAGAATGGAACCACCGAAACGTATTACTACGCCTGATTCAGTGAAGGAGGAAGCGAAGTCTACGGTGCCGTCGTTGTTTCCTACAGATTCGCCCATCCCCCTTGGACACCCGGCGCGTCCATTGTATACCGCGATACGAAAGAACATGCTTCCTTCGCCCAATATCACCTGTGGTTCGATACGCAGTGGAGACCATACCTCTTTCCACGCAACCGTTCTCGACCGAGGCTCGAAGTCGCTCGATATCCCCCGTCCTTCGGTATCCAGCCATCGCGACTTGGACTTGTGTTCTGAAACGCGTTATCACTACTATCCCACTTCGGCGTCGGCGCTGGGCTGCTCGCTCAGCGGCGAGACGGAGATGCGCATGAACCTTGCGAGGAGGCGGTCGATGGATGGTGCGCCTTCTGATTACAAGTTCCATGAGGTCCGGCGAGGGGGGCTCGTGAGGGACAAGGTTAAGAACCTAGGTAGAGGGCTGAAAGACCTGCTGCTCAAGAGAACATGACCATAGTGGCATACGCATGGTAGCAAAGCCTGGAGAGCCTCGAAGGTCGAATCGAAAGGCAGCGCCCCTTCGAGCTTAGCCGACGAGAATCCCTCAAGCCTGATCCGATGACCTTTACCGTTGTCGAGGTGTCGCCGATGATACTGCCCAGCACTTGTTATGGAGGGGAGGAAAATCGGGTGTTGCGTTACTCGATGATGGCTCTGGGAAGAGTAGGATATTCGCTTTCGCCTCGTATACCTATAACGCTCATCATTTAGATTAACTAACCGTGTTGGATCGTTAGCAGATACCTTCGTCCCGATAGATAGTTCACGATATTCACGATTACTTGTATGTGCCCTTATGTCTTGCTCAGTATCCGTATGCAAATGGTTTCTGTCCGAATTGTGCGACTCGCAACTACAGATCTGACTGTCTCGGTCGACGCCCTCGATATCGTGGAAGTCCTGATGCGAAGAGCTGATGCCCAGGTGTTCACTTTAGGGATCAAGACGATCAACCGGTCGAACGTCCGCGACGACCTCGCGCTCTTATATATAGGTATATACTCCTGTCTGCAAGGACTAGATTTGTGACTAGGTTGACTATCCTTTTTTACAGAGCGTCATAGAGCTTGACAGCGCTATAAAAACACCAATGGACAAACCCTGGCCTCCTGATCCGTGCTCTGTGCACAGCTTTGGTCATTCTAACAACAGATAGGAAATTATGGCGCACCACTATGACTATCGGGACGATGGTAACAGATGATACAGGTGATAGGACTTGCAGAGGACACCTCTTCAACTCGACGATGGTATTTAACCTTCCAAGAGTCGCTGTTTGCCGAGCTCGAAGGCCTGTGATACAGAGGTTAGTATCGCCCTCACCAGAGTGAAACAGGCCTGTGAACATGCTCGAGGCAGGACGGCCTAAATTTACCAGCATGAGTGGGTCCGAGATGGATTATGGCAATCACGCTAGTCTCCCCAGGAATTCCTTCAATCTTCGTGCCTCAAGGCCTCAATGGCAAGGATATCCATCCGTATCTGACGAATCACGACTTCCCAGATGCGCCTCACCATCCTCATACTGCAGCCAAGACGGAAGAAATACACATCTGAGACGAGCCTTGAGCTTTTGATAGGCTGTAGATACTTTAAATGACTGTATTACATGTTGTAAAGCCTACTGTCGGTCTCGACAGCAGACTTCGGCTCAAGAGACTCGAAAGAAACTGAAACTCTTGGCTCAAGTCACGCGGTTCGTAGCAGTGTTGTGCCAGTCGTCGACTAGTCGCGCGACTGGCGTAAAGTCGTAAATTCACGACTTAACGACCGCACAGGCAGGTGCGCAGCGCGCGGGGTCGTCGTATCAGAGAGTCCGGTTGTGGAATACTAGTATGTACGGCTTAAAGCGATGGAAATATACAATCAGATTGTAATAGAGGATTAGAGAATTATAGACATTGAATCCTCATGCAGTAAGGACAGCCTGTGCACCTGCGTCCAAGTCCATTTGCTCGTCTTCCTCCCCTCCAGCATCAAAATCGAGCAGCTCATATAATTCCAGTTCCTCCTGCAACCCATGTTCCATGAATTGCTGTATACTATCAACCCACTCCGAGCGCTCGAAGTCGAAAAGTTTCTCGAGTGGTATTTTGAGGCGCGACGGGAACTGTATCTCATCCATATCAACGTCTTCATCTGACATCCGGATGAATCCCTCTGCAATTCCCTCTAATTCAATGGTGCGTGGCTCCTCAACATCATCTTCTCTGACATCTTCAGAGGCCTCGAGGTGTGCAGTCTCTGGATTCGTTGAGACAGCCGGCCCGGAAATGTCTGTTACACAACCAGGCCAAGTCAGTGCTCTTGTTCAGGCATGTTTGCAATTATATTCATATGCTCACCTCTGACTGCACGTCCATCCGTGGTAGCTGCGCTCACATCTCTGTCTGTGTCTGTGCCTGTTCCTGAGGCAAGCACTTGATCACTTCCAGGAGGAGGGACGGGGACTTGAGATCATCCGAAATGTCGTCGCAAGCGTTCCTTGGCTCCTGACTGAAGATGTTCATCCCGAAGATGCAATTTCAGTTCTGCTATTGTTGTGAGTGTTTCCATGGACATACGATTGCGTAACTTGGTCAAAATGAGGCCAAATGTGCTAAAGAGACGTTCGCAGGATGCTGAGTTGGCACAAACAGACAGGAGGTGAGTAGCGAGTTTGATAAGAGAAGGCATTTGTCTGCCAGGATGGCAGAGCCCTTCTCACACAATGAGTGGGTCTGGACTGGAATTCTGAGAGCCGTATGAGAAAATAGATAGGCAGACAGCTGAAATAACTTACATTCTTCTGTGCTTCTGAACAAAATGACTCGAGATATGTTGTAAGACCTGTGTAGCGCTCCTTCTCATTCAGATAGTTTGAGAGCTCCTGGCAAAGGTCATCTGGCACCTTGGTAGTCCTGTAAAATCGCCTCCAGAGTCGCTCAAAGAGCACATAAATGCCAGTGTTTGTAAGACTGTGCAATGGAGCAAATGGATATGTTCGAAAGAATGGATTTAAAATGATTGCAGCAATGAAGACATCTTGATCAGCTTTCGACCATCGCTCCTCAATACTGTTGAGCAAGGCCTGGCGCACATCACGCTCAGTCACATCATTAACATCGAGCTTGCTATACTTTGCATAAAGTAAGCCAAAGGTAAGAAGAACTTGGTCGAGACGACAGTGAGCAGCCTGGGTGACATTGACAGCAATGGCAAGAGGTTCAAGATGTCGTTTCATTCTACAAAGGATGACAGGCTTGTTTTAGCATTCTCACATTGTCAGATATGTGGGAAACGTACATACTGAGCAAGAGAATGCCAGAATAGACCATCTTTTATAAGCTCTATCGTCTCTCGAGACTTCTGCTTTGTCTTAGCATTTGACCCAGTGATTAGACAACTTTCATTCCCATGCAATTCATCATCATTGATGATCCATTTCAAGGTAGGTTGGAGCTCAAGAAGGCAACGATAAGCCAGATAGTGTGCTGTCCAGTGTGTGAGCACTGCACAGATCACTGTAAGAGGCTTCTTGCCATGCACAACCTGCACGTCTCGAAGTATAGCAAGAACATATGTTCTTTTTTGTAGCCAACTGATAAGTTCATCTGCCTTCTCAGCATAGTGAAAGAAGATGGAGGGGCATTTAAAGTAATCACCAACAATCAAATTGACCTACAGTTATATAAGTCAGCTTGAGATTCAGGCACAATAAGATGAGAAAAGATAAACATACTTGGTGTGCGTAACAATCCAATACAATGAGCCATGGTCACTTTTTCAGAAGGAGTAAACGGGCCTTTCAAGACTCGCCTGAAGCATCCGAAGTAAATGCAACAATGTTGACCTCCCATTCTTCATCAACAGTCCTGAAGGCATCTTCTATCAATTGAAGAAATTTTTCGGCAGTCTTTCATTGGTTTGATGTGTCAAAGACACGGACTGTATGAGTCTGTCAAATGTTAAAACTGTTTGTAAATATAAATAATTTATTGCACCTGTCTGTTAGCTGACAACATGAATGCAACTGGATGATGATCATTGATGTCTGTCCAGCCATCACCTTGAATTGTTGCATTAAAACCAGAGGTTGCAAAAACAGCTCTTCCACAAAAATGTTTGACCTCATTAGGCAGGAGCTTTGTTGTTAGTATTTTTCGTGACGGAACTGATGCAGCTGGAATAAATTCATCACAGAATATGAGAAACTGTGGATTTTCAATCCATGTCAAGGGTAACCCAGCTGAAGCAGTGAGCCAAGTGAGTAAAAAATCAAATCGATGTTGTCGAGCCTCATCCCACAACTGATCTCCAGCAGGATAAATCAGTGGCAAGCTGGAACAAGCATTTCTTTGTCGCTTTGTAGTTGGCAGTTGGCTGATAGATCTGGAACTGACAGAATCAGATGGGGCAGGACTAGGGCTGGGTGCTAATGAATGCAAAAATGATAGTGGTGTTTGTGCAGCTGTTGGTGGATATGAACTAATGGGTGACAGTGTGGTTGGAGCCCTAGACAGTGGCAAAAATAATAGTGGTGCACGTGAGGGTCCTGGCTCTCCAATAGCAGGATATACAGATGCTGGCACCATGTATACAGGTTGAGAAGCTCCAGGGACTGACGGCATAGAAACATCAGTGACTGCAGCTGATTTCTCAAATTTCTGCTTCAAACTCTGCATTCTTTGCGGACTCGAAGCTCCTTGCCTATTGGACACCTTCTGGCTTGAAACTCTGTCTTGTACTGCCTGGGGCTGGTTTAGACAAATAGATAAATGATGCAGTAACGTATCTTGGCAGCTGTTTAGATACCCTCTAGTTTTGTCATTTTGCCAACTGATAGTCCATACTTAATGCAATGCATGAGACGCCATACTATGAACTTAATTAAATCTTTACTTACATGACTCTTCAATGGCCTGTTCTGTTCGACAAGCGCTGCGTCTTCCCTTTCGAACATCTTCTTCATCACAAGCCCATTCTGCTGCAATATGCTGGAAGAGACATGCCTTGCAATATACCTTCATTTTGTCACTGATCCATGCTTCTGGATGTCTAGGAGCTAGATGACCATCAGGATGGTCATGAAAGTAATCCCTCCACCATCCACAATGATGGCTGGGTTGTCGATGGTCAGTCATGTCACAGTTGAGTGTCTTTCAAATTGGAGCATCAGTGCAGGCTACACAATGTCTTTTATCACCAGAGATTGATAATCAATGGCATGCACACTCCTCATGCACAACATATCAGAAAAGGTACATATGTTATCTAGCTCTAACATATGGAGATCAGTGCGCATGGCAATGGCGGACCGCCCCTGGCTGTCGTGTGGCTGTCGTGGGAATAGTCGTACAGACCCCCGGTCTGCACGCCAGTTGCACGACTAGTCGTCCAGTCGTCCAAACGACTAAGGCGACCGGTCGCCGACTGGCACAACACTGGTTCGCAGTGGGTGGGCGCCTCGAGGTGGCATCCGAGCCTAGACCTCCTGCGGTCCTGCAAGGCCTTCAAGTTCTTTTCTCTTGCTCTTCTTCGCCGCATTACCGATATCCAAGTGTATGTGGTCCTCAAAATTTCTAGGTGGCCTGATGGAAATCTCTGCATTCCATTCTCCAAGTGTATCTGCCATTGGTGAGCAGCGGACCAACTATGGGCGGCGCTCTGCGGATTATTCCTGCCGTCATGACCCAATGCGAAAGGTTGATCTCAGCAGACAAGCTTGGAGCACCAAGTTCTCCTCACCTGTCGGTTCTTTGATACTCTGAGCTTCAATGGGTCATCATCGATGATTGGTCGGTGATATATCTGGCTGCGGCCTTCAATGATGACCTCCGGAATACTGCACCTCGCTCTTCGTCACGGTCAGGCCGACCATCATAGCATTGTTTCCGCACTGGTTCTATAGCAGATGACGATGGCGACTCACTTTCTGCTGCCAACCTGACGAGTCAAGGGATCTGTACCTTTGCCGTCCGCTCGGCCGCTTTTGAGCTCTTGACGTCTCAGGTGTCGACCTACTTCATCTTGTTCAATCAGCTGGACAGACTGGGCCGGAAAGTAGCTTCTCATACGTTCTGACGCCGACGACTTAAAACTTCCAGTTATCGATGGACGGAATGACGTGTTGTTCACGGGGGTCTGTTCAACGCTTAGAGGCTGGAAGCGTTTATACAAGTTCTTTTGTCTGCTTTGCGGACGTCCCGCGAGCATTCCTGTGGGCATGCGGTCCTTGTGATAGAATCCAAGTTACCGTAAGGAAGACGTGCATGTCCCAACAGAAGTCATGTTGACAGGTGAGGGCACGGGAACATACCTGAGTACGTGTAAGACTTAGCGCCACGATGCTCTGCATGCTATCGCAGTTCGGACAGGAAGTTCCTGACTTTATATTTCTTCTGATATCAATCAATGACTGGATTCTACTACATAATGCAGCCAAGTATGTCAATTTGGTCTCGTCCATACCGAATGCCCCTGAGTGGATGTAGGATGAGACATGAGCCCACCTTTGTCTTTTCGACGGCGAATGGGCAGCATGACTGGCGCTGATGGGACCCGCCTTCATGATCATCACTGGCACTCCACCGTTCTAGTTCTCCATCACGTATATCACGTTTATTACATGTAATGACGATATCATTACCCATCGTGATATAGCCGTGTAGAAGTGTCGAATGTTCCGCGTTTTGTCCGGCGGCTCACTGCGAACGTTCCCCTTTGTGTGTGTGCAGTGATATCGACTATCATCATCGTCTGCTAGCTTCGACTACTAATAAAGGTGAGCGACGGAAATCGACGGAGACTCAATGGTATGTAATCTGGAGATCTAGACACTAGTGTCAGCCCTCACTGGGCGGGGATAAAGGTTCATGACATTTCTACTCCTGGCCGCTCGCCCCCTTCATCCAGTCCCTCCTCTCCTGAGCTTGTACGACGTACATTGACTTCGGATGCCTCAGCTTAGGGATGACATACCCGACGAGGAGACCGCTCTGCTATCAGGGCAGAAGGATGCTCGGAAGGCGGCCCCAGCGCCGCCGGCCATAACGCCGCTGCCCAAGTTGCAGTTGGGCATACTGCTCTTGTTGCAGCTGGCCGAGCCAATTACATCGCAATGCATCTACCCATTCATCAACCAGGTCAGTGATGCGTTGTGCTGCAGTCGGTGTGGTCGTGCTGACCGGTCTCGCATCAGCTTGTTAGCGAGCTGGACATCACTGGAGGGGATGAGAGGAAAGTGGGATACTACGCGGGGTTGATCGTAAGCACACGTTCTATATTCCAAGTATTGTTCTGATAGTCTGGGAGCTAGGAGTCGCTCTTCTTCGCCACTGAGGCCATGTTCGTCCTTCAATGGTCTCGTGTGTCAGATTACATTGGGCGCAAGCCAGTGCTATTGACCGGCATGGCGGGGCTCTGCATGTCGATGATTTTCTTTGGTCTATCGAAGACATTCTGGCAGCTGGTCGTCAGGTCTGCATCTTCTGTTCCCAGCCTGTCTGTGTATGGACTCACGAGTACTCGTGTGTTCTAGCCGATGTATCGTCGGCGCGCTGAATGGCAACATCGGCGTCATCAAGAGCATGATGGGAGGTGAGTCCCTCTCATGTATCACCTAGCATATAAGCTCACCAGCCCCTATCTAGAACTGACTGACTCGACCAACATGGCCCAAGGGTTCGCGTTGATGCCTGTGGTATGGTCAGCAGGGGCAACTATAGGGTTAGCACTCGCTTCATTTTCGACCTTACGGACAACATTGCTCATCCCTTCCTGGTTGAGTAGACCGTTCATCGGAGGACAGCTATCGAAGCCCCACGACAGGTGGCCGCACGTCTTCACAAGCAGGTTCTGGAAGCAGTATCCCTACTTTTTGCCTTGTGCCACTTCAGCAGCGTTTTCTGTCTTCACCTTTGTCATTACTGCGATTTTCTTGAAAGAGGTGCGTTCCTTGCCATGATGGCTTTACCGGTCTGATACCAGGCATCCATCAGACCGTTCAAAGAAGACATCGCAAGAACAAAAGTGATAAGCCAGGTCATGCGCAGAGTGAAGAAGACCCTCGACGATGCGAGGAGACTTTCGAAGGCCCCGCGACTTTGCGCTCGTTGATGGTGTGGCCCGTGCTCCTATCAGTCGCCAACTACGGGGCATTGGCCCTGCTAGACATCGCGTACCGGGCAATCCAACCACTGTTCTTCTCTACCCCGATAGAACTAGGCGGACTGGGCCTTACTCCTGCTACGATAGGCGCCGTCCTGGGCACTTTTGGGCTCATGAACGGCGCCTTCCAGGCATCCTTTTTCGCGAAGGTTGTGAGGCGGTGGGGGCCGAAGCGTGTCCTCGTGGCAGGGATGGCGTCGTTCCTCCCGATCTTCCTCCTCTTCCCCATGATCAACGCAATCGCAAAAGAAGCCGGACGAACGACGCCCCTCGTGTGGGCGGCGGTAGTCTTCCAACTAGCCGTCTCTGTGATCATGGACATGTCATATGGTGGGCGTTGGCTGCGAGTCCTGTAGTGAGGTGCGCTGACGCTTTTGCAGGCTGCGTGTTCATTTTCATCACCTCTTCCGCGCCGAATAAGAGGTCGCTTGGCGCGACCAACGGGATTGCGCAGCTCGTAGCTGCCTTGGTGCGTGCCCTCGGGCCTGCCTCGGCGACCTCGCTGTTTGCGGTTTCACTCGAGCACAACTGGCTTGGCGGATACGGCGTCTATGCGATTCTCATGGCAGTCTCTTGCGCGCTGCTTTCCGTATCGATGCCCTTACCTAGAGAAGCGTGGACGAAGAACGACACGCGATGAGTATGATATGTGAGTGATCGTACAATAGCTTGATGATGTCGTCGGTGTTCTCTGACATGCAGCATATCTTAGGGTTCCAGTGAGACCAATCTTACGTTCGGCGAGCTATATCGCCTCACGATTTCAGCATGAGTACACGAACCTTATATTCTTGGATCACGCATTTTGGACGTAGACGTGTACATTAAAAGCTAACTCAAAAGTCTCACAGTCCTATTTGGTAATAGAGCATACATTGAAACAGTCTCTTGTCTCTGACGCGAAACTCTGCTGCGGCATTGGCCAATTGACAGGGTCGGATTCCGCACACTGTAGTCAGCAAGTCCAGGGTTATCAGTGGGGTATTACCATGTCTCTGTCAAGCTGGATTTTTGTGTCGAAAGTCATATCAGAACAGCTTACTTCGAAGTAGCTGCTGTCCTTCAAAGCATGAGTCCAGCAGAACATGTGAACACAGGATGGACTTCTACATAGTCCTTCTGTGCGCGTCGGAGGGCGCTATGAACGGAAAGCCGTTGGCTGGGGCCTTGTGTTGAAGTACTTGACAGGATATCGAGAATGAAGCGCATCTACGGAGCCTGAAGGCTCGACGCCGTCATTGCCGCGTTCATAGTCGCGACGGGCACCCAGTCGTCGATTCTCTTTAGTGCAACCTCGGTAGCGTCATGCTCAACGACAGGATCTGCTCAGAGTAAACGCAATTGAATATAAACAGGACAGAAACGTCTTCGAGTAATAAGGGAATTGAAAGCACACACCAAGGTCTCGCGTAGCGAGATACTTTCCAGGTGCGTAAAAGTAAGTCTGATCTTGGACAATCAATGTGTTTGCGTGACCAGCCACATGCCAACCATCACATTGCTTCTGCGGAAGCGAGTTGATGGTCAGCAGGAGGATGGACACACCGTGGCAACTTTGGTCGTACATCTCGCACAGGTTGTTACCACAGGCCAGAGGTACCAAACACAGTGGATCTGAGCGGAACGAGTGCACGAGATTTGTGCTTTGGGGCTGCATCCTTGCAACTCATGGTCATACCCATCGTGAAAATCAAGGCAGAAGCATAAATGCTTCTGTCGGCAGGGATCTGGGACATCCACTGTCGACGCATAAAGTTCTACCCGGCATTCGAGTTTGGCATTTATGAGATATAGTGTATGCGATACCAGGAGACTTTCCAGGTCGCTCGAAACACTTGTATCTCGATATGACCGTGCAGAGCAGACGAAGGCAATTGCTTAAAGACCACGCGTGTAAGGACAAGCCGCAGACGTGAAGCTCCCATCTTGTGAAATTACGTGTACTTGCGTGACACACTACAGCAGGTAACCTTGGCGATATACAATTCATCGGCAAGACATATTGAAGCAGCAGTAGAAGCTCAGTATCTGAGTAGGGAACATTGAGGGAGTCCTTGTTGCCCACTGGAGATATTACAGTTTGAAACTCAGATTTTCTTGAGCAATATGCAATACAACCCGAAACTGCCACGTGCTCTGCCACTTTTGCCTCGACTTGATTCTAGCTCCAATCATATGAAATGAGCTGGAACTGTTATCAGGAATTTATCATGTTCTCACAATGTTATGAGCACGAACATGGTCCATTCCCGACAGCGTTACCTGTCAGTATGCAGATCGGGCGGACAATTTACAGGTTTGCGTTTACAGCGCCTAGGCATGAGATTTCTCTGGGCTACAGGGCTGCTGAACTGCTAGTATATCGTGCTGACCATCTAAGTATCTGTAGCAGATGCTGTACAAGTTACAAGTATTTACGAGCAAGGGCCGATGAATCCTCTGGCCCGGCAACACTCCAAATCTCCCAGGCAAAAAACCACCGAACCGTTTCCATCGGAACACGCCTGACTGAAGAGTCTTCCAAAACCTCCATTCCTCACTCGTACAGCACTCGTAGAAGATCTGTTAGCCGAGGTGCGTGAGTACCCAGAAAGAAGGGTGCTTGCAGGCATGTTGCAGCATCAGTATATATATCCGTGGGCAGATCACAAACAATTCGGTATTCCATTGCCATGCCTGATCGCCGCTTACTTCCATCTCTCCCGCGAAGTCAGGCTCGCTCGAGTGCCACCTTCCGTCCTCCGCCGTTGGACGGATCGTTGACTTTACCAGAGATATACGACTGGCACGGGCAGCACAACCCAACCCATTCTTTCTTTGTCTTCGCCAATGATAATGGCAGCGTTCAAAACATCTCTATGCGTGAAGTCGCACGCGCGATCCATGTTGGTGCAAGGCTCATCAGAGACCGCATGCAATGGAAGCCGGAAACGGAGGCCTCAGTAGTGGCAATCCTTTCACCCTCAGGTACCTGATTGACTGCCCTTCACTTTCTGCCGTGAAGGCTGACTGAACTTGAATCATCAATGCAGATGCGATCCCTTTCATTGCGATGACCACGAGCATCATGCGTGCTGGCTATACAGTATTCCCCCTCTCTATTCGTAACTCTCCTGCAGCCATCGCGTATCTCATCGACAAGGCCAAAATCAAGCATATCCTCGTCGGGCAGGAGCAAGCTATGCTCGATCTCGTGAAGGACGCATTGGACATTTTGAGATCTCAGTACCCATCTACGCCTGTGCCAGAGTCCTCGCCCCAACCTGTTTTCAAAGACCTGTTCCTCCCTTCGTCTGAGCGATCTATTAAAACTAACGATCTTTTATTCGAGTTCAAGGGGCCAGATTCACCTGCTATGATTCTGCATTCGTCAGGTTCGCACTCTTCGATGGATCATTTTAAACATAATCTGACTGGTACATGACAGGATCAACGGCGTTCCCAAAGCCCATAACCTTCACCGCGAATCGTCTCATCGAGTTGGCCGTAAGCCCATGGTTCGGCGAGCGCGATCTGACAGGTCGTACTTTTGCTCTGCACAGTACACCCATGTTTCATGCCATGGGCTCCATGGCAACGCTTTGGGCAGTGAGTTTATTTTCAACCAAGTTTCTTGATACTGATATTGATGGAAGCTGACGAGGGCGAGAACAGATGTCTTGTGGTCTTATTTTGGGTGTATTTGCACCTCAGTTTCCCCCTCCTGTACCAACATCAGACTCGATAATCGAGGCGGCTAAAGCCGTCAACGGCGATTATATCGTCGCTGTCCCCGCTGTGATTGAGGTATATCCATTCATTCTGGTCTGCTTTAAGCATCGTGTTGACATGCACGCAGACTTGGGCTCACAGTCCCGAATATGTGAAATGGCTAGCGACTCGTGAGGGATTGGTCAGTTTGCCTTGTACGATGTCTTTGCTTTGGCACCTACTAACTCTGTCAAACAGTATTATGGTGGCGGGCCTTTGAATAAGGAGACCGGTGACTACCTCGCGTCGCAGGGCGTCACTATTCTGAATGGTTACGGCAGGTGTGTTCTCAACTTACCAGTGTCGATCGCTCACCGATAAGCATTTGTTCACTTATTCGACGACACTAGTACAGAAACCGGAGCCGTAGGTGTCGCCTTGCCTGGTATGGTTCTCCTTCCACCACAATCACGAGAGACTTATGATGATGTTACCCCGTGCCTTTAGCCCAGGTTACGAACGACTGGGAATATATCAGACTGTCGAAACAGCTGAACGTGAAGATGATTCCTTGGGGAGGCAACTCCTTCGAGCTTGTGGTAGTTGTAAGTAATATTGTACAGCCTACAGCCTTGGTTGCGACGGGCATTGATGGTCTCGTTCAGTCTAATGAAAATAGCCGACCGAGCATGATAAACACCCAGGTTGATGGGGTTGATGCATGGTCTACCTCTGATCTTTTTGTTGAACACCCTACCAAACGGGGCTATTGGAAGGTGTTCGGTCGCACTGATGATCAGATTATGCACAGTACTGGCGAGAAGGTCAGTGTAACTTGTATAGCAAGGTCCCAAATTTCCTCACGATAATGCCATAGACGAACCCAGGCCCTTTAGGCTAGTGCGATATACTAGAGCATCAGAACTATCGGGACACTAATATATCACAGAAAGCATGCTGAACAAAGATCCACATGTCTTTGCGTCGGTCATGTTCGGTCGTGGGCGATTTCAAGCTGGCATTGCTGTCGATCCCAAATCAGAGTTCAAAGTCGATCCCTCGGACCAAAACAAGCTTGCTGAGTTCAGGAACATGATCTGGTGCGTTGAGAGCTGTTGAACATTTAGCACTTGCAACAATATTTATGCACTTTCTCTCAGGCCCACCATCGAGAAGATGAATGAATATGCCCCGCAGCATTCTAGAATCTTTAAAGAGGTCAGCGGAACGGAATTCAATATCGGATGATTTGACGATACCATTCCTTGTAGATGATCCTGGTGGCAAAACCTTCGAAGCCATTCCAGTACACTGCCAAGGGCACCGTGCGTCGTGGGGTCACGCTAGAAGACTACAAGGATGAAATCGACGCATTATACAACGCAGTAGAGGAAAGCGCACAGTCCAATATTCCTCCACCTGCGAGGTGGGACATTGGCTCTGCTACCGACTTCGTTCGTGCGGTCGTGGGAAAAGTGATGGTGCATGCGGTGCAAGGCGGCGATGACATATTCCAGCACGGATGCGACAGGTAATTTTTCTGAGATGCCTGTACTCCTAACAAATACGTGGTTGCTCATGATATTATCGTTTAGCCTTCAGGCAACCTGGATACGCAACACGCTTTCTCGTGCGTTGCACGAATCGGCAAAGGTAGACACCCGCAAGATTACAAGTAACTTTGTGTACGACCATCCGACGATCGGCAGCCTCGCTTCCGCTGTCTCGGCCCTCGGACTCGGCACCAGTAAAGACGAGGGTTCATCTAATATCTCACTGTCGGCGAGAACAGATGCAATGCGTGCCATGGTGGCGAGGTACAGTGGAGACTTCCCAGCCCATCAGGCTGGAAGTGGAAGACCAAAGGCCAGTGGGGACGTCGTATTGGTGACAGGAACGACCGGGAGTTTGGGATGTCATCTTCTCAGTCGCCTGGCCTCGGATCCTGAAGTCGGGCGTGTGTACGCGTTCAACAGAGCATCGAGGGACCTCAAGGCGGTAGGCGAGAGACAAAGATTGGCACTGATCGATCGCGGGCTTGATGCGGGTGTACTGGAATCGAAGAAGGTGGTTGTGCTCGAAGGCGATCTGACGGCTGTCAACTTCGGACTGGCTGAAACCACCTACAAAGAGGTTAGAGCGTGAAATCTCTCCAGATGTCAGATTCGCTTAATATTTGTTCTGACAGCTGCATCAATCTGTGACGCACATCATCCACAATGGTATGTGTCGATTGTTTCCATTTCGAACACATCTAAAGGACTTTGTCTACTTGGATCACAGCTTGGCGGGTTGATTTCGCCATCGGTCTGTCGTCTTTCGAGCCTCAGGTCAAGGCTGTGCGCTGCTTGATCAACTTTGCTCTATCTTCACCACTTCCTGTACCACCTCGGCTGTGTTTCACTAGTTCGATGAGTGTCTTCTCGAGTTCGTGAAGAGCACATTCTAGTTTGACAATCGCATGCTGACCCTCATATCGACCCGTGTAGATTTGCCTTGTAGTGAAGTGGGGCCTGAACATCCGATCGAGCCCGAACTTGCTGTCGGCATGGGCTATGCAGAGTCTAAATGGGTGTCTGAACAGATCCTGTACAAGGCTGCGGAGAAGTCATCGTTGAAGACTATGGTCATTCGTGTGGGCCAGATCTGCGGAGGAATGGATGGGGCTTGGAATGCACACGAATGGTTCCCGTCGATGGTGCAGAGTGCAGCGAAATTAGGATGCTTCCCGGACGACAACAGGGTGGGTCGTGTTCTTTCCCTCTCTTGCTTGCATGATCTGAGAACGAATGTCACAGGGAGTGGACTGGATCCCACTTGAGCTCACCGCAGCGGCGGTCATTGACTTCCGCAAGGCCACGAACAGCACGAACACAGTGCATTTGGTCCACCCTCGTCCGGTCTCCTGGCATGTACTCGCCGCTGTTGTCGCAGCCGAGCTTTCCGTCCCGCTGGTGTCATACGATGAGTGGCTCGGGAAGCTTGAGCAGACCGCCAGCTCCATTTCTGACAGTGTACATGAGAAAGGGCTGAGAGCGGAGTCGGAGAGGGATACTGTGCGCAGCCTGCGTGCGTTGCAACTACTGGACTTGTTCAAAGGCATGGCAAAGAGTGCGTCCGACACGTCTGCGAGGCTGGCGTTGGGGATGGCGGAGCTGGCTGTCACGAGAGCTGTGGCTGCATCGCCCACCCTGGCGGACCCCGACGCTCGACAGCTGGGCGCCGGGGACGTGAAGCGATGGCTCGGATACTGGCGCAAAGTCGGGTTGTTCTCGGGCTCTCCTTCGTCTTGATTTGATTTAGTTCTGAACGTAGATGTTTATGTACTTCTGCGATGGTTATGGAATTGCGGAATTGCATCATACGCACGACCCATCTTCCTCTGGTGGGCCGTAACCTAATTCAAGCCACAGGCATGCGGCACCGGGGTAACGTCTAGTGTGTTCCGCTTCGCTCGGTCCATCTGAAGTAATGAACAGTGAATCCCCCTCGCTGTCGCTTTACAACCGACACGATAGGCTTTTCACAGGCGTTCTCGTCTCGCTCGACCGTCACTGACAACGTGGACCACCTGTGCGCCACTTACCTGGAAGGATCCAGGGCATACCTAGGTTTCCGCTCACCGCAATCCGTGCAGTGTGCACTCGCTGGAAGGCATGCTTCGTTCGGTCTGGTCGTAGTAAAGGAACTATAGATCGGGGAGGTAGCACAACCAGCTACACGAGTCGTTACCTGCTTTTTTCCTGATGAAGACCTCCACGTTGAAATCGAAAGTAAAATAAGACGAAAGTAAAATAAGACACTTACCGAGATATTTATATCAACCGAGGCTCAACCACAGTGTTGTACGCAAAAGTAAGTCGGTCAGTAATGAATCAGTTTGACCGTTCAGTTGAGCGCGCCAGTCACTGCGCCCATGATGGAAGCACAACCTCCACCTGAACCCATCAGCGCGTTCTCCGCAACCACGAGACGATGTTGGGTTCTGACCACCAGATGGGATCCAAAATTCATCAAGATGAATGCTTCCGACCTCCTTGATTGTCGGCTCCGAGCCAGCAGCATACGATAAGTATAGAACAGGGTAACTATGGCAATGGACAGGACATGGGGGGATGCGCCATACCGCGCGGTCGCTTCCGTTTTGTTTTTCAAATTTGTCGAATAGCATGCTGTTCTTATATCTGTCCGGTTCGTTTTCATCGATTCCAAGGCTTTCTCCCTCTCCCCTTCCACCTGCCCGCCGGGCATTCACACTCCTTACCCCATCTCACTCTTTTTTCGCCGGATACACACACTTGAGATGATTTCCTCTGTGCCCGTTTTCCTATCGCTGGCGGCCCTTGCGCCTCTGGCATCTGCTCACATTGGTGGATACGCCTTTGTGCTCAAGTTTGCAAGCGTACTGACTTGTCGGGTGTCTGTTTAGCTTTCTGGCACAACAGCATGTATGGTTTCAACGTCACTGCGAACACGTTCTCCTACGACAATCGTCCTGTCGTTCCACTGATGCAGATGACCTTTCAGCAGTGGTGGTTCGTGAGTGCTCATTTCCGCATGATACATAATGTTCTCTGGATGGTTCGATGGCGCTCAGAAACGTCAGGATGGGCTGGACTGTCTTTCCTTATCGATCTGTATCAAGTTGAGACGTACCTCTGACCATTCATCTGCAGCACAACCACCTTGGCTACCCGCCCAATCCGGGAGACGTCTTCGAGCTGCCGGCCGGCCAGAGCGTGAACACCGAGCTATCGTGCGACAAGGGCGCCACCAGCTGGTGGAATTCCTCCTCCGGGTAGGCACCACGCGTACCTGCCTCTCCGTCCTCCCGCACTGACTGTATTTACTGGTAGCGGTGACGCCGGCTACGGCACCGACTGGCCGTGCCCAGGGCAGCCGTCGTCCGAGTTCCACACCACGGGCGAGAGCGACGCGATGGGCTGCGCGCTGGCGATCGCGTACAAGCCGGACGCGACGCAGGTGCAGCCGGACGACTTCGTCGTGTTCAGCATCAACCAGACCTGCGTGTGGACGCTCAACACGCTTTTCGAGGTGCCTGAGGCGATGCCGCCGTGCCCCGACGGCGGGTGCACGTGCGCGTGGTTCTGGATCCACTCGGTGCGTCGTGCCTTGTTGATGCATGGGTTGTTGATCAATGCTGATCGCTCGCGTGGCGCGACCCGTGCAGCCCGACAGTGGTCAAGAGCAGAGTGAGTGGCAATTCTGTGATGTGTGGCGGTTCTCTGATGCTGACCCTCGCTGCTTTGCTCTGCAAAGTGTACATGAACGGTTTCAAGTGCAACGTCACTGGCTCTACGAGCAACACACCCATCGGACAGCCTGCGCTTGCTAGGCGGTGAGTCTCCGTACCGGAACATTTTGTTTCGATCGCTGATGACTATGCAGCTGCGGTGCTGATCCCACCAACGGCCGCCCGAACGCAACTCCTGGAAACTGCACCACGGGACCGAAGTGGCCGTTCTACTGGGACCAGCTCGAGGATAACAACGTACGCTCGCCTTCACTTGCTCACCTCGTGGCCCGCTCCATGTGGTCTCCCTATCGTGTCACGCTGACCACTTTCCATGCACAGATGTTCGAGGGCCTCTACTCGCCGCCCGTGTACAACGACCTGTACGGCTTTTTCGACGGCGCGCAGAAGGACATCTTCCAGGACGCTTTCATCAACTCGCTCGGCGCGGGCAGCGGTAGTGGCTCGGCCGCCGCACCTACCGGTTCTGCGTCGTCGTCTGTTGCCCCCGTTCAGACCCCTGCTCCGACATTTGCGCCGGCGCCCGCTCCGTCCCCCTCTGCAACAGACGCGCCTGCGCCTGCACCTTTACCTGCAGACCCATCTTCGAGCAGTGACTCGCCTGCAGATCCGTCCTCGAGCAATGATTCGCCCGCACCATCGCCCACGGACTCGTCCCCGAGCGGCAGCCCTCCTGCACCGTCGCCCACGGACTCATTCTCCGGCAGTGACTCTGACTCTACCACGATCATTCCCACCTCCGTCGCCATCTCTTCTGTCTACTCCGGCTCCCCCTCCGTTCCGATCTCCAGCTTCAGCGTGACGCCTTCGAGCCCAGTCACCATCCCCCTCACCTCTGCAACCACATTGACGTGGTCAGTATTTGCCTATTGGATTGCGGTATTTGTGTCGTATACCTGACTTATTTCTCTTTTATAGCCGACCACGCCCAACTGGTTCCTCCCGTCGCCGCCGCCGTAGCAACGACACAATAATTAAGCGCCACAAGCGCAGGCTCCATCATGTGCAGGACCACTCGTTCCACTGATCTCAACCTGGCCGTCAAAGAGCACTTCCGCTCGTCCATATCCCTCGCCCGAGGCCTTGATATCTGTATACCCTGCAGGCTCGAAGCGCTGCAGCCCAAGTGCGGGCCTTGTAGGCTCGCATACGTCCAGTTTGTTCGTCTTCGTCACACCGTTATCCACGTCCGTCCGGTTCTCGCTCTTGTCTCTTGCCCTGAGCGCTTGCGCCTTTTGTTTGGGTTGGCACGCGTTGGAGCTGGTATATCTTCTTGATCGTAACGTTCCTGCCACCTACTCCCGTTGCTCGCTTTCGTTCTCTTTTCTGGTCACGCGGCAATAGCATACTGTGCATAGTCCACATGTGTTCAATGTTTCGCACACAGCACGTTTTGAATTTGAGAAGATGTGCCATCTTTCTCGTGTTTGTCAAGTGCACCATAACGCGCACACTTCTTTCCTGTATGTAAGACGTGCATGAAGATCTTCGACATTCAACATTCAACCATTCCTCTGCTATCATCTATCTGGGTATATAAACCAACAGATACACGTACCTTGTTTGTTGGCTTTATCACTAACCAAATGCTTATCACTCGGTATGAGCGGGAAAGACGAGATAAAGTCGAAAAATGTAAGGATTCGAGAGATCTGTTATAAAGTGTGAGGCAGAAAGTGAGCCGACACAGATAAAATTTGACCACTAGAGTCGGAACCTGCAGGCCGGAAATAGCAGATCTCAACATAAATACTGTTTAGTTTTGGCTGTGGCGAGAGCAATGATACAGCCTGAAACTAGTCTACACCTAATCATCACAACATATTTACAGCAGTCAAGCCAGAACTTCCCTCACTTCTTCCTGGATACTCTTTTTGTCCTCATCGAGCTCCGAATGCCGGCTCGGACTGCTCTCTTCCTCCGCATCGATGATAGCTTTTTCAAGATATGTTTCTTTCGCAGGGAACAGCCTGGACGCGATGTAGTAGACAGTTGAGGCCACCGTGAACTGTAATGGAGCAAGGGCTCATCAGGCGACTAACATTAACAGAGGTGGCAGCTCACGCCAAAAATCCACGCAAAATCGAATACATGGGTCGCTGCTCCCACTTTGATCTTGGGGTTGATGGAATTGATCAACCCCGGGAAATTCGGTGGCACCGAACACACTATCGCGAGAACTGCACGCCAGTTCTTTGGCAAGGTTTATGGAGGTCATGAGGGCGATGCATAGCTCAGGGGGTGCTGGAACTTACGAAACCGTAGTGATATCGGTACCGACCATGGGGACGGTACATGGACGGCACATCTACACGACATTTGTGCACGAGCCAGTACTGTTGCAAGACGCGGTCAGGGACTCAATCGCAGACTGTATCGTGACTGGACTGACATCAGTGATCATGATTCCCGCGAAAGGACCGAGGAAAACTGTGTAGCCGTTCATGAAAGCGATGAAGCCTTGTGCACTGTACATATCCACAAATTATCAATATTCAAACATTCGTCTCGAATTTGAGGTCACTCAAGGATTAACGATGGATAGACCAACCTCGCGAGGATCTCCCAAGGACAAAGTGCCCACCCACCAAGAATCGCACAAATCACTTGTCCTCTACGGATGTTGATGTACCTGGGGAAGAGGACCGTCATGTCGTTGGCAGCAGACAGCGAATTCGCAGAGATGTTGGTGCCGAGCGTGGCCAGCATGAACGCAGACGCGGCGAAAAACGCAGCCGCCCGGTTGTCCCATTCGTTGATGAGCTTGGTGGGGTCCCAGAGCACCTGGCCATACAGCACGATGCCTGCACTTGTGACCGCGATACCGATGAAGCCACAGAGAGTGAAGGCCACTGGGATGATCAGCAATTGGATGTATTGGCTGCATGTCGGATGCCCAAATCTTTGTGAGTGGGCGTCGATTCGATCATTGGAAAGGTGCGTACGCTCTCTCGTCTTGGGCATATCTCTGGTCACATAATGAGCTTTCACTATGAAAAGGGGCAGGTCTGAATCGCTTGCCGTGAAGTCCGGAATATTGACAGCAAGGGTTGAGTAGATGCCAAGTGCACTGTTTAAGGCACTTAACCATGCCCACGACATAGCACTTCCCGAGAGCGCAGAATGCTGTTCAAAAAGCCCTTGATTGGAGGGCACCTTTACGAATGCCCAAATTAACATCGCTAACCAGGCCGCAGGGACAATGGCAGCTTTTGCGACGAAAAGCCAACGAATCCGTTGCGGAGAGATCAACATGAAAGGGAACTGAATAATGGCGCGTGCCATTTGTATTTATTAAGTGCATTGCATATGTGAAAGAAAGCTTAGAGGTGATAGCAGAAGGGTGGTACTCACCTGAACGAGCCAATACAAGAAATAACACATAATTCCTGCAAGGTGTCATCCTATCATTCTAGTACGTAAAGTACCGAGCCCGACGTACCTGCAGTCGTGATATTCGCGCCTGGCGAGAGGTGATTCGGGAGGCGGGCAAGCGAAGGCCATATGGCTTTCAACATCTGGAATCTGCCATGAATAATGGTCTAGCCAATCGACCCTGCAGCGCCGCGAACCTGGTACATGCATTCCGACCCTGTATAGGTCTGTATGCCAAACCAGAACATGGACAGCACAACCCGGCTAATGACGCTGAAGTAGCTAAACCAGAACCCAAACGAGGAACGATTGAGGACCGGGAAGGCAACATGCAGGCGAGCACCGATCGTTCCGTTCAACACCATCACGATTGAGATGATGATATGACCGACTGCGATTGCTGGAAGAGCTTGTCGCCTGAAGCACTCCAGTATAAGATAAAGGCCATAATCCTCGACTTACACGCACCATGATAACCCAGTCGCTAGCATGCTCGAAGCAAGCTCCCAGACTGCAGCATTGGCTGCGTCAGAAATCCAGTACGCCACATAATTCCATGTGGTCCAGGACCGCTGTTGTTCGAATACAAGACGACATTTGAGAAATGCCGTGATAGCTTGTGGACATGGGACTTGCTCACACGATGGACGGGCACCGGATCCATATCCTTATTTGACCATCTGCTATTTGGTGCGAACGTCGACGATTCCGGCTCCAGGACCCAGCTCGATGGTTTCAAGTAGGCGGAAGCGGACGACTTGGCCATAGTGACCAGGACCAAGGGATATCTGTCCACGACTCCATCCCCATATCCAAAGCAAATCCGCCTTATATCTGACAGATATGCCGCCGGAGACACTGACGCCCATGATAGTCAAAAGTTGGTCCCGATAAGCGCAATTGGGCCCCGGACTCTGATAACACTCCCGAGCCGGCGGCTGCCAGACTCACAGATTCGTTTATAGAGTCAATCGTGCCACAAAAGGCAGGTGTTGTGTTGAATATCTGTTCGCCCTACTCACAGCACAACCGGTGGCATCACCGACGACCCTCTGAAGGTCCACTACGGCGTCCTGGCCGATAACCAATTGACCCCATTACGGTAACAGAAAAATAAACCATCCCAGGCAGCCCGTCGATGTCTGTTGTGAAAACGTCTATTGCGAGATCTACGGGAGCAGTTTTCTAGATCTAAAATCAGAGAGGTATACGACAAAAGCAGGGCAGTTAGCGAGATCCAGGATGGCACAAACGATAAAACCCTCTATATTTGACCTCAAGACGGAACACTAACACCCTATGTAGATATTAATACAGGAAAACAAGCAAAAAAGGAGATGAATAGATGCTTTTCAGACGGTGTCGTCACTATAGCGAAGCACCCCCGCAGGTCTTGATGGTCTGGCCGGTGATATATTCACCCTCTTCCGAGGCTAAGAACGACACGAGCTTCGCGACGTCCTCGGGCTCCTGGATGCGGCCGAGCTTGATGTCGTTCTTGACACGCTTAGCCTTTGCGTCGCCTATGCTGATGCCCTCCTGTGTCGTGTAATATGTCAGTCATGCGAATTGGTTGGATGCGAAGAGATGACTGACGATCATGGCGAGTTCGCGGTCGATGTGGTCCCACATGGGCGTGTCAACAATACCGGGGGCGTACGCTAAGAAATGAGCAGGAATCAGGACGATGCTACCGCAGCTCGCTGACACGTTGACCGACCATTCACTCTGATACCGTGTTCCGCCCATTCCTTCGCAGCAGCTTCTGTGAAGCCACGGACGGCGAACTTCGTTGCTCCGTATGGCGCGAGGTTCTCTGGAGATGCGATCAGATATGTGCAGTTTCCGGACGTACCAGCATTACTTGGACTCACCCGCAGTGCGGTAAGAGGCAATAGATCCGGCGCCGATGATGCGCCCGCCGAAGCCCTGCTTCACCATCTGCTTTGCGGCTGCAATATGTGTGTTCATAAGACCGAGGACGTTGATTCGTACTTCGTTCTCGATGAATCTGTGAGAGCTCAGGAATGAAATGAGTGTTTGTGACCGGAGCTCTTACTCAGGAGTGCATTCGAGAAGAGGCTTGACCTGTGTAACGCCGGCGTTTGCGACGCTGACGAAGAGGTGGGGCCCGAGTTTGTCTACCGTCTCGGCGATGGCGGCATGGATCTGCTTTGCATCTCTCACATCTGCGTGATCATGAGCGCTGGCTTGCACGAATACAATGCGGCACCGCGCTCACCGGCGATGACACTGATCGCTTTCCTCCCATACGACTCGATCTCCTTGATGGTATCGTCCACCTTCGCCTGGGCGGGCGGGATGTCCGCGATGGACACGTCGTATCCGTCTCTCGCAAGACGGCACGCGATGGCACGGCCGATTCCCTGGCTGCCGCCAGTGACAAACGCGATGCGGCCGAGTGCAGCCTTCACGGGGGATGCGTACGCCATTCTGCTTGCGCTCAGCGGGTTGGTGATGTGGACAGGGTCGAAAAGCGAGAGTGCGCGAGGTCGAGGTCCATCCCTGCCCCCGCGCATTTAAGGCCTGCCAAGGGAGGACCGGGCCGTCGTCGTGCATCACGAGTGAAAGGCTAACAAGTACAACCGCAGAACACTGGCCAAGTCGCCAGACCGTCGTGATCGTCGAGTACAGCTCGGATCAATCCGATGTTCGCCGGCCACCCTGGCTCAAAAAATAAAACGTAAAAAAAGTCAAGTCAGTCTACGACCGCCGGCATTTCTTTTCGTGTGATTATATTCGTAGTCGTTCCAGACAGTGGCAGTCATAGCAGGGTGTTCGTTTATACTCGTTTGCCACCGTAAACCACCACCATTGGCGATATTATACACCGTCACGATAATCATGCCATTAGTTTCATTCCAATCGACGATAAGATATACATCATAAATGTAATGTGTAGCCAACTAAGTTAGCGTAATTGAAGACAATATCGATCTCGCGCTCCCCATCTTGAGGATCCTTAAGCGAAGAAAGTGAAGGCGGCTGGTGTCTCGAAATCCCTCATATCCAGCTCGTGGATCTCCTTCCCAAAAACATATTTTACTAGCTGGATACAGACCGCGGAATTCTTGAAATGCTCATTCCTGCGGTCTTCATTGAGGAAAGGCCGACAGCACCCTGGGCACCAAAATGGTGCCGGGAAGTGGGTGTACATATGTTCTTCCCATTCTTCTTCGTTTGCGAGCATCTTCTGACAGCTACTGAGGAGACACCCCCAGCCTCTGATGCATGCGCGTCGAGAGGCAGGTCCATCCTGCAAGGTTCCAATAAGACTGATATAGCAAAGATGTCAATAGCCAGCTTTCTCACCTCAGGTTCATCCCCCCGCTTCCGTTTTCTGGAAATACGTACTTCCGTCGTGCCCGCCAGGTCATGCGTAGGTTGTTGCGCGATGGCGCGCTGTTTTCCTTTTGCGGATATACACTGGACAGCAGTATTCTGGGGGGTATGGATGAGTGCGAGTGACTCCTATGATTTATGGAAAGCTTAGCACCAGAATGGGGAAGCCGGTTGATGGTAGCCGGTCTGTTGCTGGACGCAACTGGTCTGTTGCTGGATGAAGTAGATCTGTTGCTGGATGAAGTGGGTCTGTTGCTGGATAAAACTGGTCTGTTGCTGGATGAAGCCGGTCTGTTGCTGGATGAAGCCGGTCTGTTGCTGGATGAAGCCGGTCTGTTGCTGGATAAAACTGGTCTGTTGCTGGATTAAACAGATCTGTTGCTGGATGAAGCCAGTCTGTCGCTGGATGAAACCAGTCTGTTGCTGGATGAAGCCTTCCGATACCATTCGACGGACATTGGTATGAATGCACTACACCGGAGCCCTCGCCCTCAAACGAAGTTCGTTGAAAGGCGTTGACGTTGTCCTCAGGATCCACAAAACCTTCGGACGAAGGAAAGTTGGAGGTAGGGATGGCAAGTCTGTGCTGGACTGAAGATCGAGCGGGCACACTGCTCTGAGAAACCTCTACAACAGAAGGTATACTTTCATCAGCTGTTACCAGCTAATAGTGGCATAGAATGAGTGACGACAGATAACGTGTGATAAAGGCAGACACACTAGGTCGGTTGGTTCGAAAAATGAAATCGCAGGTGGAGGTTGCTCCCCGATGAGAGTATCCAAGAACGAGGTCACTTCGTCCGAAAAAGACATTGCGGATGAGTCGGCAAGTTCAGAGAGTGCAGATAATGTGCAAAGTGATGCAAGAGAATGCTCGCGTTCGCTGAATGGGGCAGGGAGGTGGGGAGTGGTGAACGGCGGCTGTCCCTATAAATACGACGAGGGAGACCGCCAGAGGCTTTGGAGCCATCCGAAATGAAGCCATGTTGATCCGCCGTCCGTTTGTCTTTCTCCGAAAGCAGGAGGAAGACATAGAGATCGTGGCTGCTGAGATACATCGGAGAGCTTGGATGCCTCGATGCAGATGGGGATCACATCAGGGTAGCCCCATCACATTAGCCGGAAGGCGACCTTTGTATCGGCACAGCTGTTTCTCCTTTGAACAAACGAAGTCAAATTTCATGAGGATGGTAGTTGGCCACGGACACGATGCAGGTAAGCGCCGGCGGTGGAGCACTCGAGCCTTGCCAGGGCATACCCCCGCTGGCGTTGTCAGTATGTCCTTGCGGTGTGTGATGCTCATAACGTACCGCTCAGAACATACCGCTCAGAATATACCAGCGAGACTTGTCATGATAGACCGGCGTTACAGCGCGATCACAGTGAGATCACTAATTGGGCACGGACGCGCTCCCACGCTTTGATACTAACTGCGCGAGAGTTGCCGATGTGGCCTGTCCCTGAGCAAAAAAGGTAAACAAAGGAGTGACGCGCCGGCATACTTCACAAAACCATCTTCCGGTTGAACTAGGGGACCCAGGCACGTTTGGAAATTCGAATCGGGCAAGTCCTGCGCTTTGCGACAGTGTGCCCTGTGAAGACTGTAGAACAACGCGTGGAGACAAACATTGGCATAGATCTGGGGTGCGCAGTAGCAGGGAGCGAGATACTGTATCGTGGATAACATGTAAGCAAGGTTGAGCGACAGACTTCCAGGCTCTCGGCGAATAGAATTTTTCACTCAGCGATGTCACACGACAGGAAAATGGCTGAGCACCTTGGTCTATGATGACAACGCAAATTGCGACGAACAAGAAGGTCATAGTTCACTTGACGGCACTCGAGGTTGCGTAGTAGACTAGCTGCCCCCCGGAGTGCTCCAATCCAGTGCCAAGACCGGCGTTCGTTCGACGAGCGCTCCGCCGAATATAGCGTCGGCTGCCCACACTTTCCTGCACACTTCTCCAAGTCTTGCGGCGTGCAACCCAGGCAGACAGTTCCTCAGGACATTCACCGTCGGCTCCACCCAAAAGTCCGATGGCCCCGAGTCGAGCACATCAAGGATGAGTACCAGCTGCAGATACTCCTGGAACAGACGGGCCAGTGTTCTGCCGATCGGCCTCCGCTATTCGACATAGGCCTCATTCACTATCTGTAAGTCAGATAGTATGAGGCTCATTTGCACCCGCTCAGGATGAAGACGCTCAAGCCCTATCTTGGAGAGTGTAAGCGACAAACCTGACGGGTGTAGGATGTTCCGGACTAGGGGATCCTGGAAATCAAGAACGCCGTTCTTCATGTGCAGAGACCAGCTGTGGGTTGGATCCGCGCCAGTGACCTCTATCTTTTCCGTAATCGCTGAATGCCGAAAGGACGAGGTGGTCCACCGAAGAACCAGTAGTATGAAGGAGCCCTCGTACACATGTCAGTAATGACGGCTGATCATGTAAATATGACACTCGAGTCTCCAAATTCGCGATTCTAAGGCCCTTTCAGGAACCAGACCACGAAGACATGAGAGGGAGACAGCCATTGCACCGAGTCAACACGAACCGGCCCTGAAGATACAATTGCAGTCATGGGAATGGTAGCGCGCAGGTCGGCGGAAGATATGTCATTTGAGTTTATGATGATTCCAAACCATCCGACGAAGCTGTAACGCAGAGAGTCTAGGACATGCACCACACAATTGCAAGGGATCTGTTCCTTCGAACTTGACACGCGTTAGAGAGGTATTTGAGCATCGACAACATTGCGTGCAACGTCTGCCTGGTCTCATCCGAGTAGCAGACCAACAGTGGACGGTCAGGTGAGAGACTCTGTCAAGCATGATCAGAATATTCGACAAATTGCGATTGAGGTCGATCTTTCCTGGCTGTACTGCCGGTGGTGTTGTGGATTGAGAGACCTCGAACGTACACGGAAAGTGCAACCTCCGGGTATACTCTTGGAATTCTTTCGATACGCTTGTAGCTTGATGCATGCATGGCGTTAACAGTAAGCAGTGTGGAAAAGAATTGTGAGACATGGGTGGGAGTCATGCAAAGCATACGCGGTTGCACGCTACTACATATGAGTGAGTCGATCGTCCGAGATCTGATCCAATACACAAATCTCAGGTGGAAGGCTCGGGTTAGTCACATGGGGGGTACGTTGTCGCTAGTTGTATCCCAACAAACTTGAGTCAAGCCTCTATAGACAAAGCCCCAGTTGAACGCGGTGCAAGTGCGAGACATATCCACGTCATAGGGCTTCAGAGAGCTTAAGGCGAGCCATTTTGAATATCGTGCAAATCCGACTGTAACCATCTTGGAAACTTCCATGAAAGGGTAGCAAAGCATGCTATCCCAGTAGAAAATCTCTACCCGAGGAAAGGCATTGCATACTAGGCCGTGTCTGAGTGTATTCTCTAGAGAGAAGTAGATGAGGAGGCTCGCTGCCAATCTTGTGATCGGAATTTGAATTTGAATATAACCATTTCTGGAGCTTCGCCAAAGCCAACAGAAAGTGTGTTCGTGCTATATAAATGCACGCACAGCATGATAGTACCCATTGCTTCCCAGTGGTCTAATAAGTGACATATTGATATATATAATGTGACGATAGAAGAATTCCGAGGCTTGGGGCCGGGCTGTTGGCGCTGTCACAAAATTTTTGGCTTGTTCGCATCCAACGGTACACGTCTTTCAAGTAGAACTCATGTTTACAGCGAAGAAATGAGTACTTCAATACAGAGTGACTTATGACTACCTGTATCAGCGCAATCATTAGTAAATACTCCTCAGTGGCTAATCATCACCGCACAACTACGCGAACTCCGAAGGTCCTTGAGAGATCGCGAGGGTGTGTCTATCGTTCTCGCTGTAAGTAGTAAGAACACCAAGAGATTTCTCACTGTGTCAATTACATGAAATCACATACTTTGTCGCGGAAAGATTAACATACTATGGTGAGTTATTTAGCAGCGCACCAATTGCACTGAGATATTATTATGGTGCTCTTGTACTGTGTACAGTAAGTGCGTCTGTGCAACGACTTACTTCTTTTCAATGGGAGTCAACATGTCACATCAACGCAGAGTTCGTCCTATAAGTAGTATTCAATGATAATCGAAAATGTATATACACGAAATACAGTACGGCATGATGGGTAGAGCGGGATCCACCAGTGAATATCATAGAGATTGCTGCGGTCTATTAATATAAGCCCTTATTATCAAACTAGCTGTTTTGCTCTTCTCCTCTCTCGCGTCTGCGATCCTGATTCGGTTCAGGCCTGTAGCCGTGAGCCATGGCAATATCTCCAGATCAGCAGTTATAAAGCATTTCGTTGGGTCTACTTTGCCGTTGCCTTGCCTCATGAATGGCGGTATATGTCTCGCACAAGCCAGCATCTCGCAATGCCGGATTAATAAATCTGCCCGCCAGAACTGGCTCGTGCAATTTGGACATTTATAGCGGCGAGAAAAATGCTGCAGCATATGCCGATCGCGTTCTTTAGCCCCGGAATAGGAATATTTGCATCTGTCAACTAAACAAATGTATACCTTCCCAGCCCTTCGACACTTTGAAATGGGTCTCGGCTGGGAGTTGAGGTGAATTGGTGAATGTCGCAGTACACATCAGCAACGCACCTGAGCATCAACCGGAGTCTTGCAGTCCCTCGTGTGGCGGCCCGTCGATAGGTTGTCAGTGTCATCAGCCTTGATGAGGGCGTATTGCACGTCTGGCACATCTGGCTCCACACATCCCGCCTCGAGCATTTCATCATCATCCGAGTCACTTGCGAGAACCAGCTCATGGCTGACGGTGAGTTCTTGCATATCGACCATCCCCTCAGCATGCGCGTCTGTCTGAGAACTCATCTCGTCGGATCCATTTGACGCGCTAACATCTGGGAAAACAATCCACTAAAGCACCATGAGACAAATAGCGCGTACAAATGATATATCGCGCTTACCTGTTCCATCAATTCATCATCTGAAATGACGACAGCGGACGCGCAGCAGCCCGTACTGGTATCCACGTCTGCTACCGCGTCGTTCTCTCCAACGCCGCTCCCATAAATAGCTGGAGAAGCTTCTTCTCTCATCATGTCTTCACCTTCCGCTCCAGTGCTTAAATTAAATGTGGTCTCGGCCCCGCCGCAACTTTCGGTAGAAACCTCCAGTTCGATAGCGAGACCATCATTGCTGTTGAGCGCTTCGAGTGTTGACTCAAGTGTCTCCATTAAATGACTGTGCCCATCGAGATCGGACTCGCCCAAGCCCCGGTACTACGAGCGAAATAAATAAGTATGACAAATACTGAAGAGAAAGAAGGGTTGTGTTGTACACCTACTTCTTCTGAGAAGAGAGCCCTCATCAACGGATCCGCGAAGTCCAGCGTCGGTATCTCGTCGTAAGTGTCTGAACCATCGTAACACGGAGAGGGTACTGGAGACATGATCTCATTGCTCATCTCTGGACAAGAGCGAACGCAAGAAGCAACTGCGTTCGCGGAGGGGGGGAAGGTGATTCGTTGGGAATTGCAGGGAATAGCAAGCCTTTAAAACCCAAATGGAACCAGTACCAGTATCGCCGATCCATTGAAAGACCATTCTGCCGTGTGTCAAAGCGGGGACCCCACAGTTCTGGGCTTAGTGCATGTTCGCCGTCATGGCAGCCTTTGTGGATAACCTTTGTACGATCGATACTGTGGCTGGACGTCGCGCCGACCCTCCAGCACTTTGGTAAACGGCCATCCCTTACTCACTGCCCAAAGTTATGTCTGGTTGGATTGGAATAAATTGAACAGTCACCGTATGTAGTATGACGAACTGTTCTGAAATGTTGTCAGACATATCCTCGCTGCAGGGACGGGAAATTTCACGTGCGCAGCCACTAGATCGAGGACGCGACTCATGTTGTAGCTTTGACGTCCCCACGACACTGGAATCTGCCGGTCGCCTATTCTCGTCGCCCACGAAGTCGACAGAATTGGTCCTTGCATTGTAGCGTAATGCAAAGAACCTCATCCCAGATCGTAATCTCCGATACCGTGGCTTGGTATAAAGGCTGAAATCACTGCTGCAAATCAACCCCATGCACTCCCAATGTTGAATGGATCTTGATCACGGGATTGATACTCAGACAAATAAGAGGAAGAAGATATGAGTGTAAGACTTACCAGTTCTTGGGTTAAGGCAACACAAACTCGGATGATAGGATGGTCGGAGCATTGCGACTACGACATTGAGCTAAGGTGCCAAATGTCACTGGATTACAGAGCACAGTCGATGTGTACAGAGGGTTGTATATTGGCCGAACGATTTCCATTGAAATGTTAATCAGGACGAGGATTTTTTCTCTTCAGCAGTAAGAAACTCTGCCCCACACAGAAGAGAGATGAACTGCTGTATGCGTTAGTCATTCCCGGGACCTGATGATCAAGGAGTGGTTGCTCGCGCCGGTTTTTGGAAAGAAAGCCCGATACAGAGACAAGGTAGATGAAACAAGGTGCATAGTAGGTAGGACCGATGTTCAGTTGAGAACAAATACCCCAGTCAAGCTACAGCTTAGCGACTGCATCTTACTGTAGTTGACTGTACCTAATACGCATGCTCAATTGGCTAACAGCGTCACCTATGCACGCAATTTGGTTAAAATTCTGACTGTATACCGGCTGAGCACTGTGCTTACCACCAAGGTTATTATGTGTCTACCCGAAGTCGAAGTACTCTCACAACCACAGATATAAACCTCGAGGGCTGCTAGGGTACCACCACGAACAGATATTGTAGTAATGCAGAGTTCAGAAATGCCGCATGGTAGTATTGGCGTCTAGCCTTCCATCTACCCAGCAAACTTGGATGAGAATAGGACTGTTAGTGGATTTATTCTGAAGGATGTCCGGTCTGCATCCGCATGCGATCTGCAATAGTCCTTGTTAAGAACAGACATGTTACAAGGCTTGATGCGAGCCATCGAGGCTGTGTGAATCGCCAGCTGTCATAACAGACCTTGTGAATAGGCATCACAGTCTGAGCGAATGTTGGGACGCTAATTCCTGAGTTCAGAGAGATTGAAATGCTGAGCTAGGCTCCTCAATATATTTACGTGTTGTGCAGCCCAAGATCCAGCGCATGAGAAAATCAAGGTTGACAGAGATGTGATGCCAATCTCCTGTCCGATCCCCCGTCTCTGTCGAAAGAAACTGGAACGCAAGACAGATCGTCAGGGTGCAACTTCAGCGTCAACATTGAATATTGCCCGTTGGCACCAAGTATGGTCTACTTTCTAACGCAGCGAGCTTCAAGTACTTAGAGTCGGTAAGTCCCCCATTTGGTTCGGAACCTGTATTATAGACTTATAGTGGAGGGACACTCGCACTGTCTCGCAGAGACTTTTGGCGGAGATTCAAGGAGGGTTTCAACATTTGTTACAGATATGGTTGCGGAGTAGCAAATTCCTGACCTCCCTACAAGTAAGAGATAGTAGACGTCAGATACGGATGAGTATCCTCAGGTACGGAAGGTTGAGGGAAGTATCTAGTCTGTCTGGAGAGACTAACTTAGCCTCTCTCGAGCTCGCTCTCAGAGTCCTCTGAGCGGAAAGAAACAACGTTGTATGACACGTCTTCAAAACGACATACACGCACTGGCAGAAAGTTATTGGGTACCTGCTTACCACAATTGTCATGAATAACTGTCAAGAAATGAACATCTGACAGCAGAAATACTGTAAAGACTGATACATTGTGTAGTCGTCGAGTAATTATTACAAAAGATGGACGACACTGAATTCTTTCGACGTAAAACATCTGGATGCGGCTGGGAAGGGATGGCGCTGTTGAGTCTTCGCGCTATACGCATTCTTCTCGTCTGAGATCGTCTTCGAGATTTACGATAGCTGCCTCTATGTCCATTTCAGCCTTTTCGGCGAAATATACTCGTATGTCATGTGCAGTCTTGCTAGACTCCCTCGCAAGTTCCGACCAACGAATTCTCTCTACAGCGTTCGGAATCAGCCATGGCTCATCCGAGAGCTTGCATCTCTTTGTGTCGATCTTCCCATACCTGTTCTTCTTTGTAAAGGAGATCTCTTCATAGGGATGCTTTGCCCTAACGTGTGAAACGAGCCTTTCCCCTCGATGGAATCGCACGCTACAACTTGGGTGAGGGCACAGATAATGTCCCTGGAAATGACTTGCTCCCATATGTCTGTTACGACTTTTTTCGTCAGTATGTGGCTTGTGGCAGTCATCAATAAGGCAAGTAAAGGCAGGTACAGCCGTCTGTTTTACACGAGGTTGCTCCTTGTCCTGCACATATACATTGCCTGATCTGATGGAAGGGTCCTGAGCATGTACGTTGTCCGGTACGCATGGGAGGTTCTGAGTATCCAAGTTGTTGTCTCGAGCATGTACATCGCCTGGTACGACAAGAGTAAGATCTGGAGTCTGTCGATTGTCCGATACGACAGATGCATCGTCCTGCGTCTGTATGATCAGAAGGAGCTATTCATAGGAGCGACAAATGGCACACCGCGAGTTCATCGAAGTTCGAATCTAGCTCATCTGTCATTTCAGATTTGATCGTTGCAATGCTAACGCAGCCTTGTTGATCTTGTTGATTCATTGGAGTGCGGTTTTTGGGGAGTGTAGATTGACGTTGGCATCAGGAACTGTTCTAGAGTGTTCACCATTATAAGAGTTCGAGTGGCCACGAGCCGCCTCTCCAAACAAAGCCGAAGACACTGATAAAATAGGAGGCCAGTCAGCTTAGTGGTACTTCCAGAAGAAGTCACGCGCATTAATTTAAAGCAAAAAGCTGTCAATTAGGAATATTCAGGCAGTGTTGGACTTTTTTGATTATGGCCGAGATGTCTATGTACGTTTGTGGCGGATTCGCGTAGACCTTTTAAAGTCACAAGTGCACGTGTACTTGTGACAGTCGCGCGCTGTGACATCCTATTCGACGCGTTCAGAATGCTCAACCTGAAAACTCCCGAAAGCCATTGGGCGCCGCGGCTATGTTAACGTTTTATTCAGCTTGCCCAGTCAACCTGGAATGAACAAATAACTATCACAATCAGGTGTACTACCTAGCAATAACGACTACAATGAGCCGACACACACTAGCCTTCGAGCACCCAGTAGGAATGTGGTTCGTCATGCCGAAGATAGTTTCATGCAAAAAAAAGTTGATGTGAGGGTCTAAATATTAAAAATTGACATGATATTGAGGGGGCGAATGATTGTAAGAATCCACTTGAGCGGCGGCGCTCATAGATCCCTTCGTTTCCTTCGGCGAGGTCTCAAGAGGACAACGCAGTTCAGAAATCGCTCTCCACTGAAATTACTTCGTAAAATTGTTGTGGAAGTCTAGTCCGGAGGCGAACATGCGTCGAAATGGGACCAAACCTTAGTTCTGTGACGTAGTCGAGTTCAGTGCACGATGCATACCGTGACATAGGTAACGAAGCTTACCTGATTTTTTCAACCTTTGAATTCCCTGCTCTGGAGAAAGAGATAAGTTCAACATCATACTCTAATGTCGGCCACTGCCTTGGTCTTCCCGGTATTCTGTCGATCCGTATTGAGATAAACGAGCTACGTCCATATCAAATGAGCATCTTACTTATTTCAAGGATGCCTTTGACTGTGATGGGTCCGCCTGGCCGTTGACTGCAGACAGTCTGGAATTTTTCTCCATTGTGGCAGCAGGTCATCCACGGTCTCCAAACATACGGGCCTACACAAAGTTCCGTTGCAAAAGAGCCATTGGCGGTATATGCAATCCCGGAGGATTTTGTCAACGCCGAAAAGGGAGGTATAGCTCTCAGAGCCCGGACTGGTGGCGCCACGAGACCATTCGACCTTGTAGAATGCTGTTCTCTGCTCCGTAGTAGGTGTCCCTTGAGGTTGCAAAGTCAGTACCTACTACTATAGCTGTTTCTCAGTAAGAACAAACCTACCAATTCGCTTTCTTGTATAAATTTCTGAGGATTCAAGCAAGAGTCGGTGGAAAATTCGAAGTCGTCAAGCATGCTGTCCGTGGAAGATCCAGATAGATACATGTTTCAAATTGAGTATTAGAGATAGCAAGTATTTGCGGAAGACGACTGAGGTGACAATGCACAAAGGAAGGGATTGGTCGGAGGCTTCAACCGTGCAACCATATTTAAGGTCTGGAAAGGAGGCCACTCGCAACCCTGCGACCGTAATCGTGCAGATGATTGTCTGACAAAGGGCCCATTGTCGATGACATAAAATTAGGGCGGCATTGGACCGTCGAGAGGCGCTCATAATCTCCGGAAACGGTGACGGTAGACGTTTTTCCGAAGCTGGCTGTGTCATGCCATGTCTTTGTCTCGTTCGATCGCACATGAAATAAGCGAGGAAGTGAACCCTTAAACATGACATCAGCCACAAGCCTCTTGATCCGACCTTTGTCCACCGTTCATATCCAGGCTGCGGAGAACGCTGTGAAGTCCACGACGCGGAATGAAGTAGCCTGTAAACAAAACATCTCTCAGTACCATTGCTTTGTCCAGAACCATTTGCGGAGTTTCGAGCGCGACGAAGATCACTTCTTCCGGAGAAGGCACAAGTCACCACTCCAAGCACCTAGAATGATACTGCCATATCAGGTTTCCAATTCAAAACGTCTGAGGGAGTGAAAGGTTCAACGCTGATGCGTGGCCCATCGGACGCGGACTGGTCACTCATTTTTAGAATGGGACTGTTTGGGAATACATTCACGACCCCTTGACTACAGCATGTCTCATACATACCTCGAGCGTCATGTACTCGAAAAATCGAGACCTCTGCCGGCGTGTCATCGCTAATACGTCAGTTGTACACGTACACGTAGAACACGAATTGGACGCACATACACGACATCATGTCTATGTTCCTGCGAAGGTGGAATCGTACAACGGACCTGTCGAGAATTCTGGCATCGTTCAAATAAATATACGGAAGTCATATGAGACAGAACACAGACAAGCATCCTGCCAAAGCTCGATAAAGCAGCCATCGCAAAGAACACACAGTAGAAAGAGACCCTTGTTCGATCCGCAGGTTCACGGAATTGAGAACGAATCGGCGAAACGCTGAAATGATGAAGACATCCTTTCCACAGGTTACGACAGCTAGCTACCATTGCTGCGTCCACCAATATAAATTCGAGGGTCTCCGAGCTAAAGGCGGCACCAAGAACCACAGCCTCTAATCTCTGTAGACCCAGACAAGGTCCCATGCCTGCTAGAAAGGATTCCTTTCCACCAGTAGTTTCCACGACAAGACGGGATCAGTAGAAAATCAGACTCTCGATAAAGACTCACAAGTGGCGTAACCTCATTCACCGCCGTTGAACAGGCTTGGAAGTCCATAGTTAAGGGGTGACCATGACAAACGTTAGAGTACCCAAGGTGTCAATACAGTTTGAACTTCGGCCAGTGCTGTTGAGAAAACCAAAACAGAGACCTTGCCAATTCTGTCTTCATTCTGGAAAAGACAAAGCGAGCTCTGCTCTCTTCCGGAATATGAGCATGGAATGATTGAGCAAATTTGGGCATCCACATGAACCGTAACGCCGCTGGAGCGTCGCTGGGACTCGGAGCGGTGCGCAAATTCGAAGTGATCACTCACATCCTGGCACTAAATAAGTACTTAACCTTCAAGTAGAGTTGATCAAATGAAATCTGGATCTGCATTGAATCGGATACAGAGAATCCGCCGAGAATCCACAGATCTTGGGCTGCACTAAATCGGCGTTCCCACTTGCCTATCAAAGTACATCAACTTAGGCGGACCGAATGCAATTGTATGTGTACAACAGTGGACCCTTCGTGTATGAGGTTGGACTAGCGTTTACATGGAATGAGAGCGACAACAGGAGCGGAGTCATACACGATATACTGGTATTCGAGGTGGTGGCAGCGGGAGGAGAAGGAAGAGGATGTATAGCATAATTGAAACATTCGAGACGATAGCGGAGTAACCTGACCAAGAACCAATAAACCGACGAAGATGAAAGTGTGAACGCGACGAATACAATCAAAGGGGTGAAAACAGGGATCTCGTGATGTCTGCGGCGTGTATTGACTAAAATACAATTTGAATGATAACAATCGAAGCAAGACGGAAGAGGACCGGGCGGCACTGTGTATGATTGCCGCCTACGATTTTTCCGCCTCTGGGACGGAAACGGTCTGCGCAGCGTGTATCGGTGTGTCGGCAGTTGTTGTGTGTGAAATGGCAGACGGGCTTGTGTGCTCTGCGGGATGTGAGGGAAGAGGGCCTGACTCGTGGAGGCGAAAAATCAGTTGACGGCAGGCACCCGCTGGCATAATACTGGGCGGCGAGAAGCCCTCTTCAAGGACGAGGGTGACCTCGGGTGACGAACATAAGAGAGGAGCAACGGCGCTGCTGAAAGCATGTTGCTTACTTGCGCTGTGCGGGGCATCTTCGACAGACTGGACAACGTTGGCCCTGGGCAGATTGAGGTGCGCGTCACTGCTGCCGTCGTTGACTTTGCAATTCAAAGTCGAACTCCTCGGTTCTGCCAGCGGGTGGGCGCACCTCGGACTACTGGGAGGGTCGAGTGCCTGCAGGTGGAACGAAGGCAAACTACCACCTCTGCTGCGCGGGTATGCGGTAGGGGAAGCGACGGAGGCAATTCGGCACTTCTTGGCGAGCCCGGGAGGCATGGGCGGCTCACGGGGGTGTAGTTTGGGGTGGGTAGGGGAGTAGCCCCTGGGGTTCGCACGAGTACGAGGCAGAGGAGCCAGTGGGAGGGATGGGCCGATGGCGGGGACACCGAGGGAAAAAACGGAGGGGGAAAATGACGGGAGAGAGGTGGACAGCGGGATCTCAGGCTCGGGGAGGGCGGGAGGGGTAGGAAAGGGATACTCGAATCGCGGGGAGAGGTCGAAGGGCGTGCCCACAATGGAGGAAGGGGAGTGAAGATTGAGCTCGCCGAGGCAAAAATGGGGCTTGATATACGGATCTGAGTGGGCTGGGGGCTGGTCCGAATACGCCTGGGAGAGATAAGGGTAAGGATCGGACGGGGTGGAAATACAACGATAACACTCACACTTGTCACTGCGTCCCCGGACTCGGCGGAAACCAGCACGATATCGTCTAGCTCTGGATCGGGTGTGGGTCCGCTGGTATCATCTGATATGTTGTCGGAAACAGGGGTGACGAGCAGACCCTCGTCGGCAAACGAGATGGGGCGATATGTGGGAGGTACTGTGGGCATCGACGAGAGCGAATAGCTGCAGCGGCTTTTGACGTCGTCAATGTTTGTGTGTACGATGTCTCGCAATAGATATACAGTCGGCCTGCCGGGTAGATGGTGAGAACTTGAGAAAAGTAGATGGTGGAACTTCGGAAGCTGACCAAAACATTCCAGCCACTTTGGGCTTCAGACTTCCGCTACACTCAACAACACCAAATCTTGGATTCACAGATCCACTCATGTAGCTGCATGATTCTGTGTAAACGTTTCGGCGCCCGTTCGACCCAACCTGAACGGACTCCGATACAGGTCCTATTTACCCACAAACACGCCTTCCGACAGCGGCAGCTTCCCTCTTCGGTCATTTTGGGGCGCGGTGAGCGATTTTCTTGCGTCTCAACTAGAAAAATCAATAATAGACCGCCCTTTCTACCCATTGTATCGTAGCAAGGTCAGTCAGTATCGTGTCAACAAAACAGACACGCCTTAACATCCACCTTTTCATGGCCGACGTTTGACTTGCAGAAACCGTCTAAGTAAGCATCTAGCAAGATGGGAGAAGATTCGGAATCCGGCGATCACGACGACGGCAGGCATGACGATTATCGAGTCTTGAATCAGGTTGGTTTTCAAGGATGTTGCTACGCATTGAACTGTAGTTGCACCCATTGCGCCTTAAGATCGTATGATGAGCAGACCGGCCCTGCTAGTGCTGAACACCAACAATCGCTGTCCTCAGTCAAGGCTTGTATGGCCATCCCGCAGCACTTGGGGTGATAATTCTGCGATTTAGAAGATGCGTGACAAGCATCGATTATCAGTGCGGTTCATCTGCGATTCTACCATGATGCTATGACATTGTCCGTCACACCTACGTCCGTGTCTCCTTTTCACAATTGTCGCTACTTAATAACGCCGGACCTGGACAATTGCTTGCAGGTGCTACGAGATGCACCAGCTTGTACACCTTCTTTCAAATACATACATTTGACAGAACGGTACGCATTCGTTCTGATGCTTACTCTTATACCACTAGTCTCGGGGCTTGAGGACGTGCCAAATCCCGTACGAATTCATTGGCTGCCTATGCGTAGCCATTTCGTTAAGTCTCCTGCTCTCCCTAAAATTAAAAGGACCCGCAGCTCTAGAAGACTGCATGCCTGCTGCTTGTTCTATACTCCTTATCGGAGCAACGACATCCAGAACGATTGCTGAACATTGTAGTGCTCTGAATGACATGTTTCTGATACATAGTAGACCAGCGCCACGAACGTTTCACCCCGTCATATCACGATATGGCGTCGTTGTGGCTGAGCTGCTATTGGTTCTCCTGGTGGGGATGGTGTAGACTTGTTCCGGTCTCCGCAGTCTATGGTGTCAAAATGCTCCCGTGCGGTATGCTCTCCATACATGATCAGCAAGTTGGGGACGGCGGTGATCCTTGATGAGCAATGTTCAGGGGCCTAGAGAAACTCATACTGGTGGTTGTGACAGATGACGGCTATTGATTGTTGAATTCATTATCTAGGCTCAACAGAGGTCCTCAACACATTATCATCGTCTCCTGGTTGCAGATCACCAATAAAGTTGCTCATTCTGTGGCCAACTCTAATTTTGCAAATGGTATGAATTGCGTGGTCGACCCCGAGCATCCGTGAAGTCTCGGTGTTTCTAGGAATGTCACCCCTGCCTCGCATATATTCTCCTTATTATAAGCTTTACAGCTCAACACTTTGCTCGTGCGGTGTCGTCGGGTTCGATCTGTTCCTAATTTCATGGAAATGTCTTCTCTGTACTTGGGACGTCGAGCATGTCCGCTCGCGTTCCGTTCTGTTTATGAGTCACATGTAGTGCAGGACTCGCGAAGCTGATGCCCTGTCGAAGGTTACTATGCATTGTGGACGAATTCCTACGAATTCCAGGTTCGGTCCTGCTGATGTGGAATATCCAATGCTTTCAGTAATGTAACAGATAAAACGGCTTAGATTCGTTTCATCAAAAGTGCGATGGTCTCACTGGCCTCCTGTGACACAGCAGAATGTCTCTTGTCCCAGTTGACATCGAAGGCACACTGCTGAAAGCGCATCACCGCGTTTGTATCATCATTCACCATTTCAGACCCTTATTTTCCTTCTCCGAATACGGGATTCATCCGGTCTCTGCGACTGGCTTGACCCAATTCAACATCTTTCCAGCACACGGTCTTGAAGGTGGTGTCCATTCTTGCTACAATATCGCTAGTGCTTTGAAGAGCCAATGGTGCTTCGTTTCACATTCATGTTCTGTAATGCGGACTACAAGGGCAAGCTCAACTAGCAGCTGCGCGCATCTCGACGTTAAGGTACAGAAGACCCAGAGAACAACCCGACTTTGCGCCAGTATCCGAGCCATCGCTTCACGTCCCCGGCGCCCAGCTGTCGAGCGTCGGGGTCCGCCAGGGTGGGCGATGCAGCCACGGCTCTCGTAACAGCCAGCTCCGCCATACCCAACGCCAGCCTCGCAGACGTGTCGGACGCACTCCTTGCCATGCCTTTGAACAAGTCCAGTAGTTGCAACGCACGCAGGCTGCGCACAGTATCCCTCTCCGACTCCGCTCTCAGCCCCTTCTCATGTACACTGTCAGAAATGGAGCTGGCGGTCTGCTCAAGCTTGCCAAGCCACTCATCGTATGACACCAGCGGGACGGAAAGCTCGGCTGCGACAACAGCGGCGAGTGCATGCCAGGAGACCGGACGAGGGTGGACCAAATGCACCGTGTTCGTGCTGTTCGTGGCCTTGCGGAAGTCAATGACCGCCGCTGCGGTGAGCTCAAGCGGGATCCAGTCCACTCCCTGTGACATTCGTTCTCAGATCATGCAAGCAAGAGAGGAAAGAACACGACCCACCCTGTTGTCGTCCGGGAAGCATCCTAATTTCGCTGCACTCTGCACCATCGACGGGAACCATTCGTGTGCATTCCAAGCCCCATCCATTCCTCCGCAGATCTGGCCCACACGAATGACCATAGTCTTCAACGATGACTTCTCCGCAGCCTTGTACAGGATCTGTTCAGACACCCATTTAGACTCTGCATAGCCCATGCCGACGGCAAGTTCGGGCTCGATCGGATGTTCAGGCCCCACTTCACTACAAGGCAAATCTACACGGGTCGATATGAGGGTCAGCATGTGATTGTCAAACTAGAATGTGCTCTTCACGAACTCGAGAAGACACTCATCGAACTGGTGAAACACAGCCGAGGTGGTTCAGGAAGTGGTGAAGATAGAGCAAAGTTGATCAAGCAGCGCACAGCCTTGACCTGAGGCTCGAAAGACGACAGACCGATGGCGAAATCAACCCGCCAAGCTGTGATCCAAGTAGACAAAGTCCTTTAGATGTGTTCGAAATGGAAACAATCGACACATACCATTGTGGATGATGTGCGTCACAGATTGATGCAGCTGTCAGAACAAATATTAAGCGAATCTGACATCTGGAGAGATTACACGCTCTAACCTCTTTGTAGGTGGTTTCAGCCAGTCCGAAGTTGACAGCCGTCAGATCGCCTTCGAGCACAACCACCTTCTTCGATTCCAGTACACCCGCATCAAGCCCGCGATCGATCAGTGCCAATCTTTGTCTCTCGCCTACCGCCTTGAGGTCCCTCGATGCTCTGTTGAACGCGTACACACGCCCGACTTCAGGATCCGAGGCCAGGCGACTGAGAAGATGACATCCCAAACTCCCGGTCGTTCCTGTCACCAATACGACGTCCCCACTGGCCTTTGGTCTTCCACTTCCAGCCTGATGGGCTGGGAAGTCTCCACTGTACCTCGCCACCATGGCACGCATTGCATCTGTTCTCGCCGACAGTGAGATATTAGATGAACCCTCGTCTTTACTGGTGCCGAGTCCGAGGGCCGAGACAGCGGAAGCGAGGCTGCCGATCGTCGGATGGTCGTACACAAAGTTACTTGTAATCTTGCGGGTGTCTACCTTCGCCGATTCGTGCAACGCACGAGAAAGCGTGTTGCGTATCCAGGTTGCCTGGAGGCTAAACGATGATACTATGAGCAACCACGTATTTGTTAGGAGTACAGGCATCTCAGAAAAATTACCTGTCGCATCCGTGCTGGAATATGTCATCGCCGTCTTGCACCGCATGCACCATCACCTTCCCCAAGACGGCACGGACGAAGTCGGTAGCAGAGCCAATGTCCCACCTCGCAGGTGGAGGAATATTGGACTGTGCGCTTTCCTCTACTGCGTTGTATAATGCGTCGATTTCATCCTTGTAGTCTTCTAGCGTGACCCCACGACGCACGGTGCCCTTGGCAGTGTACTGGAATGGCTTCGAAGGTTTTGCCACCAGGATCATCTACAAGGAATGGTATCGTCAAATCGTCCGATATTGAATTCCGTTCCGCTGACCTCCTTGAAGATTCTAGAATGCTGCGGGGCAAATTCATTCATCTTCTCGATGGTGGGCCTGAGAAAAAGTGCATAAATATTGTTGCAAGTGCTAAATGTTCAACAGCTCTCAACGCACCAGATCATGTTCCTGAACTCAGCAAGCTTGTTTTGGTCCGATGGATCGACTTTAAACTCTGATTTGGGATCGACAGCAATGCCAGCTTGAAATCGCCCACGACCGAACATGACCGACGCAAAAACGTGCGGATCCTTGTTCAGCATACTTTCTGTGAGAGATGTCAGTGCCCAGTTATTATTGACACTTTAATGTTGCCTTCTAACCTAAAGGCCCCGGATTTGTCTGATACAAAAACAGTAGTGAGTTTGAGAAGGCTTTCTTGTCCAGATTACACTGACCTTCTCGCCTGTACTGTGCATGATCTGATCATCGCTACGGCCGAATATCTTCCAGTAGCCCGGCTTGGTGGGGTGCTCTACAAGAAGATCAGAGGTTGACCATGCATCGATTCCGTCGACATGGGTGTTAATAACGCTGGGATGGCTGTATTCATTAGACTGATCAAGGCGGCACATAAGCACTTGTGGAAGCTGGTTGTTTAGGTTTGTAGTACTCACAACTATTACAAGCTCGAAGGTATTATTCCCATGGGGTACCATCTTCACACCCAGCTGTCTTGACAGTCTGAAGTACTCCCAGTCACTTGGAATTTCGGCTGAAGTATGGTGAAAATTATCAGTTTGTTGGGCCCGTGATATATGGCAACTCCTACCTGGCATGGTGACGCCTATAACTCCGCCTTCCGTACTTGCACAACGAAGTTGGTAAGCTGCGCCTGTCGGTAGCATCACTTAGCGAAGACTCACGTTCCATACAGGTTCACAACAGGGACGCCCTGTGACATGAGGTGGTCGCCGGTATCCTTATTCAAGGGACCGCCACCGTAGACCTTAGCGAATTGACATCAGCATGATGCATAAGCTCGTAGACGTCGTAGAAAAACAGACCAATCCTGCTCGAGTCGCAAGCCATTTGACGTATTCAGGATTGCGTGCCCAAGTCTATGAATATATCAGTGGAATGCCCAATGCGAGACCGAATAGCAGGACTTACCTCCATGATGGCTGGAACGGCGGGGACGTAATCGCTGTTGGTGGCCTTCGCCGCTTGTAACATAGAATCGGGCGTCGGCACATGAGGGGGTAACTTGGGTGCGAACACGCTGATGGCGAAGCCACAAGACACCTGCCCCGATCTCATAAGTTCACCAACGACATAAACTTGGTCAAAAACGGACTTACCGCCCAGAATGACACCATGGACCCCATAGCATGAAACATGGGCATACTATGCAGAGAAAAGGTATAGCCCGTCAGATTGCGCTCGCCGAACCACGGGCTTGCGGCCAATTCGATGACACGATTATTTGTGAACGTAATCGGCTTTGGAAATGCCGTTGAACCTGCAATATGCCAGTCAAGACAATGCTCGGAATAAACCATGGGCGAGCACGAACCCGAGGAGTGCAGGATCATAGCAGGTGCATCCGATCCTTTAAACTCGTACGGCAGATTGCTAGTGACAGCACGCTCATCCGACGACGAATTATAGAGCTCTCCGAATACTAGCAAGGGTGAGGATCCAGGCACAGGGGTGGAAGGATACTTGGACTTCAGAATATCCAATGCGTCGTCGAGAAGATCATGCATAGCTTGCTCCTGCCCAACGAGGATATGCTTGACCTGGGTCTTGTCAATGAGATGTGCCACAGCAGTGGGGGAATTGCGTATAGAAAGTGGAAAAACTGCATATCCCGCCCTCATGACGCTTATGACCGTCGTACAGTAGGGGATAACATCTACAATGAGGGTTCAGTTAACCTCAGGTACAGAGCTTAGACATAGCAAACCATTACCTGAGGCTGCGAGAATTGCCACCACCGGTGTCTCGTCCACATCTGGTTTCCATCCCATGCGGTCTCTGATGATTCTTGCACCTACATGCACTGCTCGCACAACCTCGGAAAAGGATATGCTTTGGATAGTATCGTCATCGTTGGCGAAGACAAAAAACCGGTGGTTCGGATTGTGTTTCGCGTGCCACTCATATATCTCTGGCAAAGTCAACGATCCGTCCAAAGGGGGAGGGCGGAAGGCGGTATCGAGATAAGATTGAGTCCGCGGAGGAGACGGAAGTATACGACGAGCAGGCATGTTTCTGCGGCGGCCTGCTGGTAGTTGTATTCGTGGCAATATATATATACTAACGGTGTGGCATGGCTGCAGGGATTCTGAGTAAAACACGCCTTCCCAGGGAACTTCTCGAATAAATACCCGGACCTGATGGCTATCATGGAGATGAACTGTACAAACGCTCTTTGAGTATTCAGATCAGAACAGCAAGGACCGTTTCCGACGGGAACGGCTCGGCCTTCCCCCCAGCCACACCGAACTTCTGATAGACAGGTTGTTCCACAAGGAGGCAAATCTGCCACTGCAAATCATTGGTCCGAAATTGAGTGACCAGGGCAACATGGTCTTGCGCAACACATGCACTTACCTCACCGCGGGTGTACCGTAGGTTCGGTCACATGTCACAAGGCCGAACTGAACTCACTTCGCCCCTGGTCACATACTATGCCTACGCCTTGAGTCGGCGCCCTGACTCAGTCGGCAGTCACACAAACCTAACGCCTGGTAACAATGAGTGATGGTAGTTATTTTCAAGTCCGCTCGTCAACTCATTACAAAATGACGGCTCAAACATAATCAAAGTCCTTGCCCCTTCGTAAATGGAACCCAGCCACGACACTTTCGGCTGGTGACTTCAGAGCGTGACACCGGTCGTAGCTTCACCAAAATGACAATCTTCATGAAAACTTGAGGTATCTGAATTTTTAAACTTTGAGGCCTGTAGTATCATGACCATATATTAAATAACTAGTGGATCTGACAAATTCTGTGCGAGTTATAAGGATGTGCCGACTGAGTCAGGGTGCCAACTCAAGGCGTAGGCATAGGGTCATGAATTAGGCCCAATTTAGTGGTCACAAAGGCCAAAACGGGCGCTTGATACACATTTTTGGCGCTGACGCTCATGTCCCCCATGTCACAACAGACCATGAACTAGGGTCCACGTGAGTTCGGCTTGTCACATGTCACATGTAGCGAACCTACAGTCATATCAGTACAGTAACTACACTGGAGATGCCTTTGTCAGAAAGGCAAGGTCACGGTCGACATGGAGTATACAAGCGAATTATATTCCGTGAGTCAACCTTGCTCCTTATCAGACTGTTTGGCGGACTACGCAGTATAAAGTGTTTACTCGGAACAAAATACATACTCAAGAGTAAAAACTTGCGGCTAGTTTGATCTTGAGGTTGCACAGTCGGCGCCACTGCTTTGGCAAATAAATAGGTTATAGCCGCTCAGGCTCATCTAAATTCTGACACAATGATGTTGACCATTGGTCAACAGGATCGTTATCTAGATCACGGGTGTTCTCCCCACCCAAGTTATGCAAGTGGCCGACGAGAGTTTGACATTTGCTTCCGAGTGGAGCATACTGTGCCGGTGTGCACCCTCGAGGCCAAGTTTTGACATTCATATCCAAGGCGGCTTTCCTTCAAATCTTGACCACTTCAATAAAGGGCGGCTCAACGTTCAAGAGCAGGGTCAACTGGACATCCAGCACATGTTCCGATGATGACTATTCCGCAAATCCGAGTGGGACAGAATTCAGATTGTTTGAATTCTGACCAGCTTGGATTTGCAGATTTGGGGGAATCTAGAGTTGACTAAGGGGGGAGGTGTCATATGAGTCTCGGCTCTTGGGTATGTCTTGGGCCTAGGGTTTGTAAACCCTAACTTATTGTGCCCGGTTAAGTACCTGTCGCCATTGATTTTCTCAATGTCCGATGTTGTCCAAGGGTCAAATTTCAATTTACTGTGTAAACTATAAATTATACAGCGAGGCTGTGTGAGAGTACAAGATTTAAAAAAAATCACTCTGAGTGTTGAGATTGATATTATGGAGAGTCGCAACAATCCGCAAATGCCGACGACAGCGCGGCCCCTCAAGTATAGCGGAGCAAGAAAATCTAGGGGTTGTAAACCCTAGACTGCTTAAACTCTCAACGTCCGACGCCTCCGCATTCCGACTCTAGAGCTCCGGCGCCCATGCACCTCCCCGGAAGGATGTCTTTTACAACTGAAGGGTGTATTTGGTTCACGGAAAGATGTCTTCGTGAGTCGGATATGTCGAGCGCAATGCATCTGCACATCCGACATGCAGACTCCCAAAAGGCATAAAAACCCCAGTATGTCGCCATTCTCATTCAACACATCTCTAACAGTTGCATCATCACACATACACACTGACTTGGCGTCTGTAAATTCTAAATCACCCCTCATACATCACAATGGCTTCTACTTCTGTTTCATTTGCGCGCTCTATTCCCCTGGCTGGCCCAGGAAGCATCACCCGCTCGCTCTCTAACATCCTCACGCCCCATCACTCACCGAACACTTCCCGTGTTCTCTCCCCCTCTGAGCCGGCAACCCCCCGCCGCCTCAACAAACACGAGCTCGAAGCCAGGCTCGCACACGCCAAAGTCCGCGCGCTGGCGCGCAAAGAATTTTCCACTCTGGGGCTGGGGCTCTCCCCGGGAGGCGTGTCGGGGCGCACGCCTCGCACTACTGCCCGTCACCCAGCGCTGGCGCTGGTGGGCCTGGGCATCCACCTCAGCCCCGTTCCCGAGGTTGAGTCTCCCATTGAACTGCCCTCGCCGTCCTTACCTCCTTTTTCTCCCGCGCTGGCACACGCCGGGGTGCTGTCTGACCACGAGCGCGCGCACTCGCCCAGCGTGTCGTCCACGCCGCTCATCTCCTCTCCTCTTTTGAACACACAGCCGTGCGCCTCGTCTCCTGACGTCCCGCTCCTCCCCACCCGCCTGTCTCCCGCGACCCGCATGCTGTCGCAGGCGCACCCGTCCCTCCCACCCAACCTCGGGCTTGGGCTCGGCCTGGGCATTATGCTCAGCCCGCTTGCACCCCCCACCCCCAAGGCCGACTTCGACAGAGTGATTGCCCGGCCGAAGCCACGCGTGCGGAAGTCGCAGGACGACTTCCCCCGCACGCCGGGCGCGCCGCTCGTTGGGTGCTTGCGGTCGAGCGAGGGCATCGAGGGTTGCTCGTACTATCATCTCCCGTCGCGCTTAATCACGCCAGTGGGCCTTGGCATCGACATGGGTGCTGAGGTTGAGCATGCTGAGGATTACTTCTCCCAGTAATGCGATGTAGCCATATGATTGTCGTATATACCAAAATAAAATAAAAATTTTATAACCCTTTCTTCGCGTGATTCGTATCACTGTCCGTGCACTCGTTCTTGATGCGGGGCCAAATAAAATGTGCGTGTTGTTATGACTAGTCAAATGTATTGCTCCAGAATCATTACGTACGTCGTTCATATGCTAGGCTAAGATGCAAAGTGTGTCCGGACGACGTAAGAGTAAAACTTGCGGTACACGGTATCGGTTAGGAACACGACTTACACGGGCGCACATAAAGTTCGTATCAGAGCAGAGATATCATGCCACCACAAATATCATACAAGCGCTTACTGGTGCACCTGCGACTCACCACTAGTGCCAGATTGCACGTCCTCGACAAAGCGCCCTCTGTCCTCAGATGGGCGTGGCACCCGCTCCTTGCCCTTACCCCTCCTCGCAAACCACCCGGCGCCCGCATCTTTCTTCCCCGGTGTGCGCTCGCCCATCTCCCCTGCAGTGCCCGGCGTGAGCGTGATGTCCTGCGGCGCGCGACCCTGGCGTTCTGCCTCGGCCTTGAGGCTTTCCTCGCCGCGTATGCGCAGGAACTCTTCCAGCAGCGCGGCGTTGCGCGAGTTCGCCTTGAACACTGCCAGCACGATGTCCCCAGCGAGCGGGACCAGGCCGACCACAACGGAGACGGCGTTGTTGGCGAGCATCCGGCGTAAGAGCCACGGGGGGATGCTGCGAAGATATGAGCATAGTGTATACAAATATTTAATATGCAACGTGCTCACTTGGCTTGCTGGGCTTTGCGCACGACGAGGACGTAGTTCAGTGTCGCATCGGCAATGTCCCCGGCTCCTGGAACCATGCCTGGCTGCGAGTTAGTAACAGCGCAACATTGCAACGTCGCTGCCCACTCACCGATGACGAACGTCCAGCCGAACCGCATCCCACAAATGTTGAAGCCCTTGTCGAGATAGTGCGCTCGCTTTTTCACGGACCGCAGTATCTTGGCGTCGTGGCTCGACAAGCCTGGCGGCAGCTCCCTCTGTGCGTCACCCGGATGTGTCAGAAAAAGAACCAAGGGTCGGAATGGATATCGGCGCACCTTCCTCCTCCGCTGCCGACCACGCTTGTCGGTGTATGTTTCATAGTACGGATCTGCTGGCTCGTACTGGTGCAGGTGCTTCTCGAACAGTTTCCTGCCTGCTTTGACGGCGAAATCGGAGGACATGGTAGGGGCGAGGCGTATCTTGATGGAGCGGACTCATTCCTGCGCGGTAGCCTTTGTAGTGTGAACGGTGGCACAGTGGCTCTGGAACGTGACGTCACGCCAGGCTTGCCATGTAGAATTCCTTATGTTCGAACTTTATTGTTTGACGACAGAAAAAACATAAGATCGCAACAGTCGCACAAGAAGCCAGATGAGAAGATAACTAAAAATTCCTGCTCCGAAAGAGGAGCTTGAATATGGTTTACTAACCTTATCGTGTCAAATCAACACCTTCGACTTATCTTCCATCACATAATTCCCTCCTAACCGAGAGAATCTCCCTACTCTCCCGTCTTGCGAAATTTACCTCATTCACGGTGTATTACGGTGTAAATACAAGAGTGCGAGTCGTCCCCGTAATTTCCAAAAACAGCGTGAGCACTGCCCGTCTTTATTGTGCAGCAATTTGCATTGGGTCGTGTCTTACAATGCATTTGCCTTGTCTATTATTTCTCCTTCCTTTTCTCTATTTCCTTTACCGACAGCATATTGTTATGGGGTTGTTCGTTTAGGAAACGGATTTGACTGTTCTCCATCATACTCCATAGGGACTCGCACTGAGATTGCGGCGTGTTGAGCTCAAAATCCAACCCCTCTTGCGCTGCCTTGATAGCAGCACTGCCTGATGTGTTCCTGGATGCAGAGCTGGCAGGATGGCAGGGTTTTGTACGTAGTCGGTACTGCCGAACGAAGCTCAATTGCAAGCTTTGGTGGCTCTCAGCTAGGCCCTGTTAGTAGAACGATGTCAACAGCATCGACGTACTCGTGTTTTGAGTCTCGCTGTTATGTGACTGCAACACATTCTTTGTCCGTGCGGATCCTATGAGTATTGACCTCACTGACGCCGCTTGTTTGCAGGCCGTATATACTTTGGGATGGCCGAGGCTTCCATTCACAGCCTGACCAGTACGCTGGCGACACAGTCTCTGTCGATGTCCGATCCATCGCAACATACTTCGAGCCAAACGGGAGGCGGTGAACCCGTCCCTATTCAACCCACCTCACACGCTACGCAGGGTGGCGTTGAACCGCCTCCAATGCAAGGTCTCGGCGAACTCCCTGTTCCCGTCAACCCTGACAATACCAATTCTGAGACACCCATCAAACGCAGGCCTGGGCGTCCTAAGGGTAGTGGGAAGAAGGTCATTGACGCAAACGCGGAGCCGAAGATTAAGCGTCCTGTGGGACGCCCCAGAAAGGATGGCCTGCCCGCAGGGTCTGTAGGCCCCCGCCGTGCAAGTCGCCCGCGCAAGCGTCCTCCTGGAACCTTTGCTTCCGGCCCACAATCTACAACAGGAGTCTTTCCCTATGCCGTGCGTTGTTTGTCGGCTTCAAGTCATGTGATTGTACTGAGGACCGCCGTTGTATTCGTACAGCCATCTTTCAGCAACTTTGTCCCTCCTATCGATCCCACGCAGCCACAGTGGCGGGCGTCGATATCGGCTCCGCCCATGGGATCACTGTCTCATAATCCCCGCGCTCCATCGCAAATGACATTCCCTATCGACCCGAGTCTGAATCAGGAGAACTGGGCGGAACTTGCAAGAACTCGCCCGGATGCCTTCTTGCAGACTTTGGTGTCCGCATTGGCCTCGCCGAACCCCGTCTCGGCCGGTGGTCCGAGCGTCGAAGAGGCGTTTAAGTCGCACCTTGTTTCACTCGCACCGAACAGCAAAAACACGCCTTCCATTCCGTCTTTGTACTCTATCTTGAAGACATTTTGGCTTCCGTCGTCGCCTGTTTACTTCTCATTGACGGCGTCTGCCTCGACAGCCCGAACGCCATCCGACCACCGGTTCTTGTACTGGGATCCGCAGCCACTCGTATTCAACGGGATCGCGTGCCCTGCGTGCTCCGCTCCGCTCATCAATCGCGGGCGCATCATCTCGGGACCGATCAAGGTGTATGATTTGGACAAGCCCTTCTTCATCATCGGTTGTGAGTACGTGTGCAAAGGCCCGGCCTGCGTTGCGGCTACGTCGCCAGATGGGCGGAAGTTCGCGAGCACAGACACGTCGATCCTGCGCGCCCTGCCGTCAAAGTTGAAAGACGAGTTTCCAGCGCATTTGCTACAGGGGAGCCCGGATCTCGGGAGCGGCTCGGACGTATGGAATTGGCATGGGATGGGCGTGTCGATTGCACTGTGGAATATGGTACGGGCTTGCTTGAGAGCTGGATTGAGGAAGGAATCCATTTTAGATATTGTTAAGTCCATTCAGGGTGGCGTGTCAGACAATGGCGTGGCCCCGGGAGAAGAAGAAGCCGGCGCTGCGGAACAGGAAGAGGAGGAGGAAGACGAGAACCAGGATGCTGCTCAGGTGGAGGGAGACCTCGATTTTTCCAAGGATGTAAGCTTCTATCCGGGAGGCATCTCCGACTTGTTACTGATGTTCAGTGGTAGAAATCGACGGAGGAGTTTAACGAGGCTTGGAATGCTAATAGCGGTACAGCAGACGGCAACTCAGTCCAAGAGCAAGCAGGACCTAGTAATCCACCAGATGCGAATGGTCACGCACACCAACAAGCAGTGACTACGGAGCCAAGCATGGTCCAGCGTCCACCGCAGTACCCGCAATTTACACAGACGCCTTACGCGGCCTACCCCTATCCGCCTTATCCGTTCTTTCAACCACCTCCGAGTCAGCCTGGTCAGCATTTAGATCCCAACGGCGCCAATTCAAGTGTACTGAAGCGGACCTTCTCAATTGTTGATGGCTCCCCAGACCCAAACCTCGGGGAGCCTTTGCAAAAGCGTGTTCGGCATTGCTGCAAGTGTGGGTCAAATGATTGCAAGGGAAAAGGTGGACGTGCGTTCTGCATGAACCCATGCCAGGATTGTGGCAAGCTCGAGTGCAAAGGGCGGAACAGCAAACGTCCCGATAGGACGTGTGAAGATGCGTGGCCTTGATTACCCTTATTTTCTTGATTTCTTGGCCTTCTCTTCTATTTATGTTGTGTTTTGTCCATTATGTGTGACCAATAGACTTTATGTCAGACTTTCGAATGTCCCCGTTTCGTCTAATGATGACACCCCTGTGAGGCCCCTGCATGCGTGTAATCTAGACCATTCAGATTTCAGCTAGGTCCTTGTTCCAGTCAGGTATGTAATCGGAACAGATGGTTAGATTCGAATCAGGTCGGACATGATTGAAACGCCCAGCGCATAAGTCGGTAGACGTGTTCGAAATCAATACCTGTGTATTGTAGCATCCGAAACTTGAAGGATATAGATGGATGAGGTTTATCCGCGAAGTTCTAGATGCTATATATTGAATGCAGAGCACGTGAACTGCCCTCTGTCGAATGTATAAATGGCCATCTATGTGTCCTTACATTCAGTCACGCCCCATTGCTCTTACCATCATCATCAGTTGTCAGAAACCATGTTCTCTGCTTCCACCATGAACCTAGCTGGTCTAGGCATTTCCGCACCCATCCCTCTCTTCGTCTCGTCTTCGTTGATCGAAGGCCAAATCATATTGTCCACATATCTGTCTGTGTTTGAAACCCAGGCAGATACTGCTTCCCCTGCCTCGCCTGCTGAGGAAATTATTTTATACCCTCGCATTCCTCGTGTCCAGGAGCGAGCCACATGCAGGGACCATGAGCGTGTTCACTTGATAAACACAGATGACGTGAACGAACGTGGTTATGAAGCAGAGTATGAAGATGAGGGCGTGAATAAGGAGCAGCACAAGCGCAGACATAGTCGTGCTTTCCACACGAAAGCTGTGACACGACGCGCTTCGAAGCCAAAGCCGACCAGGGCATATAAGGGTCTTGAAATGGGCCTGAACCAATCAGGCGGAGCCTTCCAGAAGCGCAAAGTGGGACGCGCTGCCAAGGGCACTGTCGGCCCTCGTCGTGCATCTGAACCCACCGTGAGGTAGGTTGTATAGGACTTGAGCGGGCCTTGAGCGGGGTCTGACCTACGTCTAAATACAGCCCGAAATGTGTGGGCCTTGGTTTCGACTTACCACCCTCGTTCTTCCACCAATCAGGCATATACCGCCCTGAATTGAGAGTGGCTCCCTCGCCAAGTCTTCTTCCAACACCCTTCGCATCTGACCATCTTCATAAGTTTCAATCAAGGGGCATCACTCTGTCACCGTTAGAACCACGTAAACCTTGGGAGGCGCCATCTGCATCGCTCCTTCCAACACCATTTGCATCCACATAGCCTTTGTGGATCTGGCATTCACCTCGTTATCCATTCGCCAGTATTGGTCTGAAATTGGAAGTAGGTGGTGTGACGGTTAGGGAAGAGGGAGTTGATGAAGGGAGATGAACGTTCTTCATGGACGCTAATTGCATCCCATATCATCTTGAAAGACGAAATAGATGAGCTGGACTTGTCTATTTTGCTTGTAACACGTACCGTTCAAATAAATAAACACTATTTATCATAAGTATGAAAGGATGGAAAGTTGCATCTAAGCATGAGAAATCGAGCATAACGGATGAATATCATTCAAATGAGGAGACGTGTATGAAAGTAGTAGCATCATCTAGATGAAATTACTACAAAGATTTCAAGTGACGTTTCTCAAGTTGAAGATGCATCCAAATATGGAATGATTTCCTTACTAGGTCATGCACTCTGTTAAGCGCCCGTCAAGAGGGCGAGATGCCACGGGAACTTGAATGTCATGGTGAAATGTTCACACTCTGAATGACTCTCGCCATTACTTCGTTGTATGCACCATTCGGTGTCTGCACTCATTGTGATATGTCGATTGTGGTTTCAGAGCTCTTGTATATTAGAGCCACGGTCGAGTAGCCGATGGTGGCCAAGTCAAGAGTTCCGCCGACAGTATTTTTCGGCTCAAAAGATAGGCACGGTCGATTGCATAGCGGTGCGAGACGCTATGAATATTCTTTACCCGTCTGGATAAAACTCCTCTTGGGATATAACCGTTTCGGGTGAGTCTCACCTCGCGCACTTGGCGTTTCCAGTTCCTCGTCATGATTTTAATCGTCCGAGTAATGTGGCAGTGGAACAAATCACACTCCTTTGTTAGAGAATCGTGTGATACAGGAATTGGGTCGTGAATGTGGCTGGTCTCCACCAGTGCTTTGTGATCTCAAAGGTGGCCTGTGAGGCTTTGACCTTCACAGATCTATAAGTATGTCTCTTGTCTCTGGCTTTATCCAATCAAACATCTACTTCCATTCAGTTTCATTCTTTCAACTTCAGTCTTTGTTGACATCATGGACTCTGTCAACGGTTATGCTCCTGTCCTCGTCGAGGGCGCGACAAAGGATGCTATCTACGGTCTGCGGCCTTCTGTCCGAGACGATATTGCGCAACCCACAGGCAATCCGCATGCTACGAGGACAGATCCTGATTTCATGACGGCCATTTTCAGAGATCAGTGGACTATAGACGGTGACCAGATCGTCCCAGAGGGCTACTCACATGATAAAGGCAAATCGAACGCTCAAACATCGTATGGACACTCTATTTTGGGGGACACCTACTTCGACACAGAGACTTTCTGGAAAGCCCATGGGGAATGCAAGCCACCTGAGGATGTAAGCAGCAGTCTTCTTGCTCCTTCACCTGTCGAATCGAATCTCTAACATTTATTTGCTGTAGGTATACCACGCTATAGCGCGGAATCACGATGCCACTCACGGTTTTATTCTAGGGGACGACAGCATGCTGCACCCAAATATGGGTAAACCCTTGCTTGAGCCGACCACCTATACCATGCCGAACAACAATTTAGGAATGGGCTTACCAAGTGGCATTATCGGTGACAAGTCTCATTTGTATACGCCGCAACCATCGGACGATGAAGGGATCGATCCAAAGGATGCTGCACCTAATCTTAAGTTGCCCTTTGATGACAATTATATCCGGAAGGAGATTGCTGCAATCAAAGCTTCACACACACCGAAACGTAGGGCTGCCCAGGGTGACCACCCTGCAGACAAGAATGGTGACGGTGCCAGGCGTAGCAGGAGGGTGGTTGTAGAGAGGAACTCTCGCGAAAAGAAAGCGGCACCGGCCTCCAGGCGTGGCACCACCGACAAGACTGGGGCTTTGGCGAAGCTCCCTGTCAACCCTTCCGTCCTTTCTACGCCGAAGTCCAGGAAGAGGTCTGATGCTTTTACCACTCCAACACGCAAGAGCTCTCAAGCTGGGCCCAGCACTCCCTCGCTGACTGATTGTTCTACTGGATCGAGTGGTCTTTCTTCTCCCCTCACTTCTAGCCCTTGGTACATTCCTAGACGGAAGCTATCGTGGACGGAGCTGTCTAGCTCAGACAGCGCAGACAACGAATCAGAGATCGAATATCTAGGTGAGAAGTTCAAGCAGCGCATAGAGCCATTGCGTATTGCACAGCCAGAAGTTGTCTGGATTGACGGACATCATGCGGAAATTCTTTAATGGTAAGTGCTGATTTCCTCGCAGCTCGTACTCACACCTCATCTTGACGACCCTTGCGATACTATCCAGCAGCCTTTGAGCGGCAGAGTCCGCGTCTCGTTTACTTTTTCCAGTCGGTGCCATTGACATTCTCTTACTCTACTCACAACGTTCTTTTACACATCTTATATTTTGTTGTCATTCCTTCCGTTATTTCTCCTGTTATTTTTGTTCAAATGCTATGTGATTACAACGTTATAAAAGCCTCTGTTTTATAGTAGGACCGTGACGTGATTAGGACATGAAGTGCTGGGTAAGTCTATTGATGCTGCATGATTGACATTTAACAACGATCAAGGAGTAAGCAATTCTGTGAGAGTAAGTATGACGGAAAAGTCGAACAGTGCCAACGTTCGCTAGCGGGTGTCGGGCCGCTCTACCCGCTTACAGAACCTAGATCCACAGCGCTTGAAAGTGACGTCGACCATATAAAATGATGTAAGTCTCCAAGGTGCTTTCTTTCTTTCTACCATCTCCATACCCTTGAGTTATCTAGAGAGGAGTAATCTGCTCAAACATAACACTCGAAACCTGCCATCATGCCAGGAACCGACAGCAAGTTCCCAATCGACTTGAAGGCGTTGAAGAAGTAAGCTACATTGTCCACACTCGGCCCCCGTATTGATCTCAGGGACTGCAGAGTGACGCTCGACCCATCTAAGCCCCAACTGACGGACGAGCAGAAGGCTGCGCTGCTTCATAACATACAGCTCATGCGCGATGCGATCGTGCTCTTCACAGCCACGGGCGCCGCAAGAGGTGTCAGCGGCCACACAGGTGTGCTCTAAGCTTGTTCGCCTCTGAACGTCAGGCGAATGAGACCGTCTTGCCTGCAGGAGGAGCCTACGACACGGTTCCCGAGGTGTGCCTCTTGCTGTCCATATTCAACCATTCCAACAGTTACGTGCCGATCCTTTTCGATGAAGCGGGTGAGTGTTTCGTTGTGTCCATGTTCATGCTCTAGCACGGTGAAGTGTCATTGTGATCCCAGCTGGGCCACGCAGCGCAGTGGGACGGAGATCATCCTGTTCCCCGCATCAGGGTCCAGTCGCAGACCCCGACACGCGGGCCAGAGCCTAGGTGGAATGGTGGCTGAATCTTTCGTGGGCAAGCTACCCTGTTCACTAATCGTGACTATCAAGACCACTGTTATATGCAAATGAGATAGCCTTTTGGCATAGCAGACCTTCTTCGTCTCGTATCTCTCATCTTCGAGCCGTGTCTCTTCCGTGCACTGCTATCTTTTCGATAGTTTATAGACTCACGATTCACAATTGAACAGGCCACCGCGTCGCGACTCAGTACCTTCTCTCTGCGATCGAAGGCCACATCCCCGCGGAGCATTTGTTACATTACCGCGAGGCCAACTCGAAATTACCTGGGCATCCCGAACTCGGCCTGACGCCGGGGGTTAAGTTCTCGTCGGGGCGCCTGGGTCACGTATGGGCGTGGGTGAACGGCATCGCGCTCGCGAACCGCGACAAGACGGTGTTCCTGCTAGGCTCAGACGGGTCGCAGCAGGTGAGCATGACATAAGGATGTTATTCGGCAGCGGCCTAACATCCTCGTAGGAAGGCAATGACGCGGAGGCGGCACGGCTGGCAGTTGCGCAAGGCTTGAATGTCAAACTTATCATCGACGACAATGACGTGACGATCGCGGGCCACCCCTCGCAGTACCTGAAGGGCTACGATCTCACGAAGACGCTGTCTGGCCACGGGCTGAAGGTGTTGACGGTGCAAGGCGAGGACCTCGATGCACTGTGGGCTGCGTTATGCGAGATCATCGCGTATGACGGACCTGCTGCGAGTGAGACTCTCTGTTCGTGACCGTTGAGAGCTGCGGTATCTGACTGTTACTTGGCTTGCAGTCGTTGCCAAGCGAGTAATGGCTCCCGGGGTGCGTATGTTCACCGCACACACGAACTACTCATGAACGATCGCTCTAGGTTGCCGACATTGAAGGCAGCACGCACGGCCATGACGTTATCCCCGTCAAGGGTGCGATCAAATACCTGACGTCCCGCGGGTACCCTGAGAGCATGGCTGCGGACATTCTGAACAACATCAAGCCGCATGCGGTGCCGTACTTGTACGTAGGCTCGACGAGGGAGCTCGGGGCGAACCGAGTCATCTTCGGCGAGGCAGTAAACTTGGTGCTCGATAAGCTGTCGAAGGACGAAGCGGCGAAGAAAGTCATGGTGATCGACAGTAAGTGTCTGTCCGGCTTTCAATTGTCTGCGAGTTGACTGACGGGCCGTGGTAGGTGACCTCGAGGGCTCGACAGGCCTGAAGGTGATCCACCAGAAGCACCCGGAAGTGTTCATCCCGTCTGGGATCATGGAGCGCGGAAATTTCAGCGCTGCGGCAGGATTCGGGTTCGACGCGAATAAGTTTGGCGTATTCTCGACGTTCTCTGCCTTCCTCGAGATGATCGTCTCGGAAATCACAATGGCTCGGCTCAACTTCTGCAATGTCCTCTGCCACTTCTCTCACTCCGGAGGTATGTGGTTAATTTCGGGTTTCTCAGCGGCACGACACTGACACCACTCTTTGCGTAGTTGATGAGGTTTGTGATATGTATAAGTTTCCCTCCAGCTAGTACTGACCTATGTATAGATGGCAGATAACACCTGCCATTTCGGCGTGAACTCGTTCTTCGCGGACAATGGACTGGCAGACACGCAGTCGTGGCTGTACTTCCCCGCTGACCCTGCGCAGATGATTGCCATCGTACAGCGTGTGTTCTTTGACCGCGGCCTGCGTTTCATTTTCTCTACCCGCTCAAAGGTGCCTTACATCCTGAAGGAGGATGGCAAAACACGCTATTTCGGCGACGACTACGAGTTCGTCCCCGGCAAGGATGAGACGATCGTGGATGGCACGGCAGGCTACGTTGTTTCGTACGGCGAGATGCTGTACAGGTCTTGGGATGCAGTGCTGCGGTGCAGACAGGAAGGTCTGGACGTTGGATTGATCAACAAGCCTACCCTCAACTTGGTTGACGAGCAGGTAGACCCAGTCTCGTTTGGCTGCTCTCTTCAGTACCGTACTGATCTAGCCTCTCTCCAGACGATCAAGAAGATCGGTTCTAGCCACTTCGTACTCGTCGTTGAGTCCTTAAACCAAAAGACTGGGGTAAGCATTACTCCTTGAGTGGCCTACGTGTCGGTTGTTCTGACTGCGACCCCACTGTAGCTTGGTTCGAAATTCGGTACCTGGCTCCTGGAGCGCCAGCTCACACCGCGCTACAGCTACATGGGCAGTAACAAAGAGGGTAAGCTCAAAACACTAGCTGAGCAAAACAGTTGATGATTATGCTGGATTGCTCTCAGGATGCGGTGGTTTGACGGAGCAGATTCCCCATCAGGGTCTGGACCCGCAATGTGAGCCCTTCCATCTTATTATAGAATCCGATGCACCAGTACTAATATTTGTGTTCATTCAGCCATTATTCTCAAGATCAGGCAGCTGTCCCAGTAGGTTGCAGGCTTTCTGGGAGACAGTTGTATGATGACTGCGAGCTGAAGAACAATTGTAGACGTATGAAATCAGAAGCAAAGTGACGAAAAATGAAAATGTTGTATACGTACTCTTAGAGCATTTGGACGAAATCTAGCTTTGTCATTCTCGTGTTTCGTGAGTCATGTGTATGCGTCTTCAGGAAATTGCACCAAGCGACGCAGATGACGGATATAAGAGCGAGGCGATCCTTGATGTGAACTAAGCCTTTGTCCGTCATCGAATGTGCTCTTGCTCTGAATCGTCGGATAAGGAGTTACGATCAATCTGTTCATGACACGGAACGAGTTCGTGTGTGTCATCGCTAACGGCGATGCCTCTAGCCGCACTCGTTACTTGAGAGCGCAGTGCTATGCAGTGCTACATCTCCAACTTGGGTTCAACTGAGTGCAAACTCACCGAGATAACAACAGTTGCTCCTCTCTGTTCCGTTCGACCATGTAGATGTTCCGTCCCGGGAAGATGAGTCATCAGGGGATTAACAGTCATATTGAAAATGGGGAAACAGTGAAGGCGGCACAGTGACGGGACAGAGAGTCGATGCGGCCTAACATTAAAGGCATATGTTGTGACTGTACCAAGCACCTCGACGTAACTCAATAACACTGCAATCGAGCAGACTCTCAAGAGGCCATAACTCTTGGCGCATTTGCCGTTCTGCTTCACGTTAGTCAGTATTGGAGATTCGACTGTCCACTTCTCCAACGCAGTAACATGTCAGCAGAACGCCCATCTCGTTCGGCCTGTAATGAACGTCGTCAATAGAGAAGTATCGGCGTATAAATTACGGGGAAAAGCTTTGACGAAAGAGAATTCTCAACATTATGGATATAAGGAGTGTTGCGTGGTGTTTACAAGTTATAACCAAGAGTCGAAGACGGACAGAGGTAATTCCCTAAACGAACTTACAGGGTTGTTTGCTTCTATTTGTGTACACGGTCTCAGACTGAGTGTCTTTCGGGTCTTCTGCTTGTTAATTATGTGGGCTAGCAATTACTCATTTTCTACTGTTCTATGGATCCTTCTTACCGTGCATTGAAGGCAAAAACAGAAAATTTGTCTAATCATCCCATTGTCTTTGGTTGTCAAGACTTAACGTCGCACCATGGCGCGCGCTAGAGAACAATGGCAACGTTTTGTCGGTCTCATAATTCAACAGTCTGGCTATGGATTGGCATATAAACCATCAGGGCGTCCCGATCGAAACGCTCCTCACGACACTGACCTTGCCCTCTTTTGGCTTTGGGAGTTTTCACGGACAACTCGAGACAGGTGCTCGGGATTGAACGTTTGCTGTGTTTGCTTTAGAGATTGTCTGTCACGACGCGGAACGTAGTGCTCTACTCTTATCCGATAAACATATAATGCTCGCTGTAATATTAATAGTCGTCATAGCGTCCCTTCCTTATACCTCTGGCCATGCTGGTACGTTCGCGTTACTGTTAGAAGCTTCATCCCGCTGATCGCTCCACAGCAATTTTTCATCCAAGCATGTGGGGTTTCAATGTGACGATGCAGTCATACTCTTATGACAATCGCCCCGTAGCTCCCATACAGAATTATGCATTCGATCAATGGTGGTTTCATGGACACCTTGACCACCCTCCGAATCCTGGAGACTTCTTCGAGCTGCCAGCAGGAAAGCCGGCGACCGCAGAAATTGCATGCGACAAGGGTGCTACATCATACTGGGAGTCTGATCCAGGTGGGAACATCCAGAGCGGTGATGATGTATGTCCCGGATCACCTCCGTCGGAGTACCATACAACCGGTCCCGACGACTTGAAAGGCTGCTCGCTGGCTATCACCTATCAGTCGAACGTATCTGAGGTGCAGCCCGAGGACTTCACTGTGTTCAGTGTCAACCAGTCTTGCGTGTGGACGCGATTTACGGATTTCCAAGTACCTGCGAGGATGCCGCCTTGTCCTGACGGCGGTTGCATTTGTGCCTTCTTCTGGATTCATTCGGTATGTGCTAGGTTTCTCCTTTTCGTGCCAATCTATTAAATGATCTATTATAGCCGGATAGCGGATCAGAACAAAGTAATGAGGATCTATTTCACATGTGAATTTTTTTCGATCCTAACTGACTCTCCTAGATTACATGAATGGATTCCGATGCAATGTTACGGGATCGACCTCTAATGTTCCTTTAGCTACCCCACAGGTACCACGCCGGTGTGGTGCCGACCCCGCAAACAACAAGCCGCAAGCCAGCCCAGGAAACTGCACGTATGGTGCTAAGCAGCCGTTTTACTGGGACCAGTTAGAGCGCAACAGTGTCCGTACTTTAGGACGTTTCCTCCTTTTGACGTAGTTTTGTTGATCAGTGCGTCCTGGTTGCAGATGTTTGAAGGCATATACTCGCCGCCTTTTTACAACGATTTGTACAACTTCCTGGATGGTGCGCAGGAAGATATCTTCCAGGATTCGTATCCGAATGGCATCCCGTCTCCTAGTCCCAACGCTACTGTCATCCCAACTCCTAATCTTAGAGGCGTCGCGCCGACCTCAACACCATCCGCGCCGTTCATTGCAGTGTCCGCCGTCGCTCCAGCTCCTTCGTCATCGGTCGTTCCTACCTCTTCATCAGCCGCTTCTTTATCTGCAAGTCTATTATCGACTGCTTCCGGAATTAATGCTAGTTATGCGACGTCGGGATCAAATTCCTTACCAGTGTCAACGACGTCGAGTGCGTCCGTATCTGTTTCCACATCCACGGTGGTCAGTACACTGGTGGTCACGGTAATTGCTTCCCCGGGACCTTCTTCTAGTGTTGGCTCAGTGTTGTCGGGGTTGCCGCAAGCATCGTCTTGGTCATTGCCACCATTATCGGCTGTCTCTGCTGTGCCTTCGTCTGCACCCACATTGTCTAGCGTGTTCGCTTCTCCGGCAGCCACTACGATATTCCTCAACCGCCCGTCGTTTACTGGAGCATTGTCGTCTCCATCTGTTGCTCCAGCGCAAAATGGTACTGCCGTTCCTTCGAAGGCTCTGTTTGAGCTGGGACAGCAAAGTGGTAGCTTTCACCTAGCCGCCTCCGCTACAGCCAATGTGGCTCCGAGTAGCGCTACTAATTCTATGTGGTATGTTCCTCGACAGTTACGCGTGTGCCTGCCTTACTAATCGTGATATTGCTATCCACCTAGTAAACGACAATTTGTTCGCCGAAGCTTCCGTCGTCGATCGATATCGAGCGAGATCAAATCTACAACTGTTGTACGCTCTGGTCTCCGCAGTCACAGGAAGCTGCAGAACAGAAGTAAATTATGGTCGTTCTTCTGAGTGAAACAGATCCGCAGTCTGAAGCTCACTATATTGTAGTTATCCTTGTATTTCCGCTGTATTTCATGAGTTGCTCGTAAATGTATGATTACTTCCGACGTCACCCTCCGGGCTTTCCCGACGCGCAGATCATTTCCGCTCAATTGTACGCTGACCGCGTGTTGACCTCGACTGGCTTGACTCGTTATCTTTTTGTTGGTCCTCATACCCATAGAACAAGATGGCACGAGAAATCATCAATGTGCAGGTATGGACACGTCGGCGTCGGTGTCTGCCAGTAATCCTCACTCGCACCGCGTAGGCAGGCCAGGTCAGACAATAACATATGCAGAGGTAATGGCACAATCTGATTGCGGATCGCGACGTGCAGGCAGGCAACCAAGTAGGGGAGAGTTTTTGGCAGATGGTCTTGGCTGAGCATGGTCTTGATGCCGAGGGGGTGAGATTCTGATACCTCTAGCGCCTCACAATGCTGATATGATGCGGCAGTTCTACAAAGGCAATGATCCCTTGCAACTTCCGAGGGTTGGTGATCCAGCGATCGTCAGCGCTCGTCAATTGATGGACTAATTCCCATATTTTTAGGTCGGCGTCTTCTTCACCGAAGTGGAGGGGAATGGTCCGACCAAATACGTGCCTCGTAGTGTGCAGATTGATCTTGAAGAGGGCGTGTGCAATCGCGTGAGCTGCCCTGTCCTAATGCCTATACACGGCTAAAGAGTGAGCTTTTGATCAACATTTCTTAGATTCGCTCGGGCAAAATGGGGGCTCTATTCAGGCCGGATACCTTCGTGACCGGGAACACCGGTGCTGGTAACAATTGGGCGAAAGGATGTAAGTGCGGGCCATTGTTTATTCCACATCGTACTAATCACTGCCACACCGATGAGACTAGTTTACACTGAAGGTGTGTGTCTCATATGTAGCACTTCGTTCGTGGCTTACGTTCAGTGCAGGGGCTGAGCTCGTTGACTCTATCATGGTGAACAGAGAATAATTGCCATGTCATGCATAACAAATAGTCTGATCATTTGCGCCTTACAGGACATCGTTCGGCTGCAGAGCGAAAGATGTGATGCCCTGCAGGGTTTTCAAATGATACATTCCCTAGGTGGTGGTACCGGCGCGGGCTTGGGCTCGCTATTATTGGGCAAATTCCGAGAAGTTGTCTTCATCCTTACACGCCTGGTTTGCTCCCTGATGTGAATACTACAGGAATATCCTGATAGGATGCTGTCCACGTTCTCAGTTCTGCCTTCTCCCAAGGTAGGCGGGCGAACGAATGCAATTTGAGTGCGTGAGCTGACATCTCATTTACAAGGTGTCGGAAACTGTTGTTGAGGTGTGTGCACTGGACTCGATTTTGAACACTGACCTCATAGCTATCAGCCTTACAATGCATTGCTATCTATCCATCAACTCGTCGAGAACAGTGATATGACCATGTGCATTGATAACGAGGCGCTGTAAGCATTCGCACCTACTAGGTGCTGACACCGCATACTCATTATTTATAGCTACGATATCGCCGTGCGGACGCTGAAAGTGAAACATCCAGAGTTTACAGACTTGAATGTCGTATGTCGCTTTAGCTCTTCCATCGACGTGATACCGAGTTCCTGTAGTTGGTCTCCCAAGTAATGTGCGGCGTCAGTACGAGTCTGCGATTCCCTGGCCAACTAAATGGGTACGCGTCCTTCCCGCAAGTGCATGACTCTCACGTAGTTATTTATTAATATCCGTGCAGAGATTTGAGGAAGCTTGCATTGAATCTCATTCCTTTCCCTCGGGTATGGCACGACATCTATATACTCATCGAAGCATGCTGAACATATGACGCCATGCAGTTGCATTTCCTGATGCCTAGTTATGCACCATTCTATGACCCCAATGCAAGAGCATTTGTGCGCCCGACCGTGCCGGATCTGACATCAGCGTGAGTACAGCTAGATCCTTTCACTTTCCCTTCTAAGGTCTTTTGCTCTGCTCTCAGGCTTTTTGATCGGAGAAACCTTCTCGTTGCATGCGATCCTAGATTTGGGTAAATATAGCGTCCTTAACTTCTGCGCAGTGTCCTCAGAGTCTACTTAGACGCTATCTGACTGCAGCAACTATTTTCCGAGGAAAGGTCTCGTCACGGGAGGTCAGTGATAACCTTCTAACCTTCCCGTTCTGTCTGACTATTCGCTTAATGTTATCTAGGCGGAAGTGAGTGCATATTTGGTCACATTGATATAACCTGTGTCATATGCTGCAACCAGTACTCGGTTGGCGATCTTCAACGCAAAAACTCGAGCCAATTCGTTGAGTGAGTGTTTTGAATTATCGACATTTTGGAGTTTCTTGAACGATATGGAATGTCCATAGATGGATACCGGACAACGTCTCAGTGTCACTATGTTCTGTTCCTCCTGTTGGACAAACACAGGCAAGAATCTGCGTGCTGCAGTGACATCCATCTGCTGAAATGATTTCTTTAGGCGGCAACGTGTTTGGCTAATTCGACGGCTGTTCAGGAGTTGTTCAAGCGGACGCTCTCACAGGTTTGCACTCTCATTATTATAGACGGATCTAGACTTCGGTCTTGACCACGCTATTTGAACCCTAGTTTGTGGCGATGTACAAGCGCCATGCTTTCCTCCACTGGTACACCGGGGAGGGCATGGACGCGATGGAATTCTCTGAAGCTGAGAGTAATGCACATGACTTGATGTGAGTGTCTGACAATTTCATGAGGCTAGGCTCGGGTGCTGACTGTTATACAGTGCTGAATATCAACAGGTGTGTTCCGCATGTGATGTGACCCGTTGCGGCCTTCCGTTAACCCTTCCACTTTTAGTATCAAGAGGCCACTCTGGACGCAGAAGATAACGAGGAATACGAAGAAGAGAGATACGAAGAGAACCCCGTTGATGACGGCGCCGAATGAAATAGGTATAGGTGTTGGATCATTCGCTTGACCCTCCCGATTTCGTTTCGGCCTCCGATATTCTATAATCGTTCCATTCTGGAGTTGATGGATCATGCACAGTTAATCTACTAATCGTCCTTTGTCGCGTTGCTTCCTATATACAGCGATTCTGTTGCTTTACCTGTTCAACCTTACTCACAGTATGACATGTAATCTAATGAAGCCTCGTCTTCGCCAGCAACTTGTCTCCTAGTGAGGTGCGCACTGGTACATGTAAGTATTGCAGAAGTGCATTCCCAGTGGGGCTTTGAAGCTTGATGCATCGGTCAGCATTTGTTTCCGTTCATATCAGATATAAGCGGGCGATCACTAACTGCCACCTGTGATAGGGGAACTTAGCTGTCTATTGTGAAATCCCGACAATTCTCCGTGGACGCCAATAGGCCAGTGTGGTCGTCCAGTTGACTGCTTCACAGTACCTGAGAGAAAATGCGGTCAAGCATTACAAGTTACCTCCCAGATCGAGTGTTCCTGTTACGTGTTCTTGCACGCTTGGAAGCCTCGAGACATCCCCAGTTCGCCATTTGGCCGCAGAGCTTCCGAGGGTACCGTCTACTTACGGTCACAGCAACTTGAGTGATAGTCAAATCTTTAGTGCAATATCGTGTCGCATGATCCCATGATTGTCCGGATTGACGGGCCGTATGTATTCATATTTATGCGCTGAGGTGACGTACGGGATATAAAGCACAGTACAGTCAATCTACTGTTCTCAGTTCACCTCTAGGAAATATGTCGAAACCAGAGCTTGGACCTTGCCCTCCTCGCTTTGTGGACCTCAAGAAAGAGATCGCAGCGAGCTATCCTGACTTCCAGGAGCGCGTCACCAAAGCCTGGAACGAGCTTCTAGTTGAACTCGAGCAAGTTACTGCAGATATCGCGAGTCAGGGAACGAGTGTACGTGAGAACTCACTTCGCATGGCCTCATCATGACCATAGATACTAGTATGTTCCTGAGGTCAAGTTCTCCGAGCTCAGCAGCTTGAGCCCCGAACGCATCGAGGAGATACGTCGTAAGGGAAGCGTCGTTATCAGAGACGTAGTCGACGATGCCGAGGCAGCCTCTTGGAAGGACTGGTTACAAGAATACGTCACAACCAACCCAGGCATTGAGGGTTTGTCTTACCCGCAAGTCGTATCACTCGCGATACTCATAATGACGCGCATTGCCAGGCTTCCCGGTGGACGACAAACAGTTCTTCCAGCTCTAGTGAGCCGCGTGTCACATGCTGCCCTCGGGCATTTGTTGAATATGGGATTTGTTGAATAGCTGGACACGCTCACAAGTTCGCGCTCGCGGACACCCCAACGTCCTTGCAGCCACGAGCTGGCTCAACAACATGTATCACGTTAGGTCGGGGGCTAAGATCGAAAATGTGGATCTGTCCACTTCGCTCACCTACGCAGACCGATTCCGCATCCGTCACCCAGGAGTGCAATGGGATGCCCACCCTCCACACGTTGATGGTGAGATCCATACTTGTGGATGTGTGACAGCTGACGGAATCACTTCCAGGCGGAGCCATTGAGCGCTGGGAGGATCCAACTTTCCGAAAATGCTTTGAAGATATCCTCAGCGGCAACTGGCGCCAACATGACCCTTATGACCTGGAAAATCGGATTAATGCACGTAGCTCCTTGTACGGTAGAGTTGGCCAGGTAAGCCATTGGCCAAATATGATGTTCTTGCACAGTTCGGCTCACCTTATTCATCACCTCAGGCCACTGTCTTCAGAACCTATCAAGGGTGGCTTGCCGTAAGGTTTGTATCATTAGGTCAAATAGATGAATTGAAGATACTGGTACTGATGACCTCGTAGTGAGACAGCTCCCAATGAGGGTACACTCCAGGTTTTCCCGAATGTCTACCTTTCCAATGCGTACACCATTTTGCGTCCCTTCTTCCGCGAGATTGAGGGCACAACGGATACCCTGGATCCAAAGAACTGGCAGTTCGGTAAGCTTGAGCTACTGTGACTGATGCCCACCGATACTGATTCTCGGTACAGATATCAGCTCCCCTGACTTCCCTGGCGTTTACTCCACTGGCACTGGGTTCCGAGGCCCTTGGCCCAATCCCAAGACGCACCCTCATATGAAACTAGAACAGACAATGTTATCGGTGCCAAAAGTCTACCCTGGAGATATGGTCTTCTGGCACTGTGTGAGTCAACCGTTGGACACTTATCGTAATTGACAATGCTGATGTCGTCCTATACGCCCAGGACGTCGTACATGCTGTGGAAAGGGAGCACGTTGGCAAGGGAGACTCGGCCGGTGAGTATAGCTCTCAGGTCTTGGCCATTTGATTTATAAAGCTCTGCATCCTCTAGTGATGTACATTCCCGCTGTTCCCCTCACGCCCTCCAATGCGACATACGTTGCTAAGCAGAAAGAGAGCTTCGTCAAGGGAGTCCCGCCTCCGGACTTCCCTCCTGGCAAGGGCGAGATCAACAACGCCGGCGTCGGCAGGCCAGACGATATCGAGAGCCCCGTGGGGAAGAGAGCGATGGGATTTGCAATTGAGGTCGCGTGAAGCTCCGAAATTTGTCCGCGGAACATTCGTGTGCTGTATGAGGGCTATACTCGGCTATATGACATGATATGGAAATGAATGAGTTGAATTTAGTGCCCGAAGCCAATTATCAGTTGCCAGGATTGCAGAGATGGGCCTGTGCGATCAAGCCCGCAATCTCAAATGGAATTCATCTGACCTGTATGGGGCACACTGCTCGATACACACATGCTAATTGTACAATTCATACATACTGCGTTTTCCTGTCTTTGTACCCCCCAAACGCGACCTTTTCCATAATTACCACTTGAGGTAGGGTAAGAATTTTCCGCTATTGATAAAGATAAAATGTTCATGTGATGACTGCCTGGAAAATAGATTGGATACATACTCGAAGGTCAGGACAACGCGGTCACCCTTGGGGTCGGGCTTGCGTTCAATATTTACCTTACAGTCAATCATGGACATTATACCGTCACCAAACTGAGAGGTACCGTGAACACAACCAGATGCTTCCCATACCAGACAACCAGCATACCTTCTCATGGATAATTGCCTGTCAAAAGTATAAACAGCATATAATGTACTATAATCAGCAAGGTCACACAGCCGCGTCGGAAGAACCTCACCTTGATAGCATTCCCATACACGAGGACACCCTGCCAGTAACAGTCAGCCGCGATATTTTAGTTGTGTAGATTAGAGAATGTACCTCGTACAGCCGATACAACACCGGGTCAGTGGGCGGCATAGGGCCAAGTCCACGGCGGGGCCACCAGTTGGCGCCCAGTTCAGCCTGCAGATTATCGTGCGGGATCTCAAGGGTGCTGGCCAGCATCGAGAGTTCCTCGGGAGACAGCTTGGCCTGAATCACCGGTCGTAGTGCACGGGCGGAGGGTCAGAACCATCCACTCCTATGTTAAATTCTACTTGCGCATAGTCTCACCTGCCCATAAAACATAGCAGCAACCCATACCTCGTCCCTTCCGATGGCTTTTGCGATATCGTCGAACGTCAGGCCTGGGTGGTTCACATGCACGACTGTCAGGACAGCACTCTGGAAGTCGGCATTGTAGCCTTATACACCTTTCTTCGCCTTTGCCTCAAACAAGGCTGCGCAAATCGGGGGAAGGTCGGCGTAAGGTTCGCTCGAGGGATTTACTTTCTGTCGCGGGTGTAATCCAACACCGACCAGATGCAGTTGAGTTAGTTGAGTTGGACGAATACAACCGACTCACCAACGATTCAGGCATTTCGCGACGGAAGTTCACGGGAGAGAGAGCGTTAGGGGAATGTATTGCTCTGAGCACTGGGTGCGGCAGTACTCTCAAGACGATGATCTACGGCGCTTATATAAGAAAATGTAGCCACGTGATCAACGCGACGCGCTCGACACTATTAGCACGGTCTGATGAGACCGGAGCTTCAGGTTCAGCCAATTAAAATATGTAGAGCGGCGATGGGCGGGTTCCACCCGACTACACCGCGCAATAAAGGACTCCAGCGGGGTACTGCGGTAATGGTGAGAGCGCCGGTTCAATTGATGATCTCTCGTCAGGCAACATCGGCTCCGGTAGGAAGTAGGTAAATGCAACCGCAATAACATTGATAGTAATTTCTTGCGCAGAAAGCCACGATGCATGAATACACTTGAACATATTTCAGAATGATTCAAGTCGAGCAAATTGGACGTACTTTATGAGTGCACATGCCGCTGATGTCGCGCGTCGATATTACGACCTTCAGGTCTTACTTGTGCCGTTGTCGTTGTCATCACCAGGTCTCCAAACTTCTTTCGTAGCTTGCATGAGCTCGTATAGTTGTTCCAATTGTTCCGCGGACATCTGGGGAAAAAAGTTATTACCATACTGTAAGTGGACGTGCGGATGAACCACCAACTTTCTCAAGTACTGTAGGATCTAGCTTCTTGCCTCTAAATTTTGAGGCTTTTGGGTCGACAGGTAGCTCATCCAGGTAGTTCTTCCACTGCGACAGGAAGCCGATGATGTGAACCTTGTTGCTGATTTCCTTGTGTCGGCGAAATTCTGATACAAACCATATGTTCGAGTCAGTGACTCTTCAGACCGTCGTATCATAAGCTGCCGACCTGCTCTAACGTAAACATCCCCCAACGAGCGCATTTCAAACGGAAGTGTGCGGTGGGCTCGAAGAATTCTTCTATACAGTCTGATTTTACAAGAGAGAACTGAGCGCTGGAGGGACTGACATGCAAGAGCGCGTGGTCCTTACGGTATTGGGGGAAGGAGGGTAGCACTCACTCCCCGAAGGTTTAGAGGTCGATTAGTGACGGATTGAGCGAAATGTGCGATTGTCGAGCGCATTTGGGCAAGCTTTAGCTGACTCTTAGAGCACAGGGCGGGATAAAACAGAGATACAGGTAACTTGCTAGCACTTCGAATTCAGCGGTAGGACTCGGACTGGTGGTCACTGGCAAGAACGCAGCTAGCGCCCAGCGATCACCGGTATTGCGGGATTTGCCGAGACGTAAGTAATTTACAAGACGCTGGTCGTAAGCTACCGCTTTCATGGAAAGTACCTGCCGCCCGTGTAACAGCCTTCTTCTATCACCATGATTTTCCGCGCGAACTTTGATAGTCAGCTATCCTCTAACTAGATGTGGTTAAATCATGTACGTGAGATAATTGTCACTGGTGCTGCTGAACCATATGTTTCGTCCATCTCTTCAGTAGCGATGCAAAGATGAAGTCGAACGCACGCCTGAGGATTTCTTGTCACGGCGCTGCATCTGAATTTGCTAAATTCGGTCAAATATCCTCGAGCACAGGCGCATCTATACGGCGTGTTGCGATGGAACTTAGCGGCTTCGGGCGATCCGGCATCGCATCAGTTTTCCAGGAGGGGACGGTCGATGGTTCGGGTTCGATTGGCGCCCTAAAGGGCACCTAAGTAACATTTTGATAAACTCGGTCACTGTCGGCTCAGCAGAACCACCAAGAGAGTGAACACACTCTTCTGTACGGTATTAAACCTAGCAAATATACGGTGAATGCAATATATATATGGACTACTACTTGATAGAAAGGTGAAGAGTACTCATAATGATTTGAATTCGGATGAAAAATTGGGATGGCGGCTGGTGGTCCAAAAAAGGAAAGTGCGCCCCTTCGCGGCACCCACTCAATATTCGCAAGGTCATCGTTGATGGTTCGAATATGGATGCAGAGATCAAATAAATAGTATTGTTTGGAGGAAACACATCCAACGCATGGATCAGGAGCAGCAGCGATACTGTCATTTCCTGGTAAACGAGCGCGACATCGGACAGCGACGACGCACCTTCCTTCTCGGGATCGCCTTGTTTCAATTTTTCATCCAAATTCAACTTACTTTCCAACTTTTTATTAAATAGTGACCTATATATATTGCCGTGCTAGGTTTATTATCGTAAGGGCGTGTTTAGTGGTTCACTTGGTCATCGGCGGCTGCTGAGCCACTGCTCCGGTTGTGCAGGCGCCCGCGGTAGTGACAGTGACCATCAAAAATGTTACTTAGGCGCCTGTAAGGCGCCACCATCGACCGTAGTCACCTACTCTCGTGTATGGGTACACGCTAGAGACATGAGGCTGGCTCCTGGTTCTCGGTGATGTTCACAAAGCCAAGTCATATCGTGTCCGTTGGCAAACCATACAGGTGGAGCTGATCAAAGGAACGCGCGGCTTGCTGTTCTACTTATCATCTTTATACAAGTATGAAACTTGCTCTCGGTCCTGCTACCAATAGCCGGCGTTAAGGCTCATGAGACGTTGTTCTGCAATCATGTATTGAACGCTCGTGATCGTATCAACTTCTTGATCTCCGCACAGGCTATTTTTCGATCGGCGTCCTCGTCGAGGTACATATAGACCCCATGTCTCGGTCAAGGCATGACTATGCACCATGTCCTTTCATCGTCTGTTCAAGATCCGCAGTCGCAAGAGCCTTCATGTGAATGACCCTCACAAATCCATGTCCGAGCCTATACCGTCAGTACCACAACTATCAGAGGACAGCTCGCAGTCACCTTCACAGAACAGTGGCATAGTAGCCAAAACGCTCTCTGACTCTCCAGCTTCTTCAATCCACAATCCGCGACAGTTGCCAGTCTCTCCCTCGAACCCCGACAGTAACAAAGAATCTCAAAGATATGTGTCTACCCCCTCGGATCAGGGCAAGGGCGACGAGACCGAGATTGTCGCTTCTGCATTCAATGCGGTTCAGAAACAGCCTCACCTCAACTCTCAGGTAGAGAAAGCACTGGATGCCTTCGGTATATGATTCGCTACAGTGTATTGCCCAAGTCGATTCTGAAGCTTTCTTCCGTAGATGACCGCGTTGCTACAGTCAAAGGCCAGGAAGGCTTGGTGGAGACGTATTTAGTTCCTGTCAAGGCAGTGCTAGAAAACAGCGTCACATCACAGTTTATCCACGATACGGTCCATGAATTCGTTGAAGGCATGCCGGTGCTAATGAAAACGTTAAATGAGGTTGCAAAAATCCATCCATTTCTTCAAGGTGAATGATGTGTTTATCATGTACAGGTCCAGATACAATAACAGCGTGTCCAGTCATCGTCCTCACAGTCAATGCTGTCTATACGCTCGAAACAAAACGTCGCGAAAACGATAAGAAAATTATAGCGTTATATGTGAAGATGAAAGACATGGTGGCAGTGCTCGTGCAGTAGGAAGCATGATCGATAGTACATCAAAGCCATCTGACGCGTGCAACAGATTGAAGAGTGTGAAAGACGAGGAGGACGTTGGTCCAGATGGTGTTACTATCAAGGGTCGTCTGCAGGAACTCGTGAACAAGACTGTGGAAGATATCAAGCAGTGCGCGAATACATGCGACGCCTACTCGAAGATGAAGCTCCTAGCAAAAGTCCTCAAGGGACCCCTATGGGAAGGCAGATTAATCAGTTTTGTTCAGCTTTTCTCGCAACGACGGGACGAGTTTCAATTTGCACTAGCCGCACACACTGGTCGCAAAATCGGCCAGATCAGCGACAAGATGGACAGCTTGACTCGAGACCTGAAACAAAAGTGAGTTTGTCCTATACTCTGCTGCTCAGACTTATCATCATGGTCCTGTATCGTAGGACGGACATGATCCTGAATCTGCTCCAGACCTATGTTGCACCAGATCAAAAAGAGTTGCGTGATCGAATTGAACAGAAGGGAGGGTCACAGGTGGTGCTTCAGAAGGACGATATTTTGAGGGAACTTATTGCGTCCGATTCGAATCGACCATCTTCGAAGGCGTCAAAACAGGGCATTGGGCACAGCCATGACGACTCGGACCTCAAAGATCTCAAGGAGGACCTTCGTGATGATCCTGCTGCTGCTGTCGCGAAAAATCTGAGTTCATTTGAACGTAAGTTAGAGATGCAGCAGAGACAGATTCTGCAGGAGGTAGGGCGGATTGTGACGCGGGATGGTGATCGTGTGATCAAAGCAGTAACGTCCGGGCCGCATGACAAGCTAGTTGACCCAGTAATGCCATTCTCACCTCGTTTTGCCTCCGAATAGCATGCTTATGATTTGGTATACTTAGGATCTGCACGTCATCTGGAAAGAGATGGTGAAGTACATTCAGTTTGAGATGGTTTTCTACGATCTATAACGATTAACTATGGTATACACAGGGTTGGCGTGGAAGTGTCAAGGCCCGTCATTTTGTGCTCGCCCTGAGAGACTACTATCGCGAACAGGCAGACGATAGGAAGCATCATGCAAATCATCTTGATATGGCTGATACTGACGACCTCAGTCTTTGGGCTCTGGAATGGATTACTGTGAACAGACTACAGTCGATTGTCGAGGCTTTCGATGACGATGCCTCGGGCTTTATAACTGTGGCCGAGGCCAATCGCTTCACAACATCCCGACCGCTCAAGTGGAGGTTAGAGTTTGAACTGAATCTTGCATAAAGCGTCACGCATATTTTTCTGATCTCATTTCCAGCTTACTGCACTGGCTGGCTTATTGGGCGATCGGTAACTAAGCTTTTTGATAGGGCGCTTCTAAAATTAACGCCTTTGTAAACAGGGTGGCAAATGTCGGCGACGACCTACAGAGATAGGATCGATAACTTGATTAGCAAAATGTTTGCACTCAGGGCTTCTGTTCATGTTCTCAATCGTGACTCGGTCGAGGAATACCTGTCTAATATGTGGCCCGGCCTCACACAGTTGACAGAATCACTTGAACGCTTTTACCCGACAGAAACTTTACAAGGGCGATTCCAACTTTATATAGACGAAGAGGAAGAGCGAATTAAGAAGAACCTGGAAGATATTCGTTATCATATTGATGAAATCAATACTCTCATCCTCACTACCGGTGAAGGCAGGATCGAAAAAGTAGGTATTGTTTTTGTTCTCAGAATTCAAAATTTTCATGCCAGACATCTTGCGCATAGTACTTGTTTCCTTTACTGTTCTTGCTTCTGAAACGTCACTACGAACTGCTACGGCTGTGCCGTACGAAAATCGTTAATGAGCAGGAGTGGCAAGACTCCACAAGGAGCATCGAGGTAGTGTTCCAAGCTGTAAGAGATCGGTATGACGACCTGGCAGGTGAGTGTTTCTTGCTTCCCATTATGGTACAAGGAACCGACAGTGCTTGTGAAGGCATTTTCAGACAACAAAATCTCGACCTCAAACAACAATTTAAGGTCACCTCTTGTGGACTCGTCAGTTCTAACTACAAATAATTCAGCACTTCTGTTATTGATCAGTTTGGTTTCAGTTTGGTTATTGGCATGATTCCGAAGATTTCTTTGCACGAAAGCATATGCGAGAATTTCCGTTCGACAATGATCTGCTAGATGTCAGCGAAGTCGGAACTGAGGATAGTAAACCCGAATCTCTTCTCACTTATCCGCTGGAGAGTGGGTCCCTTCTCGACACTTCTGCCTATGGTCTTATCGAAGAAATAGAAACTGAGGAGGATTTGAAGGCAGACGAGGATCTCAAGGCAATGTATGTCGAGTCTTCTAAGTTACGTTAATATACTGACTCACAATTTGGTAGACTGGGATCTTGGCATGGTTTTCTCGCTCAGGGCGACGACTATCCATATGACAACATTCTTTCTGTGTACATACACGCCTCTGCCGGAAGTGGCAGGAAATTCGAAGCATCAGGCAAGTGGTTCGGGGATCCGTTCACCCTCACTGGTGAACGCGAAGTGACTCCTGAAGGACTGGTTTCCTATTCGTTTTCTATGAATTATCCTTCACATCTGGTACCTATGCGTTTTTGTGGATCCCTGGACAGTGATGCAAGGACACTGCGCGGAACGTGGGGATGGAAATCCGTGAACAGCTCGAATCAGTTCATTTTCTCAAGATGCCCAGCTTCCATATTCTCTTGTCGCCCGTCATTTGAAGAATTTGAAAAAAACAAGACCGCAGCGCTGTGGAAGTTCGCTCTCTCTGCCGTTCAGGATCAGATCCGGAGGCAAATGTTCTCCTGGTCATTCTTCAAGCGACGACGAGAGGTACGGAAGCGTTATGTGCACCTTACGATCCGGGACTGGAGATACGGGTATCCCCTTAACCAAGAAGAGCTGGATGAGTACGCACGACTGCGACAAACGCTCTCAAGTGCCGATGTCCAATATTATCGCTTCATGGTCAGCAAACAATTGAGAATGACTCCAAATCACCTGTCAGTAATGCTTTCCAGTCCGTGTATTTTCTCAACTTACCACGTTCATATATTAGTGTCTATTGTGACAACTGTGGTGGTTGGATTATAGGAACTCGAGTCATATGCCTCGACTGCGACACGAACAATACTGTCGACCTTTGCGAGGATGGGCGATGTCTGTCTGCAGCAGTGGAATTGGAACAAAGACCTGATTTATCTTCCCCACACTTGCCATCACACGACATTTTCAAGGTGCGAGCTGTCGCGCATCAACGGGAGTTTGGGAAATTGGACCTTGCGGCGCGAAACGCGCTAAAGAGGGCGAGGGACGCATTCACGAGTGCTGCATCAGTCGATTACGAAAAGAGTATGGAGGCAAAATCCGAGGATCGAAGACTCAACGTATCCAAACGCAGTCCCACATGCATTGTGTGCTCCAAGCTCGTCAGTCAGCCTTGTTGGCATTGTATCATATGTGATGGTGAGTGATTCAGGATCCGTGAGCGTCGATGTTCACGACCTTATTTCGCGTAGGTGATACGTTCATTTGCAACGAGTGCGATCAAAATAAGGGCGGCGTGACCGTTAAAGAACACAAAAACACACATGGCCTTGTTCGATGTCAAGAACGAGTTGATGCTACGCCGCCATCCGTCGAACAAAGGTTGGAGACCCTCGAGAGCAAATTCGTCACGATGGACAGCAAGTTGATCAAAGTCGACGATCGACTCTCTCGCATAGAAACGTTGCTCCATTCCATATCACTAATGGCGGTAAATCCGGATGCTCAACGAAGGCCCATAGACAAAACATCTTAAGGAATTCCCTATAGACTAATTTTGGAGACAAGATTGAGGATTGGGACATCATGGCACAGTCCTCATCAAACACCCTGAGTAGATGGATTGCCCCTCACTCTCAATGTACCTTTACATCGGTCATGATTTTAACTTGGCCAAGGTAAAGTCATTATCAGTAGTAATTGTGTGCAGACCAATTAGATTGAATCGTTTATGTATTACTTCATAATGGCCTGCAACGACTTTTATAGGAGCGTGACTACTTAATACAGCGATTTGAGACAGTAGTCTCTTGTCTCAAATCACGTACTCCTACCCTCTCGTTAACACCAGAATATTCACTCCATGTTGGTCAATGGTCGCAGCGCAGAATGGCCGGATCGGTGAGTAGGATCTGATCGCAGATCCTCCAGTCCGGCAGACTCCGGGCGATCGTACAACGGGCCACGGCGTGCGCGCAGGCTGGCCAACTACTCAAGAGGCTGGGTCAATGTTCTGAGCGGCGCTGGTAAGTTGCGTTTGAGCATCAGATACGATATTTACTTATGTATCAAGTGAACAGAACATAGACTGCGGGTCTAGTTGTTCATAATATCGTCTGGTCCCAGTGGGGTAACCTTCACCGGCAAGTTCTTTCCCAACGATCGCACTGTGGAGGCTGGCAGCTCGCTTGTCGGCAGCGCTACCCGCCATCCTTGAGCTTATCCAAAATAATACTGGCAACTTATGTTAGGACAGAAGATCATCCAGACGTTCGTTGATAATGACCACCTCGACCGTGCACGCAGGCCTACAGCAATACCCACTGAACTCAGCATGAGACGTGTGAGTCGGAATCTGGCAGAGTTACGACTCATTACGGTATCGGAAGATGTGCCCGTGCCTTGTGTGCCACTTCGAGTATGTCCACGTCTTTCGATACACGATCGAAGTTCATTTAAACGCTTGTCGGAAAGGATCAGACTAACCGAATGAGATTGGCAGGACATTATCTAACCAGCCCACCGTGAGCGAGCCATCCTATCTTCGATCGCAACGTACACTGAGGTGCTGATACAGCACTCCGGACACAGGAAACACCTTTGGAGTCACGGATTATTGTACACCAGCGATGTCTAAGTCAATCCCCAAAGATGCAGCACCTCCGGAAGCGAGCCTACTCCACACTGTCATGACCTCAGCTAAGTCAGAGGCTCAACAGAGACAAGCACGGTATCGTCGCGCACATGAGGCCCTTGAGGTCACGTTTCGGCATTGCATTTCTGAGCCCTCGCCAGTGGACCTGCAAAGTCGCGCCCTGGAGCGAGCCGCAACATTGCTCAGCATGCAGGCATGTGATGCACAAAGGAATGCTGATGAACTGCGGGCGCGTCTTGCGCACCGGGAAGCCATCGAGCCACAGGACTTCCGCTCCCTGCAGCGAGAATATTGGATGGAAGTGCGACGGAGCACTGCTAGAGAACAACAATCGAAGGCTCTACAGGAAGTATCGAAGACGCTTGCAAACTCTCAGCGAAATCCTTTTCACACAACGGACGCAGGCTTTATATCGCGTTCACAGTCGCTGCGGAGCACTAATTTAGCTTGTTTCTTCGAGCGGTCACCAACGTGGTTGTCGTTCACACGCCGTGCTCCGACATCTGCATATCAAGTTATGTCTTATCGGCGCAAGACGATTCATCACGTTCGCTCGATGCGCCTGCGCCCTTCACTGCGAATCTATAATCTGTCTCAGTCAGAGGTAGCTGCATCTGGCAGGGATATTGATGCTCACCACCGACAGCAGGTCCAGTCAGACGGAGATGGCTTAAACGAGCATACCTCAGAGGGCCTTACTGGATCCAGACCTTCTCTTCTCAAGTCTCCTGGACCACTAGCAGTTCTTTCTGAAGCTACGCCAGGAGTACAAGTTCCTTTGGAAAGACGCCCACCCTCTGCAGGGCCTAGTCAGGAATCTCAAGGAACTGTGAGCATCTACATGTCTTCAGCACCTCGTAGCAGAGCCGAGATCATGGCCGATCTGGACGAAGTTCCCATTCCGGACTACGCCACGCACCTCCTCGACGAACTCATCTCGAACTCGCTCGACGTGTCGCTGCGGTCTAGCCGCTCTTTGAGGCGGTCACACCTTCCGCGTTCGGAAGTCATCTCTAGTTTCATGGCCCCTGCATCGGCGAATGAACTAAAACATCCTACGCAGAGCGCGAACACAGCCGCGCATGCGCGCAGCCAGTCCTCTCCGCACTCGCACTCTAGGCTGTTTCCAACGCAGGCGTTGTTTCGAAGGGCGGAGCGTTCCTCGAAACGGTCTTCGTGGCAGCGTACTTCGTCTTCGCTTTCATCTGTGGCGGAGACCCTTGTAGCTGCAGACGAAATTCCCCGCTCCAGGCCCAATTCGTCGATTGGTGGATTATTCGCCAATGACAACGGGTCTAGTCCACAGAGCCGCTTCCCCGTGTCTTATTCGTTCAAGCGGGAAAATGGCGTCGTCACTAGGGTCAAAAACAAGTTGTCCGTGCTCGGTCGTAGATAAGCTTTTCTTGCATGCTAGACGATTCGTCGGACGATCCACATCGTGGTCTGAGCATGGACGTTACTCGGCGAGATTTTCCTATGTACTTCTCTGGGACTGAAAGCTGTCGTAGTTGTCTCCACCGCATCTCACTACATTACTAGCCCTCTGATTACTTCTCAGACAAGAGTGTTAGTGCTTCCGTTATCTTGAGCGCTCACACTATCATGCCTTCATACAGTGCAACCCTGCCTCATTCCGACTCACTTTGCTGCGTTTGACATGGGAGTTGATATTCTTGAATCGGACCTGATCCACACTCCAGTAACCCTTGCTGTCGGTTTTGTTGATTGCGAGTCCGTCCTTGTACCCAGGGAGCTTGTTGACATGGTTGCGCTTCAAAACCAACAAGCGGGATTCCTGGAGGCGCAGAAAGGCAACCCGAAATAAGGCAACTGGGCTCTGTCCTGGATGTCCCGGGGGTACATTGTCCAACCACAAGAGTACATTTTCGCTACACCAGGCCACAGTGCCAGGCTACATGGGCATTACAGTCTGCATCTAATGCTTGGACCAGCTATTCGTACTGCCTGCAAATTGCCCATGAGAGGTTCCGATCAAAAGGCGAAGAGTACCTTTTGTGCATATTTGACTTACACACTGCCCAAAGAGACCAGGGCATGGGCGTGCAGTGTGGTAAGACGCGACGTCTTATCGTCACTAATGCCAACGTCCGAGAAGGATGGGAAGATGGGAGGAGAAAATGTCTGCGAGCTTCAGACAGCATTGGACAGCCTGGAACCGGCATCCACGTACCTCAGGCCCTCGTCAGGGCTAGATACACATGAGTTCAGAGCCAGGACAGCGCACTAAGCTTCATCTCCATCATTAAATGAGAGCAACTTCCTTTCTGCCTTCTTTGCTCTCTTCTTGGAAGGTTTTCGTGTAGTTTCATCATCTGTATGTGCCGCCGGGTCTCCAATGGCTTTCCGCTTCGCTATTTTGGACTTTGATCCGGTCTTCGTTGACGAGAAAGACAGACCTTGAGCTTCTTTCCCAGACTTAAACGGACTACTGTCGGCGGTGTGTTGCTCCTCGCTCGAAGTAGAGCTAGGATCAGGCAATGGCGGCAAACCCTTAGCTATCGAGGACAGGGATGAGGTGGTTTCTATAGAGGAACAGCGATAAACTTGCCCCTCCGTTTCTCATTTTCCACGTCCCGCTCTGTGAGATGTTTCCCCTCCTTCAAAACCACCACTTGCGGCTTCTCGTCAACGTCGTCTTCGTCCGCACTTCCTCGGTCGTCTTCAGGGCGCTCAGGGATTGAGGGGCGTCGAGGAATAGATGGCCGCCCGGATTCGTCGTATTCAAACTCGTCGTCTTCTTCGTCCTCGCCTCTCGTTCCGGCAACACGATGTTGCAGCCTGAGAAGGAAGGCTGGCGTGTGTGCATTATATGCGAGTCTTGATGAAAGCTGGTGGCGGGTCGGCTCTTTGGACATATCGTAGTGACGTGAGGAGGAGGTTGACTAGATCTCTGAAAGCCTAGCGGTAGGGATTGAGATTGCTGTAGTACGAAACGGTCAGATACGAACACAGTTTGATCTTTGAGTCAAGGCGGTGCGGTCTCCCAAGCAGACTATGTAGATACCTTCAACCTTTACACCTCAGTATCTATATCGCTTCACTGTGTGGCCTGCCAGGCCAACGAAAATGTCTCAGAATGGCAGACTTTGAGCCTCGAATGTCGAGTTCCAGTCAGATACGGATATCCTCAGCCAGGCTAAAGTTCAGCTACAGAAGAAGTACTCCGAGTTGTGGAAGAGACTAGGTCGGTGCTTCCACCGGTGAATCTCACTACAAAGTAGCCTTTTGTTTAACGGAAGACAGTCCTCCCGCATCCGCTTCACTGTTCATTTAGTCAAAAATGAAATTGCCTAGAGTCGGGAGTGATGCTTCCGGTAGGCAATCTCAATACTGACTGAGCTGACTGTTGGGATCATAACGGGTGACACGGATATCGATACAATGCCTGTTCTTCATATCATCTATACCGGGCGAGGCCCCTCGCTAGATTTGGAGGAAGGGGGAGGGGTTGGGCATATAAGGCCAAGTGCACCGCCAATCTAATTATCACCGCTTGACTCTTGACCATATCCTACAGTCCACATAACACTGAAAGATGTCCTCTGCCACAATTCTTGCTGTCACCCTAGCTGGTCTAGGGATCTCTAACTCTTCCTTCCAAACCTCCACTTCCTCGTTGACCGAGGACAGTGACTTGTCTGAGACTATTGACCTCGTGAGCTCTCAGACAGAACTCACTCCTCCTGCCTCGCCTTCAGATGATAAAGTAATATACCCTCGCATTTCTCGTATCGAGCCCCGTCATATCCAAGAGCTGGCCTCTTGGCCGGGGTTCGAGCACATATTCGTTGTTACTCCTAAAATCAAAAGCGGGAATGTTGACACGAACGACAAAGGGTGTGATAAGGCTGAGGATGAGGGCAGTAAGAAGCAGCAGAGCAAACGCAGATACACCCGCGTTGCTCGTAGCGTCGTGATTGAACGACACACGTCGAAATCCAAAAAGTCTAAGAAACATGATGATGTAGGGAAGGGACGCTCAAGCGGTGTCCGCCATCGCCCTGTGCGGAGGACAGCAGTCGTTGCGCATTCTGCACAGAGCCCCAAGTCATATCAAGGGTAAGTCAGCCACTTGTTGAGAACTCGAGTCATGGTGAAGACTGACCTCCATCGACTAACAGGGCAAGAGGGATCGGTCTTGGATTCGACCTACCGCCCTCATTCTTTGATCAGTCTGTCATCCAGACCATGTTCATTCCGCAGGCTCCGTCTTCGAGCCTGCTCCCAACCCCCTTCGTGACACACGAGTGCCACGAGGCTCCGTCGCCGAGCCGCTTGCCTACGCCTTTCGTGTCTCGCAAGCCTTGGGAGGCTCCGTCACCATCACTCCTCCCGACGCCTTTTGCGTCGTACAGGACGCAGGGGTCCCGGAAAGCGCCAGGAGCGCTTTCTCCGTATGCCCTCCCCCTGCCTGTCCACAAACCCATGACAATTCCAGAGGCGCCATCACCCTCACTGCTCCCTACACCTTTCGCATCTCATAGACTCTTAGGGAAGCAAGAGGGTCAAAGACGACTAAATTATCCCAAGAGCCCGATTGCTACAATTGGGGTCGGACTTGGGATCACCATTCCTGATACATTTATGCACTTCCCAATCACCTTGGCACACCATCGAAGACAGTGATGGCGTGGTATACCACATATCATAGAATAGAAAATATAGAACACAGAACGTCAGCTGGACTGACCTATCTGTATTGTAGTTTACGAATAATAAAAAATACCGTTATACACAATACCTTCTGTGTGAGACTTGAGTTCAGACTCCAAAGGTAGAGTGCCCCTTGATCGAGAGAGAATCTTGAGCCATGTATGAAACCAGTATCTGGTTGTGATGTGTCATTTCCATTTCGTTTCTTTTGTACACATTGAGCAAACTTTCTATATGTTTCAATGAGATAGATGGGCGAGGTCCAGCCTCAGGCTGCAGGCAGTCAAGCATTGCCAACTTGTGCACCGGTGCTGAAAGCCTTTGTCGTCCCTGATTGAATAGTCCACCGTATACCGGCCAGTACATGAGCCATGAACGTCTCGTCCTTTTATCATGAAATATCAGATTTGCAATAACCTCTGCTGATGGGCGAAGATCAGACTCACATGCCATATCTCGATAGTGTGTCCGAGACAGGTGTACCAGCTTCGGCCCGCGAGGCCGCCGCTCTGCACACCAGCTCCTTTCTCTTGGTACCAGGCTTGTCAAGGAAGATCTTCAGTGGCGAACATCACCGGTGGGACTATTGAATATACGTACCAACCGGATGTGGTGTGCCATGACTGTACTTTCGCACCCCAGTGTCTGTCCCGGAATGCTTCGATGATGACACTGAGTGTATGAGTGGGTGGACGTACCTTCATAGCTAGACTCATCAGCCGAGAGAATCACAGTAGCGCCGACGTCACGAGGGTCTGACATGAAGTTGTACCTGGGTGAAGGAAACTGATTGGCCTAAGGACGGCCGAAGTGGGGTCATAAACTGCGCACATTTCGTCGAACACGTCCCACTGGCGAGGCAGGACGTCGGTACTGGGGTGAGCTGGACCAATAACATTCACTGTCTGGATATGGGCAAAATCTCCAGTCAGTGAATCCATGCATCTCACAGATTGTACATACCGCGTTGCAAATGTCCGGGTGATAGTCGAACAGCGCGCCTTGAGGAAATGGTCAAATCATGATCATACACTTGCGACAAGATTCGCTGCTTACCTAGTTCTTTCTGATAGAACTCGGTCTCGTACAGGCAGGCCGCGGCACAGTGAATGCCAATGAAATTGCCTCCTAGGTTCAGATACTTCTGGAACGCGGCCTTTCCGGCATCATCTAAGACTACGAACGGAGATCATCGTCAGTCTCATTTCAAACCAGGCGCCTCCGCTTTGCTTACCTTCACCGGAGTTGTTCAAGAACAGGACAGCGTCATATTGTTTCAGACGATCGTCGGTGAACCAAGACTGATCTTCCGTAGCATCAAATGCGACGTTTATGGATGAAGCCTTGGCTTTCAAAGCCTCAATCGATGCAGGTATGGAATCGTGCCGGTATCCGCGCGTAGCAGAATAAATGAGAATATGTGCGGTTGCTCGTTGAGACATCACTGGCAGACTTCTGGCGGATATGGTGAAAGCAATAGCCTGAGGCGATGGGGTGGGAGCTCAAGCAATCCGATGCTTTATCATACGCGTTTAATTCGGACGATGTAGGCATACTTAGTACCCAGAGGTCATTCTCGGAAAAGTGTGTGAGCGCAATAGCGTTCAGTATGTACGTACCGGGCCGATCGGTTTCCGCCAATACCGTAACATGAGGTTGATCCACGACTTCCACGACCAGAATCTGCTTTGTTACTACTCATTCATGTCGAAATTGTCTGCATACGAGGGCTGACCATTGTTCCCCAGGAGTGGAAATGCGAAGTCGGCCCCGGCAACAAGGTTTGATATAATTGTCGACGACTTAACATACAAGACTTGTGCCCGAAATTCTACCGTTGCGCATGCAGCCTTGACATAGAATCAGACACACGCGGTGGTCCTGAAGTGTAGGTCAGCGCAACAACGCACAGTTCATATCGTGTAGTTCGCAAGTCGCTTCAGGAGCATCTCCGTTGTGTGGCCTCTCCAAGTCAAAACTCCAAGAAGATTAGCGCGTAGGTTTTCTTTTCGCACCTTCGTCTCGGCAGTTTTGTGCGCACCGTTATCGATCGCGGCACAGCAAACGCACATGGGGATGAGTGAGTTTCTTCTCAGTTGTGCGTGTCTGGGGTGACTCGGAATGTATTACTTCCGTAGGTGTTGATCGTTTCGAGAGAATCTCTTCTTTTATAGAGGGGTTTCACCGATACGGATTGTTTTTGTCCCAGGACGTCCAATGACCGATTATACATAAGTCTGATCATAACTGCCCAAGGAGATTGATCAAGGCTACCTGCTCTCTTCAGGTATGCTTATATACCTCTAAGCTGGTGTCTGCATCATCCTCACTTCCCCTTAGCATATGATGCCCACAAAAGAACTGCATGAACTGCAGATTTCTACACGTCCTGGAGAGATATCAGGAGACACGTCCACGCAAACAGGCTCTACAGGAGCCAAAGAGACGAAAGAAACGCCCTTGCCGAAACTACAACTCTGCGTTCTTCTCTATGTCCAATTAGCTGAGCCCATCACTTCTACCGTCGTATATCCTTTCGTCAACCAGCTTGTGAGAACGACTGGAGCCACAGGCGGCGATGATCGGAAAACAGGATATTTCGCTGGCCTCATTGCAAGTGTATAAACATTTGCCTGTGGCATGCGCTGAGATATTTCTCCTAGGAATCCTCATTTTATGCTACTGAGGCCATTTGTATACTCCAGTGGGGTCGGGCCTCCGATCGTGTTGGAAGAAAGCCTGTGCTTCTAGGTGGACTTTTCGGTCTGACGTTGTCAATGATTGGTTTTGGCTTGTCGAGGAGTTACTGGGCTCTTATTCTCAGCCGTTGTGCTGAAGGTGCACTCAACGGAAATGTCGGAGTCACGAAGAGCATGATGGCCGAAATCACGGATCCGACAAATCGAGCGAGGGGTTTCGCGTTTCTTCCTATGATATGGTCTTTAGGTAGTACAATCGGGTGCGTTTTTGTTCTGCCTCCCGACAATACTAGCCTAAGCCAATTTTGTTTAGACCCCTCATTGGTGGTGTGCTGTCGACTCCCGCAGACCATTGGCCACGAACATTTCGGTCCAAGTTTTGGTCCAAGTTTCCTTATTTCTTACCATGTATTGTTGCTGCTTCCATATCTATCAGCGCCTTTGTGATGACATTGGTGGGTCTCAAAGAGGTCCGTCATATTTCAGCTCACGAGAGATCAAAATTTACTGAGCGAGTATCAGACGTTGCCGAGGCCGATCCGCCAACGGGATGCCGCAACTTCGAGTATGAGTAACGCAGAAGACACTCCTTTGCCTAGATTATACTGTGGAACAGCTGTACATTCCAGCGCAAGCGCGAGTGAACATAAGAGAACTGACACTTTCTCTCATGATGTCATGATGGAGGAGGAAAAATACGGTTTCGACAAAGAGAACTCGCTGTCGAGGTCAAAGGCCCTAGACCATGACAGTGTGGCCGTCGACCAGGCAAATACTCCTGCCCATCCGCAAGAGCCTCGTTCCATCGGCATACGCTCTATTCTCGTGCCCCAGGTCTTACTTCCCATCCTCAACTATGGCTTTCTGGCTTTCACAGATCAATCCATAGTTGTTCTCCAACCACTTATGTATTCTACCCTGATCTCGCAAGGTGGCCTTAGCTTCAGTTCCTTCAAGGTCGGCGTTGTTCAGGGAGTTACGGGTGTCGTCAGCGGGGTTTTGCAGATCCTCACGTTCGCACGGATGCATCGGAGGTTTGGTACAAAAAAGCTCTATATAGCTTCTTTTGCGTGCTTCTTTCTGTGTATCGTTGCATTTCCTCTGATGAGTTTAGTCGCGAAGCACGCAGGAAGGGTGGACGCAGCGACATGGGTCCTCATTGTGCTCCAGAACGCGGCGTACTGCGGGACCTTCATGACATGGGGTAAATTTTCTCTCTCATTCTGTAAACTATATGAATCAATTTGCTCTTGCCATCATATCCCGCAGGGTGCATCTTCATGTATATCAGCGATGCAGCACCAGACCGAACAGCCCTTGGCCTCACTAACGGGCTTGCGCAGACAACGGCGTCAACTGTACGGGCTCTCGCCCCCTCCACAGCTTCATCCCTTTTCTCCGTGTCGCTAGAGAAGCATTTAGCCGGTGGAACGCTGGTGTACTGGATCTTATGTATAGTCGCAGCTGGAGGCTTCGTCGCCTCATGGTGGCTTCCGCAACATTGACCGTTCGAAGCTTTAAGGTGAGTTATTCTTACGCCTGGATGTGTTCATGATGTTAGATAAACCGTACGCACCAAGCTTAGTGCTTTCCGGTGATCTTCTGGTGCCACTGTACCGGCCTGCGCATATTATTACCGGATATCCGTCAAACATTGTCACTGCGGGTGTAGTTGCATAGGGCTGCACGCATCCCGTTGTCCTTTTTGCCAAAGTTGGCTTGGCGTAAATCGACTGCAGATGTTTAGCCCGAGCGCGACTGGTTCTATCGAGACGACGCCCAGATAGGTCTTTTCATGATATTCGCACCGTCAACTCAAAGTGCTGGCAAGAGAAACGTCTCTGGATCTGAGTCAAGGAGTACACTACATTGTCTTTCAATATCTCTGGCTGCTCATTCGCCCAATGTCGGACTCAGGTGACGGGCAGTCGTGTCTATGCTACTGATGGAATAACTTGGGACACAGGCTCGGTGTTAGCTGTCCAATGGCCTGGCCATCAGGTACTATCCGGTTATATGGATTCTTAATGAAGCCAGTTTCGTCGTTGGCGATGAGCTGGTGTGCATTATTGGTACGTTCGCCTGATGCTACACGTCGGTGTCAGCACACAATCCGAAGGCAATCGAACTTCTGAATCCGGGCGTACTCTGGACCAGTCTTCTCTATATTCACTGGCCCGAAGCTCTCCGTGTTCATTTCCTTCATGAGAGAACTATGGTTTGTGTAATAGCACACATTGAAGTCAAGGGACCACGACAATTTGTGTCCGACATCTATGTCCTGGTGTTTCGCATGTAGAGACACGTTCATACAGCAATCTCCGGTGACGTATCGATGGTTGTGCCTGCCCCTAGCAGTCAGCGCCTGATCAGCGGGCGCCCGAGGTACAGCATGCCAGTGCATAGCTGCGCTAACATCATTCCTCTGAAGATAAGTCCCCAAAGTCCAGAACAGTGCCACTCGATCGATACCTGTCTCAAGTTTATGTCTATTTCCCCGGCGCGCTTCGTGGCACCTCATGGTGCTCGCCTGGCTGTTAGGCAGGTTCAATGTGCGCTAGTACGGTTTGTGCATATACCGCCGTTCTCCCTGAGGCTGGACTGATACAATACTGTATCCTGTCGATCCGCAGAGGCTGAAATTATATTGATTACTGTAGATGGCCGGCACATATGACTGTACCATTGTAGGAACTTGCCCAACGCCCCCTCGGTATGAGCTCGACATTCAGACAGGGTATAAGGGCGCTCTGAAAGTGCTCTAGTGCTTCAGCATATCAGAGCCTCAGTCAACTACATTCTGCTCTCAGTCATGCATCTCACTCGCCTCCTCCAAGTGACGGCCACACTGGCCCTCGCGCTCGTATCTCAGGTAGCTCGTGAGTCCCTTGAAAATACATTACCGGCTTTGATAGCGTCTCAATTTCATGAAAAACGTGTCTGGCGCTTCCTACTGCAGCGGAATTGTGCGCCGGTGGGCAGTTCATCGAGTCCTACGTGCAAGTGTTCACATCGACTTGCCCTGGAGTCAGCGCACCCCTTGCTAGCCGCAGTGCGAGCTACAAGATTATCCAAGTTTGCTCCACCAGTTGTACGCACGCAGACCTTGTCAGAACGAAAGCCTGATATGGAACTTTGCCAGGTGGCATTACGTGCTCTGACATGAGTTCGCCGGCGAACCTGACGGACTGCCAGAGCCTAGCTGCGGCAATAACTGACCTAGGCGACGGTGAGTCGATAGTGAGACCCGTAATCCGAAATGGCGGGATACCATGCATTTACTCTCGCTAACACCTGTTCTTCTTCACGCAAGGATCTGATAGGCGCTCTTCTTGTAAATGTATGCTTCGGTGGGGACCCGGGTCTCAACGGCGCGGCAATGGGTCCTTCTGTTTCAGGGGACGACGAATGGGTCGTGGAGTGAGCGTTCCTCGTCCGAATTTACGAAATGTTGTCTACATGAACTCTGCGAGACCTTCCTCTACACTACTTGTCATCGATGCCAGGAATTAATGCCGATTCCAAGCACCGCTGACCAGACAGAGTATCGGAGCTTACTTATTTACTTATTCTGTGGCGTGTTCATGGGAAACTACGTCACTTATTCACAATTTAATTATACGCACGTCAAAATATCAGCTACCTGATTGGCTGGAACTCTGCTTTCGTCATAGTCCAATAGCTATCGAGAGTATATCTGAGACTGAACCCGGTCCAGCCTGGAGTTGTATGCCCTCACTCTTGCGCCAGAGTAGACATAAATTCCTCACTACCTCCCATCACTTGCATCCTTATCTTCGACCACGCCTTTTCGCACATCGCACAATGTCGCTCAAGACTATTGCTGTCCTCGACGACGCTGAACTCAAAGATGGAGAAATGTACGTTGTACGTTTAGCAAGCCACACCCAGTAGCACGGCTTTCCACGATCAGCGTGCTGCAGCTTCACATGAGGTGTAATTCGATAGTCTCAAAGATTATCAGTGAGCCCAGGGATGCCACTTACGGTGTCATCACTGGGCAATCTACACTTTTTAGCTGGGAATATCCCCACCTTCAGGACAGAAATGAAATCCACTTGACGTAACGTTCCGACAAGGTCGTTCTGAACAACTCGATATGAGTTATCAGCCAAACAGGTCATGTTCCCTCCGAGGGACATCATGGACCCTTTGACGGATCATCGCTGATGGTGTCTCGAGAAGTAGCTGGCCATTGTTCTTAAAGAGCAATGTGTAGTTGTAGCTTCAAACACTCAGTACCCAACGCCGCTCACGGACGGTCTTCGCGGATGGGCATTTTGCGTCTGCTATATGCGCGTTCATTTATGCTGGGGCCTCGAGTTGTTGCGGAAGTTATTCTTCCGACGAATCATCTTACATCTTTTTTGGCAGGAAACAAGTAGACTTCGAGGGCGAGGGCAAAGTCTTGCTCTCACGCTTGGGCGACAAGGTCCACGCGACGAGCGCGTTTTGCACTCACTACGGTGCGCCCCTCGCCAAAGGCGTCCTCACCGCCGATGGGAGGGTCGTCTGGTACGTAGTCTGTACGTGTGCATAAAGACATGCTACTGACTTTGCATGGTGCACAGCCCATGGCACGGAGGTCAGTCCATTGGACACCATTGTCCCCGATGCCATGGTCGTTCTGTGTGACTGATTGAATGGCCTAGCGTGCTTCAGCGTCTCCACTGGTGACATCGGTGCGTAGTGATCAGCTCAGGAGAATGAAGGTGCTGATCATCGCCGTGGCCTCGTTACAGAGGACGCACCTGCACCCGCCGCCATCCACTCTTTCAAAGCGCACGTCTCTGGCGGGAAGATCCACGTGACAGCGGATCCCTCGAGCACGGTGAAGAGCAATTTCTCGCGCCAGCCTAAGCTCCTGGCCACTGGTGTCGGCTCCCACGGAAAGGGCGTTGTCATCGCCGGCGGTGGCAGCGGCGCATTTCATTGCATCGACAGCCTGCGAGAAGTATGCAATGAGTACGCCTTGTGATGACGAGACGACTGATCTATCATCCAGCATGGATACAATGGTCCCATTACTGTCATCTCGAAGGAATCCTACAGCCCCATTGACAGGTCAGTCCACCATCCCCTCATGCAAAGAAAGATCACTCTAACGCCGCTTCAAAGGACGAAGCTGAGCAAGGCATTGATCACCGACCCGGCCAAGATCGAGTTGCGCTCGCCCGCAGAGCTGAAGACCAAGTACGGCGTCGATCTGCGCACCAGCACGGAAGTGACGTCAGTCGATCTGGCCAAAAAGGAAGTCGTGGTAGGACCCAACCAGCAGCGCGTGCCGTACGAGACGCTGGTGCTTGCCACTGGTGGTGTCCCGAGGAGACTGCCCATCGAGGGCAAGGACTTGTCAAATGTCCTGACGATGCGAGGCGTGGACGACGCGAAGAAGATCGATGCTGGTGAGGCTCGATGCCTTCGCGTGTAACAATAGTACGCGATGTGCTGACGGGATTGTAGCTGCGCAGGAGGGCAAGCGCCTGGTGGTGATCGGGTCGTCGTTCATCAGCATGGAGCTCGTTGTGGCGGTATCGAGCCGGAAGCTCGCGTCGATCGACGTTGTCGGGCAGGAAGAGTATCCGTTCGAGTCCGTGCTCGGGAAGCAGGTGGGCTCGGGGCTGATGAAGGTCCGTGCTTCGTGTATCCTTTGGAGCACGCGCTGACGAACTCGGAATGCGATACAGTTCCACCAGGGCAAGGGCGTGAAGTTCCACATGCAATCGAAGGTGGAAAAGATCATCCCGTCGCAGGCGGATCCGACGAAGGCAGGCGCAGTTGTCGTCACCTCCAGCTCGGGCAGGAGCGAGACGGTGCCTGCGGACGTGGTCGTGATGGGCGTCGGCGTGGCACCTGCGACGGAGTACTTGAAGGCGAGCGAGGGCTTTGAGAAGGCGCTCGACAAGAGCGGAGCGGTGTTTGTCGACGAGTACCTGCGCGTCAAGGGCCTGGACGGCGTGTATGCCATTGGTGAGGACAGGATCGGCACCCGCAGAGTGGATACTCACGCGTCGCGCTTTGCCAGGTGACATCGCGATGTACCCTCAACCAGGAACTGGAGAACTGAGGAGAATCGAGCATTGGAACGTGAGCTACGACTGGCTTACTGTGCACTGCGGAAGCTGACAAGGACACTCTATGGTCGCGTAGGTTGCTGGAAACCAGGGCCGTGCTGCAGGGAAGACGATTGCAGAAGGAAAAGGCCAGCCCTTTGTCAAGGTACCCGTCTTCTGGAGTTCCCGTAAGCGTTCCCTTGTCTTGTGAGCGTTCATGAGGTAGCTAAGTACTCTGGCTGCGTGTCTGAAGAGGGCCAGCAGTTGCGTTACTGTGGCGTCGGCGCTGGCTTCGACGATGTCATTATTCAGGGTGACCCAGACGAGATGAAGGTATGAATACATGATCATTGGCTAACACAAAGTATTGACGCCAGGACAGTTCATCGCATACTACGTGAAGAATAACAGCGTCGTGGCAGTCGCCAGGTGCGAAATTATGACTTGAGCTCCAGTTTGCGATCGACTCACGTTATGCATTATGCCCTGTAGCATGCAAAAGGACCCGGTAGTCGGCAAGGCGTCCGAGTTGCTCAGGCTGGGTTTGATGCCGTCGCCTGCAGAGCTAAAGGCCGGGAAGGTACGCGAGCCTCTCGTGGAGTCGTTCGTTACTCGGGTTCACCTAACAATCACCTCACAGGATCTATTGTCGGTCGATATCCAGACTGTCAACGCGAAGGGCAAGGTTGCATGAGACTTGAGATCCAAGAGGCCTGTCATTTGTACCAATAGCAAGTGGTTCAGGTTGATTCGAGACTTTGGAATAGCTGTAATGATTGTTGTATTTGTAAGCCGCCAAGCGGATCAACGACTTGAGAGTTTCGATTAGTAGATGACAAGGTGCCCACCAATTTTATGATATGCCTCGGCATCTGCCAGTACATTCAGCGTCCACATTGTCACGTGAAAATCTGACGCGTTGCGTCACAGTGTGACAATCGTTGCGAAACCTGTACCGCCATCGAGATGGCACCTGAACCGCCATCCAAGCCTGTTTCTGCAGTTTGGAAGGGAAAAGCTAAAGCAACGGAAGCCGACTTTGACGACTTGAATCCAGTAATCACTTATCGACACCTTCACTCCCGCAATCTCGGCGTGAAAGACCCACTGCGAGTAGTCGCTTTGTGCGACAGCGACGCTTTCTATGCTGCATGTGAACAAGTACGCCTTGGAATTGACCCACTGCTTCCGCTTGTTGTACAGCAATGGGACTCGCTGATAGCAGTCAACTATCCGGCGCGCAAGTTTGGCATCACGAGGATGGAGAAAATCAAGGAGGCACGAAAGAAATGTCCAGAGCTTGTGGTTGTGCATGTCGCTACATACAGGGAGGGTGAGAAGGAGCCTGGGTACTGGGAGAATCCTGATACTCTCACGCACAAGGTGTGTAGAGTGGCTCTAGCTGCATTAAAGACCGTAGTGTCTCCCTTGAGCCTTTATCAAATCGATACTCAAAACAGATTTGTCTTTACGGTGTTCGAAGGTTTCATTGGATCACTATCGGCGTGAGAGCATGAAAATTATCAAAATTTTCCAGAAGGGTCTTCCAACTGGAGAAATTGGTGAGATGTTCATGTCCAACTATCGGCATCTCCTGTTTTGGGGCTCGCATGACTCACCGCTATGAAGAGAAGGCATCGATTGATGAAGCATTCATTGATTTCACCCGTCCAGTACGCGACGAAATACTGCATCGGTACCCGCATCTTGCACAAGTACCACCCGATGCACCGAACGGTGCAGACAGCCCGCTTCCACCACCTCCCCTTATCCTGTGGGATGGTCTTGGAACCGTCATACCCGTCAATCCTCTCTTGTTAGGCTCTTCTACAGATAAACTCGATCTTGGTACTCAAGATAGCGATCCTGCATCAGGCGATGGCGTTATAGATGATGACGATGAGCTGACCACCTGGCACGACGTTGCTCTATCAATAGCGGCTGAGCTTATGGGGAAGATGAGGGAAGACATTAGGACGAAGCTTGGTTACACTACATCTGCGGTATGGTTATCTTGTGTCGTCCAAATTTTCAGCTTTTTGACGGGCTTCGTTTTCGAACTCATCCAATTGTAGGGCATTGCAAGAAACAAATTTCTAGCCAAGGTTAGAATTGGCACCAAAGACGATTGAACAGCATTATAAAATCAAATTTCACAGCTTACCGCATCTTACAAGAAGCCTAATAACCAGGTCAGTGATCCTCTAGACAGTTCCACAATGAGTCTTAGCCGGACATCTACTAGAGTATTCTCCGTAATGCAGCCATACCCAATTATCTCAGGCCCATGCCATTCCAGAAGGTCGGTTGATGAATTTCAAAGATGAATTATTGAAACGTCAATCACATTGGGCAACGTTCCAGATCCGATTTCTAGGAGGCAAACTTGGCAAGGCTCTTGCCCAAGAATACGATGTCTCTACCGTCGGTGATTTGCTGTGCGTTCTGGCACATCAGTTCACCGTTTACGGCTGATGAATTTATTGGCCACAGTGCAATAAGTCTCGGTCAGTATCAATGATTGACGGTTGCTGATAACAGGTGATTGATACATCGCTCTAGACGAGATGCAGCGTAAATTCGGCGAGAACTCAGTCTGGGTGTGGGAAATCCTGCGGTATGTTCGGTCACTATACGGACACCGCTGCCCGACCTTTTATTGAAGCAGACGATATACAGTGGCATTGACAGGTCCGAAGGTGGGTGCAAAGTCCATGTTACGTTATTTACATCCTGAGGATCTCCGGATCAATCACTGGCTGATGAATAGTCAAGGAGAAGTCCACAGTCAACAAGAGCATGTGCGCGTCTAAGAATCTGCCACAGCCGATCACGAAGGCTTCTCAAGGACATCACTGGATCAGAGTCCTTGCAGCAGAATTGGCATTACGGCTTAATGAAGCGAGGGAGTCAAATTCGGGCCTATGGCCCAAGACTATCGTGCTCCATGTCCGCCAAGGTGTGTTAGTGGGTGTGAGAGCTTCGTCGTCTCTTATCTTACCCGGCTGTTCCGGCAGGATACGAGACAGCTCGGTCCAAACAGGCCGCATTCCCGTTCACCAGGCAGGTAACCGTTGATCTAATCGCATCTGCTGGAGACAAGCTGTGGAAAGAGTTGGTTGGCACGGGCGATGCCCGAACGAGACCGATGAACATCAACAACGTGGCGCTATCCTTCGCAGGCGTAGGAACCATGGAAGCAGGGCAACAAGGCATCGAGGGCTTCTTCACCACGCGGACACTACCAGACGAATTGCAGCGAAGTGCCCGTGAGGGAGGTGTTAAACGCAAGATTGACTCATTGAATGATCCTGCAGAAGGCCCCAGAGCGAATATCGGGATCGGTGACGATGGAGGATATTCCAACGCTCTCGCCGGCATCAGCACGTCATTCCTGTGCGAACGGTGTGGCAAGCGCGTCAACCTTCCCGACAGCTTGTCTGATGCAGGAATTGGAGACGAAGTCCGTATTGAGGCGCTTGAGGCGCTGCGAGTGGAACACGACGATTTCCATCTTGCGCAACAGTTGGCGAAGCAGTTGGCGTCTAATGGATCACCGCAGGCCATTCGTGCCTTCGATAGACCGGTTCAGAAGAAGGCGAAGAAGCAGCGGGCTCCAGAAGGAATCGCGAAATTCCTCGTTAGAAAATGATAGGCTATTGCGGACTAGTATGAGTCTGTGTTATCATTATTATTGGACGCGCTTTATGTCGATCGATTCAAACATAACTTGGGAGACAACCGAGATAGATCGCGTACGCGCTTCTTGACGGGCGCCAATTTGCTTGATCTCTCATCCTTGTTAAGTGCGCACACGAGGATATCATGATTATGAGGCCTGGTCACCGGCTGGGCTGGACTCAATAGATATATGTCCTCGAGGTCGCCGGCTTGGTGACGCGCACGAGGCTCAATTGCGCAGGTCACCCAGCTGCAGCCCCTTTCTTCCTTCACTTTGTTTCCTTGGACCGGTTTCCTTGTCTGCTTTTCGGCCAGACGCTGCAACAGGCGCAGGACAACGTCTTTTGCTGTTCTAAGCTATTCGGAAGGCAATCTGTCCGGAACAGTATTCGGGTCTTATGTTTGATTTTAGTTACTAGATTCCTTTCCGTTGGGCTCAAACCAGAACTGTTTTTCTGGGATACGAACAAAATGGTTCTGCCGCAGGAGACCCTCGTAGAGTATCCATCAAGTCAAGCTTTATCCCTGATTGTGAGCATTGATGTCCCTGTAGTCAGTCCCATATCCTGACATGATGCCACCCATAGGCGATCGTGTTCTTTGCCATACTTTCCACGCTTGCGGTTGGCTTTGTGTTACTGCATGTCTCCTGGGTTTCTGTCAGGAGCGTCCTAGTCAAGCATGGGCATGAGTCTTTTCCGCGAGTCCGCTTCTTCTTCCAGACACAACTTGGGGCCTATACAGCATCCCTTCTGCTAAGCAACTTCTTGGGTAGTATCGCATTCATGTTGAACTCGCATTGGGCTGAACAGAAAGTCATTGTTCGAGGTGAAATCATCTATCTTATTTCGTTGGAACTGACTGGACTATATTTAATGCGCTAGGCTCGCTGTGCACCGCGCAAGGTATATGTCGATCTACCCCTGACTTGACTATATGTCTGGACTGACTTGTCGTCCAGCTGTTCTGGGTGAAATCAGTGACGTTGCAAATGCTTACTTCACAGGGGCAATCTCCATACATGCCTTTAACACTCTTGTGTGCCATAATCGTATGCCGATCTGGGTATGTGTGGCCGCCGTTGGACTGGGTTGGGTTCTTGCTATCGTAGTTGGTGAGCCAAGAAAACACTAACATTCCAGCTTGTCTCATGCGGACATTAGGTCTGTTTCCCTTAGCTGTGTCCAGTCAGGCTTTAGGGCCAGTCTATGGGTATGACGGTCTGTCATGCGGCATCTCGTTGGAATATCCCGCATTACAGGTAGTGCTGAGTCTGGTTCCTGTGCGTATCAACAGATCTGATCCCCTTTTTTGACTGATGTTGTTTCTACAAGGTGTTCCTTTCTGCGATCGTATCAATGGTGTTCTTTGTGCTCATCTTCCTTATACTTCGTGGTACGTTGGTAATCAAGGGGAGGCTGAAGATCAATGTGGATCCTGAGGTGCGATGGAGCATCATCAATACCAGTGGCTCGTCTCGCGAATACCATTGTTTTGTAATCGCTGTTGTGAAGACCATGCTGTGGTAAGATTTTATCGCACCTGCTAAATAAGCTAACACCCTAATTACAGGTATCCGATTGGTGTGTACCGTATTTCACTTTAAATTTAGTACACTAACGTCCTTCCAGCGTTCGTAGGGCTCCTCCTGTGGCCCTCCATAATCAATTTGATGGAAGTTGTCGGTTGCCCCGTTGCATTCGGTTTCCATGTCTTTGCGGAAACGTGCGCAGCCATGCTTGGTATGCATTGCGTGTAGTTTATCCGTTTCTCAACTGAAGTTAAGCTGGATAGGTCTGGCCAATGCCGTTATTCTGCTCAACACGATTCGCATTTTGTCCCCTTTCCTTATGGCGCGCGATGAATCACACCTTAATGGTGATCACGAGAGTTTTGTTGTCGTCAACGCATCACCTGTTGATTCGCCAACCAAGACCCCTGCGGAGGGACTTTACTCTCCTCAGACTTTTGAAGACGCACACAAAACGCCTCAATCCACGGAAAGCGGCGTGCAAAGTAGTGCCGAGTCAGGAGGAGCACCGTTGACCCTCCAGCGAACCATAACGCCTGTCGCGGAACTCGAGGCTCTCATTGCTGTTCCAGAGCCTGCATATAAGACGGATTCGCACAACTTGAGCATTGCCCCGAACAACCATACTGTAGCTTGTGGTCTTCCAGCTCCACGTCGCTCAAGGCGATCTCCGGTCATGCGTCAGCCCTCCATGTATCAGCCTTCTATGCAGCCAGTTGCGTTTCCTACCAGTAGTTCCTTAGTCGCCGCAGCCGGCCTGCAGACTCCGACCGGATGTAACTTCTCAGAAGGCTCACCTCGGAGCTCAGTGAGCTCTACGTATGCATCTAGACTGCCAGTGAGGCAGGACTTGGAAGGATCGAGGATATCCAGGCCGAAGAATCTGAAAACCAATACACGGCGTGCTGCCACATCGCTGAATTTCGAACCCCTTCGCTCGCGAATTTCCGCTTCTCAGATTGATTCGTTCTCTACATCACTCAGTGCTCCAGAACGTGCTGTACCTCCTCACATGAAATCAGCTAGATTTTCCCAGTTCCCAGTCCGTCCCCGTGGACATACGGTTTATCAGGGGATCACTCCGCACGCTAGGCATGAAGTTTGGCAGAGGACTAGTACATCGTCGTCCCAGGTGGTCAATACGCTCAGTCGACCCTCAAGCTCAAGTAGTGATGCGTCTACTTCTCTGCGTCCACGTTCTCATGTTCACAACTCCGAGTCTCCCAAGGCGATAAGGTCTCATCGGAGCGATTCTTATGGTCCTACGCTTCCCTTCAGCCCAAGAATCTCCGCAGTGAGATCTCAACGTGTTGTCGTTCACGAGGGCGCATCACGAAGTCCAGAAATCAACAACGAGCATCTTATCATAGTCTCTAGAACTCCCTCGGCGAAGTCGTATGGATATATCTGAGCCCCAGCCTTTGGTTTGCAAGTCCTATCATGAAACACTTTGTTATGTATCCTTACATCTTGCTAACACCAACACGTACTGTGTATGTGAAGTGTGTTCATACTCCAGACGGCTTGCAGTAAGTCTCAGGTTATCAACTGTTCACGTATTGCGATCTTGATGCATTTTGGATCCGTGCAGGCCGTCTCAGAGACTCTGTATCTCATTTCTTGCGTGTATGTATTAGCCCTCAACAACGCACTGGTTCATGTAACAGCTTCGACAGAACCCATTGTCATGTGGTGTAGCCTATCTATATTGACGGATTGTTCCATTGGATCGCTGACATGAAGCGTTTCATCCGATGGATTCTGTCATCAACGTATACACCCACAGCGGTTAAAGGACGTGCACATACTTATATTGTCTGGGCAGCTGATGTTGCACTTACTCATGACTTGAAGTCGATGCAAGTGACAAGTATAGCCAGGGACAACTGTTTGTATTCGGCTTAGATGCGGTTATCGTCTTTCTCCAAATTATCTTCCAACACGTTTTTGATATATGAACATCGACAGCGTGATGGCAGTGGTACATGTCCCCGAGCCGGGGCTGAATCGACTGCGGGTGTGACACCGTGTCGATGAGCGCTCGAGAATTTGGCTTCCGGTCTCCGTTGTGAAGCACAGTTGGATAGACGGGCACTCAGCACCCATTGACAAATGGCGATGGATTCTTGCTAGTTGGCAACAAACATGACTTCCTAACGAATGCCAGGTCGCTATTGTGGTATATCGACAAACTTGTACGATTGCAATTACTAAAGATGGATTTGAGAGGTACAGGCGTTGGCACATGGTTTCGGCTGCCAGTTGCAGGAGGCATCTACGAAAGATAATATCAACCTCGCCGAAGCCTTCTCAGAATCGACTCACGAAATGCTGCGTCATAGCAACGTCTGCGATAAATGGCATCTCTTAATGTACAGCAACGATTTGGAGTACAGGAGTAATACCAAAATCGAACCATCATTTAATTGACACCAAGCGAGGTATTTCTCCAGCTACATTGTCATAACTCGAAACCGAAGACCTAGTTCCCTATGTGGTCTAAGAAAATGACATACTTGACTTTTCATCCGTGTTTTCCCCCATGTGAATTCAAGTCCAAATTTGCTGGGCTGTTCCACGAGAGGACCTCCTGGTAAAGACCAACGGAACGGAATAACTCCCCTCTTCAAATAGGAGAAACTTTCTCTTAGACCCATCTTGCAAGTGTAATATTCATCTTCTGTGATGTAGGATGTAACGTACCCGACTGACCGATCACCGCTGCGACTTCAAATCAGCTTGATACTTGCATGCAAAAGTCATTTTAAGTCACTCGATAATCGGGGGAACCTTGGCAAGTCGGAACTCGTGTGATTGATTTCAAGGTCTGGGTTGTCAACCCGATATCGGTTTCTGTGGGCTGTGCATAGTCGTCATTTACTAGCTGTGGGAGTGAAATCGGGGAATTGAGACCGAATTCGGAGCAGAGGACTGGCACTGAACAAACGATGCCGGGAAGTTCAAGAACGATCTTAGTTAGAGTGGAATCAAACTTGACGTCCTCGTGGTCACGACAGGCATGGCATCTCATCAAAACATAGTCTGAGACATCGGTGCTCCAAGTCGTCCAGTCATCCGAAACCGCGCACTGGCAAACCCGAAGACTCCGTAATTGGTCTGATAGTCGTTGGGTAAGGTGTTCCTTGTGTGAAGATATTCCTCTTCTGTGTGAACAAGCTGAGCTTACGGGAAGACAACATCAATTGTCGTATTATCAGATTCATGAATATCTGTGATCCAGCAAAGTATCGAGTATTACCTACAAAGGTAATATTTGGCGATGTTTGCGTGTAAGGTCGTCTAATAACACTGCGTTTCCTCAGCTGCTTTAGCGCGGATCGTCTGCACTCCGTCCTCCTCCATTGTGCTTCCTTTTTCCCCTTGTATTCCAAGGCAGCGCAGCCATGTCCAGGGTACGGAGGGCTGTATATACACTCGTACCGGACTGATCTCACATCCAATTTCTAGGCACAATTCTTGAGAGAGTACAAGCTCGTTGTTGTCGGTGGTGGTGGTAAGTGATCTAGTGATACTTTGTGTATTTTTCATGTCCTCATATCTTGGCAGGTGTCGGAAAGTCTGCATTGACGATTCAATTCATTCAAAGCCACTTCGTGGACGAGTATGACCCTACCATCGAGGGTGAGTCCTACTTTTCCCGCTACGTCTGGAATTAGCCCTATGCACACTTGACAATTGGAAAGCCGTTGCCACATCTATGATGATGCGTTGAGACGTGTTATATATGCATCTGTCCGAGATCGGAATTGCCATAGTCAGGCCTGGCTGTGTTTCCAGCTCAACCTGAATGTCTATCGGGTGCAATAACATCTAATGCTATCTCACAGACTCATACCGGAAACAATGCGTAATTGATGATGAGGTGGCTCTCCTTGACGTGCTTGACACGGCTGGCCAAGAAGAGTATGGGTACGTACTTATCGTATATTGTGGGCTATGTTAGGTGTTTATGAGTCCTTTACAGGGCGATGCGTGAGCAATACATGCGTACTGGAGAGGGTTTCCTGCTCGTCTACTCTATCACGTCACGTAATTCGTTTGAGGAAATCAGTACCTTCCACCAGCAAATCCTGCGCGTAAAGGATCAAGATTCGTTCCCGGTCATCGTGGTTGCGAACAAGAGCGACTTGGAGTACGAACGTCAGGTCGGCATGAACGGTATGTCGCGAACTTGTTCGCTACTTGGCTTGACACAGGAGTTCGATGACACACGTATACAGAGGGTCGCGATCTCGCGAAGCACTTCGGCTGCAAATTCATTGAGACCTCCGCGAAGCAACGAATCAACGTCGATGAGGCGTTCAGCAACCTCGTTCGCGAGATCAGGAAGTACAACAAGGTACGTCATGCACATTGAGAATTCATAGTTCGGTATATAACGTGGTGATTACAGGAGCAGCAGACTGGTCGCCCTGGTGTGCAACCTAGCCAACCCTCAGGCCCTGGCGTCTACAATAACTCAAAGGACCACCAAGACGATGTAGGAGGCTGTTGTTCGGGCTGTGTTGTCGCCTAAATTGGATCCACATTTTCTCACCGCGACACTTCTCGATACCGCCTTGGGCTTTCTAGCGTTCTCCTTTCTTCTCCGCCGTTATCACGTTTCTATTTCATCTCACATTTGTCACCTTGCTCTGTTCTGTTCTATGTATAAGCATTGTCGGTTTCCTCTACTTTTTGCGCTACTTCCCTTAACCGTCGTTGTACCTCACTCTCATTTATAAACGTTGGATTGGATTATTTATATGACTCTTATAGACTCGGGTTAGATGCGCACCGTGTCGTGCTAGAGGCATCAGAATGGTGCTATATACATTGACATCATCTCAGGCTGTCCTCAAGCTACTTCTGTTCACACACGTATCATGGCCATCAGTGTGGTTCCTCATCGAAGGTTTGTTCCTAATTGCATGTTGGTAATATTGATGATTTAAACAGTCTCACTACATCTGACATTCCACGACGTACCGGAATGAGTACTTGAAGCAGACAGTTTGATACATGAGAGGCAGTGTTCACGTTGCTCTTGACACCTTCCATGACTGTATCGTGCGGGCACCATCACAAGCTGTCAAAGCCAATGATTGGCGGATTGTGACAGCGATGCACCAGATCAATTCGCAAAGGGTGCAAGGCAAGAGAGTGGAGAAGGGACTTGTATTACTGCTGCTGTATGATATTGAGGTGCTAAACGGAGTGCTCATACTGGCTGCCTCGCCCACTGCGTCCCATCAGATGCCTCCTTTTCTAAACGACAAGAGGAAATGCAGATGAGCGAATGAGTTACCGGATAGGAGCATATACATACTGGGTGCAGCCGCGGAAGGCACGTCCTCGTCATTGACAGCGCGAATGGAGTCGAGCCCAAGCTCGTATGGCCCTGCGACGCCGCTGTTTCCGCCGAGGAGTGAAATACCGATGGTGCGTACGCGCTCACGGAACATCGTGATCTGATGCTGGGACACCTCACCCGCATTCGTGAGCACAAAACTGTCAAAGGGGATCTGTTCGACGAGTCAGTGTATACAACTTGGCAGATGAACGGTACCTTGCGCAGCCGCGAGATCCGTTCACAGCGCGCCTGAATAGCAAACATGATGACTTATACCTACAAAAATATCTTCCCATCCGCCATCCTCTCTACCAAAGAAGAGGCGGTGCTGCCACAGGTCTGTTGTGATAGGACCATCTGTCTGGATGTTTACGTAGTATGAATTTCGCGTGCGCGGGTGCCCCGCCGCGCGCAGACGCAGTGCAAGAAACCGGTGATTTGATACGTCGTCCGTGACCTCGCCGAACAGCGTTGGGCGCGGCTTCAGCGTGCGTGTGAGATGACAAACAGACGATGCGGAAGGAAGATAAGAACACACCTTGCTTCTAAATCCTGCATAGCCACCCCTGACCTTGCCCTCAAGCCCGCTCCGTACGCCGAGATTCATCTCGCCCCAGAACTTGCCCGTCGGCCGCCTCACGTCTCCCGTGTTCGTGCTCTTCTCCCCAGCGGCTGTAGACAAGACACTGGATTCATCCAGGTCGAGGTGAACGGTGGACAATCCGCCGACGTCGGCGTCACATCCGGTAGCAAACTGCTGGACGTCTTCGCGCGAATGGAAGGTCCAAAGCGTGATGGGGGCACGCGAGGGCTCGTCAGCACCTTGCATACGCAGAACTGCATATGAGGGCGAGGCTCAGTCGCGGCACGTAGAACGATGATTAGTGTCCTTGCGTACTGCGAGAGGTGCTGTCCCGGAAGAGCTTGCTTGACCTGTTGATATATTGGGCAAAGCGAGACATGTCGAGGTCTCGTTGTGCAATCAGGGTATGACGTTCGTTCGCTAACCACTGTAGCAGAAACAACTCACAAGCGGACAATGCAAAGTTGAATGAACAGGACAGTGACCGTCAATTCCAGAGACAGAATGAGCCTCCAGAGTGAGGTCACTCTAGATTCCCAGCACGTGATCAAGCGCGTACAAATGGCACCGATAGAAAAATTTCATTCACGTTAAGTTCAAACAAAACCCTACTCATACGTGAACCTCTGTAAAAAATGATAGTCAACCTAGTCACAAATCTAGTCCCCAAATTGCGCCAATGGACTAGCTAGTCATTTTTTTCAACTGCATCTGTCCACACACTAGTCAAGGATTAGTTGATTCAAGCAACTAATGAGTGACTACTCTCCCTGATTTAGTCACAATAATAGTCACCTGGCGCAATTTGGGGACTACGGTTGGCTATCCTTTTTTACAGAGCGTGAACGGTGATTCCTTCGCTCCTTATCTTGATTGGCTTGTTACGCTCTCACCTCGGTAAAAGCTTCCAGCAGTAATGCCTTACCTTTGCGTGGCTCACGTTTAATATCCCAGTAGATAGAAAAATGATCGATAGTGTCATCCAAGATCAGAATTTATCCCTGTACTAGCACACACTTTCTTCCACCGACCTCGACCATCTCCATGTTGTCTATGATGACATTTGGTGTAGGCTCTTTCCGACCGCTAGCCGGAGCACCATACGCCTGAGCGACATCCCACTCCGACTCAACATTCATACCTTCAGGGCCAGGAATTGCAGGCCCCAAGAGGGGTGCATGAGGCCCCTTTCCAGTCTCTTGGGCTCCAGCGTCGAAAGCGCCAGCTCCTGTGGCTGCAGGGTAGCCATATAGCTCCGGAGTCTGAAGTACGCTGACCGGAGGGGATGGCGAGCGGAACGAGAACGAAAGCGACATTGACTCTGGGAGATCAGTTTCCAAGTTCAAATCGTCCTGCGTGTCATGGTGCTCAATACTTGGACTAGAATAGCGCGACTCGCACGTCGTGTACGAATCGCCCGTCATGCTTGCTGCACCGCCGCTTGTCCGGCTTGTCGAGCCCGCTTCTCCCGACCCGGCCCCTGATGAACCGGAATCGGGCGAACGAGAACGGGCGTCACGTTCGAGTGGTGCGAAGACATTCGTCGACAGAATGTGTGTGACGTCCTCAAATTGACCATCGACGTTGGATGCAAAGACTCGCCAGTCCGTTACCGGACTAGGCGTAGATGTCGCAGGGCTGGTACTGCCTGTGGAAGGTTGCTGCCCGTGCACGAGTACAGGAAGAGTGACACCTTGAAGAGCGGGCAGCCCGGAAGCAGCACTGTATTTGTCTTGCTTCTCACGGAGCGTCGGGAATACCTTCCGGCCTTCTTCCGCAGCTTGATCAGCGAAGCGCACCTTCCTGCTTCGGCGACGGAGACGCCGTAGACGTGAAGCCAGTTTACAGCGCATGCAAAGGATGCACATTCCAAGCGATGACAGTGTGGCCATCGTAAGGAAAGCGGCTATGATAGCTGAATGACGTGCCTGCTGAGAGGCAGCATTGGATGCGGATTGTGCCTCAGACGTTGGGTTAGGGTCAATAATATCAGTGCCAGTGGGTGTTCGCACGGGGACCTGAGTGTAGGTTGAGGTAGTACTAGAGGATGCAGATGAGGAACGCGAGCCCTGCAATGGTGATTCTGTAATTTCTGACGAAGGTGGAAGATAAAGAGTTGTGGGAGAAGGGGTCGACGCAACAGGAGTGGGTGACAATGCGCCATTACTAGGCAAGCCAGTGTTTGTTGAGGTAAGTGATGGGACTACGTCTAGATCATTGATGGACGACGTAGAACCAGGAGAAGAATCAGATGGTTTCGGTATGGATATTACGGCTTCAGTTGTGATGATCCAAATGATTGGTGCTTCGGCTGAGTTTGGTGAAACCGCTAAGTCGGAAGTTAGTCACCGAGGATCGCCTCGGAGACAAAATGACACTACTCTCACCAAGGTTATCGGCACCAGCTGAAGATGGAGGGCCACTGGTTATTTCTGAAAAAGACTCAGCGGCACTTATGGCGGTAGACGGTGCCAACACGGGACGACCGGATGAAAGGCATGGAAGAATCAGGACGAGGTAAAGGAGCGACTGGTGATTAAACATCATAACATGGAAAGACCGTGAGCGCCGTGCGGGCGTAGTTACAAGCGTAAAGGGCGAGACTGAGGTCAGTCAGGTACCGGACAGCATTCAGTGGAGTACTTATGCAGAATCCCAGATGGCTAACGATGTCAAGGAGGCTGACGCCAGCGGTCATCAAGCGTAAGCCGCATTTTTCCAGACTGATGACAGCTTGAGCAAAAATGAGCCAAGGAGCACCACGTCGCGAAAGTTCATGACCAGTACAGTGAGATTGGCATTAAGGCTCGCGATTCGGATGCCATTGTCAGTGACACCAAGGGATGGAGTATCTCCAAGTTCTTCTCAGGATATGAACTATGTCGAGCGCTCTTCATTGAATACCGCATTCAGGAATCAAGCAGACCTGGAGATGTTTTTGTAAAGCGCGTGCGCTTCATGACAGGATAGAAGAATTGAAGTAATTAGTATGGGATTGAAGATGGTCAAGGTGCCTTCCAGGCTCAGCACTACTCAGCCGGTCGATCGATTCTGTTAGATCGGTTCAGCTGCGCACGTGCTGGATCGCTTCACGAATCCCCTGTACTCTCATTGGGTGGCGAGTTTCTAGAATCGGCAGTGACTCTTACACCAAAATCCTTTCTCACCAGGAACTGACTGAAGATTCAAGCTGCTCGTCTTGTAGTTGTAAGGAGGCGCGACCATGCGTCTAACTTTACCTCTGAGACAGGCAAATAAACTCTTCGCAGCAAGACGATTTGCGACCGTGTCGGATGCTCCTCGGATACCCCAGACTGTCATCGAGAAGGTGGTCCAAAGGTATGCTGTCGATCTCCCTGACGGAAAGGTTGTGAAAGCCGGTGATTATGTTATGATACGTCCCGAGCATGTAATGACCCACGACAATACTGGGCCTGTCATTTCCAAGTGAGTCTGCCGTTACTGTTCCTCGCACACTTCTAGCCATTTCACAGTAGAATTTACGGGGCTTGCATACGGAGAAACCAAGATATTTGAGTCCATCATTTCTAGCTTGTGCTATGAAGTATGGCCCCATATATTGTGTCTTCCCCGGAGTCACCTGTTTGCGAAGCCAACGATTACTTTGTCTGCCCGTAGCTCTTCCATGTGATCTGATAGCTGAGCTGGATACAGATTCAAATCCATCGGTGCGACACGTGTCAAAAATCCTTCGCAACTTGTATTCACTCTCGACCACGATGTACAGAATAAAACCAACAAGAACCTGTCAAAGTATGCTTCGATCGAGGCCTTTGCACGGCAGCATGGCATAGACTTCTTCCCCGCAGGTCGTGGAATTGGCCATCAGGTCCTTGTCGAGGAGGGCTATGCCTTCCCCTATACCCTCACTGTGGCTAGTGATAGCCACAGTAACATGTATGGTGGTGTGGGTTGTGTTGGCACACCAATCGTGCGGACGGATGCCGCTGCGCTCTGGGCAACCGGGAAGACATGGTGGCAGGTACCGCGAATGGTGAAGGTTGAATTTAAGGGCAAACTGGCTCCTGGTGTTACCGGCAAAGACGTCATCGTTGCACTGTGCGGCTCTTTCAACAAGGACGAGGTCCTCAATGCTGCAATCGAATTCATGGGCGAGGGTATCTCTGCCCTCACCGTCGATGATCGTCTTACAATATCCAACATGACTACTGAATGGGGGGCCCTCGTCGGTGTTTTCCCAGTCGACGACATCCTCCTGCAATGGTACGAGCGTGCACTAAAAAAGTTCGAGCTGCGCACTTTTGCATCTCCTTCGCTCTCTTCATCCATTCCTCCACCCCCGGAACACCCACGTATCAATCGTCAACGGCTTGACGCTCTCCGTGCAACGAACCTTCGTTCGGATCCAGATGCTTTGTATTCTTCACATCTCGTCTTCGATCTCTCGACCCTTGTCCCGCACGCCTCCGGTCCAAACAGTGTCAAGATCTCCACACCGCTGCCTGTCTTGGAATCTCAGCAGGTTTCCATCCAAAAGGCATATCTGCTCAGTTGTACGAACGCACGTCTGTCGGATATCGCAGCTGCAGCCGCAGTAATGAAAGGCCGCAAGGTAGCATCAGGGGTGGACTTCTACGTTGCCGCAGCGAGCTCAGAGGTCCAACAAGACGCCGAGCGTCGAGGCGATTGGCAGACTCTTATCGCTGCGGGTGCCAAGCCTCTGCCTTCAGGCTGTGGGCCATGCATTGGGTTAGGAACAGGGCTGCTCGGGGAGGGTGAGACCGGAATTAGTGCAACTAATAGGAACTACAAGGGGCGGATGGGACACCCGAAGGCCCAGGCTTATCTTGCAAGCCCAGCGGTCGTGGCAGCAAGTGCTGTGAAGGGGTATATATGTGGTCCAGACTCGCTCGACCCCGCATTATTGCCTCCTACCGGAACCCCCACGTTCTCGATTGCCACCAGCGACACACCTTCTGCCAAGGCTACTACTACGCAGAAAGAACCCGTTCTGCCCGGTTTCCCGTCTATATTCGCCGGCCCACTATTGTTCGCTCCCCAGGATAATCTGAACACAGATGCTCTTTACCCTGGAAAGTATACTTACCAGGATGACATCACACTCGAGCGCCAGGCAGAAGTCGTTATGGAGAACTACGATCCGTCATTTGCCGGACTCGTCGCCTCTATTCGCAAGCAGCAATCTGGCGATCCCTCACAGGATGAAGTCAAGCGAGGAGTCGTCCTTGTGTCCGGTTATAACTTTGGCACCGGATCCTCACGCGAGCAGGCTGCGACGGCGCTAAAGTCGGCAGGAGTGCCACTCGTTGTTGCAGGTTCGTTCGGTGACATCTTCAAGCGAAACGCGATCAACAACGGGCTCGTATGTGTTGAGTGTCCTGAACTCGTTGCGGATTTGACGCGCGAATTCGCCAAGGACGGCAAGCGCGGCGCAGGAGGCAAAAAAGGCGAGTTGACGGTGAATGAAGGATTGGAAGTAGATGTGCGCGTCGCCGAGGGTAGGGTAGAAGTGACATGGTCGAATGGGGAGAAGAGGACATACGCGGTAGGTACCGTTGGCGCGAGCGTGCAGGAACTTTGGATATGTGGAGGGCTAGAGGGGTATGTGTTGAAGTCGATCCAGGTGGAGGCATGAAGGAACAAAAAAGTATTATTGGATAGTAATTGAATAACCAGTACCATGTATTGTTATGCTTTTTAGTACAGTCTATCGAGTCCAATTATCATATAATAAATGTCAGTATACACATTTACTTTGAGAAAAGCCGGTTGCGTATATGAACACCGACTTGCGCTCTCGATTGATCAAATGTCCCACTAACACTCCGAAACATTGATTTCAGCCTTGTAAAGTTTGTATGTTAGAGATTGCAGAGGCATGTTAGACAATTGATTTTTTGAAAATCAACAGGCATACAAATCCTGACTAGAATCTAGATAATCCTGTTCGAAGTTGTACTATTTCAGAATTAGACAAAATTATTGAAAGTTATCTCATGTGTAGGAACATATTTAAATTAGTTTACCTCAGGCTAATTAGCCTGGCCTATTTCCCCACTATCTTGTTAGCTTTTTGTTTGATTCTCGGTTGCCTGTCCAGATTCTTCCGCAGGCGGCGCACTAGGCAGGGCACCAGGCCCCATCTAGTTCCTCGGACTGACCCACCCATCCGCCGAGCGGCTATATCAGCCAGAAATCCTTTGGACCTGTGGTTCTTGCAGGCTCAGGTAAAGGTAGACTGCTTCTGGGATTATCCGGGTTCGTGCAACCCAGGGAAAAGTAAAAGTGACAATGTGGCGGTCAACTTCATGTCTACGGTCAGGCTCAGCAAAGAGGAATGTCAGATGTGTGTCGAAAGCTTTGCGGAAAAGTGGTGTATTGGAGTGCCGATCAGCTCTTGCGGTATGTCTCATTCGTTGCAAACGATGGATGGATGTTCATATTAGTGAAGTCGAGAAGACGGGAGCACGCCGAAACGAATCGCACGTACACTACCAGTACGCTCCCTCGATGGGCATCTGCTGCCGCCGCACTGAGACCGGCCGCTCAATCAGTGTCCTCTGAACACTCTACCGACAATCCGCCCATCGAGTTGCCAATTAGCAACATAGATGAACGTAAGGTGGTCGTCGGTTGGGATACTCGGACGTGGTCTCGATAGTGTGTACATGTCTTGCAACTCACATAGACCTTTTTCAAACTGAACATCCGGGTCGAAGTCACCATATTTGGCTTCGGGATCACTGCAGATGTCCTCAATGTTTCCACCCTGTTACAAAACAACGGCTCGTGAACACCTTTGAGGTAAAGTCGAATGCCTTGTTTGGAGTTTCGATCACTCAATTTTGAGACAGATTCCCCCTGATATCAAACCTGTCTCTGTCGAATCTAAGGCCGAAGGGTTAGAGGTGAAATGTAGGTGATTGTTTTACACTCATCCAGATGACTACAACAACGGTATGTGTAGGGCCGTCGTCGCACCCTCATACGTCCTTCTATCCCTGGTCATGGCTTCAGCAAAATTCGTATGATCCACCCTTAGCTTTGCCTTCGTCTACTGAGTACGTGTATGGACAAATTCACATTGGGGTTACTCACTGGCTATCCTGATGATAGAAAAATTCTATGGGGCTCGAAGATACAGCAGTCCCCGCCTGCTGTAACGTATGAGGAAGCAATGGCGGAAGATGATCGAGGGCTATTCAAATGGCTAACGAACGTTGTCAGTGTGTTAAATTCATTCATACATCCCTTCTTATTGTTCATCTATTGTATTTGTGTATTTTTAGGATAAATTCGGTTTCAGTTTCGTTACGGGGGTTCCGCCAACACCAGAGGCTACAGAGGAGCTTTCCCGTCGGATCGGTTTCATCCGAGAAACGCAGTGTATGTAATCTTCACTCACAGTTTTCGGACTTCATTTTATGATCGTTGCAGACGGGACGTTCTGGGATTTTACCTCGGACCTCGCCAAGGGCGATACTGCATACACAACAATGGCCCTGGGCGCACACACAGACACAACCTACTACGTGCGTTCCTGTGCTTTCTGATGTTCAGCAAAGTACCCACTGTCAGCTACTAGACCGATCCTTGTGGTTTGCAACTCTTCCATCTCCTCTCTCACACCGATGGCACAGGTGGCTCAACGCTGCTTGTTGATGGTTTCTACGTCGCTTCGATCCTCAAAGAATTGTATCCTGATGCGTATTCTCTTCTCTCCCGCGTGCGTGTCCCGGCACATGCTGCAGGCGAGCCGACCGCACTATATGTGCCCACTCCACACAAAGGGTACCCAGTTCTGAGACATGAGGATGGAGAGCTTGTTCAAGTGAGATGGAATAATGATGACCGGAGTGTGATGAAAGGGTTAGAGCCTGGAGTGGTGGAGGAGTGGTAAGCCCATCCTCACTCTGTTTTTCAGGTTGAATATCGATTCAGGACATCTTCACACATCCATAGGTATGATGCAATCAGGCTTTGGCACAAATTTTTAACCAGCGCCGATTCAGAATACTGGGTACAACTGTCGCCTGGTACTGTCGTTGGTACGTTTGGCCCTTTTACTTTGGTTCCTCTAGTTAAAGCTCTCCATCCGACTATAGTGGTGGACAATCACCGCGTACTTCATGGTCGCTCGGGCTTTAACGGCAAGCGGAGAATGTGTGGTGCCTATATCGGCATCGATGAATATCGCTCGAAGCTTGCTGTCCTTAACGAGAAGTCCTCACCGAATGCCGTGATGCTCGAGACAATGTCGAACGCAAGTGTCAACGGGCGTAGTGTGTGGAACCCTGCTCTTTAAACATTCGCTGATGGAATGCTTGCCATCACTAAAAAGTACCATGTCATCTTTTGCTATGCATTGAAGATCTGCTGATCTGTACTTGTACGATATGCAATATAATGACCATGCTGATGTACATTTATTGTAACCTTTTTCCCCGCATAACTCAGCTCTATAGGAACTCCTGAGACTTGTGCATCGACTCGAAGGGGGATTCGAGTCATGACTAACTCCTGGATCATTATATGTCAGTGACCCAATGTTGACTCTTCGAGTTTAAATCAGATCCCAGCAATGTGTTCTGCATGCGGATCGCGTGGGTCTCAAATCAGTGGCCGACGAGCCTTCAAAGTGAAGTTTTACATACATCTGTATCTAAGTACCCCATGAGAAGTTCACGACTAAGCTCAAGTAGGGCTGCCAGCATGCACAATTGACTGTAGGTAATACCGTCACCGTACCGAACTGATTTCAAATATCTCCATTCCATATAAGGCATGCGTAGTCACTAGCTTTTTGCTATCATTCATTACACGATTGTTACTCTACACAAGCTACAGTTGACCCACACGCCGGTGAGGTGTCCCGCTCAGTCATCTCAGGTCAATTTTCACAACATCGATATTTTGTTATTACTTGCGAACCCCTTCTTGCTATCTGCAGGTATCCTCACCGGGTCGTCGCTGCCATGGTGTCTCTTGAGTTCGTCATCGAGTAGACTCTCAATACTAAGTTAGTGGGTGCGACATCCCAAACGCAGATAGTCTTCATTGAGAAACATATTTTGATATTGGTGCATTCATTGCTGTCGTCATATCTTCATTTTTTGAACTGGGACCAACAAGGGAGGCTGACTGCGTTCAGCGTCCACCTATCGTCATGTCGCCAGTCTCAAACGATATCCGCCGAAAGCCACTACGAGTAAACTAAAGCTCTGTACAGGTGTTAAGCTGCTCTAAAAATTCCAGCATCACGCTAAAACATACTTTATTGAGTCCCTCATAGCCGACGAATTCGAGCGCTGAAGGATGTCGGACTATGCAGTGAGTCAAATACAATTATCATACCGTCCTGATACATAGATTCTATTATCTAGGAGCAACATCGAGATTTTCGACCCCTCCTCCTGTCTCTCCAACCTGCCATCAGTGCCAAACCAGACCTAAGCGCTTCTACGTCAGCGCTCGAGGAGTGCCAGCCTCTTGATTCAACCCAGTCAGTTGTACTTCTTAACATAGGAACGCCCATTAAAAATGCTCTTGCCTTTTTCCACGGCTGCGTTGCTGCTGGCAAATGAATGAATAGTCCACTTTCAGGGTTTATATCAGCGGCTGCAGGACAAAATCAAAAGGTCTCCGTCGCACGTCAGGCTCATGGGCACGAGGAATCTGCTGCGCGTGCCATCGCATCCACCTCAGCTTTCCCCGGACATGTCGCTAAACCCGAGGTTGAACGGTCCATTATCTCCGGCTATCTAAGTGTTCTAGAAGAGGACACGTTGGCAAGACAGCGTAAACAGGGAGCGGCTCTCTCTTTCCCTCTAGCCCTTCAATACGACAACGATGTAGACAGCCATCCCGTTCTGGAGTGCGGACCACAAACTATGAAAGGATCCCTTTCCGTTGCCCAGTCAATCCTCGCTCAAGGTACGACAAAAACCGACTTTTGTCAGGCTCTGGAGGAGGTCCTAAAACAGAATAAAGCACTTGTTCACCGTCTCCATGAGCGTGATAAAGAAGTCGAGTCTCTTTCAACTGACCTCCGGAAAGAACAAGATCTACGCAGCCAGGCCGAGGGCGGATTGGCCGCTTTCCTCGACAAGCTTGAAGTGATTTTAGTGGAAAAGGATCAGCTACGGGAGAAGCTACAGAATGCGCAAAAAAGTAATGAAGCATTCTGCAAACGCATTATCGATCTCGACGAGAGCCTCATCCGAGCGCGAGAGCGCTTAAACGCTTCTGAAGCCGCATCGGATCTGGAGAGAGAGCGGCGATTTACGTTTGAAGCCTTGGTGCAAGAACATGTCGAGAGAATGGTCAAGAAGAACTATTCCCTTGAGAAGGAAAAAGGTGCATTACAAAAAGCGAATCGTACTCTGACACAGAGAATGGAGACCCTTGGGCAGGAGAAAACTTGTATGGAACGGGAAATGCTCAAAAAACAGGACGACAGCAAGAAGATCCAGGTTACGTGCAACGCCATTGCTGCCGAAGTGGAAGCCATGGGGAAGGAGAATGGAGATCTAAATGCATCGCTGCAAATTCTCAAAACGAATACGTCAGCGTATGCCGTGCAAGAGGTACAACAGGTCGTCATGAAATTAACCAAGCAGGTCACAAAGTGCAAGAGCATGGTGGCGGAATTAGCCTGCTTGTTAGAAATGCGGGTTGATACTTTGGATGCTCAGAGGGCGGCAGGGCGGTCAAGGGACAGTCACAGTATCCCCGGGATGACGAAATGCCAGTGGACTAACATGTTTCCCAAGGTAGGTCATGGAGACTAGCTATGATGACTTTGCTGAAGACGAACATCTTTCCATTAGAAGGATCGAGAGCCGTTTGGGAATATGTATTCTAATTGGGATTAACAGCACCTTCGACGTGTTATACCACTGCTCCTCATAAACATGTGTGTCGCCTTCCCTCCAAGGCGCTCTTGCTAAGCCATAAGCTTTGCTGTGTCTCCAGCGTTCGGATCGGTAATTGCCTTGTTCCCTCTATACACCAGGGTGGCATGCCGTCCTCGCGACCGACGCACGTCACTAATTTATTCGAATTTCCATAAGGCGTACTTTTCGTCGCGAGGATTCTCGATTCAAGTCGGCTCGGATGGGATTCATGCCATCTAGGGCCCTTCCAGACCAGCTAAAACCTGTACCATGGCGCGGAATATAGCAAATTCTAGCGCAGCTCTTTAAGACCACCTCATTGAGTGATGCATGCCGGAGAGATAAATCACTGTTCGGGCTGAACGTAATTGAAAGTACAAAGAAGCTTGATATGCAATATACAACAAATCATGCCTTTCTGGTTCTCAGAAGACGTAATGTAGGATTGAATTAATCATACGGCTGCATGACCTCGTTCCCTCTCACATCGGTCGCGAAGTTGCTTTGCACACCTTTTTTCCATTCTGGTTGCTCAAACGTAGAAGTATGGCACCACGGCTTGAGAGTAAGCTCCTTCTCGATGACGCAGGCAAAGTGCTCCGACCACCCCTTGCGAGGAAAGGCGGCAGTAGTTGTCTCGATCAAGCGAGGATGGATTAGATTGGCACGCCTGCACGTGAGGCATAGTCAAAACGGAAAACTTTGAGGTTAAGGGGTTTTGAGACACTCACAAGCCAACATTGTCTGGGCGATCAAATCAGCGCAAGCCCATGCAAAGAAAAGCGGAAGATGTACCGAGTATAGTCGCCAATTGCAAGATTTGTCCAATCATTGTGATATTGCCGCTATGAGGTAAGTCAAGTCGGTCAGTCATCGACGCTCTATATTCTTCCGCGCTCACCCTTTCACGAAAATATCCTGGTGCCTGATGATGGCATCGCAAACACTGTCCGCCTGGTCCTCGACCCCTCCCTGCTGTAGTATGAGATCGCGGGCGACGATCGCACCCTTGAACTCGAATGACATCTTGGTCGTTGCGAGGAAACGTTCGGCGGTGCCGATGTCATGGAGCAGGCACGCCAGGTAGTACGTTTCTGAGTCATAAATCCAGCTCGGGAAATGTGTCTTCACGAGCGCAGTCCCTGAGATGAAACAGTATGCGCTGGTGAGATATCAGAGCAGAGCAACAACGATGCTCTACCATAGACGTATACTCTGTGACTGTGATTGTACGTCTGTTCGTCGAGTTCTCTCTATGATCCGATTTGGTAAATATACAGACTGCCGCTGAAGCAAAGCACTGCACCTCCACGAAGGCCTCAACTTCACGCACCACTGGTGAAACTGGGAGGGGAAAGTCCATGACGACGAACAAGTCTTGCTTGGGGTTGGGACCAGAAGCAGTAAGATGACCCTGGAACAGCACCTCCGGATCCCTCGGGACAGGGGTGAAGCCGTAGAACTCGACGTTCCTATCAGACATAGGTTAGAAGATGTTCGCGAGGTAGGTCCTGCGGGTGGAAGGCACCTGCGAATATATACTACTCGAGAGTATGTGTGCGGCCAGCCGGGCCGACCGATGAGTCTCGTGGCACATAAGTAGAAAAAATGACGACAGACTGAATAAGAAGTCGATACTCGAAGCCGACAAGACGAAAGAGTAACGAGAGAGGGTATGCTGCGGCCGGATTAGACGCTCCCAGAAGTCTGCACTACTGCCACGCATGACTCGCTGTGCGCCAGATTGAATGAGTGAATCAGCAGATAGATCATGCAGGAGCGCGCGTCGAACGCTCGAAGAGAAGTCAAGAACACGCCGCCGGATGGAAGATCTCCTTGCTCAACTGAAGGCGTCCTTCTTCCGCAAAGGATTGAATGGTAAAGTTTACCTTAGCTTAGTTCGCAATCTCGCAACCAATTGATGGAAAGAGGGTCAACTCATGCCAAGTGTCCTTGATCCGCCGCAACTCTTTTGCGTGTAACGTTATGTGCTAGCACGCACATTGTGAGCCAATCTGAGACGCTCAGAGGTCAGGAATTAACAACGAGGAGCGATAGTATTACCACAAAGTAAAACATGAAAAGTACAGATACAAAAGTCATGCACTGGCCAACCCGGCTGCCACAGAGGCTACGGCGACGACAGGAGCTGTAGCAGCCGAATCTAGGATCTTCTCTGAAACTGCTGCCGCCGTCGATGCGTTAACAGACGAAGATGATGTAGCAGATGCAGAAGCTGATGCTGATGCGGGTGGACTGTGCGAAGTCTTTGCTTTCTTCTTCTTCTTCAACATAGCTGCGAGGACATGGGGTCAATACCAGTTCCGCAGAAATGGAATGTGGATGTAGTGGACATACCCGCAGTGACTGCACTCTTGACGTTGTCAACAATTTCTCTGCTTTGCTCCAAATACTCCGTATCATCCAAGCGGTGCTTCTTTCCCGCCAGAGGGTCGGGCGATGAGGAACCGGCGCCATCCTGATTGATACCAAGCTTCTTCTCTAAGGCCTCCAGCTTGGCCTTCTGCGCCTCCTGCTGTGCCTTTCTCCGCATAGGCTCGCTCTCGATGTACTCGGCAAGTCTGCAAGGGACATGAGTAAAGAGCACTTAGTACTCAGGTAAATTCACAACGCACTTCTTAGCCTCCTTGATGGTGCTAAGGCGCCTCCCACTGAGGTCTCTACATGAATCGTTATTGCTCGTCTTCTGGCTGCTCATCCTGCCACCCGCTGCGCGAAGCTGAGACCCGAAACCACCTTTTCCTCCCCTGAGCCTCGGGACAAGGCGCAAGCTGAGTAAGTGACCGATAGCATCGTTATCACCATCTTCGCACAAGAACGAAAGCGGAGTCTCTGGTGAGGGTATGGATCCACGGTGGGGAGAGAGGACAAGACCAGGAGGGAGCTCTGGGTAACGTTCTGCAAGGAGATCGTAGAGACAAGAAAAAGGTGCATCGGCCGAGGCTGAAAGTGAGAGAGTAGAGAAAGGCGAAAACGTAGAAATAAGGATAGAGGCCGACATGGTGATCAGCTCGATGTCTAGTATCGACAGTCGACGTTGACTGACAAGCCAAGTGTAGCGGCGAAATAGCGCCAAGCAAGGACAAACAAGTGGATCCTCCGTCTGTCACATGATGCGGGGTAAGTGACCGCACCAACGTCGTACTTTCGTCGTACACAACTTCCAACTCGTAAGTGTCCTCAGTCTGTTGCAAAGGAGTAAGTAGCCAATGGACTCTTCATGTATCTAACAGAGGAATTTTATACCAGGTTTCAGAACGCTCAAATACATGATGGCTCCCGTGAGTGACCTCGTGCGGAATGGCATACCACCCTCCTTTGAATGGCCCGTCAAGTTCTGTGTTGCTACAACCACTGTCGCATACGTGCTCTCCATAATGACTGGAAATGTCTCACAAGTTGATAGAGTCTGGACATTTCTGCCAACTATTTACACCGCGTACTTCGCACTGCTTCCGCTCTGGCCGCAGTTTGCACCCATGCCATTATGGCCGTATACACCGGAGGTTGTCCACCGGAGCGTTTCGGAGAGATATACTCCCAGGGCGTTGCTGATGCTTGCGCTGGTGGTTTGTCTGCCTTCTTTCTATGTCTTCGCGTTACTAATTGAATATTCCTTGCAAGACCATCTGGATGTGCCGGTATGCAATTCGATTACTTGCGTGTTCTTGTTGGCTGACGTAGGGCTGCCAGTCTGTCCTATAACACCTGGAGACGGGGATTATTCAATCTGTGAGCAAACTCCACTTATCTGCAGCATTCATCTAACAATAAATAGTCACGATGAGGACTATCGCTGGCAGATAGTCCGCTCAAAGGTTCCTGCCTGGTTGTTCCAAGTGTTCAACCTGGTCTTCATTGGTACGAGCTCCCCTGTGTTAGCCTTGGGTTTCCGAATCACGTTCTTTGTATAGCCATTATTCAAAACATCATCCTCTTCCTGCTTGGTATTCCTACGCACATCGCTGCCTTCCAGCAGCCTATGCGACTGAGCAGCTCTGACTACATGCTTGGCACTCTCGCTGTGCTCGACATTGCCCTCGAGTTTGTCGCGGACAACCAGCAGTACTCGTTCCAGACGTATAAGCACACTGGTATCATCAACAAGAATGAGTGGCCGGGTGCGCGCATCAAGTGGACCCCGCGTGATGCGAAGAGGGGCTTCGTGACTCGGGGCCTATGGGCTTGGTCGAGACATCCCAACTTCCTTTGCGAGCAGACATTCTGGGTACGTTCACGAACAGTGTCATCCTCGCTAGTGCCGACTGCTCGTCTTTTGATTTGCAGATCATCATCACTCTCTTTCCCCTCCTCGCCCCCGAAACACCCAAGTTGCCCCCTCTTCCGCCTACATCATTGACGCCACTCTTGCCGCTCACCCCTGCACTTGTTCTGTGTGCGCTCTTCTTTTCTTCAACGGGCTTCACAGAGAGTATCTCGCTGTCCAAGTATCCGGAAGCTTATGGCGCCTACCGTCAGCGAGTGGCGATGTTCGTGCCTCTGTTGACGCCCTTCTGGGGTCTCCTTTTGAAAGTGAGAGGCAAAAAGGAGGTAACAGATGAGATGCTATTTGGGCAAGAGAGAAACGAGGGAGACAAGGATGAGTGAGGGTGTGGCCTGGATAAGACAATGTATATGTAGGAGTGCCGTGTAATGTTACTTGTTTTAGTCTTGAATTCCTACTGTAGTCTGATGACACTACCATTGTTGTCCTCCAAGTTGAAGCCAAAGCATTCAAGGATCAGTATGTTTCTGTTCCCGAGTAGTAAGTATAGCATTAGTACTGATAAATAGCGTTGAGAGTCGCGTGCTAAGTCGCGGTCATGTGCCGCTAACTTCAGCCGGTGCACTACTACGTCGCGAATGAGGTATTCGGCCTGAAAGTACCCTTACTTATTTATTTTTACCTGAAGTAAAGGCGACGACCCTTGAACATCACGCTTGATGTTGACCATCTCAAGCTGTGGGTTTGGATTTCATTCTTGCTACCTCAGATCCCGGCTCCAAGATTCAAATCCAAACCTACAGTCAGAATCCGAATTGGCTGACAGTGAGACAAGTATATAAAATACCAGGTTTGAATGTCAAACACGCAATACTACCTTATCTCCTGCACCCATCCTGCCCTACCGAGTTTATGCTCATTCTCCCTCACCAAGCTATATTCAATATGGCCTTCCTCGTCCCTTCTGCTACTCTCCGCGTTCCTACCGAGGAGGAGCTTAGGCGTTCTTCTCCTAGAGTCCGCTTCTGTCCAAACACCACCCGCACTGCTCCAGCTGAACACCGTATGCTGAGGTCACCGCCCCCGAAACCCTCCCGCCGCGGCTCTTCCAGGCTGTTCAGGGTCCCCAGCCCCCCGCCGTTCGCCCTGGTACATCGCAGTAGCTCGGGCAAGCACTCCTCGCGCGTCATTCCCGAGATCAAGGTCATCGAGTCCTCTGGAAGGCGCGTCGAATGCGACTGGGTCCCGATCCCCGGATTCAAGCCGTACGACTACACCCTTCTGGACTTGGACGTTGCTCAGCAGCGCGAGGACATCTGCTATCGTGCGTTCCCTCGCAGTGTCTGTTAGCATGCCCGGCAACGGGCGTGCCAAAAAGTGGATGTAGGGGTGACCCTTGCGTCGAGACGTCCATCCAAGTATCCTAGGCCTTGGGTGGGCGCCCCGACTGTCTCGGGAATGATCCTTATTGCTGAAGCTATTCGTGATGTGACGTCTTCCTGTTTCTTGTCGCATTCATCATCTTTTTTCTGGTTTATTTTCTGTTTTACTTTCTTTTCTCAAAAACAAAAGAACTAAAAAAATAGAAAACAAAAAAACGAAAAAAAAATAGAAAACAGAAAAACAAAAACAAAATAGAAAGCAGAAAAGCAAAAAAAAATAACTTTCACCTCCGTCATTTTCTCCCAGTTCTGCCTCTCGGACAGTCTTTCATATATCCCATCCATCCTATCCCAGTTTCCCCCCTCGGACAATCTTCCACATACCCCATCCTCATCGTCGCCTATCCCACTTTCTATTCACATGCTGCACTGATATATCATTTTCTGCCAGAATTTACAGGTCTTCAAATGACTCGGGGAGGACGGCCGCGTTGCGCAGTTTCAAGATCGCAAGATTGGACACCCAGGAGGTCCATAACAGTATGAGGTAAAGTCGACGGCGCCGTCGTAGCATTGCGAGAGGGAGTCATGACCCAATGATCTCGATGTTGCGACTGGTTCCCGAGACTTTTTTCACTTTGATTTTTATTATATTACACTAGCCTACTAATCTTTTGTGATTTGAGACAGATTCTTTATCGACTATCATAGCCCGAACGCGACCTGGATTTTCGGGTGAGTTCCACCTTCGCGGCTGTGCTGACTTCTGCTAGCAGCGTTCAAAAAGAGGCTAACTTCATCCCAAGACATGTTCTAAAGTGGCGAGCGACTGCCTGACGTTCAAATGCGATCCATGTTTTACGATCTGGAGAGGTGAAGTCGATAACTTCAGCTACTTTCTTCTTCTGTGGATCACGACGGATGCTAAATGTCAATCTCTTATCCCTTTCCAATCAGACTTTCGATCAAATCGTTTCGCACGAGGAGGGAGGGGGTTTAGAGACACCAGTGGTGAGGCGGCATGCGCAGTGGGAGAACGGCCGCTCTCGCTGCGCATTTCTTCTCATTATTGGTGTCGTAGGGGGGGCGGAGGGGTATACATCTGGTCACGCCATTGACGATAAGCACTGTGCCTTCTCTATCAGCTGGGTTTGACTAACCACATAGAATCCCGGGGAAGCGGGGAAGAGTGGAGGGGGTTGGGTGGGCAAAAGATAAGTGATCTCTTTCTTAATCTCACAGCGCTGTGACTGACCGCATTATATTGCTAGGAATTATTTCCCGTGACTCAAGACCTTCGAATCGACCAACATCAGTAAGATCGAATTTACGGGGACCGCTACATTGCCGCACATCGACGCCGACTTTCTGTGATTCGTCTTCTCAGTTCAATATTCCTCGCTTATTCACCACGTCTTGCAATAGTGATTTCTTATCTATTTATTCTTATTTATTAGAACCGATTGCGCTCTTCTATAAGACTACGGTGAGTTCACCTGACTATCGCGATTTCTCTCAGCCTTCTAACTTTGCGTTCGTTTGCATTTTATCAGAACACTTCCTCCGATTACCTATATATTCGGACTTCGCCTCGAAGCAAAACATCCAGGACTACCGTATCAGAAACATGACCATTTAGCTTCCTTCGCTTGGGCTCTGTTGAGGTGATTGGGTTAGCGATTGTGGGATACTTGGGCGGTGTCGATAGAATCGACTTCCCAAGCTCGGATAAGGGTCAACTGTCGTCTCAAAATTGCGCCATGTGCGCACCAGAAGAAGTCAAATATGCCGCAACAATAATTGGTCTTTCGAAAAGCCATTTCCACTGGCTTATCCTTGTTAGTCGCTGACTCTGTTCAATAAGCAGAAGCGAGAATGCCGGAACATGCTTTCTACTCAAGATCAAAATGCAAACACGTATCTGGGTTATTAACCGACGATGAAGTCTCAAAAAAGATCGGTGCTGACTGAACGAGTCTGCGACAAGGAGCACTTGCTCGTACTCGTGAGTCGAAAAATACAGTTATGAGTTCTGAGCAGAAGCTAGCAGTCTACTTACGCTAACGTGCAACGCACAGTCAAAATAGCACAGAAGTTTCCGCCAAGGTGTAGCCGCACATATTAGTAGAGGTGGAGGAGGTCACCAGGGGCGAGGATGGGTGGATGACCGGGAGAACGGCCGCTCTCGATCAGTCACTCCTCTTCTTCACTGGTGACTGGGGGGGAGGGCTGTAATAGATGCAAGTGCGCTTGGGTGAGCAATCCTGCCATATCGCGAATAACTGAAACACAGATTGAATGCGTTGGCCCTAGAACCGCTGCTCAAACTTCTCTGCTGGAATCCTCCGGACGTCTCTTTCTTCTAATATTCGAGATGAGAAATTGGACATGGACTTCTGGTTTTTGCTTGGACTTGGACCTCGATCTAGACGGCGACTCTTGATTGTTGTGCTCTTGGGACGCTATTGGACTATTGCGAACTTGTCTCTTGTTTTGACTTTTACCTGTTGTACCAGCGCTTCGGACTGGCTTTGGATCTCATTGTCTTGCGTTTGGGGCTGTGTAATCCTTTTGCTCGAATTGTATCCTGCCTTGCTTCTTGCGTCTACCTGCACTATGCGTCATCAGCATCGCAGGAGACTCTGTCTTGCTGAAGCGAGACACGTGCGACAAACACTCACATGCGAAGGAACGTTTGGAGGCAGGGGGGTGAAGCCAGCAGATACATCATCCATGCCACGGAAGAGTAGAATCGTATACACGTAGAGTCATCTCATTTTCCTCCATCGGGAGACGACTCATGTATGTGCAACCATGATGCGTACAGTTTCATCTTGTCGAACCAGTGTCACTAGGCTGTAGATGTATATTGGACTTGTCGAAACTACAGTCGCAGAGTGAGCTGGAGTGCAACTGAAGAACGAAATATATAATTCTGGCTATTTTCCCTGCCTTCTGATCTTTCCACGGGTATACTAAGAATGACTCGAGCGGCTAAGTCAGCGTCTGGTGACTACAGAAAAGTCACATCGACTCGACCAACTTTCTCCCAACCACCATGTCCTCCTTCGCCGTCCGTTCTGCTCAGGCTCTCCGCGCCGCTTCCCGCCGTACTCCCCGCGCGGCTGCAAAAATTTCAGCAAAGCCTGCGCACGCGGCGTCGTATTCCATCCTTGCACGGAACGCGGCTTCGACGTCGTCGCGAAAAGCTACGGCCGTGGTGAGTCACTCTGTTATTACAATGCGTGGAGAGCGAGGCGCCTCGTCGAAAGAAAGACGTGGTCTCCACACTTGCCTATGTCAAGTTCCTGACGCGTTATCCACAGCCCGCTCGTGGCATGAAGACCCTCGACTTTGCGGGCACGAAGGAGGTCGTGTACGAGCGGAGCGACTGGCCTCTGGTCAAGCTTCAGGACTACTTCAGAAATGACACCTTGGCTCTCATTGGCTACGGCTCTCAAGGCCACGGTCAGGGCCTCAATGCCCGTGACAATGGTCTGAATGTCATTGTCGGTGTTCGGGAGGGGGGCGAGAGCTGGAAGCAGGCCATGGAGGACGGTTGGGTACGTCGATATTTTATGGCTTACCCCCTGATTCAATTCTTAGCAGGGCATCCACTATGCAGGTCCCTGGTCAGACCCTCTTCCCTATCGAAGACGCCATCAAGCGCGGTACCATCATCATGAATCTGCTCTCCGACGCCGCGCAGTCGCAGACCTGGCCCACCGTCGCGCCCCTCATCACCAAGGGCAAGACGCTCTACTTCTCGCACGGCTTCTCCATCGTGTACAAGGACGACACTCACGTCGTGCCGCCGTCCGACGTTGACGTCATCCTCGTCGCGCCCAAGGGCTCTGGCCGCACCGTCCGCACCCTCTTCAAGGAGGGCCGCGGCATCAACTCCAGTGTTGCTGTGTGGCAGGACGTCACCGGCAAGGCGAAGGAGAAGGCAGTCGCGCTTGGCGTCGCGATTGGCTCTGGCTACATGTACGAGACGACCTTTGAGAAGGAGGTCTACTCCGACCTGTACGGCGAGCGTGGTGTTGTGCGTATCGATCATCCTCTGGTACAAGTTGTTGTTTTGACATGGCCTTTGCTAGTTGATGGGCGCTATCCAGGGCCTGTTCCTCGCGCAGTACAAGGTTCTCCGTGCCAACGGCCACTCGCCGTCTGAAGCCTTCAATGAGACTGTCGAAGAGGCGACCCAGTCTCTGTACCCCCTCATTGGCCAGCACGGGTACGTCTCGGCAATGCCTACAGCTTAGCAATCATTGGCTCATTCTACAAGTGCAGCATGGACTACATGTACAATGCCTGCTCTACCACCGCCCGTCGCGGTGCTCTCGACTGGGCTAAGACTTTTGAGGAGACCAACCTCCCGCTCTTTGAGAAGCTCTACGAGAGCGTACGGAATGGCACGGAGACGCGCCGCAGCCTTGAGTTCAACAGCCGCTCGACCTACCGCCAGGACTTGGCGAAGGAGCTCAAGGAGATCGACGACCAGGAGATCTGGAGAGCTGGTGCGTGTCTAGTGTCTGATTGCGATGCACGAATGTGTGCGCTCATGTCTCTTTACCACGTCATCTAGGCAAGGTCGTCCGCTCGCTTCGCCCGGATAATCTGTCATAAAATGCGTCTTCAGGTCACGACCGAAACTACCGCCATGAAAAGCATCACGATGCATTGCTGGATCTTAGCCATTTATTCGTTGTTTAGTGCAGTTTGCTACGATTCCCGAGTCGCGCAGGAAAGTAATATACAGAGGTCATAATGGACAACTTTCTGGCATGCAGCATGGACTCACCACGACCATTCCGTGATGGTGAGCGATGCACATCAACGTCAATACTACCAGGTGTACATTCTCATCGCGAGGATGAGGACATGTATGTGATTATTCAAGAAACAACTCAGGCCATCCTACTCTTGTCAATCCCGCCCCTCACCGGTACTAGCAACAAAAAAGACCGGATGAGCAAGAGCGGCCGTCTCCGCCCATCTGAGCTTTCCTGGTGCTAGTACTATGCCCTGTTTGCTACAAAACATCGAGGCCTCCTATCAAGGAAGGTCCGCTACAGTATACTTTATGATGTGGAACCAGGTGTTGTTATGTGATATATCCTACAGCATCGTCCTCCTGATTGGGCTGGGCCAGAAGACAACTTGTCACATTTGCGGGGGTATTCCCGAGCGGTTGGCATGAGTTCTATATCCTCCGCTTCAATCATTGTGTCTGCCCGTTTGGAATACAAGGTGATATTGATAAGGTGGACCAGGGTTGACTTGACGCCGCGTCCGGCGGAGCTTCATTCTTGTATCCTGTAGCGTGCCGTTGGTGCTGCTGGTGCTGTCCGCTAGATGGCGACAAATGATCAGACGATCGCCGTCTACGGTTCTACGGAAGCATTGATACTTTGTCGGCTCACTCGATCGCGCACACCCGCCCTGATTACTAGGAATCAGATGTCGTCCCCTGCATTGAACGAGAAGGACTGACCTGGACCACTTCTTTTCCAATCTCCCCGCCCCTCTGCTACCGTTGCGGAGAAAGCGTACACATCGGAAGCAGCCGTTCTTCCGCTGTGCACGTTTCCTTCGCATCGGTAGCCACCTGCTCTCCTCCGCCTTCCATCGTCCTGCGCAGCGTCTACGATCTAAACACCGAGTACCGTTAGAGTGTGATTGATAGGCAGGTGCACTCAGATCATAGGCACCTAATTACCAGAATGAGTGTGTTCAGTATTAATGTTGCGGCGACCCTCGTTCCGTCTACTTTCAGGCATCAGCGACCAGGTTGAGGCAGAGACAAAAGGTAGAGGAAAAATCAGTCATGCCTATAGAGAATCGAAGAAGTAGCATCAACCCATTCTCACTCCCTGACGGGGAGTCGAACCCCGCTTTCGCGCGCACACAAAGACATACGGAAATGACAGGCGCGTGTACTAACCGATATACTACCAGGGATTGATAGCAGGCCGACTTTGTCTTTCCATGATCAGTCAGTTGCAGATATCTGTTCCTAAAAGTGCGGCATAATTTGGTGAGGTGGCGAAGAATATAATCGAGATTCGAAATCGCCCGGCACACCAGCGAACGCATCGGGTTCATCGGGTTCATGACGCCCTCACCCGATGTGCGGCCAATGCGAAAGGCTGTACCTGATGATCCGGACGGCGCGTGCGCAGATTTGGAGGTATCTCGGGGAGGCGGTTGGACCAGTGCCGCTCGATAGCTGGCCTCTCGATGTCTGTATTTAACAAGAGAAGTCAGCAGCACGATGAACAGGTGTATGCGCAACTACGCAATCGATCTAGGTCTTTTTTTTGGCAACAGAACATGTGTAAAGGCAAGAGCAAAATGTGATCAGCATCTACGAAGCGTCGGCGGAAGGATACCTCGCGTCAACCCGTAGCGCCGACGCTCAATGCGAGAAGAACGACAGGTGCGCCCGCCGGACCCGCTCCATGTCCTGGGCCGCCTTGATCGGCCTGAGGTCCATCTGCGTGTAAGTTGCGCCGCAGATATCGACGATCCCGGTGAGCACCTTGATCTCAGGGCGCGGGCTGGCACGCCTGCGCCACCAGAGCTTGCGCCGGGGTTGCGCCATGGGCCTTGGCTTGGGGCTGGGGGGAGAAACCCTAGCGAGGGCGCGGAGGCGGATGATGGTTTGGACCTCCTCATCCTCTGGGGTTAGGGGCGGGAGATGGGAAGCGCGGGTGGTCGACGTGACGAAGGTCATGCAGTAGGGGAGGGAGTCTGGGATCCAGACTTTCATGTCCTCGCTCCAGAACCAGCCGCTCTTGCTCGGAGGCGAATGCGCGTTGGTGAAGCGGGAGATGTCAATGGGGGGAGGAGGGGAGGGGCTGCGCTCGCTACTGTAGCAAGACAGATCGGGAGAGCAGAGTTGAGAGAACATTTTGGTAGGTATGATGGGTTGTGTATGAGGGAGGGCAAGTGCAAGAGGCAATTCAAAGTGTGAAGACGCGTGTATGAGGACAAGACGTGAAGAGAAGAAACCAGATACTTCAAGAGCTTTAAAGGATTCCACTGCCATAGCAGGTCTTGTTTCGGACTGATGTCCGCCGCGTTGGATTCGTCAGGATTGAAACTCGTTGGTCAAAGGCACCATTTTGATTCTGACCGGCTGTTCCTAGACTCCAATGCAGATAAGATATTAAACACACAATCATAACCCGATTTACTTTATGAACCTTGAAGCAAGGTCCAACGCCCGCGAACACCGACGCGAGGCGATCACAAGACCGACGGGACGGAGCACGTGCCGTTGTGTCTCATTCTCTTGCGAGAAAGGAGAAACTCGTCGGGGTGGACATGTTTTCCATTAGACAAGGTAGACAGGGGCATGCAACGTACAAACCATCACAAAAATGCATTGGGCCGTTCGATTTCATTCTTGCAAGCATTTTCGGTAGGGGACGTGTGCTGGGCCGTGAGTTGCTTACGAAAGCAAGTCCCCGACATAGCGTCGCGCAGTCGCAGCGCCAACAACACCGCTTACGGTTTCACCCACTGCCTCAGTGCTATCTGCTACTTGCTGAGGCTGTTCACGAGCAGCGTCCTTCCTTGCACATATTTTCGCCGCAGTCTTACGAGACAGGGCTTATATCTTGATTGACCCTATCTATCACACGATCATATCCCCACGATTGACGAATCGAACCGTAACTAACTCCCCTGATATACTCATTTCACGACCGCAAGGCTCCATCTTGCCTGTTACGAACCCCTTCACCTGCTGAGAAACACGCACATCGCCTTGCTGGTCCAACATGGCGTTATTAGACACCATACAAAATGCAGTCACCCGAGTCCTCCCCGAGAAAAAGCCTTCTCTGCCTTTGCAAGCGTCCATGACGGGAGGGATTGGAAGTGGAGGGGTGATGCCTTTCCAGGACAATGTAGGTGCTCAACCGTTCCTGTAAATGTCCAAAAAACATGCTTTTCGCCTCGACGGGCGGCCGTTCTGTATGCCGTTGTATATGGCAGCCTCCAGTCGAACTGGGTTACGTAATATTCATGTTCTTTCAACATACCCTCTCGCGTCTATGGGGACATCCACTCAGACGGGAGGGTATCTCGTCTTTTTGCTTTTCATCCCACTGCTCTCCACAATATGGATCTGGGTTCATCTTCCTTTTGGTCTCTCGTGCGCTGAATGATGCTAACGCGACGCGTCATTTGTTCGCCGCAGATGATCGTCTCGAAACCTGCCATTGTGTTTCACGCCTCACAAGCATTCTTCAACTTCCTTGCGATGTGCTGCTTCGCCAGCGTCGCCAGTTTCCAGGCAAAGTGGCACGTCGGCCCATGTATGTCTCGCTAGCTGACGTGTCGAGATTTCATTGACGCTGTGAACCGCAGCTGGGTTGACGGGCTTCGCGCTGTTTGTATCTGTGACTGGCATCTTGTTTCCGCTCTTCTTGCTCCTCGTCCCCGTCATATATGAGAAGTACGACAAGGGTGCGCGTCTTGCACGCGCGCTTAGTGAGATTCGCGTTGGCTTCATCGCCGCCGGGCTGGGCACTGGCATCAGTCTTTTGATTGCGTATGTAATCTGGAACTCGAGCGCACGGATGTCATCTAACGTCCTTCCACAGGTTCATCACCACAATCTCAGCATGGACGGAGCCTGGATGCAAAAATGCGGACAGGGATCCACACGCAAGCTTGGGTGACTCTTTCAAGAATGGCCTGAGCGGCTGGTGCAGCACGAAGAAGGCCGGCTCCGTCTTTTTCTGGTTCACATTTGGTTGGTCATTTACACATCATAGTTTGTGCGCGAAGTGATGACCCGTCGTAGCTTTCTGGGCAGCCTCGCTGACGCTGACGGTCCTCGACTGGCGCAACGGCAAGTCTTCCCGTCCGCGCGACCCACCCTTCACCCACCCCGATTTTGCCGAGACCGTCACGCACACCGAGGGCGACTACGACGACGAGGAGTCGCAGTACCACGCGCTCGGGCCCAAGCCGACGGTCGACAACTCGAATGCTCCCCAGTCGCCCTTCGCGGACAACAACGACACTGCGTACAACCCGCCCTCCGTGCCCTACAACAGTGCGCCCGCCGGCACCGGCGCCATGCCGCGCCCGAGCATCGACGCGTACGGCGCGTTCTCGGACCCCGCGCCGACTGGCTTTGGTGCGGGCTCGGCGGCGGCGGAGAACCCGAGGATGAGCAGGACGATGCAGTACGCGGACCCCTATGCGGCGGTGAGGGCCACTATCACAGCAGGGCCTGCTGGCGCGCCGCCACCGGGGTACGCGTCGCGTGGAGGCTACACATGACTGTGGAAACGCTGATGGACCGGAGATCTACTGTAGTATAGTAATCTATGTTGAGGACTGGTCTTTGGTTTGGCTTTTCGCTCCTCTGGAGTGTCATGACATAACGTGCATGCCTTGTTTCTCTTCGTGCTCAGTTGCCTAGTTCGTGACGGCATCGCTATACGCTAACTTATGATTGCCATGCATTCTTCTACAATTGGCTGCAATGTATGACTACACAACGAAGTATACTTTCCACAAAACAAAGTACAGTTTGAGATCCGAAACGATGACATGGTGCAATTGATTGACCTACGCTAAGAAGTTCCGTGATAAATATGCGTCTGTCATGCATAGATGTCGCGAGACACAGCAAGTCTCATTCATTACAACTGGCAGGAGATGATCACAACACAGCCAACAAAAAGGGTCTTAGACTTACTGACTCTCTAAACTCATCAATAGTCACTCTGGTATCCATGGTCAAGGGAGCCTCCCATATTGCCGACGAAGGTGGACGCAAAGTGTACATTCGGCAGCTCTCCATGCTGAGATTGAGTAGGCAAGGGGCCAACAAAAGATAGATCTTCGACACATGTGTCACTGCCAGGATGTGAAAGCTGCCTCAGATTCAGTAGAAAACGAGAGATGAGGATAGATGATATACTGCGAAGAAATCAACGATAACTCTAGACAACAGAAAATAAGGCATACGGGGCAAGGAACACTGTAACGTAATTAAATAGCGACTTGAGAGGGCGTCTCAGCTGAATAGGTGTCATCTTACATGAAGTAGAACTCACATTAATAGTTCCTGTTATAATTTGTACGATGTTCATCATCAAAATGATACTATGAGCCGTGAGCATAACTGGTCACTGTGGATTGGATACAAGTCGAACATACGCAAAGTAGAGTGTACCATCTCTCAACAAGAGCGTTACAAGCGAGACTCTGACATTTGCAAGGTCAGCCTCCCTTTTAATTGCGTATGTCTTGTACCATGTTGTGGCAAGAACAAGAACGTCGGCTGTGATTGCGCATACACGAGTAATGATGACCACTGTAAATGACAGGTTAGGTCATGATCGAGGTCTAGATCCCTTTATGATGATAACATACAGCTAAACAGAAGGCATGTCAGCACTCAAGATTGCTCAGAAACTAGAGACATTTACTGCGTGAAGTCGACTGAGGATAGATTAGAATAAGTTTCACATACTGGTATACCCCCGAACCATACAACATATGCATATGACTGCTTGATAGTAATATACTGTATAAATCCCGGTCAATATTGGGCATTTCGTCATATAAGGACCTACAATAGTGGTACAAAATGGCATCAGTGCTAGTGCTAGGGTGATCAAGGCTAGATATCGACTATGTCCGCTTATAGCAAACGTTCGTAGGGCGGTGAAAGCTTTGTAAGTTGGGACATCAGCTTCATGGCAACAGAAGTCGCGAGAGAGCTTACCCGCAACTGCAGCATACAATGTAATTAGAAAAGCTTGATATGTGATCTCAGAAACCTGACAACTTGCAACGTGTATGACATTATACGTTTGCTCATGACAATGGGTTTCAACACAAACCTCTGGACACACCAATGAGTCTATGCTGGTCCCTTGGGCATAGAATGTAAGGCTTACCAGAGGAGTGTCCCATGAAATAACTTGTAGCGGAGTGACAATACAATACGCGAGTAAAAGATACCGGTTCACGAAGAATATTAGCGTGGCACCCGTCATCTTTGTACCCCACATTAACTCATACTCTTGGGAGAACGTGGTGATATGTTCGTAAGCAATAAGAGCTGAGCGATGGTTGGCCAGCATCAGCGTTGGTAAGTGTTTTGTCTGATGTAACGGAATACACACTGCAAACTGCAACTTCGCAACATGTTGATTCGAACCTGCGCAAAGCACATTGAGCGGTTGCGTGGTAGGAGTAGTAATGAAGACTCACGCTTGCTCGGCCAGTTCTTCAATCAAGATCGACGACATTAGTGCTCAGCCGTACGAGTCAATGATGATTTATGATATCTGAGCAGAGAGGGTGCATGCTCTATCAAAGAAAGAGACATCTTTATGCTATCCCGCAGCGGCGTGTGCCAAGAACACCCCTCGCATTGTATACAACTTATTCAGGATTGGTCCTTCTCATGTTATTGATAGTGAATTCATCGGAGTCATAACATCACGTACAGCCTTGAGCCCTGCAGCCTAACGTGCGTGAAAGCTGCATGTACCTGAGATTGATGCAGTTATACTAAACCAAACGGGGATCCAGAAATCAGCACCATTGCTCCGATACATCCACGGCGACCGTGGTTCTGGGTTCCAAGAGCCGAGCGCTGAAAGACAGGACTCCTTGGACATTCCACAGCTATCTCGCCCTCTGCGCATACAAGACACGACACTTGGTGAAGGAGGTCCAGCGGTCTGAATGGCAGTTACATCAAAGACAGTCTAATTTCGCTAGATCGCTCGTTGCGAAAGGGGGGTTGCCAGGGATCAATGTCACGATGAAGCTTGGAATGATCCGGCAAGGCGCTCAGGACAATCACAAGTTGTGCTCACGCCGCCTTCTCCTCAGATGCAGGTCTATGAAGGCCCCTCAAAATAAACGAAAAGTAACAGTGCAGTCTTCGGAGCCCAATATATGGTGGTAGCTGCAGAGAGAACAATTGAATTGGTGAAGAGAGTGGCGTTGTTTACAGATGTTTGCCAAAGGCCTTGAACTGCAAGTTCACCAAAACCTCCATGGCTCCGAGACAGCGCGATCCCCCGCCCGCCCCCAGCATCCTTTCCAATGTCCTCAGCTTTGTTTCGCATGAAATTGAATCGTTTGTCGCGACTGCGATTGGTGTATCTGATAACAAGGTCAGTGTTTTGCGCACTAGTATTCTTGAGCGCGAACGGCGACGCGACCCCTTTCAGGTGCAGCCTGTCCCGCAGGCGTCGAGCTCACGCGTCAAATTGGACGATGAGCTAGACGAGGACGAGATAAGAGGAAAGAGACGTGCTGCGAAGAAGAAACGCGCGCACTCAAGCGTCGGAGAATACGAGCTCGAAAAGCCTCGCCGGAGGAGGCTACCGCGCAGCGAGAGCGACTCGGATAGCGATCTCCCGTCCAGGCGGCGCACCGTAAAGAAAAAATTTCCCCCGCCCAGGTCGTCGACCCCTCAACTCGATGGCACAGATGGGTCAGACCGAGGTTCGTCCAATGCACCATTGGTTCGCGTGCGCGTTGTTGAGATTGTTGTGTAGGCTCGCGCTCCCCATCCCCATCGCCCCCGCCACTACCCGCTCTCCTCCGGCGACGGCCATCCGTCACGATGCCCGGCTCTCTCTACCCCCGCTCTGAGTCTCTCCAGCCGGATTCGTCGCCTCCTTTCGAAAACTCGCACCACGTCCGCTTCCTGTCGCGCTCACCAAGCCCCTCTCCACACTCGCAAACCAAGGACGTAGTGAAGACCGCCAAAGCAACAAATACAGAGATAAAGACGCGAAGCGATCTGCGGGTCGATCGGAGTGAGACTATCCTTCGGGAACATGCAGAGAAGCCCGAGAAGCATATCAATATTGCCGGAAGGACAAAAGAGAAGGCACCTCAGGGCGCTAGGAACAATCAGGGTGAGACGACTGGACGAGGCAAAGATGACATAGAGAGGTTAGAGGACGATATTGATCCGTCACGGACGCTGCCTAGTTCACGACAGCGCAAGGGCAAAGGGAGGGCCGAGGAGGATGTGGTTCAGCCTGCCAGGGTGGAGGACCTCGCGGAAAAGTCTACCAATGCAAGAGGGAAGGACCTCGCGTGGGACACATCAGGTGAGATACGGGTACGTGGCAAGGAACGCGAGCTACATGCTGCGCGCGAGGCGCACCTGCGCAACGAGCCTGCGCGTGACGACGAGGAGCGCGAGCACGACAAGCGGCGCATTCGAATGCTCGAGGAGGAAATCGCGCGGCTCAAAGCCCAGGTGCGTTTGGGTGTTCTTATCAAAGACATGGACTTCTAATCAAGTGTATGACAGCTTGCTGCGCGGGATACGTCTTACCCACGCACAAACACATTCCAGCTGCAACCCCCGCCTCCTCCACCGCCACCGCCGCCCCTACGTCCCCCTCAGGTCACTACGAACCCCCTGCTTACCGGCAACCCCCTTGCGTCTGGGGTACCTCCAGGCCACCCCGATACTTTCCTCACGTCCATGCGCGCGAGCCTCAAGCATACTGCGCCGCCCGTTGAGGCGCCGATCAACCCGCCTGGGCGCACCCGTCGCGCTGGCCAGCCGACGGTGAACGTGCCATCAGACAAGATGGCAGCGTTTCTGAACGAGATGAAGACGGTGCGCTTGCGCAAGGTAAGTGGGGGGAAGGGCGGAGCGGGTGCCATGCCGCCACCGCCATTGAGTGCGAGTGCGAGCCTGAGAGGGATTGCGAGGAGTGCTAGTGGAGGTGAGGGCGGTGCGGGGCCGCAGCGGTATGCGTTTGGCGAGCGATCGTTCAGTACGGTTGAGACGAGGATTGGGGAGAAGCGGAAGCGGGATGCGGAGAATGCTGGGGAGAGGGAGGCGATTGGTGAGCTCCTTATACGGCTGCGTAACTGTTCATTTGTTCACTCATGCTGTGGGTACAGCAGCTCCCGTGAAACGGCTTTTCACGACTGTCACGTCGTCTGACACGGGCACGAACGCGTCCTTCACATCCGTTTCCACGTCGACGTCGACGTCGGCCTCCACGAACACGTCGTATGATGCGCGCGGCCCGTTTGCACGCGGGTACCTCCCACCACGGACCTGGCCATCGGTTTCGACGACGGAAACAGACATCACGACGCCGTCGCTCTGCTCGGACAACGAGAACGAAAACGAGCACGAGCGCGAGGAGCCGCTGCCGGACACGCCGCCAGGGGCGCGGGGGCGGGGCGGGACCCAGCCTCGGCAGAAACCAGGAGACGAGGGGCAGGCGGACGACGTTGTTCTCCATCATGACGAACGGGGACCGGAGCGAGAACCGGAGCTTCCGCGGATCGCGCGGGTCGTCCCCCCGGAGCCGGAGGCCGCTGCACCGGCAAAAGTAAGAGACGTTCCGGCCCCTTCTCCATCTCTGCCCGCTTCCCCTCCGGCGCGCACAGACGTGTTTGCGCGGCGCCTGCCGCGCTCGCCGATGCCCGCGGACACACATACACCGCGCAGGCCGCGCCCGCCGGCACGCAAGCGCGCTAGGCCCGCCAGTGCTAGTGCGCGCGGCGAGAATGAGGACGGGTCGGAGGGGGACGACCCGCTCTTGCTGTCGTTTGCGCCGCCTGTCTTGGTGTCGGGGCGGCACGACCGTGCGTTGGGCTCGGCAGACTTACCACCGAAGCGAGGAGCAAAGAGGAAGGATAGAGACAAGGACAAGGGGCGCCCACGCGCAGCGTCGAAGACGTCGAGCGTCTCGTCTGCGTCTGCGTCTCGGGCGGGTGCAAGCACGTCGAACCACGCGCGGCGGCAGCGCACGCTTGACGAGGAGTTGCAGCGCGCGGGCGATAGCCTATGGGTGGGGTCCGGCGACGAGATAGAGAGCGGCGAGCTAGTAGGCGTGGGGACGCAGAGCACGCGGCGCGGGTTCTTGAAGGGTGGCGGGGCGGCTGGGAGGCCGGTTTTCATGGGCGTAGGGTATGTACAGGGCGCGGAGGAGGATGCTCATGATGGTGATGTTAACGGTGAGGAGGAAGAAGAGGAGGATGGGCCGCGGCTGCCGTGGCGGAGGAGGAGCGGGAGGGTAGGAAGGCGGTGATACTCTCGTTGTCTGTCTGTTCTCTTGCTCTCGCGCTTTCCCTTGCTCTGACCATTATCGGTTCCAATCTAGATCCTTATTCCCCATTTCTATTCATCGTGTTTGTTTACGTTTCTTATATGAATCTCGTACATAGGGGTCTGCGTATATATTCGCGTCGGTGTCAGACCGTGATCATATATTACGGAGGCGGGTTTCGCACTGTTTTGCAGCGGTCCCTCAAGTCAGCACTTGTGACAGTAGTGTTACTTTTGCGTTACTGCCGACTTGTAGGGGGTGCCGACTCCCCGGTGAGGCATAGTATGTCAAGTAAGCATCCATTGAGCTGAGCAGTAATATGCTGTTTATCTTATTGGTAGATGGTGCTACAGGTATCGATGACTCCTGAAAATTCGATCCAAGATCAGTTGATGAAACCCAATCCTACCTCAATCATTGATTCCCAAGCGGACGAGTGCACTGGACAAATCTACTTCATGGTACTGTATTGAAGTGGGTAGGTCCATCTCTTACGCCGACGACCGTCTGCTGGTCGGTATGTCAAGCGCCCAAGCTCGAGCCCAAGGAACAACGGATCCAGCAGTGATCGCCAATCGTCCCCCCTCCTGTCTGTGTGTACCACGTTGACGTTGAAGCTTGCCGGACCTCTTCAAACCGGGGCCGATCGCTACGCCCAAGTCTGGAAGTGCATCATTCTATTCAACGGCCAAATCCCTTCGCCTGCAGAGCAAGTGGTGCTCAAGTTGCACCAGGAGTCGCTTTACCCTCTGCCGGTATTTCAGAACATACTGGATGGCAGATACGCTCCACCCAACATGATCGCTGTCCTTGAGGGCGATGCGTACCAGCGCATGGTTGATTTACAGGGTTCTGTAATACCGTATTCCTATGGCATGTACTATGTATGCTTCTGGGTTTTCTCCTGTTCAAGTTCATTGCCAGCTCACGTTTGCTCATCAGTTCGATCTTCCATGTGGCGAGCAAGCAATTGGCCACGTGTAGGCCATTGTAAAGACTGGACCAGGTGATGTCGAGTGTCAGTGCTTGTCCAAAGTCAATGAGCACGGCCTGAAGAGGCTCGGGCTCGGAAGATGATGAGCTAGACACTGTAGACAGCGAGGGAGGCGAAAGCGCAAAGGGGAAGATAGTGTTACTAGGTCTCAAGTCTCGATGTCCAACGCTGTGATGTCGAAGCTCATTAATGGACTGCAAGATGGACACAAACTGTTAGGAATCAGCGCTCGGTCAAGGGTCAGCATAAATGAATTGACCTGTCATTCGCTGATCTCTACTATGAAGTCTCCCCAGCTACAACCAGAAATGAATTCTGGCGGAGCTTTATCTTCTGTGTTATAGGGATGATCAGATGAGAGCCGTTGCTGAGGGTTGGTGTAGAGAGAACCCCAACAGTCCATTGATCCACATAGATGATACATGATGTCCAAGCTAGCTGGCACCTGCGCTCTACTGAGGGAGGTTATCACTGGAAGGTTCTAAGTAAAGTACTATAGTCCAACCCTTACATTTTTACATCTCCCGACTTGGCTCGCAGGGGTTTCGTACCCATAACCCATAACACCTCACAACCCCGGTCTGCAAGCGTGGCTAATTGCCCCGAGGCCTGCTGCAAATGGTGGCCGACAGCTGAAGTGTTGATGAACAATCCTTTACAGCCAACTGAGACTGCATCTGCATCAACAATGGCAGTTGCCCATGAGAACGAACATGAGCATTATAGCCGACGCAGGAGAAATTTAGTAAAATATTAGGGAACACAACGCCGACAGATTGCTGGCTTGATCACGCAAAGGCCCTTGTACAAGTTCCACTCATTAGGCGATCGGTTCCCCGCCTTGCCTTGACACCACCGAGTCCCGAAGGAAACAGGCGCGCGGGTGTGATCGAAAGTCGCTTGTCCACGCCTGCTGGCACAGACCCTCATGTCGGTGGCCGACTCATGGCGTGCGGGCTTCACGGGTCTGACCGATAACGCGGAGGATTCGGGCGGGCGGTCAAGAGGAGGGACAAAGCGTAGCGGGCTATGTGCACATTGTGTGCATCCCTGCGACACGGTATGAACTAGAGCAAACATTATGCGGGGGAGGGAAGGAGGGCGGCGCGTCTTCGGCACGTCGTGCGCAGGGCAGGCAAGAATTGAGGGTATCCAGCGCTGCTTAACCATACCATCTGATCAGCCTTAACATTGGAATCTGATGTAGCGTCACAAGGTCTTCCCGGGTTTAACTAATCCGTAATGAGGCAGGAATGACGAGTCGCACCTGGATTTAGATTCGGTCTGCTATGGAAGCTCTACGTAGAGTATTATATTTACGACAATCAACCCCTACCAAAGCATAATATGGTGTAGGCGTGACATGCAATGTTTCTTTGCACGAATTTTTTTAAATTCACGCACCAAATGGACTAATACATACGCGGCAGTAGATCTAGCTTCTCCAATACTGTGCCCAATCGTGCATCCTATCCAGTACGGCCGTGAAGGGCGAGATGTCGTTCAGCAGCCGCTCGAAGTGCTCAATCGCTTTCTCCTCCGTGAGGTCCAGGCAGAACTTGCCGAGCACCTGCTCGTGCACGTCACGATGCTTGATGTGCGGGATGTTTGCATCGACCATGAGCGTGACCAGGTTGAGGATGAGGTTCGCGCTCTTGCGGAGAATGGTGAACGCAGTGAAGCAGAAGTTCTTGAAGCGCGTGTAGTGCACGGACTGCACACCGCCCATGGCGTCTACCATCTCTTTGCACACCTTGACTGGCGGAGCGAGCGGCTTCGGGTCGCGCCCGAGGATATATCCAAAGTCGACTGATGACATGTTAGCAAACAACAGACTGAATACCACTTGCGCTGCTCAACATACCATGGAAGAAGTGGCCTATATGATATACTTGATGAATGCCCAACGTAGATAAAAACAAAGCGCGCTACGCACCATCAGGAGCCAACAGAAGGTTGTCCAAATGTCGATCTCCGACGCCCAAAAGATATGTTACAACACAGTATCCAGCTACCACTATTGTCAGACCGAGTATGAGAGGCCCTAGTAAAGTACTCACCGCAGCTCCTAACAAAGGTGTCAATGACAGCAGGCTCAACACCGTAAGTCCCAACACTCCCTTCATCGGGATAATGCGCGCGCAAGTAGTTCAGCAATGTCCCGTGTTCGCTTACAATAGCAGCGATGGTCTTGCTCGGGATAAATTGCGCCATGCCCTGAGAAGGACCCGTAGCCAAAACATCGTACGGGCTCAGCTTCAGGTCAAGATTCTCTTTCCGTAGAAGCCTATCCATCAAGGTGAACAGCTGAATCACCAGCTGATCTTGCCGCATATCGTCCCCGTCTTTGAATATGACCGGGTACTCAGACCCGTCCGCGCACTGAAAGTATAGCAGCATCGGGAACATATTCGACTTAAAGACACTCGACTTCTCGGCGACAATGCCGATCACTTGGATGCGCGCGTTGAGCGGAAGCGGGAGAGATGGCATGGATGCGAGGTTGTTCCTGGGATCGGCGAGGAACCCACGCAGCTTCTCGATCTTCTTTGGTCGGGGATCCTTGGATGTTCGGAGCTCTCTGGCGCGCTTGGCTAGGGTGTCGATCAGCTCTCCTTGACGGCGCATGAGATCGCGACGCTCGGTGCCGCCCTCTGACTGGGAAGAGAAGGTGAAAGATCGAATTCTGCTCACAATGGGTATGCAATGAACCTTACTTCTAAGATCTTGCCCATGAACTTGTACACCACTCTGCCGTACATTTTGGCAATTACGCGATCCTCGATTGCCACCTCGACCATCAGATACCAATGGAAACGATTACCTAGTATTGGATTCCGAACGGCACGAGCGATGAGGAAATCGGCCAGGCCGCTGTCGTCAGAAGAGATCGCGCTCGAAGTCGACCGAGATGATCGCTGATCGCTGGCAGCGCTCTCAAACTTTAATGCTTGTACCAACTGTAACAAGTATAGAAGCAGTTCCTGAACAGCGCGGGATTAGCATTTGGATCGAGTAGCACACTTCCGGAAGCCTACGTCGTCGTCTGCTCTGCTCAATTGTTTCACTGCAAACGCCCTTACACGCGAGTCGACCGTGTTCGGCCCCAGCAGTTCTAGCGCATCGTCGGTATCAATCTCTGTCCATTGCGGTAACAATTCCTCGACAGCCTGCTTGACCTCGGAGGGATCGCGCCATGTAACGGACTTCAGGAACTTGGTGAGACCACGTTTATCCCTCGTGAGGTAGAAGCGAAACTTCCAGATCAGATCCTTCTCTTCGGACGTTAGAGGCTGGCTAGGTGCGTAATTGAGTATTTCCTGGATAAATAGTCAGTCAGAGACATCACATACAAAGCGAACAAGTGATACATACAGAAAGTTCATCCCTGATCTTGGCATTCGGCTTCAACTCCCTGTCGTAGGGACTGCTCCGATGGCTACGAACGAGGCGACGATGCTTGTCTTCCACCGGGTTCTCACGAGCGATATCCGGATCAACCACCGTCCATAGTTGGGAGTCTAGAGCCAAATTTGATGTGGCAGGTACGGGCGTAGCAGGTGTAGGAATATTCGTGGAAGTCGAGGGAACATTGGATGCGTCCTGTTGAACGATGAATACAGATGCACCAAAACAAGAAAGGTATTGGCCTACGGGTTCGTTGAATATCACAGGGAAGTCGAATCTTGGCAGATCGATGTACAGGAAGAGATTCTCCGACTTCTCAGTTTCCGCCTGGAATAAAGTAGGCATGACGTTACACTCTCTAACACTCGCAGGCAGCCGTGCCTACCGCGTGGATTTCTGCCATCTTACGGAATGCCATGGCATCGAGCCAATCTGACTTCGGCAAATCACCCCGCTCATATTTTTTCACCAGCTGAAAGAATATAAATCGAGCACCTGAGAACCACAACTTCGAAATTGTGCGCACCTTCTCCAGTCTCCCCATCTCATCTCTTGTACCGATCTTACTTGGAGTACTTGTCTCGTGAGAGCCATCAGCCTCACGATCGGGCCAAAGGAGCAAACGATGCTTCCCTCTTCTAAGGCTCCTATAGTACATACTTAATGGTCTACAGTCATCGCACAGGTCCAAACCTGCTACGTACCACTTCTTTCCAAAAAGTCGGAAAGTAGATCCCCCCACTGGTACAGCTGACCGTGGCCCAGCAATATCCCATACGGTGAATGTAATTTGTGAACTTAATGGCAGGTCGCAGTACCGTATGGGCAGTGTGATCCATTCGTTCCATCTGTGATGCGGATGCCAAAAAAATGAGAAGGTTTATAAAATGCAATAACAATACGGACATACGTGTAATCTTTCTTGAAAGCCTTAAAGGACGTCCTGAAGGGGATTGTCAACGGCTTGTTGTCCGCTACCAACTGACAAGTGACATAGAGGTCCGATAGGCCTCTTCATCTATTGTCATTGAGAGGAATTATGTAGACTAACTTTCACCATGACTCACGGAGATTGTTGAACGCCATGGAAGCGTAATTCGGGTTTCTCGAGAAGCTCAGTATACGATCGAGGTTTGCGAGTGCCCTCTAATTGAGATCTGCAACTCCATATCCCGTTCAGATGTCTCGTTATACAGAATTTGCCTCGACGCACATACGGAACGTGACCGGAAGTTTGAGGTCACTGAGCTTGGCGAAGGTGAAGTCGTCGCGATTATCCTTGTCCATGGCTGCGTAATAAGATTGCCGGTAGATGCAATCCAAGCTAATCCTTACGACAAATGGATATACTGCCTAGCGAACTATGCTGGTCTATCGAATAGCACTAGTACTTGAGAGTTGAGCGAGATGATGGTAGCGCTGCCTCAAGAGGCTGAAGGCCGCAGACCGGGTAAGGTCACGTGCGATAACATATTTGTGTCGAATCACCATGAACAGAGAAGGCCCTCTAGGCACAGACCATGACTGTTATACAGACTGTGTATTCAATCCCCCCTGCCGCCCTTGAATCCCTTTCTGTACACTGCAGCGCGTGCATAGAGAGGCTGAAGTCTCATCAGGCGGAGGAAACTGACATGTTCGCCAATCACACCACTTGCAGGTTTGGTTGGGGATCTAACACCATTGAATGCATCATTTAGATCAGGCCACCCCTCCTCCAAGCTGGCCGCAGTCCTCGTCTTGTTGTATGAGAAGGCGGGTGAACTGAGAGTTCTGCTCACTACTCGTTCGAAATTCCTCCGTGCACACCCTGGTCAGACTGCCCTCCCTGGTGGCAAGGTCGACGAGAGTGATGAAGATGTCGTCGAGACGGCGGTAGGCGCTAATTTCATGTTCTTCAGCAACCACTGTATGCCACAATTTGCAGCTTCGAGAAGCCCATGAAGAGGTCTCATTGCCGTTGAAATGCCCTTCTGTCCACATTCTTTGCATCATGCGACCATTTCTCTCCTCGAGCAAACTTCTCGTCACTCCCGTAGTTGCACTCTTAACAGACCTCTCAGTTCTTGATCGACTGAAGCCGAACGAGGGTGAAGTAGATCAGATTTTTGACCATCCGCTAGAAGCAGTGTTGGATCCAAGCCTCGCGAATCGAGAACCCCTTGTTCAGAAAGGGAGTGTAAATTGGCCTTATGATACAGACCTTCACGTGCGCCTCATTGTTAAGTACGATATGGCTATTTCCATGGGTGCTGAGTTTCCCGCAGAATACATCGGATATACACCTGCAGTGGCTCGGTAACAGCACCTACCGCATGCATCGTTTTCGTTCTTCCGCCTCTCCGATCAAGGGTTTAACATCAGATATACTTGTCAGTAATCTTGCCTCTATGCGACCTATTATTGACGCCTTATACTATACATTATTTGACAGATTGCAGCAGCAGAGATTGCTTATGACAGATTGCCAGCTTATGAGCGCTATTCACAGGGACAGCTGGCAAGCTTCGACGCAATACTACGCGTCTTGGAGGTGGATGATAGCGCTGAACTTGTGGGATCTGGAACATCGACCCCGATGACAGAAGTTGGTGTAGCCACTAGCTTTGTCAATTTCGTACACACCCGTAGAAATTAAATGGCACACTGTCCTGATATTATTTTATCATCCTATGTTATTCCTGAAGAAAACTGGTTGTATTACGACTGAAGTCAAGATTTATACGTCTTTGTGTAGGATTGATGTCATTGGCACATTTATATATATAAACATTGTAAGCAGGTGCGGATCTAGAATCTACAATTGATTGCACAGATTATGGATCATGATAGGACCACCGCCAATCCCTATACGAGCTTTGATCCCAACTCACCGAAAATGGGGGCCTAGGAGCCGAAATGTTCGATGCAAATAACCGAATTTCTGGCCCGCCGGGGCGCATTGTTGGGTGCCGAAAATCACCGAAAATGGACCGATAAACGGGAGGTCCGAGGCCTAACCACCGAAATGGAGGGTTTCCGGACATGGAGACAACCATTACGGCCATGCTTCCGGTCAGGTGCCGATATAAAAAGATTTTTTCGGTGAAAAATAGGGTGGTACTCCATCCATTTTGAGGGGCAAAAATGGCAGGCAAATCAGGCTGCCAGCTTTTTTGGAGGTTCGATCCCATTTTTAACCGAAAATGACCATTTTTGGTCGACGTTATGTGCAAAATCACCGAGATTGCCCATGCTCGAACCACCAAAAAAGGTTATGTTCGGGATCAAAGCTCTTATAGGGATTGGCGGTGGTCCTATCGTGGTGGAATATTTGTAGCTGTTGACCAAAAGCTTGTAAATTCAACAAGGCCAAGCAAAGATGATCGTAACCCCATGACTTGATTTGCTTTGGGGGTACCTTCAAAACCCGATACTCTACGAGTTCGGAGATTGTGCGGACTATGACTAGATTGTGGTTTTTTCAGTAAGGTATTTTCGACCGACCTATTATGTCTACTTGATCTGGGTCCCTCGCTCGATTCAATTACCTCATGTCTTTACTTTTCAAGAATCTTCGGATACACCAAGTCTTCGGTGCGAACACCGATGTTGGAAAGACCATACTCACTTCGGCTCTTGTTCGGGCATCTGCATCAAGGGGTAATACCGTCTACTATCTGAAACCTGTCAGCACGGGTCCTTTGCAAGATGCGGACGACGAGTTAGGATTCACCTTGTATTTTATTTGATGTCATCAGGCTCATGCCAGAATGCGATCGTTGTGTAGGCATATAAAACGCTTCGCTGGAGGCTACAAAGACAAAGTGTATAGTGCCTGCCTCTTCCGCTTTGATGAACCAGTGAGTCCTCACCTGGCGGCCCGTCTGGCGGAGGACAAAAATAAGACGAAGGTTTGCCCCCGTTACGACTCATTTCCAGTCACTAATTAAGTGTCATGTTCAAGGTCACTGTACCATCGGATGAAACGTTTGTGAATACTGTCGCAAGCTACATCAGACAGTGCGCAGCCAAGAGCCCACATCTGACCCACATGTACGTCGAAACAGCAGGAGGTGAGATTCTGTACATCCCGTGAGTGAAAGTACACTCCGTCCTCCCGCCGTTCAGGACACCAGGTTTCTAAGAGCATGCTAGTCTTATTGACAAATGCCTGCAGGTGTACATAGTCCTACATTGTCTGGCACGACACAACTTGATAGTTACCGCCCGCTGTTTCTTCCAACCATTCTGATCGGCGACTCCAGGCTTGGTGGCATCTCCTCTACAATTTCCTCTTATGAATCTCTAGTCCTTCGAGGCTACATCGTCGACTCTATTCTATTATTCCGCGATGAGTATTATCGCAACTGGGAGTACTTGTCGCCATACTTTGCTGAACGAGGGGTTCATGTCCTCGCCGTGGACGCTCCGCCAGAGCGGCATACCGATCTCAAAGAAAACTTCCGCCTTACGGAAAAATACTACGAGGAGATTGTTCCGGCATCCCAGCAAGGCGGACTCTTCAACATTCTAAGTCATCTAGACGATTGTCATTCTCGTAGAATTGCCGAGCTAGATTCAATGCCTCGTCGCAGCCTCGAAACCATTTGGTGGCCATTTGTTCAACATGGCCTCGTGACCAGCGAAGGAGACATCAATGTCATTGATAGCGCCCACGGGGATTTTTTCACAATATACAACGGACACCGCTCTGCTCCTGCTTCATCGAAGTCTTTGACCACCACCCATTCGCTTCTGGAACCCCAATTCGATGGCTCTGCATCCTGGTGGACACAAGCAGTTGGCCATGCGAGTCCATCGCTTACTCTCGCAGCGGCTAGGGCTGCAGGGAGGTATGGTCATGTCATGTTTCCTCAGGCCACTCATCTCCCTGCACTGAAACTTGCTGAGCGTCTTGTTCGCGACGGGCCGGGTAAAGGATGGGCTGCACGCGCGTTCTTCTCGGATGATGGTTCCACTGGTATGGAGGTGGCCCTAAAGATGGCATTGCGAGCATTTGCAGGGAGACAGGGCAAGCAACTCGACGGGCAGCAGAGGAAGCATCTCGGCATCCTTGGCCTCAAGGGCAGTTATCACGGTGACACGATCGGTGCCATGGATGCGTGCGAAGAGGGGGTATATACGTGCGAGTGGCATGAAGCCAAAGGATACTGGCTTGATCCTCCTACTGTCTCCAACCGCAAAGGTAACATGGTCATCGCTCTTCCTCCCGCTATTGCTGCGCAAGGGGCGGTGGATGCTGCTGATGTCAATATGAGCTCACTCGCACGGACCTACAATGTGGAGGAACGATTAAAGACGCCGCTCGCAGCTGTGTACCGTGACTACATCGAGCGCACACTAAAGAACCTCCGAGATAGTGGCGGACCTACCTTGGCTGCGCTGGTGCTTGAGCCGCTGGTGATGGGTGCAGGTGGCATGATATTTGTGGACCCCCTTTTCCAACGTGTTCTTATCGATGTCGTTCGTGGAACTCCTTCGACTGTATCGGCAAGTCGACCCTCGCATTGGTCGGCTCTCCCCGTGATTTTCGACGAGGTCTTCATCGGACTGTACCGTCTAGGTCTGCAGAGTGCAGGCCCCTTACTTGGTGTATTCCCCGACATTTCTGTCAACGCGAAGATCCTCACTGGCGGTCTGGTTCCCCTCGCTGTCACGCTAGCGTCGGACTCGATATTCCAAGCATTTATCAGCGAAAATAAGGTGGACGCGCTTCTTCATGGACACAGCTACACCGCATATCCAATTGGATGTGAAGTTGCCAATGAGGCGCTGAACATCGTGGAGAGGCTCGCATCGGGCGACCAGTGGAACGATGCTCGGTCCAAGTGGGGAGTCTCAGGTTCTGCAGAGGCGAAGCAGATTGGCGTATGGAGTTTCTGGGACCCAGCCTTCGTGGATGCAGTTTCACGCCTGGACGTGGTCGAGGAAGTCATGACTCTCGGCGCAGTGCTTGCTATCAAAGTCAGGGATAGTGCAGGCGGTAAGTTCCGACCTCTAGCGTCCTTATTCGATCTGATGGACATCCAAATGATAGGATACCAATCTCACTCCGCGCAAAAACTATTGGAGTCGCTCAAGCTTGGTACAAAGGATGAGACAATCTCATCGGCTCCCGGGGGATCACCTTTCGGCATTAATTATCGGACATTGGGAGATGTTGCATACTTTATGCTAAGTCTGAATACGTCTGCTGCGACCACGCGCTCGGTTGAAGACAGGATATGGAATGTCCTGAAAAGCAGTCCTCGGATGTAGACCTTCCCGATAATGTACATGCATATCCTTCAGGTCGAACAGAACATCCTACGTTCCTGTATAAAACTTACATTCCTGTAGCTATGCCATCGTGCATTGTTTCATTGGGATTTGGTCAATACTGTAGACCATGTGCTTGTAGACCTCTGCACATGCATTTTTTCTAAGATGCTTTGCCGACAACTTGAGACACTACCAATCGCCCCACGAACCGTGCCGATGTTCAGGTCGACTCTCGAGTCGCGACGCGGATGCGAAAGTCGGCGCCTTCGACCGTGCGACGGGCCCGTGGCTGGGCTGGGCGCTGCTTACGGCTGAGATCGGACTGGTCCTTGGCCATTGTATGGCTTGCCAGTGCAGATCATTCAACACATCAAGCAGTAACAACGTGGACCTTTGAGTCTGTAAAACCAGCTCTTCACGATAATTTGTTGTATTTTATTCGTAACTTGCGAAGTCATTGACCCATGACATCGTCGTCTGAGCGGCCAAGACCTGGCCGACTAGTCTTCAATGCGTCTTACATAGCGCGAGCGCACACTTACCTTGCTTTTGCCGCCTTCCTTGGTGCTCTCTTCCTGGGATGCGCATTGCACTACAAGAAAATAGTCAAGAATGGTGTCGCAGGCTACCCTGAAGAATGGTTCCCGTCTGTATCCGCAACGTGAGTTCGCGTCTGCTAGCGTTCAACAAATTGTGGACGCGCTTTGGCACACAGGATCGGTGATTGGTATCCAGAGCGCAACATTTTCCAGATTTTGATCGCGTTGAACTCCGGTAGGTACCATCTGTCGTTCGGGGAAATACATAGACCTTGAAAGCTTCAATACCTAGGACCACGATTAGCTTCAGTATTTCTACAGTATTATCTACATCGCAAGGCGGAATCCAGTTGGCCTGGATTTGTGATGCTTTTTGGTGTACTCAGGACGCTGTCGTGCGGAGGATGGGTCTACATCACGTCGACTGACGACCACGACGCACACGATGTGCTTATGATCAGTTATATTGTATTTGATATCCCGTGGATGTTTGGCTCAATAGCTTGTACCCCTGTACAAAATATACAAGCGCGGCGCAGAAGGTCAGTAACCTCAACGTTGGTTCGCATCGGCGCTCACGTCTCTCCAGGCGCATCATGGCTACAGCGTAAGTGAAATCATGTCTCGGCCGCTCTCACATGTCGCGAATTGCCTGTCTACAGATTCTTCGGTTCCATGATCCCTATGGTGTATTTCTTCATCCAACATAAGGTTCATCGAATACCGGGAGGTAAGCGTTACCTCTTCTCTAACTTCTCAGCCCACCCGTGTTAAAATCCCCTTCTACAGCATATACTCGTTACAGTTTCTTTGAATGGGCGCTGATCCTGTTTGACGTCATGTATGACTCTTCCGTAGAGCTGGAGCTCCGAGCGACCGATCTCAAAGTGAGTTAGCAGTTTACCGTGTGTAAATCGACTGTGCGCCGAGCATATTGTTTGTAGATTGGAGTAGGCGTCTCACTCGAGAATGGCTCAGAGAAGGACGATATGTACAACCGGATTCACCGCCTTGCCTGAGCAAGTATTGACTGGTTGCTGTAATATAGTGTTGTTGCTCCAGGAGGAAAATTTGCAAGAGACGCCATTCAGCCTAGAGAACCTTCCGAGACGTCATCTTATGAGAAGAATGCAGAACAAGGGGTTGAAAGGACTGACGTACAGGACCCTGCCAAGGATGTCTCACTTCCTCGCAGTGTTCTGAAGCAAGCACGACCGATGGCAGACTTCTTGAGCGATGTTTACCTATGTATGTATACCGACTACACTGCCTTCAATCATTCTCAAGTATATTTGATCCTATAGCATTTATCTATTGGTCAATCTTCACTTCTTTGACACCCACTTTCTTCTATTTCTCCGTATGGGAGCTGAGTTTTGCAGGGCATGAAGCATCACTCCTGTTTCTTCTGTCACCTGTTTTGCTGGGGATCCCATCTTTCTCGGAATGGTGTCGTTCACATTCAGGTCGAACCATTCTACATATCTTGTCGCTTGCTGGCCTTGTGGCATATGCACTGGATAAACCAATCCAGAGGCTCTTAGTGGTGGTGTTTGCCACTTCTGTCATTAACATCGGCGCAGCAGTAGACTGGACTAGCGGTGACCAGAGCGACGTCGGGTACCAAGCAATGCGTAGGTCTATTTCATCATCGTATTGACGCACAGTATTCACATGGCGTCTATAAAAAGTCTTGGGCGTTGGATTCATTGTGTCGTCAATCGTGAAGCATGCCAACCATTCGAATATTCCAGGTGATAGCCATATATATATATATATCATCTGAATTGGACTCTAATGTCGACTAGTGTGGCCTATCGTCAACGAGCAGTCTGGCGGCTACAATAAGACTGGCATCGCCCTGGCCTGTTTTGCTATCTACAACTTTGCTACTCGTTCTTCGAATTCTTTGATTCGGATGCCACCTTCCACGCAGGCAAAGACGAAGGCTGAAGTTGGCGAGAAGGAAGCAAGCGACTCCTGGCTTCCTATTGGGTTCGCGTTCGGGACTCTAATGTTTACTTTGCACAATATGCTCGCTGATCCGAGCACGCTCATTGCTTGGTCGTGGACGGGATATCCTATCAGAGGGCCAATGCCGCATCTCCACGGCTCCTTGACACATATCGCTCAGGCAGTGGGTCTTTGCCTCCCGATAATTCTCACCGGCATATTCGCAAATGGCGCGCGGCTATTGCTGCACCCTTTGTGGTTCGCGTACGGCGGCGCCAGCGCGTACGTAGTATATGCCTACAAGGACTGGTTGGGGTATACCGGCGGCTTGAACTTTGCTGTATTTCTCATGTCCATCCTGCCACCGGTCCTACAGCGCGTAACGGCGACCGGTCAAGTGGCCAAGACGTTATGCATAGCGTGGCTTGTGGTTTCCTTGCTGTACGTCGTGAGTACCTTCACGGTGGCGTATGCCTTCGTTCCTGGTGGTGAGTACTTGCGGGAACGGACAGACCTGTAAGTATTTGTCGTGCAGAAAGCAAGGAATCGTCTCGTTAATTCATTACCCTCAGGGTATTTTTTGGACAAATGGTAGCATTAGCTCTGGCTTTCCAGTGGCCAAGGACAAAATATCAAACCTCAGGTTCAGTCCTGACCAGACGAGCAAAATATTTTGTTTCGTATTCGCTGGCTGTTCTGTCTGTGTCCTCCTTCCTCGTGACGTTATACAGAATGCCTGCTATTCCTCGACCGCACAGACCTGGAGCTCGGATCATCCGTGCTGGTATATGGACGGTCCACTTCGGAATCGATAACGAAGGCAGGGATAGTCAACGTCGCATGAGGGATTTAATAAAGTGCGTGCGATTTATGTGCACCTGTATACTCAAGAGGGTTACGTTGCTTTGTAGGGATATGGAGTTGGACGTAGTTGGTTTACTCGAGACCGACTTACATGTGAGTGCTTGGTTGTAAGCCGCAATGTATGTGTTCGTATGCTTATGTGTCGCTAGCGCCCTGTATTCGGCAACCGAGACCTGTGAGCAACTATATCTTAATGTGGGTTTCAATCGCTGACTGCTTTGGTATAGCACTCGTGTCATGGCTGAAGAACTAGGATTCGTGAGTATTGCTTTGCTGAGTTTTTTTTACAATGCCTGATGTCAGGAACAGTTTGTAGACCTTGGTCCAGGGCCCAACATGCACACCTGGGGTGCGGTTCTATTATCGAAGGTAAACATCATCTTGACTTGACAATGCATTTGACCTGCAACGATCTCCAGTTTCCAATTGTTAATTCCACGCACCATTTACTCCCTTCTCCGCATGGTGAGCTTGCCCCAGCCATTGAGGCTGTCCTAGACGTATATGGGACGCAAGTCGTTGTGGTTATTGCACACAACGGACAAGGTGAGATGACGTTCGTCTTCATGGTATCAGACTAATAGAATAATGTATTAGAGGAAACACCACTTGATCGTGAACTGCAAGCCAGAGAACTGGCTCGTATCATGTCAAGTTCCTACCCGCAACCTGTTATTTTCCTAGGCTACGTCGTGACTAAACCTTTGGCAACGAAACGTAAGATCTTCTTTACTGAATCCGCCACACGCGGACTGACCTGAATTCAGCTGCACCCTATGAGATCATGGTTGCAGATGGACGTGTCAATGATATTGATGAGCAGGATTGGGATCGATGGTACATTTTCACATTGACCTTGATGACCAACTACTGATATTCTAATACATATCCAGGTGTGAATACATATTCTATCGAGGACTCTATCGAACGGCATACGCTCGCGTCTCGAGGAGTACCATCACGGACACAGAATTGCAGATAGGACAGTTTGTTGTGCCAAAGTATGGTGTTGGAGTGACAGACGATAGTCATGAAGCGTTGTATCTTCGTGCATGGAAAGAAGAGCTCCCAGAAGAACATGTAAGAGTCTCTCTATCCACAGTGTAGCAAACAGCATTGATATCATTCTGGTAGTGGTTCCCTTTGGAGTATTACCCGGAACAAGGTGGTAAAAGAGGTCACCACTACCATGTATTCAACACGGTAAGTATACCGACTGCGCTCTGGTATACTCTTTCTTATTGCACACCCACAGCCTCTGTACTATAAAATCCCTGAGGGTGCCATTCTGTGACTGTCTTGAGGTTATTGAACAGTGTGCACTGTCAGATGTTGTACACTACTTGGAACTCCTCTGTAATTGGTCATCTTCGCTCTCTTCATCCCCTTCGCTGTTGTCATCGCGATCTTCCCCCTCCGTAGAAGCCTGCTCATCGTCACTGGACTGATCGTCGCTTCCTTCGCTCTCGGTTTCCTCTTCCCCGTCGTTTGTATCTTCGTAAAACTTGTCGAGATCTGACCATGGAGCCTTGGATCCGTTTTGGCCGAACGAACCGGAAGGTGAGGGTGCACCAGTTGGTGTTAAGACGACCGATGATGCTCGGGAGGACGGAACCATTGTATGTGATGACTGCGATGCGACTTGGGCATATACAGGAGCCTGAGGGGTGTCGTTCTCAGAGTCACGCAGAGAGGGATCGATGCCCTCCTCAAGCCAGTCAGGTAAATGGCTATCCATCATTATCTCCTTGCCTGTGATTGCTCCAAGTGAACCAAACGTTATCTTATCCTCGTCTGTGTAACGTTTCAGTAAGGTTGTTCGCAGCCCTGAGATTACACCTACTCATCAAAGGAGTGTCTTCAGAAATACCAAGTTTCCCTTCGAACAGCACCATCTTGACTTGTTCTCGCCGTAGAACCACACCTCCTGGTTCCTCGTATGAGTCTTCTGAGTCACCATCGTGTTGCAGGGTCGAATTCACTCCAGATAAGAGGGAGCCGAGCATGCGCGCTCGATCCCGAACATCGAAATTCATATCATACCGCGCGAGCGAAAAGACATAGCGAGTGAGTAGTCCAAGCGTTCGGTCCGTTGGGCACAAGATGAGGAGTTTCGCTGCCAAAGTTACAATCTGCAGCTTTACGACAGGCATCTACGGGCAGACATAACTTCACTTGGTGAAATGAGAATGAAGGCACTGCATCTACCTCTTGCATGAAAGACTTTGCGGACTTGCGGAGCACATCAGGTGCCCATTCCGCCATGCCCTGCGGCCCTGCAGCCGGTACACCATTCTCCTGAGAGGACGTCGTTGGCGCGTATTGGCCTACTAGCCAGAGAACGCAAGCTCTAGCTTTCGGATGGCGAATCTCGTCGATACGCCACGCCAGACGTGCAATGATGGATAGGGGGGAAGTTGATGAGCTCCCGGCGACTGATGCCAGGACATTTTGCTGTTGCTGTAGCCGAATTTGCACCAGGGACTTCAGCACTAGGACAGAGTTCGCAACAACTACATCTGAAAATGATCGGTTCAGCGTTGCACCCACCAGCGAGGGAGAAACGGTATGTCTATCGCACCATGTTTACTTTGTATGAAGGTCATGAGTGCCGCGAGGCACTGCTGCGTTGCTTCGGGAATGATACGTGCACAATGCCCAATAGCTTGAATGGCATCGGCGACGAGGTCATCGGCAGTGTCATCCACATAGCTCTGCCGCATTTGCGAGCCATTAGTTCAATGATCCGCATGAATGCGAGCAGGGCTGTGGGATATGATCGCCCGAACTCACGATGAGCTCCCGTAGCAATGCCTGGTGATTATCGACAGTCATGACTGCTCGCAGTAGTCGGACCTTGTCTCTCTTGACCTGGCGTACATCGTCTGCTCGTATTAGAAAGCGCGCATAGAACGGTGCGAGAGCAGACTGTAATTCCATAGATGCATCCTTAACGAAGATATTTCAAGCTTCGACGAGATCGTATAGTACGTACCGATAAGGAACGCGAAGCAACGACAAGATGCGCGAGGACAACGCGTTCAACTTCCGGTGAGACATGCAGGAGGCGAAGAAGAGGAGAGACAATCTTGGATACTTCTGAAGAAGGGGATAGATAAAAGAATGCTCGTGCGACAGCCAGCACTACCTAAAGGAGGAAAGATGAATGTCGGGCACGCTTGAATGGCCCACTCGCTTACAGCAGGGTTTTGTGACTGGAACAGAGGTTCTGATGAACTCAATAGCAGCCTCAGATCTGTATCTACTTCCTCTTCAGACACCCCTTCGGACTTCGTGACCACGCTCGGTCGAGGCAGCATCGTGCGCGCGTACCGGACTAGCAAGTGAAGGAGGTCTACTTGACCCCACTCGTCTGCATCAATGAGAGTTCTGCATAGTCGTCTGTAATGCTGGTGAAGCAAGTCCAGTCGAGTGGGACACACGACCTCGAACGCCACTGCGACACTCCCGATTGAAAGCGGAGACCGATCGCGAAGAAGTGTAGAAATAATGTTTATCAGCTCTGGCTGGCGACTAGGGTCTAAACTGTACGTAGAAGAAATTGGGGATTATGCCTGATGTGTGCAGAGTGAGGGACAGACCTGTAGCACTTCGGGATTGCGAGAGCCGCGGTCTTCCTGACGTAGGGACTGACGTCGGCCGCACATTTCTTAATCGCTAGTACGACTATGCTACCGATCATGGGGACCTTGATACCGGAGAGCACGCGGAGAGCCATGGCACGTATGAGGGGATTAGAGTCTGATAAGTCCTTCTGGAAAGTGTTGATGGACAACAGGGCGAGGTCTGGCTCTTGTTCTGCATAACGCAAGAGGTAAATGTAGACAAGCTTTCTAATCTCAAGGTTATGAGATGCCACATTCTTTACAACCTGCGCAAAGAATTCAGAGACATTGCGACCTTTGGAGATCAACTGTACGTAGATTTCCCAAGTTTATGAGCCCTGTGGTCGTTCGAATAAGACTCGCAAGACGAGCGTACTGCAATGAGCCGTTTCATAGCTTCCAACTTCTCCCTGTCGCTGTTAGAGTCCAGCTGCTTCCTGATATTCTTGACTTTCTCCTCCGGGTTGTCAAAGTACGACGAACTGGAGCCCCGAGCTATAGCCAAATCTCTCGTACGCTCTGAGAGTGTCTCTTGCAGACGCAGGCCAAACCTGGATGCATTTTCGGTGATTGCATTCAAATTAAGAGCAGCCATATGAAGGCACAAGAGTACGAATAAGTAAAGCTAGAGTTACGGCGCAAGATGGCTTGTTCGTTCCCGTAGTTTCGTGGGTGAGTGTACTGTATACATACCCATTGGAAATCTCGATCGGCGGACGTGCTTATTTGGGAACTACTTACGCAAAGGCCTGTGGTAAGTAATTTGTCGCGTTGACCTTATCTCACCATTATTTATCAAAGTTGTGTCCAAATTTGGGTAGTCTACCAAGTTCCTGCATCCTTCGTGTCTCAGGATACTCGTATCTGAGCACCGCTAATAAGCACGATACACTGATATGTAGAAGTAGATTAATCATGCACAGATACTAAGCGCTGTGAGACATACTAATGTGTACGAGCGTGCTAAAGTAGTATTCATACATGGTAGCCCATCTGAGTCCGTCGGAACCAAACTTCCCTAGATCTTACCGAGCTCTCATCAAAATATCTTAACAGTCCTCATCTGAACGACAAATGGAACAGATGTGCCGTCGCTCCCTCCGGGTCATATCCTTTCCGCTGCCAGTCTATCCTCCACGACACAGTCGGATCGAAGATTGTGGAGCGTCCTCAAGCGCCTACATGAGCCTAGTCCTCGACTCGGAGATGAAAGGCAGTGCTGGGCAAAGTATTATGAACAGGTAAAAATCGTTTGAATGATAGTCTCACTCACTATTGGGTCAACCTTGCTAGACTCATATGTTAAATAAAACCGAGTCGCAAGGCATCGCTCGTTTCGCGCATATCAATGTCTAACTTCTTCGCGCGCCTTTGGTAATACCGACTCAACTTCTGCCCAGACAACCCTTCCAGTAGCTCCCGAATTTGGCCCGGAGATGTTCGATCCAGGTGAATGTATTGTCTCTCTTCTGACACTGGTTGGCCAGCAACTCTGGTCCCAGCTGTCTGGGCGTCGTCGTCGTCGTTGTTCTCCTTCCAGAACCTAACACAAATTCTGTGGAAAAGTTGAATTCGTCAGGAGCCTGCGGGTCTTCACTGTCGTTGGCTTGGGGGGAACTACCCCCTCCTCTAAAACGTTGTTGATAATTTGTGGAAGAAGGGAAACCAATAATTGGTGCTACCGAGTCTCTTCACTTGATGAAATTCTAAGGCGTGTACCACAGCGGTGACTAGACCGAGATGTTATTCTCACAGGACCAGCATCCTGACAGACATTGGCCACTGTATCCATCCTCCATTGGGAATGATGTTTGAAACATTCAGGCCTTGAAATTTTCCAGCGGTCAGAAGATTTGACTTGCCAGGAAGTAATGACTTGCTGTTCAGTATCGTTGGTTATCTCGGATGCTTGACGTCGAATATGGTGCTCCCCAATGCACCCACTAAAGTAAACCATTGGATGGCGGTGAAAATGCTGATAAGTGACTGCTTCAAACTCGGTTACTAATTGAAAAGGACGCACATCGCAGTCTTGGTCAAAGCCACACAAGCGTAGTTGATCAATTGCGCTTGGACAGACTTGTTCCCGACATGTAATCGAGCTATATGTATGTGCTCATGACTGAACCGTGTTACACGCAAATACCATGGAAGGCGAAAGGCATCGTTGCTGCACTACTAGCTGTTCAAGTAGAAGTAACGACTCGGACTTACGTTCGTACATTCATAGTGTTATGTAAGTAATAATGCTTATTACACAGAATGCCCCAAAATAGTGTCTTTTCCCACGAGCACGTTGCTGCGCTGCACTCCTTCAGCCTCCGAGTTGCTCCCATCTCAGGCTGAAACCTTGAGCAAGTCGCTTACCCAGCATGCGAGTAGACTCAACGTATACTCATGCAACGCTACCAGACAACAGATCAGCTTATTCCCTCGCTACTGTTCACGACGTTCCCTACCGCGACTACCCTGAGCCCAACGACCGCACATCTCTCCTAACCCACCATTCCGACGATTCTACTTATGGCACCGCTTCCCCCTCACAGCCGTCATCCAGACGGATACTCATGAATGCCACCATCAAGATGGCCGCCATATTTGTCTTCAGTACGGTCTTTCTGGGGGGGACATTATGGCTAGCGCTCCCAACGCTGGATGAGTGAGCTCATATTCGATTTTACTCGCTAAACTCCGCTAAGTCCCATGATTGCAGGGAGGACCGTCCAGACCTCAGAATTCCAAAGTCGTTTGCACAGCTACAGGCGCTCAACGCACTCCTTAAGAAATACAGGGATATCTATCCATACCGCATTGTCATTTGCTATGTAACAACATACCTCTTGTACGTTTCTCTCTTCTCCCACGGCCTACCGATGCTAACAACGTATTTACAGCCTTCAAGCATTCTCCCTTCCCGGTTCCATGTACCTCTCCATCCTTGGCGGCGCCATGTGGGGCATTCCGCGTGCCCTGCCACTCGCCTGTTCATGCGTCGCAACGGGTGCGACATTCTGCTATTTTGTAAGCGCGGCACTGGGGCCGGCACTGCTGACGATGCCGAAGTGGAAGGCGCGGTTCGATGTGTGGTCGGAGAAGATCAGCGCACAGCGGGAAAACATCATCTCGTACCTGATCGTGCTACGGATCGCGCCATTGCCCCCGCACTGGGTGGTGAACGTGTTGTGCCCGCACCTAGGAATCGGGCTCGTGCCGTTCTGGGTGAGCACCTGGCTGGGCATCTTCGGCGTGACGGTCATCCATACGACGATCGGCGGGAGCCTGGACGACATGACGAGCCCGGACGATTTCCACCTGGTCTCGTGGAAGAACTTTCTCATGCTGAGCGCGGTCGTCGTCGGTGTCATGATCCCCGTCGGCCTGCGCTATTTCTTCAAGCGCGAGCTTGCAGCCGTCGCCGACGTCGAAGCGGAAGCCGAGGGAGAGGCAGAGCACCTTGCGGATGACGGCAGCAGTGATGTCGTGCTCGCGCGGGGCCCGCAAGTGGGCGCACACAAGGGCAAGACGACGCAGCTGGTTATGCTGTCGGACGACGAGGATGAATATTCGGACGAGGACGCCGATGAGGATATCATCCTCGAGGCGGGCCCTGCGCTTGTCGTGAAACCCCAGGATGACACCGCCCCCGCTTCGGGAGGGCCCGAGCGCCGGGATTGGCGCCAGGAGGACTTGCTATGATGTTTCGACTGCCGGATATGGATACTGTGTTTCTCGGATAGACGCGTGCTGCCGTTCACTCATCTCCTCAGCCGCGTTGCTGTTGTGCTGTTTCGCTTACCCGTTGTTTGTTACTAGTTAGATTCTCGGGCTGGTCTTTGCATTGCATGGTATAATTCTGTAATTTTCCAACCATGAGTTGTATTATCTACACCCCCTGCTGTCATGCTTGAATGTACGGCGCTTGCGCGATGGTTGCTGGTGTCATGATATCCCCTTCTCGAGCACGGTGGCTGCGCCCGCGGAAATGCCTCAGGGCAAGCTGGTCTGAGACACGCGCTAGCTGGTGTCCCTCCGCAATGCAGCGACGACAAGTAGGATTATGAGCATATCGCTTCCTCGGTCCATCCGCCGTGAAATGGGCGCTCGGCGATTGGCCGTGGAGGAGAATGCAGAGCGGGGTGTGTAGCGGGCGATGGGAATGCAGCGGGGTGGTGGCACATTGCAGCGCGTCAGATGGCCCTGTGTACGGCACACCGGTGGTTTTGTACGAAAGCTCAAGTTGAATGCGGTGTGATGGTAGGAGCTATATACCGGACGAGGCACTGAGTAGGAGGAGGAGGGCCGCAGAGGTGAAACGGGCAAGGGCCGATCGGGGCGCTGGGATCTCTGCCAGACACTGACGCTCCGGCGGCTGCCCTCGACGAGCGAGAAATAAAATAAAACAAAAATCTGTAGAAAACAAATGCATGGAGAACAAGCTCGTCAAAGAGCCGCGATACAAGCGACAGTAGCTACGGGACGGGAAACAAGAGGTGTGTTTTTGTGCGAGCTTGCTGCTTTGGGCCTTTGGCTCTTTGGCTTCGAGCTCCGCCACAGTGGCCCAGTGTGTGCGAGTGTATATCCGCCTCAGGACTTCCCCGAAACTCACGTTGCCCCGACCATTCTCTCCCTCCCACCACCACCTCCCTCCCTCTCGTCCTCGTCCCCGCCCCCTCCTCCCCATCAGCCGCACCATCGCAGCGTACCGCACTCACTCTCCTCGACGTCCGTCGTGTGCGGCGTTTCCCCGGTCTACCGAGTTCGGTTGGCTGACCCAGACGATCTATTGGCATACCTCTCCATCTTCCAGCAGCCATGGCTGATCGCCTACCACAGCAGTATGCTAATCTCCAGAACAATTTCCCTCCAGGTCTTGTTCCCCAGCAAGGACAGGTCCCCGTTGACCTGCAGATGAACGCGCCTGGCATGTCCAATCCAGGCATGTCCAATCCGGGCCTGGCCAACTCGGAGCAAGGGCGCTTGTGGATGCACCAGCAACAGCTTCAACAACTCAGAGCTGCACAGGCGGCGGGCAGCGGGGGCATGGGTGCAGTGCAGGGGAATAATGTAGCTGTCAATCAGCAGGTGCGTGCCGCCATCGCCATCTGGCGTCTCATCGAGTCCCCTTCCCTCTGTCTACCTTCTCCTGATCGTATGCCTCGTTGTCGCGGCGCTGTCGCCGATGTTTTTCCCTCTTCGCTCCCTGTGTCGTGTCTATATCTCTTCGCCTCCACTCAGTGCACCCACGCTCGCCTGCTTACGTCATCTTGCCCGGCGGTCGAGAATGGGCTCTGCCTTGCTACAGATCGGTCTGGCTGACACCTTTCGTCCCTTCAGCAGATGTTAGACCTACTGCGTAGCCAGCACGTCGCCCGCCAGCAGCAGAATATCGGCCAGAAGCCCATGCCCTTTGCACTGGCTGGTCCGATGAACACCACCTCCGCATCCAATAACTTCCACGAGCCTCAGACCGCACAGGGTCTACCGTTTCAGAACGGTGCAGGCGGCCTAACGCCACAGCAGATGCATGCCCTGGCAAATCGTAACCCGCAGATACTTCACGCACTCATGCAGCAGAATCGTCAGCTCGAGCTCATGGGTATGGCACAGAATCAGCAGCCACAGAACGGCATCCCAGCCAATATGGCGGCAATTCGTCAGCTTCAGCAGCAACAGCAGCAGCAACAACAGCAACAGCAACAGCAGCAGCATCAGCAGCTGCCGCCGTCGCAGCAACAGTTTCGACAGCAGTATCAGCAGCAGCAGCAGTCGCATCAACAATCGCAACAACAGGCACAGAACCTTGGAGGTCAGCTTGGGCAGATGCAGACTCAGCTATCTCAGGCAGCTATGTTCTCGGCCGTTAACATGCCATCAGCCTCGGATGCATCGCACAACCCCTCCGCCCAATCCAACCACCAGCAGGTCGGTAGCGGCCTGGTTTCTAACATGATCCAGCAACAGGTCTCTCAGCAGCAGTTGCAACAACAACCGATGAGCGCACGGCAGCAGCGTTACCAGCACCTCCGTTACCGTGCGCAGGTGCTGCAAGTACAAATCAAGGAATTCGAGCAGCGCCTTTTGAACCTCACTAGCGGGAATGAGGGCAAGTCGGACACATTTTATCTGGCGGAGGTGACCAAGGTCAATCAGGAGATTGAGCACCGCCGCGATCTGCTGCAAAACGTGGTCCGTGCGATGGGACGTATGACCATGGAGACGGTCACTGCCGAGTAAGCTTAGTTGGAGTCTCGCGAGTTCCAGCTGCTGATCTTTTTTCAGTCCTTCCACGTTCATCGCTCAGAAATCGAATCAGCCATCGAGTGCACTAGCACATGCACTACAGGGAGCGGGGGTTCCTGGCCAGTCCACATGGATGAATGTACAGCAGAACCTTTCATCCCACTCCCAGCCAGTGCAGCCATCTGCATCGTCGCAGATGCCGTCGCAGCCGCAGAATGTGCAGTCAGGCACTCCGCAGATGGCACCGCAAGTCACCTCTGGACATACTGGCCAGCCTCCACAGCGTACAGTCTCCACCTCGCTTCAGCTCCTCGCGGGACAGCAAAATACGAACCAGACATCGCCAAACATGATGCCGTCGCAGTTTCCCTCGCAGACGGGTGCTAGCCCTAGTCAGCCCGCTACGCAACAGCGCGCTCTGTTCATGCCTGCGGAGACCTTTGCGAATGCGTACAAAACGTTTTGTCAGAGCAAGGGTATCCACCTTGATCAGGCGCTGCTGAGCCACGACGGACGGCCTATCGATTTGTACCAGCTGCATGTGCAAGTTCTAAGCGTAGGCGGCGGACCTCGGGTGAGTCTCGTTTGCGATGCCTGGTAGTGCTGTGATCTAATGCGCTCTTTTCACAGGCGACGGCCAACGATCAATGGCCTGTGATCGGTGCGAAGCTGGGTTTTGTCCAGTTTCCGGGTAGCGATACAGAGCCTGCCAAGTCCGGGCCTGCACTCGCACAGCAACTGCAGCACGTATACAAGGAATATCTGGCGACGTTCGATCACATCTACCTGCGGTCTGTGCTCGCCAGGAGACGACAGATGCAGCAGCAGCAGCAGTCGATGCATGCCGGGGGGCAGAATGCTGGCCCTGGCCAGAATGGGTCCATGACAGGTCACCTTTCACAGGGCGTCGGCGATCCATCGTCTATGCAGCAATCAAACGGCCCAATCCAGAATGGTCCGGATCTGCGGCCGTTAACTGCACTGACGGGTTTGTCAGATCCTAAACAGATCAACGAAGTTCTCCAGTATGCTTTACTCTCTGCAGCTGACCTACACCGCCGCGGGGTCCCCAACCATATTATACAACTAGTCGAGAACAATCGTGCCTTCCTTGTCCGCCAGCTACAGCTGCAACGCGATTTCCACGGTGGTGTCGCAAAGAATGTACCGCCTGGCATTTCTGGTCCTGCTCTCTCCAGAATGATGCCAAATTCAGCCTCATCGTTCATCAATGGACAACCGCAGTTGAATACCGGTGCTATGAACTCGCTCGCTGACGGTGGCCGTCCTCAGCAGCCTTCACAGGTGCCTCTTGGGCAGGGTGCAATGGGTACACATCAGGCTACGTTACCGAACGCGAATGGAGATATACAGAATCCGCAAATGCATGGTCAAATGAGGTCTACCGCTCAGCCCCAATTCCGGCGTCCGACACCGGCCGAGTTGCAGCGCGGGGCCGAGTTTGCCAACAAGATTAAACTGGAATACATTGGTCGTAAGTCGTTGTGCTTCCCAAGCGATTAAATCGGAGCATCTAACTCTAGTACAGGTGCCAATGGCATGCGGCCTGCTGAAGTGCCCGACGAACTGAAGCCAGAATATCATGCGACCTTCGAGAAGTTGTTGCGCTCAGTCTTGGATACTGACAACAAACTTGCTGCTTACGCATTCTATAGCAAGGACGACGCTTTCCGAAGGATCATCGCAGTTGTTAGTTACTTCAATTTACTGATAGTGCTGGTGCGGTTTCTGATCCTTCATATGCTAGGTCGCGACTACTCTACAACAGAAGTCACTCCTTGCGAGCAGTCCGCCGAGATATGTCTTGGATATGAACATGATGCGTACGATGATGAACCAGCTGCAAGGTATGGCGGACACTTCAACTACATAGCTTCATGACTCATATCTTCCTCCTTGACTGTAGGGACTTTAGCAGAGATTCACAGTGTGATCGCAATGGCCCAAAACGCTACGCCTCAGCAAAGGCCACATATGCCTGCGCAGTCCTTACAGCCTCCGTCTCAGCCGCCCCAGTCTTCCCAGACCCCTCAATCTTTCCAAATGTCTCATCAGCCCCAGATGTTTCAATCTCCCCAGATCAGTCAACACTCCCAACCTCTTCAGCCTACTCAACCTCCTCAACACTCTCAACCTTCAAAACATCCACAGTCTCCTCAACGTTCCCAACCTTCGCAACATCCCAATGCCTCTCAGTCTTACCCTCCTACCCAAATTCCCCAGATTCCTCCGCCTTCACAACCTTCTCAGCTTCATCAACCTCCCCGATCTCCTCAACCTCCGCAACATTCTCCACGCATTCCACCTCCTCGTCCACAACCTTCATCTACTACTGCGTCACAGGCTACACAGAGTTCTGCACAGACGAAGAAGTCACATCGACCTTCAACGCCCTTACGGCCTGAGATATCTGCCGCTGCTTCCACCCCCCCTGCCTCTGTCTTCACCCCTTCCGCCAATCCACCCACTCCCGCTCACACGGTTAGCTCCCCGCAGACCCCCAAGTCTCCGAAGAACAGGACTGTTTCCAAGCCAAAACAGCCGTCGAAGCGAAGACAGTCAATAGCGAAACCAGCGGCACCTGCACCTTCTACACCTGTTGTTGAGCAACAGCCTGCTGCGCAACAGCCGGTAACACCACAGCCTGCGGTGAAGCAGTCTGCTACACCGGCCGCGACACCGTCAACGCCCGCTGCAACGCCGTCGTCTGTGCAGGCAGAAACGGGTGCCAAGAGACAACGTGAAGAGGAGACTGCATCAGTTGGAGCTGATGCTAGCACTAACCCATCTCCGAAAAGGGTCAGGACGGAATGGAATGGCTCGCCTAGCGAAGCGTTGTTGAAGAAGCAGGAAGAGGTGGACTCGATCAAGACCGATGAGGATGCGACCAAGTTCTTCGAGCAGATGTCCGACTTGCTGAAGATGGTATCTTCCGATGAAGGTCAAGAACTTTTCACCTCCGAGATTTCGGATACGCTTGATCAGATTCTCAAGGGTTATGGAGCTCCTCCAGACCTTACTGACGCGCACGAACTGTCCTCTTTCTCAGGCTCGGGAGACGGTGGACTCGCACCTTCATCACCCTCCCAATTGCCGACCATCGACGAATTCGAATTCTTTGACTTCTCATCGTTTGGAGGTATTGAAGAGGATGTCGGATCGAAAGCCCCTACGCCGGATCTCGTGCAGGCGTCATCGACCAACCCCAGTCCAGGGTCAGGTTCCGAGACAGACGGAGGCGGGCACGCTGGTTCTGACACTGCGAAAATTGCCGATCCGAAAGGCGAAGATCTTGGAGATGAGTCAGATCCCTTACGGCTTGGTTTTTGGCGGGAGATCGATGGGGGTGAGTCTGCATACTATCAGGCGTCGGACAACTGGAAGTGGGATACGCCAATGCCTGCGTCGGAACAGCCGTGGGCGGTATTTGGATCGTAGATGTTCCTGCTGTTTGATTTCGTCACCTTATCTGGTCTATCTGGCTGTCTGCTCTTTCTCCTATATTGTCCCTATTATCGTTGTTTGCCAGTGGATCTCATGTCTACTCGAATGTCTGTCGTCGCATCTGTTGTTGTCTCTTGATTACATCGTCGTATGTGCGCTGTGTATTTCTACCCTAGTCTAGTTTGCTATCGATATATTATTGCTCGGTGGAACGGATCATACGAGGCTGGTCGAGAGAGTTGCTGGCGTATAGTCAGATCCTAGTAGACCAGCCCGTTGGTCGTGCAGTTGTGCGCCCATTGGCGACGGCGTACACAGTGCGGTCCGCCTCTTCATGTATTTCATGATTGTCTCATTGAATTCTGCTCGTTGTCAAAGTCGGACACTGAGAAGCGTTCATACGAGGGACCGTCTGTTGTTTGGCAGTTCCTACTATGTTCCAACAAGCTAAGGGATCTGCAAAACACCTCCATGACTGTCTTATCATTGCCTCTGTCCTGTGTCTGGCTTATTTTATTTACTCAACAAGCTGGAGTCATAAGTTACTATTTACAGCCATCTAATTCGCTGGAGAGATATTGTTTGTAGCGTCTTTTCAAGCTGACCGGACCGGATTGATGACTACACTAATGTATATGGGTGCTAGGACGCGTTGCTCGATCTGAAACTGTGTCTAGACAAAATATTACCATGATGACTCGCTTCCCAGTAACTCAGTCAAGTCCCTATATACCTATCACAGTATTCACTGGCTTCCTTGGTGCTGGAAAGACCTCGATCATCCTCTCCTTGCTACCGCAGTTGCCCAAAGATTACCGAGTCGTGCTGCTTAAGAACGAGTTTGGAGATGTCGAAGGTGCAGCTACATCCTCTGAGGCACATAGAGGCTCAATGTACTGATCTCGATTGGGCATTGTGATGTTATGAGCAGTCGACAGTCAGCTGGCGAAACAATCCAGCTTAACCGCTGTCAGCGAAATTCTGAACGGATGTATGTAAGTATCGCGCAGTTTACTTGGTGCTCACTCTCTGTACGGTGTAACAATTCTAGGTGTTGTGTCCTAGTCGGACAAATGAAGACAGCCTTGCTAGAGATACGAGGTACGCCAATGCATTTGTTTCGGCAGAATGACCTCATGTTCTCGCTATCACTAATAGAAAAATACCGCCCCGATCGGATCATCATCGAATGCTCGTCCGTACCACTCAACTTATTGGAGATCTCAAGAATAGGTCTGATCTCATGTATTGCTTCACTGCGGCAGAGGTTCCGCATTTCCTGCAACGCTGGCTTTCCAGATACGAGAGCTAGAGCGTGAGACTGAAGGTGACCTGAAGTTGGACGCGATTGTCACGGTCATCGATGCAGAAAACTTCACCGGCTACGAAGACACATCCCCCACCGCAAAGATGCAGGCGAGTTACACAGACGTGATACTCATTGTAGGTACCCAAATGCACGCTCGAGGAATGTCTGATTTTTATTTTTTACGAAGAACAAGTGGGAGCATGTATCCGAACGTGCATTGGATATCTTGATTGACCATTTGAATACGCTCAACGACACAACTCCAAAAATCCGCTGTAAAGGTAGGGAGGGCGTAGACCCTAACCTGATCTTCGGGCTAGATTCGAAGCTCTTTCTAGCAGAAGAATATGTCGACCCACAGCATCATGATGAGGTTGAGACAGTGACTGTCTACAAGGGCGCGGGTCTAATCCACAAACACACTCATGAACACCACGACGGCACTAGATGCAATTGCACTATAGATGAATCTCATAGTCCGGCCTCTTCTGACCCAGGCCGCGAGTTCGTGGAAGAGGATGAACTAAAGCGGGGGTTAGATGCATTATCGAAGGAGTATATATGGAGGGTGAAGGGTTTCGTGAGGCTTGACAGAGGAGTTTACATTTTGAATTGGGCGTTTGGACGGTATGAACTCAGTGCGTCACCAGGAGACCATGGACATATAGTGCGACTGACCTTCATGGGTGAGCGGGGAGAGGTGAAGAGGGCTGTGCGAAAATTTGCAGAGACATTGGGTGCGCAGTTGATGTAAGTATTGGAAGTGCACAAGGCTATAACAAATAATTACGAGGCTTTTCACCTGAACCTGCAACCATCTACGATCGTGATCTTCGCGCAGATCTTGTCCGTTGAGGCACGTGACTGATATTAGCCGTTGCAAAAATCACATGAAACTGAGTTTGTACTTGAGGTTGGCGTCCAGCGACCATGTTCTCATACGTCGTGAGCTCTGGTATGTTTTATCTGCTTTCCAATCTTGTACTAGTATTCTATTGATATGTTATTGCTACGATCTGCCACTAGCGAGCTCGTACTTCTACTTACCGATTGATGAAGACGGGGAGGACACTTCAGGCTCTAGCGTCGCAAGACACATCTCATGGGCTCCTTCTCAGTTAGATCCAGATGACTTTGATGCATCTTTTATACCATCCTCGTCCTCACAACCTGTCTGCGACCCTACGCCATCTGCTCCGAAGAGAAATATGGCGATTGTCAATGAGATCCTTGCCCAAGATGACCTATATCAAATTCTCGGTATCTCGAGAGCCTCCCGAGTAGACAAACAATCCTTACGACGTGCTTACCTTTCAAGAAGCAAAGCATGTCATCCAGAGTATGTACTACAGCCAGACATCTACCTCCATCGGCTGATCGAGTCTCGGCGTTTAGCAAATTCCCTGACAACACCGAAGCTACTCGTGCTTTTCAAAAGGTATCCGTGGCTTACGACATTTTGAGCAAGCCCTCCTCGAAACGCATGTATGACTCTCGACCACCGCACACACCATATGACATCTTCTCTTCTCGCCCATTTCCTCAGCCCGAAGAGACTTTTCGGAATGTCGTTATTGGCGTCTTCAACGACCTCCTCGACGGCGATCTGGACATGGTCCGCACACTGCTCAGTACGCCTCGTACTTATTTTGTATCTGAGAACTTCCCTTCATACCTTTTACGTAGGGGCTGTAAATGACATTAACCCTTCATTACGACTGGGCGAAGACGGCATCAATTCTGTATTACTCACTCTTCAATCCATACGTGAACGTGCACTGAGTACGAACACATCAATCCTTGTGTTCTTATTTCTGATGGAAATCTCTGTGGCTGACCCTAGCCTGCCGGACTTGTGTCTTGGCCTTACATACTGAACTGACTCGCTTACTGGAAGTGAAGCGCGCTTTTGGCGACCTATCATATTTCGACCTGCGTCGCCGCTCGTGCCTCACCATTCAGCTCGCACGCCTCACAATCAGTCTCCCAATCGCGCTTGAACAGGCCATCAAGCAACAACGAGTGGAATATAGCTATAATTCGGACAGGAACCGCGATGGCGTCGGCAACGACCCCTCTGCCATCTTGAACACACGGGTGTACAAATTACTTCACGGCCTCATCAAGGTCCTCGAACGAATGGAAAGTGTTCTGAAGTAGGTGATTTTAAGGGTTATTTTCTCCACAACTTTCGTTATTGCTTCTCTATATTTCCCTAGTCCTAGTCCCCCCCTGCTAGGTATGTTAAAGATACAAATCTTCCTGTACAACTTAGATACTATACAGGCCTTGTTCTATAATAACATTCCCCATGTATTTCGGATTCCAACACTAGCTAGCGGTAAAGGCGTAATAGAGTTTGTCTTAAGTACATAACAAATACACGTAACACACAAATAGAGCGCAGCTTGCCATTAGGAACATGCATGAGTGGCTTGCGCACCACCGTTTAATGGAGTACGATAGAGCTTAGACGAGACGAGGATAAACCATAAACATAGGACAAGATTGAGAAGTCATATACATTGCCAGTCACAAGTCTTCAAAGGTCTTCAAGATGTCTTCTCTTTCAAGGCTGATTCTGCGTCGCAAATTGGGGCATCGGTCTCTATTCGTGTTGTCAGATAAGACAGACTTCGAGCGAGTGAGGCATCGACACTCACTTGAGTCATCCACATCGACATTCCCGTGGAAGACGTAATCGAGGTATCTTTCTCTTCTAACATATACGATTCCTGGGACGGCTGATAACCGTACGTGCCCATCGGCTGCGCAGCCGCGGCCGCGGCCAATAGGTGGTTGAAGTCCTGATTGCCAGTATTACCGGAAGCCGCAACGACCGCTGCATTGGCAGCAGCAGCGGCGTTCTGATTCTCAGGATAAAATGGATAGAACAGTCCAGCAGGCACCTCTGCCAACTTCTTATCTGCGGGCGTGCCTGGAGCGCCGCTGACGCCCATAGCACGACCAGGACTGCCTTTCACGGAGGACCCGCCACTAGCGGGTTGCGGACCATACGGACCAGTAGGGGGGTACTGCGCAGGACCCAGAGTTGGGGTCGACGGTAGCTGACCCTGCTGCTGCGCTGCACCCGCGGCCGACTTAGGCGAGAGCAGGCCATCTGTGTCCCAATCTTGTTCGGAGAGAAGCATTGGCGGAGCAGTGGGGGAAACCTGGTGCAAATTGACATTGAGAACTTTCTCGGCGAGCTTGGCAATAAGAGGGTGACCTCCATTGAGATCCTTCCGCTCCCAGCGCCAGCGGAAGCTAGGGAGCATGTCGAGAGCCATCCACACATCTTCAAGGGCAACCTGACGCGGAATGGGGTGGCATTTTGACATGTGCCCGAACAGGATGACCATAGCTGCGATGTGCAGTGGAATGGGAGAGACAAAGAACGCAGTGTCAGGGAAGCGGATCAATTGATTATGGATTACGATGATATTGTGCGAGGTGACTATAGCTGAGAACACCATGTCAGCGTATTGTCTAGCGCGAACACAAAATGAGGCTTACCGTCAAGCAGCGCTTTATACCTCGAGGGGTAGTCGAGCTCCCTCGAGGAGAACAGAGCTCGAAGTAGCAGTATCCTTGTGATGCCGATCTTGAGTAGCGTCAAGCCATGGTCTTCGGTGATATCCTGTACAAGCTTCGTCCTCCTCTCAGTGGGCCACTCCTCGGTGCCGCCAAAAAAACATCGGTAATGATCAGGGAGCTGCCTCCGGAACTCAACCATGCTCTTGATAATCCTGGTGGCATGGCGCATGATCGCGTCCGCAGTCTGCCTGGTTGGTGCATATAGACTATTGATGATGTCCGCCTGAATCTCTGCGATCGGTGCACTGAGCACGAAGTGCTCGGAGATATCCGTGCTGCCGCTCTTGCTACGTGATGGGCGGGGCGTGTTCGAGTCACTCGGCGCAATCGCAAGCGGGCGCCCAAGCAGAATCGATGTGCCACGATCATGTAGGAGAACGATACCCCAAAGGCGGATGCGCAGCTGACACTCCTCTTCAGAGAACACGTTGTCCTGCGAAGTGGGGTCATGGTGCAGGCCAAGCTCAATCGCAAGCCGGACAATGCTTCCGACGAGGCGCCAGAGTGTGCGTCCCTGTCGCTATCATACAAGAAATACAGCATCAGCTTCTGCACCTCATCTAAGTCGAAATCAAGACGCTGGACACTAACCTCAGTATATAGATACCACTGCAATAGGATGAGCGCCTGGAGGGAAGACACAGTAACACGGAGGTCAGGTTTCACCGAGAGCGCGCGCTCGAAAAATTCCTCGTGCTCAGGCCAGTCAGGGGGCATGATCTTCTTCGGTGTCGTCGGACTCGCAGCGCCCTGACCACCATCCTTCTCCATGCCATTCACACGATGATTGAGCTCGCTCAGAGTCCCCAGGGCCAAAATAAGATACGCGCTGCACACATAGCCGGCGTCATGCACCATCAGCTGCCCATCGTATAGCGCATCGAGCGTCGGCTCAAACTCCCCCCGGGTGAACACCGGTCGGTGAAAGTTGAGCCGTGAGAAGTACACGTCGAGGACGCTCCGCACCATCCCCCGGTCCTTCGGCAGCCACACCGGGACGGACGACTGGTCGGGCGCGGGTGCAGCAGCGGCACCAAGAATAGGCACGGGCCCCGATCCGATGCTGTTGCGGCGCATCGAGACGGACACCCACTTGCTTGTGTCACGCGGCGCGGATGGCTCTGCGACGTCGCGGTCGCGCCCAGACGTGAGGCCGTGCGAGCCCACCGCCAGGTCTTCGCGGTCTTCTCTATCGGCTGCGGGAAACTTGAGGTCGTTCACGATCTGTGCGTCGACGCCAAAGCTTTTCGCAAGTGCCTGTAAGAATATGAATGTAAACATAGCATAAATTATAATTCAATGCATAGAGCGCACCTGCGTGCTGGACATGTCATGCGAGAGCGGGTCCTGGCCCTTGATGTCGTGTGACGAAGTTGGACGTGGATGCATGACCGGGTGCGGGTGCAGGGGTTGCTGGAATGCCGGGTATATGTGGGGATTATATCCAGGAGGAGGAGGAGGTCCATGCATGGCCATGTGCGGTGGTGGGGGGCCATACGGAGAGCCAGGAGGAGGTCCATACATGGGCACCGGGGCCGGATAACCGTGAGCGATCATAGGTTGGCCAGGAGGGGGGCCATAGTGTGCGTACGGCCGTGCAGGCGAGCCACCTGGGGGAGGGGGGTGAGGATGCGGGTGAGGATGGGCAGGCGCCTGGGGTACTTCTGACCGCAGAGGGAACGGTCTGTTGCTCGTCCCGGGCTGGCCCTGGCCCTGCGGTGACTGTGCGAAATGGAAGGTCGCGGAGAGTGAGTGGTCGTTCAGGTCGATCTCGATGCCCTCGCGTGCGAGGATCTCGTCCAAGTTGTTGAGGTCGAACCCGGGAATCCGCCGCTTCAGCAGCGCATCGCACTGCAGCAGCTGCCGCTCGATACGTTCCGTGTGTCCGCGCGGGGTGAGCTGCTGGCGGTGTCTGTCTTCCTGCTGGCAGACTGTGCCTGCAGTAGCACACGCCGTGCATCGGGGGTGTTTCGAGTCGCACTGTAGCGAAGGGCAAAGTGTCAGTGTGTACACCCTTGCCGTCCTCGCTCGAGCGGGGGACGGGAGTTTGCCGTCGGTGTCGCCCGACGGGACTTGCCTTAATTTTCTTGCTCCTGCAGCGTGCGCACGCCTCGTGCGAGCGACGCAGACGACGGGGCTCGGCTGGATGGGGCGCATCGTCTCCGCCCCCGCCTCCGCCGCCTCCGCCCCCGCCCCCGTCTGCCTTTCTGCGCTTCCTCGGCGCAGACGATGGCTGCTGTGGCGGCTGTTGCTGAGGCGGAGGCTGTTGTTGATTGGGATCGATCTGGAGAGCAGACTGGAGCGATGAGTGGGCGAGATTGAGATCGCCATGCGGCGGTAAGAGGTGGGCCATGGTGAACGATGGCGAGGAGGTGGTGGGCGTCGTTGAAGATGGATTATCAGCGACGACGCTCGCAGTGCCCTGTCCGCGCCTCTCGTTGGCCAATCACGGACCGAGAATCTAGCTAGGCAGTACCCCGGCCACCGTTCGGCCCCTATCCCGCTGTTGATTTTTTTTGTATGTCTGGTACAAAATCCCGACTTGCCTGGGTAATTCAGTTTCCAGAGATCATCCCATTCGCAGCACGCTACATGATCTAGCAAATACAACGTGTTCGTACAAAGTCCTATATACTATCTTTTTCGAAAGATGCTACTTCTGTCCAATAGTTTGGGTCGAGCACAAGTTCCAAGTGGATTTGAGTGTCTTGCCGTGTTCTCCAAGATCCTTGCTCGCAATGATGAAACGGCACTCGCAGACGATGGTCCTTGACGGCCCGTTGTTCGCGCAGACAGGGCCTGTGGCGCCGTCAAGACCTTGGACCTACTGATAGGTACGATGTCAGTCTCCCGCACCAATTTTCTCCGTTTTGAATCGTCCTGCAAGCGTAATGCTTCACGCCCCTTGAGCCAATGCTCCCTCGCGTCCGCCCGGCTTTCTTCGCTTTCCTCGCTCAGCGAAAGCACCTCCGGCAGTCCATACGTGCTTTTCAGCTTCTCATCCGACTCTTGCTTTTCCCTTTCGACTTTCTTCTCCTCGCGGAAGCGTTTGCGTGCCTTGAGTGAAAGGCTGTATGGATCGGCGCTGTAGTGATCCGATACAGTCTGCAGCGCCTCAAGGCGTGGAACTTGCACTTGATTCATGTAGTCTTGGGCAGCCGTAGACTTCTCCAATGCAGCAAGGGGGTCAACAGGTCCTTCATTGGGATCCGTATCTAAATGTGTAGGAGATGAGACAACGCAGTGCGGTCGAGCGAAAGACCAAGCCTTACTGTGAATCGCAAAGCCTCCATTCTCTTCGGGGTCCCATTCTTCGTCTTTCTGCTTCGCTCCTGAAGTGACAACATATCTCGTATTCTATATCATGTCGGTCAAGACGACAGAAATAACCATGACCGCGAATACCATACCTTGGGATCGGTTTGGATCTCAAACCACCCGTCACACAGGTGGCACTTACACCGGAAGGAGTAGATTGGAGTAGAATAGTAGTTTCCGATCTTCTTCTTCTCCGCGTTGTAACGTACACCCATACCAATGTGGTTGTTGCATGTTCCGCTATGGTCGCAAGTGAGCAGCAACTGCCGAGATGAGTAGTGAAGCACATACCACCAGATATTGAACGGCAACTCGAAGCGCACGATCAAGATTCCTTGGTCAATCTTGCGAGCTCTATCTCCAAGAGCATGTTTCCCTGTGTTATGACCATGTAAGCTGATGAAGTCGAATTCGGATGCAGTCAGGGCACACCTCTGTAAGCATTGAGACTCCCGTGTTTCTCTCCGTCGTAGTCGGGAGGATAGTACTTGTTAAATCCTGATCATGTCAGTTGTCAAAACTAACTTGACGGTATGCTACGGTAAAACCAACCTTGCATGTCGTACCAACGACGCCTTCTAGCTGCTCAAGTACGCCCAGTGTTCAGTATGGTGTAAACGAAACTGAGAGGATTATGTAATGCCATAGGTGTCCCAAGAAAAAACGATGACCACCGCAGGGGTCGAACCTGCAATCTCCTGATTACAAATACATCGTAGTCAGACGCGATGCCATTTCGCCAGGCGGCCAATACAGAAAGGTAGTACTGATTATATATATAATTGTTATTAGTCAAGATTCGGAGTTATCCAACAACTTGGTTCTCGCGCGTTCATGAACCTTATTTTTTCGTCACTATCAACAATACCTTGCCCTAGGTCTGTTGTAGCTAGCTATTCAAATAATCTTTGCTAAAGCTTGTTTACAGTCACCTTCTGACTCTCCAGCAAGTACAGGATGAGTTACGTCGCTAAGGGTGAAAAAGAATACGACGCTACCGGCGCTCCAGTGCCTGCTGCAAAAATTCACAAGATCCGCATTACGCTGACGAGCAGCAATGTCAGGAACTTGGAGAAATGTGCGTTACTTCTGTGTTTCGTTCACGTTGTATTCATGCTCAAGTTAAGTGAAACGCAGTCTCTGCTGACTTGATAAACCGAGCAAAGGACAAGCAACTGCGTGTCAAGGGCCCTGTTCGCCTTCCGACAAAGGTCCTTAAAATCACCACCCGCAAGACTGTGAGTCTATTGCTATTGTCTGGCGCGATTAGAGGACTAATCCTCTATTCAAACAGCCTTGCGGTGAGGGTTCGAAGACTTGGGACCGTTACGAGCTGAAGATCCACAAACGTCTTATTGACCTTCATTCCTCCAGTGAAATAGTCAAGCAGATTGTAGGTGATGTTTTTTTTTGTCCCAGTGGTCAACTTTCTGACTGGGTGGTATGACAGACGAGTATTAGCTTGGAGCCTGGTGTCGAAGTTGAGGTCACCATCTCCGCTTAGAGTCCGATTATGACGATATATCAGTGACTTCTATGATGTACTATGCATATGCTGCCACATCGTATCATACGAAGCATTGTCGACTGAATTTAGCTGAATGTACGACACAGTATCACAGTTGTATGTGTGGTTGGTACAGGGCCTTAGGGTCTTCGGAGTGATTTCGAATTAGTGACACAGTAATAAGCATTACTGTAACAGGTAGTACAATATTGCAATACATACATCGTCAGCGATATTCTTGGGTATATGGCAAACATGGACATGGTCCAGCCGTCGGCGAAGGTGGACCACGTTGGGTATTTGACAATTCAGTCTAAAGGTAGAGGGCGTATGACCCAATTACCGGCCGATGGTCACTTCGACCTTCGAGACGACGCATCGCCCGGTCGCCCAATGTGTCATATCCGAGACAAACCACGTCCCCTCGCCGAGGCTGACGTCCTCGGTGTAGTTCAGGTGTATCGTCGAGTACGACGGTTGCCGGTACTGAAGCATCACGGTGGAGGAAAGGCAGAAAACCGCGCCAACGGGAGGAAGGAGGAGCTTGTGAAGGAGCGGTTAATGAGAGTGACGTCGAAGTTTGCGGTGAAGTATTCTGCTCTGCAGATCCATCTGGGTTGCACCAGTTAATGGGTACTACAGGTGGCATGGTTTGTGCGTGGATCAAAGGCACGGGGGATGATATAGAACGGGTACGAGAGCTAGGTCGTATTTCGGTCATTTCCGCATTGCGAAACGTTGTCTGAATTGAAGGAAGTTGGTCGCCGAGTGAGTCAATCGACTTCGTGTGGGACATTCGTGAAGGCGAACGAAAAGGGTGGTTCCACGAAGTTGAGGGAATTTGGAGGCCATGCCCCTCTTCAAAATCAGCACCAGCAGTCGATAGATAATGTTCGTCTCCTCCACCTGTCTGGACCATTTCCACCGACGTTGCTGAGTTGTATGAGTTCTTTCGACTTCGCGCAGACAACGGACGCAAGGCGTGGAAGATGTTGCTTATACGAATACGAGATGAATGAACTGGTCTGTGATCTTCATCACCCGGGTCTGAATCTGGCTGAACCGTCGACTTCCAAAGGATGCGATCACACCTGAAGGGAAGAATCAGCACAAAAAAGCTAGACCCGTTGCGCTGGCACCAACCAGCTGGGTACACGCTGTTTATGAGAGGAATCATATACCCCCTTATATTCTGGTTTCATGTCGTGTTTTGGCACAGAACCGAGGAGCTCATTTGAGCTGGTGTTCTCCACAAGATACGACGCCCCTTGATTACGAGCATGGCCGAGCTCGAGAGCTGAGACACTGACAGCTCTTCCACTGTTAACAGATGATGGAGCCTTTGGCCATTCTTTATCTCCCGCATCCGGAATAGGCACCGATGCCGGCCGCTGTGCTAGGCCATTCTTCAATTTCTTCCATTTATGTCCGGGAGTGCCAGGTGTTGAAGTGGATAGTAACGAGACCCACTTTGCCTTCGCCTTTTGGACCGCTGCGGCCGTCCACATCTTACGGACGATGTTGCTCGTATGGGGTCGGGTTGCCAACGAGTGTATGGATAGGTCTTTATCCTCAACCTCGCGAGTAGGATCCCCATCCACAGTGTACCTTGAGCGGCCGGACGTCCACATTGATGAAGCTAGTGATGATGCATCTACGTCGCAATCGTCTTCGGCAGCAGCATCTTCATCATAAATTGGCTCCTGGTCCTTCTCTTGGATTTCAGGAAGAGGTCTCTCATTTTCCAAACCATCCAGTATCGGTGTGGATGCATCTTTCTTGGAGTATCGGCGTTTAGAACGCTTGATTGTGCGTAGAACGTCATATTTGAAGGTTGGGGGGAAAGTAATAGGGGCTTCCTTAAAACCGACGAACGCCTCTCCACTTGCCATGACGTTGCGCAATTGATCAAAGGCAAGAGCCTGGGCATATTCTAAAGACCAAAGGGTCAGTCACACAAACGCGTTGACAACGAGACCAACATTGATACCTTTCCGAGAGATCAGCCAGTCTGCATGAAGACGAGTAACATCCAACCTGAAGTTGAGATCACCAAATATAAAAGTATGGTCGAATCGATCAGTGATATCTTGAGCAAACATACAATTAGTTCCTTGACTGCGGAAAAAGTACAAATTCCAACCTTCCGCCATACAACGCGAATCTGCATGATTCAGAAAGTCATCGACGCTGAGTTCAGCCTATACAATACTCAGTAATGCAGCTAATTCGTCAGGAGAAGTTGTTTCATTCCAACCTTAATCTTATTAAAGTCGGCCACTCGATGATGAACTTTATCTCCATGAGCTAAGGCAAGAAGAAGCGTAAGAGTATACCGAAGACAGCAGAATATGCCGCACCTGCCAAATGAGCGTTGATGAACAGTAGGGTTGTGCCGTCAATGTTCACACTGACTCCGACACCACCTTTGTTGCCGACTCTCCCGCCTATGAGGCCTGTGGTAACGACAGACTTCGATGTCCCTGTGAGCGTCAAACGAATTTCAGTGAAGGCCTTAAGGCTATGAATGCGTAATGCTACCTCGCACAAGATGTTTGACGTCTCGATTGACATATACCGCGAGATATAGACCCATCATCCGCTCCTTCACCAATAGTTCATAGGGGCCTGCCCTCGATTTCTGCGGACTGGTCTTACTACAGGAGCCCGCTTCTGAAGAATTCGGATTCAACAAGTCTGGATCTGAAGCTGTTACATTTGCCATCTCAGGATGTACCCCACCATTAAGATTGGTATAAAAGTTGTTGATGTACCAATCTTCTAACATCGACGACCATCCGTGAGGTGGATGATGAATGCTATCATGTAGCGAACTAGCGTCATTCTCATGGCTTCTGCAGTAAGAGTCGCCTGGGTTTCGACTGGGAGATGACTGATCCATATACACTTGTTTTTGGTCCAAGGCTTTGTCGCCCTGGTGGCCATCTCGCGGTCGTCGTCGCGATCTGGATCGATGGTGATCTTTCCCCCCGTGATCGCTCTCTTTCTCCTTGTCCTTGTCCTTGCTCTTATCACGGTCTTTGTCTTTAAGCTTGAACCCCGCCCCAAGAGCCCTCGGGATTCCTGGAAAGTCAATCAGCTTTATTGAACAGAAACGCTTGTGTTCGATGAATACCCGACATGCTTGGGCATTCCTGGCCCGCACTAGGGAAAGATTAAGTTCAGCGGTATGTACGAGCATTAAACTACAGATTGCCTCACTTACACTATTACTATATGATATGGGTGACTCGTGTTGACAGGTAAGGTAGTCAATTCTGACTTTCCTCCATCGGAAGTTGAAGCCCCTTCGACTGGGGGTATAGGTCCCAATAATTCTTCCAGGTCACCCTTGTGAGATCAACCGCAAACAGTAAGACATAGTCATCTAGACTAAGAAGTAAAGCCATTACTTTCGGCAAGGAGTCATGCATATTCCACGTCAATATTCTGATCTTGAGGAACCGGGGCAGTACATCGCTTGCCAGCAGCGAAGTCAAATTTCCTTCGACATGAGGCGAACGCCCGAGCAGACTTGCATCATTCGGTAACCCCGCAGAGGCCCCGGGAAACAGCGCCTGAAGACGTGCAATGACATTGGTATGCCCTACCGAAATCCGAACATGTGGATTGAGCTTAAATAGGTGACAGATCGAGACAAAGGCTTTATTAAGTCTGGACAGACCTGTTCTGGAGTGGCGTGGGCCAGACTCTCTGGAGCCTGGAGGATCAGGAGCGAGATGAACATTATCTGACTTGAGAGTTTTGGGCATAGAATGCGAAGGACGTTTCGTGGCCGTATGCATATCTTATACTGGCAGAGTAAAGAGAGAAACAAAAGTGTAACAGCAACATAACATGACACAGAGACGGCAGCGTTGGTCCCAACGGATCGCGTCGCAATGTAGCGTCGTCGTTAGATTTGGAGCGGGTGGATAGAGAGAGACGTTTGGGTACAGACAAGTCTTGAGTGCCTGGCAGGACATTTCAAGTCACGGGGCCCCCCCGCGGACGCGCAGACGCGTCGAATCGTCCAGTCACCTGCAGTTTCGACTCGGTACGCCGGCCACCAACAATCCAACCTTACTTTCCGCCACAATCTTCTCCCACCGTCTACATCGTTTTCAGGTTGAGGCCGTTCGCTTATTTACAGCCACTACTGTCGAGCTGCTATGAACGCAAATGTGACCCAATTGCAGGCGCCCCAGCCTCAGACTGAATTGCAGCATGTTTCGAGAGAGGCCGAGGAGAAGGGTGCAGACGTATGTGATTTCCCTCTATCAACTTACCAGTTGTGACTGACTCATGCTCGCGATAGTTCCTCGTTTTACGACTGCTCAATAAGCGAGGTCGTGTGAGACTTTCGCCAGAGTTCATCGACCTTGAAGCTCTCCCAGGACAAGGACGACTGTTTGCGGTCGCAAACTCAAAAGGTTTCTTTGCTGCTGCAACTCGAAATGCTGAGTCCAGACATGGTGTGTGCTGATCACGTACACATTGCCTATTGATTCTAAATTTTCACTCAAGAGCTCATCTTTTCCCCGTTGTTCGCCTTGCGTTCGGCCTTTGCGTCTACACCTACTGATGGAGGCGAGATTGAGTTCCAACCACAGCGACGGATATCACTATTAGGTGTTCCTAACATTCTCACATTTGCGGACAACGAGACCCGCCTGCTCGTTGCCCTCACGAATGGTTCAATTATGGTCTTTGACACCTTAGGTTTGTTGACGGTGGATGTCCCAAGCCCTTTGTACACATTTTCGTCCAGTGAGGGCGTACCAATCCGACAGATGTTTCCAAATCCCGGAGATATGCCAGAACTGATTGCAGTTTTGCGCGGTAATCACGACAGTGACGCATTTCTTCCCGTCGAGATCTTGGATGTTCGTAACATGCAGTCGATAGGTGGCTGGCGAGGTGGCGGTACGCCGGCTTCTAGTCCCACTACCTGTGCGTGTTTTGTTTTTGTTTCCAATACCGAGCTGCTCTGATGCTTTGTACAGTGGCTTGGTCTCCGAAAGGCAAGCAATTAGCGCTGGGCCTCCAAAATGGTGAGATCGTCACCTTCAGTCCCACTGAAACCTCTGCCATCAAGAGCATTGTTCCTCAACCGCGGTCCCTTAGTGACGAGGGCGTCATTTCCGCTACATGGCTTTCCAATTCCGAATTTTATGCTATATATACTACTCCTGGAAACCCTACGTCAGATGTTGAACAGAGCCATTTCATCGTCACCTTGGATTCCAAGACCAATACGGCCGCAGATGTCAAGTTCAACTCACCATATGTCCCTTTCCCTGGGCTTCGCCCTCCTGGTTCGTTTGTCACCGTCCTGCGGAATTGGGCTTCTGCACGTTGTCTTGTCTTCATTGGAGACAGTACTTCGTCAGATATAGGCCTAATTGGAAGTCTAGCAGACACCCACGCATCTCTTCATGAGACATGGTACAACTTATCATTGGAGGAAACATCGACTCCTACTGTACCTTTGGACAGAGACATGAATGACACCGTTTTGTTGGCTCTGGAATTGGATTTGACTGCGAAGGAAACTTATCATTATACCAGTGCATCGGGTGAAGAATCGGATGTTCCTCCTCCTCCAGTCCTATACGCATATGCAAGTGATGGTACGGTCGTTGGCTGGCAAGTGATTCACACGCAGGGAATACCTTACCCTGGGATGGTCGCTGCATCTACATCTGCTCCAGTGGCACGTAACGGCGAGTCTATTGCCCCCCAATCTGCGTCTGTTTCACCCACGTCGAGCGCGCGTGATGCCCCTTCCCCTTTTGTGCAATCTTCAGGCTCGATATTCTCTCAAACGGCTTCAACGACTACTATGCCCTTCAGCGCTGTATTTGGTACGTCTACTATGGGGTCTGCGCTGGGCGCAGGGCCCTCCCAAAAGAGTGCCGGATTTGGGGCATTTTCCGGTGATGCGCTGAAATTTGGTCAGACCGGATTCGCGTTCGGAACCAATCAGAATCCGAAGACGATGTCTGATACTGCAGAGCGATCTCCTGTATCTCCTATCACAGAGGACGCCATGGCATCCGACACTGACGCTGATACCGACCTTGGCGGTCTATCTTTAGGTGGAGATAACTCTGTAAGGGACCAGACAAAAACGGGAGCCATCTCTATGTTCGGACAATTTTCATCGGTAACGTCTTCCTCCGCACCCAATTGTGGTACTGGTCCATCTGTATCTGCACCAGGGGCTACAAGTGCATTGGGGTCCAGTGACATTAGGCCTGCGCGGGGATTTGGCGCTTTCGCTAACCAGGGGTTTTCTGCCTTTGGCACAGACGCGTCATCAGGCACTTCTGCCTCGTTTGGGTCCACTGATGCCCATGTCTCAGAAGCGAAGAGTTCTGTTGCAACCACACAGTCTAGCTCTTCTCCACAACTAGCTTTTGGAAAACCTGCAGCAGGGTTCGGACAGCCATCTTTTGGACAGCCATCATTAGGACAGCCGGTGTTTGGGAAATCGGCTTTCGGACAGTCAACGTTCGGACAACCAGCGTTCGGACAGCCAGCGTTTCGACAGTCGGCATTTGGGCAACCGGCTTTTGGTCAGACCACATTCGGAGCGCAAAGTCTCGGAAAACCTGCAGCTAACGATGCATCGCTTCTGTCCAGGACTAGTAGTCCTGGTGCTAGTAGTGGAAGTGGGTTTGGTGCATTTGCCCAAGCCGGGCCAGTTACGTTTGGGACTGCGCTGTCGAAAGCGGGTGGATCACCGGGGTGGTTGTCCACAGCAAATGATAACACGGCCGCGAAGGACAAGGATGACAGACAACCGTCAAAGTCCGCTTCTGGAGGGGATAACACTACCTCTACTTTGTCTGCTGAGCCGTCTGGTCAGCTCGCAGTTACTTCCTCTTCTTGGGCACCCGCAGGAAATACTCATCTTACTCCTGCCTCTGAGATTCCAAGTCCTTCTGATGGCTCCCCCGCCTCGAGTTCAGTCTCATCACCGTTCAACAATAGCTCGTCGACAGGATCTGGAGCTTTTGGTTCACTTACGACGTCACCTTTCGGATTCGGAAAGCTCAACGCAGGCTTTGGCGCATTCAGTCGCAGCGACACTACTTCATCGCCTTTTTTCAGAGCGTCAACGCCTCCGGAACGTTCTTCGCTACCTTCACCTGCCCTTGCCTCAATCCCGGCGCCGACTACCACAATCCCGAAATCAGAGTCGACAAGGCCCGTTTTTGGTTCAACTTCGATGTTAGGCCAAACGAAGTCCGGACCGTTCGGAAAGGCAAGTCCTGTACCGTCCACTGATGTATCATCGTTAGCTCCTGGAGGTGGATTTGCTGCCTTTAGTGGTGCATCCGCTGGGTTTGGTGCGGCTTCGGCTGCAGGAAAGTCTTTCGGAGATCTATTACGACAAAGTTCAGATGTTGAGGATCAACCGAAAGTTCAGAAGTCAGTTTTTAGTAAACCGTCGGATGGCACTCCATCTCGACTAGCGGCGAAATCCTCCACATATGGGGACAGTGAGAAGCCACAGGAATCGGCTCATGTATTCTCGGTTTTTACCAAAGATTCAACCTCTCAAGGTGTGTTGCTATCTAATCGACAGCTGAACTCAGGCAACTTACAGTATGTGATAGGCTCATCTCATGATAAAGAGATCGGAAGTCCTTCGACGGCTTCATCGCCCGTCAGGGTCTCTGAGCCAGCATCACATGAGGACGAAGACATCGCGCCTAGCGATGATCATGCAGAGGTTGAGGTAGAAGATGATACAGCTTTCTTGTCGGACTCTTTCTCAGAGGAATCTGGGAGTGAATCTGCGGAAGAGACACCTGTTGAAGACAATTTGTCCCTGTCCGTTCCACCCGCAAGTTATTCCACAATTCCAAAACATGGCTCGCCTATCAGCCTTACATCGTTGAATATAGCCTCAACGACATCTTTGGATCAACCAGATAAAGCAAAGGTCAGAGAAGGTAGTACAACTCCTCCCGGTTCTCCTGTCAAGTTACCGTCGCCTCCTGTGTCTCATCCATCTACGCCAACATCTGTCCCAGTTTCACATTCCTCTTCAGCTTCTCCTCTTGGTCTAGGCTTGGGTAGGCCATCAACTCGTCCCGCTCGTAGTTCACCCTTGGCTAGCGCACCAATTAACGGCGATGATGAAGGCACGGATGAAGATGCTCCTAGGCCTTCGACTGCAGAGACATCTGGGCCAATAACTTTGGTTGTCAAGCCTGGACAATCAGATGACAGTCAGACTCGTCCTCGTTTCGATGTAGACGCCCAGATAGAAGAGTCAGCGAAACGGCCAAGACCCAAGACACCACCCATTCTCTTCGGAACACCACCACTTCCCATAGCAAAACCATTTTCTCTGACCACTCCTGGAACATCCTCAACTTCGGATGTAACGAAACCTGTGTCCCCTGTACCTCTTGCCTCGGTATCAGGTCCCAGAACGGTGGCAGCTCCTGGTCCTGGTAATGCACCCCTACCCACTTTAGCAGTGGCAGCATCCCCCATTCAGGATACATCCCTTGGCATAGACGCATCATCCTCAGATAGCATTGACACCGATACTCTACGAAGGGGGCGAGGATCCATGACCGTCCCTTCACAGCCGCCATTTTTACTTTCCGATACTTTACCGAAGTCAAGGACATCGGTATTGGCTACGTCTGTTTCGTCTGCTTCGTCTAGCGGAGTTCCTCGATTTCCGTCGCCAGTCTCGTTGGATAGCAGGAAGCCGACATCGTCCCTTTCCCCACCTACAATATCATGTACGTTTACCTCTTCATCAAATTCGATCTCTTGCATGCTTATCAGCTTGTTTACATACCAGTCGTTACAGATACCTCAAGATCAGTACAATCGTCGGATACTTCCAATCAAGCTTCAGCAGAGGGCATGCAAGCGGAGTGTGCTTCCCTGTTCCACACTCTGACCAAGGAATTGGAAGAGGTAAGTCTTTCGTGTATTATTTTTCTCATCAGGCCTGACTCGAAGAGAGCAGCTACGTGTGTTAGCTCACGACGCAGGCAGAAGAAGTGAAATTATGTCTAAGTCCAGCACTGATCTTCGTACAAGCGCGGATCTGAGCGATTCTAGCAAGTGGGTCGTAGCTGACGTCGTGCAGTTTGGGCATACCATGCGCCCAATACCAAAAGAGATCGAAGAGTTGGAGCACCAGAAGACTGGTTACATATCAGAGATCCAAGATCTAGAGAGCAGCATGCTGAAAGGCACGTGCTTTTTGGTCTTCAGTTGGCGGCGGTTATGATCTAATGTTTACCATTTAGCCACCACCCGCAAGCAGGAGATCGTTCGGTTTAGCAAGGCTTCGAAGGATGTAGAGTTTGCTAGAATGCTGAAGGCAAGGACGTTGGGTCCAGAGCATCTTGAGACCCAGAGCCAACTGCGAAGAGATATCAGGGTATGCAGCGCTTCTTATTCCTGTTCCCTCTACTCGAGTCACTTATGATGCGACTTAGGTCTTGCGCGACAGAGTACAGCAACTCGAGGATCACATAGGAGCAGCAAAAAAGAGACTTACTCAATTGAAAACGGGGAAAACCTCAATGAAGTAAGTTCTTCTGAACGTGCTTCTTTGACCCTCGCTTGACATTGAATGCTATAGGGCGCCATCTTTGAGCACGATCAATCGAATCTACCGCAACATTGACGTCGCCATTGAACAGCAAGAAGATAGCGTAGCTCAGCTGACTGCTCGGGCGGAGGGATTGAAATTGGACAGGGTACAGAAGATGCGTGCATGGGATCGAGGAGTACCGAACAAAAGGAATATACGCCTATCTGAAGTGACGCCAAGTGTTGCGATGTCCACGGCTGCTGCTCTGAATGCAGAGATGTCCGCGCACAAGCTGAAACGCGCGCTGCTGAAGACGCGCAAGGAACCATTACTGAATACTCAGGCAATTTCTGCGCCGTCGCCATCTCACAGCCGCAGCGTCTTCCGCTCACCAGTGAGGGCCGGGATGGCCGCTTCAAGCCCACTATATCCTCCGAGTTTCGAGAGTATATCGACGGCTATGGCCAGAGGTGATGGAATGAAAACTGGAAGGTTGAATTCTTCCTCTGACTCTGAAGGCTCGATCTCATCATCATCTGGGATCGGGTCAAGACGCCGCTCAACGAGTACTAACAGACACCATGCCCCACCGGTTCAGATGAAGAAGACCCCTTCAAATGTGACACCATCCCCGTCAAAATTTAGCTGGGGCCCGCTACCGGGTGTCACGCCGATGAAAACTCTGCCCGCGGATGTGAGGAAGAAAAGCCCTTCGGCCAGTTCCCCGTCTCTCTCGAGTTCCTGGGTGATGGACGGATTTGGAAAACAAATGTAAGCCACCAGGAGTGTAAAACTGTGGGACGGGCGGGTCTGATATGACAGTTTCTGATCATTTTGATTTGTTGTATTGTACATCATCTATTTGTTTTGTTTGTGATATCTTTGGTGTCAGTCTCGTTTTGCGATGCATGGTTGTCCTCTTTCCGCTCGAACGGATTGTAGATGATAGACTCGAGGTGTGCAAGAGCCGCCTAGGCAGATAAGAGCAAACAATGGTCTAGTAGGGAGCGTAACGGTTATCGTTGATGAAATCGCTGCGCACCCTCCCAACTTCACTGAGTTCTTGATCTTCATCGCCAGTGAATGTCTCAAAGGCATCCTCGTTCTCATCCAAGAAAGCGTCGTCCATGTCATCGGAAAGGGACGCCGGATCTGGGTGTAGCGAGGCACAAATGGAAAGGTTTTCGAAGATAGGTTCGACTGAAAAACAGGGATGGGGTTCACATGTCACAAGGGGGTCGTTTTAGCGAGGTATACTCACGGGCGGAACTGTCTTTTGGTATGATCACAAGCTCGCTCATCTCACCAGCAACGTCATCGTCTGCTTGTCGTTCATTGACGGTAGCAACGTTTTCATCTAGTTGGCAGTATATTGAAGGACCAGAGGCGGCACGCGAAATAGCATGCAGGGTGATTGAAGGGTATTCCACCTGAAAGCCACAGCCTGTAGTAGACATAAAGGCAAGAACACTAACGGAGCCCAAAATCAATCTCAAAGAGCGAAAAGTAAGACGATCGGTCTGGAATGACCTTTCGGTGATATATAGGGTCCCGTTGGCGCAGTCTTCAGCTGCAAAGGCGTTGAGGGGAGGATCAATGGTCACCGAGACGTTTTCTTGCTTGTGGCGGAGGACCGCTGGTAGATCGGTGAAGGAGGCGGGAGTAGAGGCGACAATGTTTCTGTGCTCATCTGGAGAGACATAAACGGGCAAACTGCTGATGAGGATGAAGGGAGCCATATAATAACCTGAGCGTGTTCCGAAATCCAAGTTTTCAATCATTGATGACAAAGCCGAGATTATATACTTGCCGATTGTGGATAGCCTAAGTAACGGCGCAGCAACACAGCTTTCCTCTCTGTTTCTGCCATGCCCATGCCATCCGATCCCCAGGCTGCTGCCCTAGTGCAGCACATAATCACTCAAACACAACAGAACATCTCATTCCTCGCTTCCCATGATTACATCTCTGCAGTGGACGCCGCTGACATGACATCCCGCTTGACTGCTCCTCACAACAATGGAGCTCTGGTCGACGGTATGCAATCTATGGCCCTCACCGCCCCCTCTGGACGCCGCATTCCTCCGCCTCCTCCTCGTGTGCAGCACAAGGCAAGGGCTCTGTGGGCGTACAACGAGAACGGACAAGTATGTCCACAGACAATCAGCCCGTCTCCTATCTGATAATCCCACCCACAGGAACCGAACGATCTTTCGTTTTCCGCTGAGGAAATCATCGAAATTGTTGACGAGACCAACGCGGACTGGTGGACGGGAAAATGTCGCGGACGACAAGGCCTCTTTCCCTCCAACCACGTCGAGAAGATCCAATCCTCTGCCTCCCCTCCCCCGCCTTTCTCGAGTGCACCAGTACCGCCAATGCCATCTATGCCTATGGCGCCCATGCCCATGGCGCCTATGCCACCCCAGCCTTCCTACGTCCCTAATGCACCAGAAAAGCCAATCTACAGACCGTTCGGGGCTGTCAACCAGGCTGCTGATATGTCCCCTCCAACGGGTGTCAATTCCGTTGGCCTCCAGCAGGCCCCTCAGCCAGAACATAAGAAGAGCAAGTTCGGAAAACTCGGGAACACGGTGAGTTCCGACGCGCGTATGTTGTGGCCTAGGACTGACACGCTTGACACTCAGATGGCTAATTCAGCCGCTGGAGGAGTTGGTTTCGGCGCGGGTAAGTGTTTTTTGCCTTCAAACCAATGCTGATCTCCTGAATTGAGGACAATGATAGGTGCTGCTATTGGCAGCGGAATCGTGAATGCTATATTCTAGATGGGTGGATTTGATGGACTTCTCTTGTGGATAAGCAAAGTCTGGAAGTGGCAGGCTGGAGCTGGAGTTAATTAGAATTGTTTTCTGAACAAGCTTTCTTTTTCATGAATGTCTTCAATCATCTGAAATCTTTTAATATTCTGATCACATTCTGATACTACAGCTCAAACTGAAATGCAGTTTTATGCGTGATTGGCCCAGTCATTTAATATAGTAATTGACAACCTTTTGCATATGTTTTCAGAACTAGAAGAACACTTTGACCAATGACTATGCTCAGTCTCTCATTGTGAGACACTTGACATAAAAGAGTGCAGCCTAAGTCTAATCATACTAAGATATGCCTATCTCATCCTCGACTACATCACCTGACCGTTGTCTGTCACGCTTACAGCAATTTGGCAGAGAGAAATACGAAAAAATCTATAGGCTAAAGACATAGCACATAACTCAAAATTCCGCGACCATCAAACTGTGCGAAAATGACCTCTCTATAGTTTGATGGTGGCTGATTTTTTATTTAAGGCCTTCTTAGATAGTTATAAGACCATCTTGTATGGAACTGAACATGTTTGCTTAGATAAGCAACATGATACAATCATTTTAGTTTGAAGGTAGCAACTGCATTAATTATGTTTATATTCAGTACTAATGCCTTAACAAACACTTGTCCAGCTGTTACACGTGATGGTCACACTGTGATGATAGTAGTCGAAAATGAGATGGGCATGTCTTAAGACAAAATTGATAACTCTCACACATTCTTTGATTTAATTATTTCTACAGCTCTTTCTATCCTCAGTGATTGGACCATGTCAGTTATGACTTCTCCTTTTCCTGAATTATTTCTCTAACTGCTGATGTATTCAAATTTCTAAAAAAAAGTAGAATAGATTATAGAGTATCTTCATTTGTTCTCTTTCATATACAGGTTGCTTCTTAAGACATGCCCATCTCATTTTCGACTACTATCATCACAGTGTGACCATCACGTGTAACAGCTGGACAAGTGTTTGTTAAGGCATTAGTACTGAATATAAACATAATTAATGCAGTTGCTACCTTCAAACTAAAATGATTGTATCATGCTGCTTATCTAAGCAAACATGTTCAGTTCCATACAAGATGGTCTTATAACTATCTAAGAAGGCCTTAAATAAAAAATCAGCCACCATCAAACTATAGAGAGGTCATTTTCGCACAGTTTGATGGTCACGGAATTTTGAGTTATGTGCTATGTCTTTAGCCTATAGATTTTTTCGTATTTCTCTCTGCCAAATTGCTGTAAGTGTGACAGACAACGGTCAGGTGATGTAGTCAAGGATGAGATAGGCATATCTTACATATTTTAACCTTGTGCTCCAATTGACCTAGAATTTGGATAGATTTATAAGCCTTTCCAATTGATCAACACATTTCACACCTTAAAATAAGTATGCTAAGTTTATGTGATCCTTGTCAATTGGCATATGTCTGTTATGAACCCTACTTTTAAGTCAGGATAGATAAGTTATGGGGCTTCTCACTCTAGGGTGCTATTGATACAAGCTGGTATCCACAACCACGTGAAGTCGATGTAGACATCGAGTGAGTACTCAGGTACAAAGCGAGAGGTCACAAGATACAAGTATAGGATTGCTAGTGAACTAGCTATCTGATAACCAGATTGAACTTAAGGTCTGACCTACAAAGTACAGGGTCTTATATACATATTCTACTCTGTGTATAGACCATGGAATGTGATCTAAGAAGCAGCATGAGTAAGTGTAAGTAAAGCAATATGAGTCATCAGGCCGTATTAGCAATATGTATGCATAAAACAGAATGTGTGAGCAGGGCCCAATATGAGTCAGAGTCCATGAGTAAGTGGGGCCCGTTTGGGGCCCATACAGTAATCAGCCATGAGTCAATGGGCTGCGTGAAGAAGCTGGATCTATCCAAGGCCCGTCTGATGAGCGATGATATGACCTAGGGAGTCCTGGATGGAGGGATGAATCTAGAGAGTAGGTCCAACATGTCCAAAGAGAGGAGAGCTAGAGCGGTGTGATACCTATGAGAGATACCAGAGGAAAGGGTAAGCAAATGAACACGACAGAGAAACTACCCAGACCACAGTCAGAGTTCTAGAGGTCTAGTGTGTGCAGAGGAGTAAGGGGCCAATAAGTCCTGCACGACAGGATCTTATGTCAAGGTGTGAATAGTCCCAAGGAGGTAGGAACATAGTCTTCTAATCCAATGGCAGTGGGCTGGTAGGATACTGGCCAGGTGCAAAGGAGTTGAAGGAAACTGAAGGTGAACTGATGATAAACTGAGAACTGAAGGATAAACCAATGTAATCAGGAGAGGAGATGCTGCTGAGGGATACTGGCATAGGAATGGGGCATAGAACTGGTGTAGGCAATGACTGATGGACTGAACTATATGCAATGCATGCCTATGGGGTATAACTAGGGTGAAGGCATGCAGGATGAGGGGGAGGAGAAGGGCTGAATACTCAGACTGAAGTTACTCCAACTTCAGAGATGTAAAATGTAGGGGAATGTAGGACTGCCACAATATATGACATAATATGACTGCTGGCTGATAATATGCGTAGAGACGATGGAGGGGAACCTTGTCAGACTGTTAAAAAGCCTTAGAGCAGGAGAAATCCAAATTTGAACTCTGAGGGACAAGTCTGTAGATTCTCTGAGACAAGACAGTGATATGACCTAGGGGACCCTGGTACCTAGGGAGTGCTCCGCAACATGGCTAGGAGGTAGTGTGTGAACTGCGGAGATGTGAGGGGAGGAGCTATAACCTGTATGATACCGGAAAATCTGTATGTCTTGTTTTTGTAAGTGAGGGAGTAAGGGGCCAAGGGTCCTGCACGACAGAATCTTGTTCCTAAGTGCTAGACGATCTCTAAGGCCTTGTGAGGCCCTTCAATGTGCGTGAAGTCCTTCAAAGTTCTGCAAAGTCCTTCGAAGTTTTAGCTAAAGCGCACGAGCTGACTTTATAGATGCTGCGAAGTCTTTAACTAGAGTTAGCTAAAGGGTGTAGTGTTCCGAAGCTTGTTAGCGTGAGGTGTGCAAGAGCTGGCTAGCGTAGGAGACCTGTAGAAGAGGTCAAATGGTTCGAAGAGTTAAGACTTGGAATAGAGATGGGGGAATGAGGTTGCTGGAAGTTCCGAAGTGTCTGATGACTTCAAAGTGTAGGTCGAGGAGTTCACAGGCATAGGGGGATGTATTATAGCCTAAAATGAAGGCTATCACAGAGTCGTAGGGCTATTCGTAGGACGTAGGGATGATGCAATGTGAGCCTAAGGGTATAACTAAGGCGGAGGCCCACCAGATAGGTGCTATAAGAGGTGCTGAAGGGTGTAAAGTCATGACGACTTCATGGATCGTAGTTCGGGAAGTGTAGATGTGGTTCGTAGATATATTGCGAGTGTAGACGTAGTTCAAAGATACTGAAACGGAGCTAGGGTGGAGACTTAGAGGCTTAGGACCGTTTCTAAGATTGTACTCATGGCACTTCTCTGAGATCGGAGCTACAGGGAAACTTGTATTCTAAAAGGGAGAAGCGTGCACTGAGGGGTCTCCCTTCTTACATAGTAAACTACCTCTGACTAAATAGGGGAGCGTGAGGTGAACTATTCTTGTGTGAAGTGATCTGTTACCGACGGGTAGGACTAGAGACTTGTTCGTTTTTTCTTTCCCTTTGTTTGTCACACCATGGACGCGCAGCATCCCTTTCATACATTACTTACCCAGATTGACTGACGGGCCGACCGTCCCTGCTTATGCCATGGTAGTTATGTACTTTCGGCCACTGACTCCTCTTGCCTTATGCTGTCTCTGGGGGACTGCTAGGATACCTGGGGGTTGGTGATGGCAGTATAAAGGAGGGACCCCCTGCTGGAGGTTTCCTTAGTCGTATTCTCTTCGTTCATCCATTCCAAAGTGTACTCTGCATTAGTACCAATACATGCTTTTCTTTACACATCTTCTTGTACCCCAAGAAGCCCGTAAAGACTATTGCGACTACATAGGGCTTGTAGTTGAAGACTACTGAGGATTGTGACTTGTCATCACTGCTGCTCCTCCTTTGACCCTTTGCTGCACACTGCTCCAAGCTTCTGCAGCATTACCAGAGTGAACCCCCCAGTAACACTAGAATACGACTCCACAAACCTGAACCTGTCCAGGTTCGAGAGGTCACAAGAAGACAGTGCCTAAAAGACCTGTATTGGTCTCGAAGAAGGCGAGGTCAGCGTACTCATAGGACTAGTACTGATCACCACAGATTATCAACGACCTTTTGATATCGACTACGAACAAGAAGAAGAGCTGGATCACGCAGCGTTTGACCCTACTCTCCCAACTTTAGAAGAGGTCCTGGATCAAGCTGAGCGCAATCTCAGAGCCATTCTCCACGCCGATAGTTCCACCAGTTTCCTCCCAGCCGAACAGAGGGAGCTGATTCTTTACACCCGCTCTCGCATCTCCAGAGCCAGCGATGCTTGGCAAGCTGTATTAGAAAATCACGACAGACTGACAAGTAGGGAAGGGAGCCGACCTCTGCCTCCCACTCCCTCTGAAGATTTTGACGAAGTCCTCGACCACCATATCCTCACTGCTCAGAAGGTGCTCTCAAACCCATGTTTCTCATTTCAGTTGGCCGTTCCCATAATCATGAACCTATATCAAAGGCTACTGAGCGCCCGAGACTTCTATCACCGGCAGCAAGCTGGATTCATCCTCCAAAACGAGGCAGAGGTCGATCCTGACGTGCGCCAGGAAGGCTCATCATTATCAAGCAGAGAACAATCGCGACGTACACCGACATTACACGAAGACTTCTAACTGGAGGGTCTGCTCAATGCAACCGTGCCCTCACCGCTACGACTCTGCACTCTACAGGGGAAGTGATTTCGAACCTTGTACCCCAACCAATCGCGCCCTCATCCAGGCCCGCTGGACAACCTTTGACAAAATCGACCCACCTTCTGACGAAGGCTCCAGCTCAGAACCGATCCTGACATTGAACGGACAGAACGACAAATAGAGACTGAAGGAACAGAAAAAACATCCCCTTCCACCCCAGAAATGCCCCGTGGCTTGGGCTCTTTCTGATCAGGAATAAGGGAATCAGGGCCACCACCTGATGATGGGCTGGGGGAGGAAGGCCCCCTCGAGGGAGGGCCACCTTATGATAGAAGTGGAGGACCCCCAGAAGGACCACCTGATGGAGGAGGACCACCCGGCGGAGAAGTGCCCGATGGAGGAGGACCACCCAGTAGAGGAGGACCACCTGGAGAAGGAGGACCCCCTGGGGGAGAACCCCCTGAAGGGGGGCAGCCTCCTGGAGGAACACCCCTCCCACAAGGAACTGCACAGATACCTAACCGAAAAGAGCCAGAAATTACTAAGTTCTCTGGAAAACGAGAAGATGCCTGACACTTCCTCATCCAGTTTGCCCAAAGATTCAACACAGAACGATGGGCCTCCGCTTCCGAACGAGAAAAGGTCAGCAATTTCCTTGGCCACCTCGAAGACCATGCCGGTGCATGGGCCAATACCCTTACTGAAAGGGCACTCGAACCCCACCCCCTCATCAGAGGAGTGAGCTGGAGGTACGGCACTTTCAGGAACGTCGCTCTTGAGTTCATCAAAAGGTTCAGGGTAATAGAGGAGGAGGTCTCTGCAGCCATCGGACTATGGAACTTGGTCTACACCTACGACAAACCCATTGCCGACTTCAATGAGGAGTTCGACCGACTGGCCCACAGGGCAGAAATCACCGAGGAGAGTGCCCTCATGGTCTGGTATCGAGAAAAACTACCCAGCACCATGCGAGTCCAAATCATGGAACAAGATGTAGCCCCCACAACCCTAGAAGGATGGAAGGAAGCTGCTGCCCAACGAGACCGGGCCTATCAGAACAACAAGGCCATCGATGCCGCTCAAAGAACTTCGAAAACCCCCCCACGAGTCGCAGCAAGGGCATTTGACAGTGGAAAGCCAGACCATCAGCACTTGCAAGACTGAAGGACGGGCTCCTGCTACAAATGCCATAATAAGGGGCACCTGACCAAAGACTGCCTGGAGCGAACCTCAGGCTGGGGAACAGGACCCCCAAACTGAAGGGCCAACGTGAAAGATGAAAATGAGATGGATGATGAAGCCTCCGAACAGGAGGAGCAGGGGCAAGAAATGAAAGGAGTCAGATTTCCCCACTTCTTTCAGCACCACGACTTTGTGGATTTTCTATAAGGCGACCCGACGTGACGCACGAGTCGTCTAAACTCTCTGTACGAAATGTAATTACCGGAATGTGCAAGCGCAATACACTTTATTTACCAGGTTACATTGTAGTAGGAGAGAAAGCCATCACCGCATGCCCCTTGTTGGATAGTGGGGCTGATGCCAACCTAATTCACCCTGACTTCGTAAGAAAGTGGGGACTCTCCACTCGACCGCTTCCCAGGACAGTAACCTCAACCACCATTGTTGGCTCTACAAACAAAGGGGGACCAATTACCCACAGAGTCGAAGGAAGTATACGATTAGAGGGGAATGACATCCCAACCAACTTTTATGCCTCAAACATTGGAACGCTCGATGTAGTACTCAGCAACCCCTGGCTCGCACAAGTTAACCCACACATTGACTGGGTAGAAGGAACACTCGAGATTGACCAAGCTCGACTCACAGAATGGCAAGGATACTATGCCTGAATCATGAGCCAACCCACAACAGACAGAATTCCCCTGTGTCAAGCTTCCATTCATGAAGACGATGAGGAGCTTTCAAACATAATGTGTGCTTACACACAAGGAGAAGGGGTTCTGGGGATCTTCCAACAGAAAGAGCAGCCACTCACACATGAAGACGGGCTACTGCAGGCCCTAAAGCCTCCACAAGTGAGGCTCGGTTGACCGACACACTTCTCTGACTCTCCACGTATGGTATGGAACACCCCAGAGCTCACAGAATTGGTGATCCCCAAGGACCCACCCCCATCCGTAGAAGACCTCATCCCAGAATACCTGTGGGACTATAAACGGTTGTTTGAAAAGGAGGCCGCTAACCAGTTCCCAGAATCCAAGCCCTGGGACCATGCCATTGAATTGAGGCCAGACTTCATCCCCAGAAAATGCGCCGTAATTCCCTTGTCACCAAATGAGCAGGTGGCGATGGACAAATTCCTGGAAGAGAACCTGGCCAAGGGCTATCTCTGGGAATCGAACTCACCAATGGCATCCCCAGCCTTTTTTGTCAAAAAAAAGGATGGTACCTTGCGCCCATGCCAGGACTACTGATACCTGAACAAAGGCACAATCAAAGATGCCTACCCCCTACCCCTCATAGGAGAGCTAATTGACAGGCTCCAAAAGGCCACTGTGTTCACTAAATTGGATCTTCGAAATGGGTACAACAACATCCGGATCAGAGAGGGCGACCAATGGAAAGGAGCATTCATGGTCAAACATGGAAATCAGGACAAGATCGTTGAACCCACTGTCATGTTCTTTGGGATGTGCAACTCACCGGCCATGTTTCAGCGAATGATGAATGACGCATTCCAGGACATGCTGGCCGAGGGGTGGATCGCGATCTATATGGACAACATCCTCATTTTCTCTGACAATATGAAAGCCCACCAGGAACGAACCAGACGTGTTCTACAATGGCTGCAGGAATGGGACCTATTTGTAAAGTCAGAGAAATGCGCATTTGATGTTGTCGAAGTTGACTTCTTGGGAATGACCATCTTACCTGAACAGGTGCACATGGACAAGAACAAACTGACAGGAATCACAGATTGGCCCATTCCTACCAGAGTCAAGGATGTAGAATGATTCATGGGCCTCGCCAACTACTACCGACGCTTCATTCACAACTTCTCCCACATCGCCCACCCCTTGAATGTCATTAAAAAGAAGTGTGTGGAGTGGGACTGGACCGAAGCCTGCCAGGAGGCCTTTGATGAGCTCAAACGGTGTTTCCAGAGCATGCCTATCCTCCGCATGCCCGACCCGTCCAAACCATTCACCATTGAGGCCGATGCCTCTCTGGTAGCCACTGGTGCAGTGCTTCAACAACTTGATGAGGAAGGGCGGCTACACCCTATAGCCTTCCTTTCAAAAAGCCTGAAAGAGGTGGAGTGGAATTACCAAGTATATGACAAAGAGTTGCTGGCCATTGTCCGAGCACTTGAGGAATGGTGCCACCACCTTGAGGGAAGTGGACACCCGGTCACAGTGATCACCGACCACAAGAACCTCACCTATTTCCGAGAAGCACAACGACTCAACTGACGCCAGGCCCAATGGCAGTTATTCCTGTCACAATTTGACCTGCAACTATTAAACAAAAAAGGCAGTCGACTCATTGTCACCGATGCACTCTCCTGGCGACCTGACCACCCAGAAGGTGAGCATGACAACGAAGGTGTTGTCCTGCTACCAACAGACCTCTTTGTCAACGCCACCAACACTGCAATCATCGAAAAGATACGTGAATGTTGTAGTCGTGACAGGATGGTCATCGAGACGATTGACGCTTTAAGATGGGGGAAGGTACCACCATTCAAGGGCACAGGCTTTGCACACACAAAGCTGGCAGACTGGGACATTCAGGAGGGACTAATTTTATACAAAAACTGAGTTTACGTACCCCCTGATGATGATCTGCACTGAGAAGTCATTCAACTCTGCCATGACACACCAGCAATGGCACACCCAGGGGCATAAGATACAATGGCCATTGCCCGAAGGGACTGGTTTTGGCATGGAATGTCTTCATTCATCGAGAAATATGTTGAGGGGTGCGCCAAATGCCAGGAGAGCAAGATCAACACACACCCCACGAAACCCCCCCTGATGGCCATCCCCACAGAACCGAATTCAAGGCCATTCTCTCACATATCGGTAGACTTCATCACTGATCTATCAGAGTCACAGGGCTTTAATGCGCTCATGGTAGTAGTCGACAGAGAACTCATCAAGGGCATTGTGTTCATACCCTGCACCAAGAACATAGATGCGGTAGGGATGGCAGAGGCCCTACACCTCAATGTATACAGGCGATACGGCCTACCTGACTGGATAATATCCGACCGAGGGCCACAGTTTGCAGTGGCCGCATTTCGAGAATGGTGTAAGCTGACAGGAGTCAAGGTGGCAATGTCCACTGCCTACCACCCTCAATCAGATGGGAGTACAGAACGGGTCAACCAGGAACTGGAGGCAGCCTGGAGAATTCTATGTGCAAATGACCCCCACACCTGAGTCAAACACATCCCCGAGTTTGAATTCACACACAACCAGGTTCCGCATGCTGAAAGAAAGGAATTGCCATTCAAGCTCACCATGGGGTACGACCCGAAGGCCATCGGCTCTCCACAACCCTCTGACAAATACCCCACGCTCCAAGACCGTCTGACCCAGATCTCCGAATCCTGCAAAGAGGCCTTTGTGGTGCAAGAGCTAGCCCAGAAGCTGATGGAGGAATGAACCCCTTTTCTCTGGAAACCTTTCCAGGAAGGTGACAAGGTTTGGCTAGAAGCCATGAACCTCCGGCTAAGAACAATAAGTCAGAAATTTGACCCAAAGTGGCTTGGACCCTTCAAGATCATGAAAGTCAAGGAACCACTGACATACAAGCTACAGCTTCCGAGAACCTGGAAGATTCACCCGATGTTCCATGTATCACTGCTCACCCCATACAGAGAAACAGCGGAACACGGACCCAACTTTCTGAAACCGCCACCTGATCTGGTTGAAGGAGAAGAAGAGTACGAAGTCGAGGCCCTCCACAGGCATTGTGCCCAACGTGGGAAGTGGAAGTTCCTCATCAAATGGAAGGGATGGCCGGTCTCTGTCAGCACCTGGCAGAAGGAAGACGATCTACGGCATTCCCCTGACCTGCTGAGGCGTTATAAGAAGGCAAACCACCTAGGCATCAACCCAGTTGGCAACCGTTCAACTACCCTGCAAAGAGCAAATCTGCAGCATTTCAAGGCCGCCTCCCACCATGTTCCATCAAACCAACACCACCTGAGCCCGCCTTGCCGCCTCCATCCTCATCGCAGGGAATGCCCACACCCTGAATCCCTTCCTTCAGAGATCGCAGAACCTCCCCAACTTCGCCGAGGGGATCGTTGTCCCTCTACCTTGCCAAGCAACATCTGGTCTCGTCGCCGACTTCCTGACCCTTGCTGACCACCTCGGATGGGTGCTGGCCAACGAACGACTATGTCCAGCAGTGGACACCGCCCTCATCATCTGGCCCGATCTTGTGGCCCAGGTTGCCATCTTTCGACATCAGGCCGAGGTTGTCTTACACCTCGATCAGGTAATAAGGGGGTACAGAGGGGAGAGGAAGAAGGAGGAGCACGACGAAGCTAAGTGGTGGGCCAGCCCCATTCGGGAAATTGGTATATCGTACTGGCAGACCTGTAATGTAACGTGCTCTCATCTAAATTTCCTCCTTCACACCGACGTCATCTCCGCCCTCGAGCATCTCCTACCACTCTCCTCTATCATCACACGTCCAGCCCCCTCCACGCAGGATGAGTGGACAGTTTGTCTTCATCCTGAGTGCCACCCCTTGAACTGATGGGCTGGGGCCTGTGAATTCTGCATGGGCCTCGATCATGTTGCTGCCGACTGCATTCATCGGCCACGATTGGGGGAGCCAGCTGTTGAGCCTTTCATCCTGCCTCGCTGTCTGGATTGTTTCACTGATGACCACAACACCGACCAATGCCCCAAGGCAGGGGCCACTTGGTCTGAAATCAGTGGGTCGAAGCAGCCTGACGAGGAAGCTATCAGGTCATAAAGGTAGGTGTCGGAGTGACACCTGAGAGGAGACGGGGGTAGTGTTACCGACGGGTAGGACTAGAGACTTGTTCATTTTTTCTTTCCCTTTGTTTGTCACACCATGGACATGCAGCATTCCTTCCACATCTTACTTACCCAGATTGACTGACAGGCTGACCGTCCCCGCTTATGCCATGGTAGTTATGTACTTTTGGGCTGCTGACTCCTCCTGCCTTATGCGGTCTCTGGGGGACTGCTAGTATACCTGGGGGTTGGCGGTGGCAGTATAAAGGAGGGGCCCACCACTGGAGGTTTCTCTAGTTGTATTCTCTTTGTTCATCCTTTCCAAAGTGTACTACACATTAGTACCAATACACGCTTTTCTTTACACATTTTCTCGCACCTCAAGAAGCCCATAAAGACTATCGTGACTACATAGGGCTTGTAGTTGAAGACTACTGAGGATCGTGACTCATCGTCACCGCCGCTCCTCCTTGACCCTTCACTGCACACCGCTCCAAGCTTCTGCAGCATTACCAGGGTGAACCCCCCGGTAACAGCCACTGAAGATCCTTATATGTGACTGGCCTCATCACTCCAATATCGCTTGATCTACTTCAATATGCCACTTGATGCACTTGATAGTAATCAATCAGATAAATTGACATTGTGTTTTGGACTTCCAGTGATGATCAAAATCAATGAAGCCTGTTACAAGACAGTAACAGTATGAATGTACATTTTCATTTCTCTTCACTATGCTGGACTAGTGGATCATGTACACTTACAATTACCATCATCATTCCTGATGGAGGTAATGGATTGCATTTGAGTTGAGGTACAAATCAAGGTATAATATAAGACTGGAACTTTAATATATAAAAAAGCCCTTTAAATAATACTATGAGTGTTAGAGGCCTCAGAGTTTGAGATATTGTACAGTACACTACTGGAAAATGAGTCAGCAATCCACTGAGTATTAGTACATGTATAAGCAGATGACAATTGACCTGTTGACCACTGATACAGTGATATGTACTATAGAACTCTATATCAAAATGGGACGCAGGGAACAGCAATTAAGTGCTGGAGTCCGAAGTAAGCCACAGAGATCTATTCAAATAATGTACTCTACTACATATCTGGAGTCCGAAGTAAGCCACAGAGATGGGGGCTACTCCGGACTACAGGGCACTATTTATGCTGGTGAGAACAAAGGGCTCCACCACAGAACAATAGAGTCCATCAAAAAGGGAACAATACAAACATATGACCCAGCCACAAAACTAAAGTGGCCTGTGTTCAACTCCAATCCAATAGCTCCGCCACTAATGATGTAAGTGGCCCACAGTCTACTGTGGCCACTCCAAGTCCGGCAGCACTCCAGCTTGACCAAGGGACTGTGGCAGAGCACATTATTGTGACACTCTAACCACTACTGGATGCAATCTAGAGAAGCTAGAGGACAATAGAACAGTGAAATGTGCAAGGGGGAGTCAGCAGCAAAGGGTTTCCAAAATCAAACTGCTTGAGAACATATAATGAAGGTCACAACTGCTTGATGTAGCTTCAAAATGGTATAAAACAGGGCTTTGGTAGACAAAACTGAATGTGGGGACTTATGTAGCTTTACTGTGATACAGGATACAACTCTTCAAGCAGTATTAAAAATGGACTGGGGTAGTGGCAGGATATACAACACAACTTGGTTGGAGTGGGCCATTGCATAGCATGGCAGAGATGATTTCTGAGGTTCTGAGGATCTATACATTCTCAATTTCTCATTCCTCAATATATTAATTTATCAATTTACAGTAATAGCACATTTTTTGAAAACAAATTCACTGTACTTTAACATAAATCATCACACTACATTTTTTACCATGGACTTTTAATAATGTCTGCTTATTTACAATTGAAAGATTCCCCTCCAGAATTGACTTTGTACCTGTAGTCATTCCATCATTATATCAGATATCTCCATTGACACTTATTATTCTTGATGTGAAGTGAAACTGCCCATAATAAATGATATCACATAATTTGTATTCAGAATTATCATGACTCAATTGAATGGTCTGCTCTAACTCTATGTGTAGACCATTAGTGACAAATGTCATAAACTGAGATAAATGATCAAACTGGATTGTGCTAACTTTCTCTTACATTGTGGACAAGCAACAGAAGTCTTTCTTAAAAGTAAAAGATTGAGGCATTCAGATATATTATGATCTTTGTATGGACCTAATTGATAGGGAGATTCTTTTCATATAGATTTTGTACAATCTCACAGGGTAATATTGTCTTTTGTAGACTTCAAGTTCAGATTACATCTCAGATAATCTTTATTATGCTGCAACATTGCAGTGCAAAGTTTGTACAGATCAGTTCCATCCTTTTCAGTAATAGGAAAGGCTATTTGATCTAATTTGTGTAGCTGTAATCTTATTTGATCTCTGGCATCTTCCATTCTCAATTTACCTCAGAGAACTTGCTCAAATATGAGTGTAAAGTGATTTAAATATACATTGACATCAGTCATATTGGTTTTTCAATTTTCAGATGTAGCAGAAAAGACTGAAAATAAGATGCAAAATAGACTATTATAGGCACAGCTATATGTGTTTTCATTTCACTTAAAACCTATAGGAGAAGCAAATGATAGTTTGACAGATGCACTTTCAGTCTTTTACTTTTTCTCAACAGAATCTTTATCAGCATCCTCTGTTCTCTTATGCTTCAGTTTTTTTTCTCCTCAATCATTGCTTACAGTGTTCAATGGTTTTGTACCTTTGGCAGAAATATATTAAACTATGTTCTTTTGAGACAGTGATTTACTATTTTTAAGATCAATCTCAGTGGTCTGCTCGATCTGTTTCTTGTCACCTTTAACAGGTTTGAGTAGAACTTGCCAAGAACTGTCTTCTTCAGGCTCCTTTAGTTGAAAGAGATTAGTTTTAGACCACTTTAATGCACTATGAACAACTTTGAGTACATATACAGTGACTCACAAAACTGTTGCAATATTTGTCACTTTCTGACTGTTTGGACAAGTATATGGGAAGTTATCCATCATTGTTTCAGAAAGTTCATTGCAACAGTTTTGTCTTGCTGAAAGATGACATCTTGAGGGGTTAGACCATAGTAATCAAGTGATCCTTGAAGTTCATCCTCCAAGATGCTGATATAAAGGTCTGCATCCATCCTCCCATCAATCTTGCATGCCAATCCAACTCCTTCCCAAGTCATACAGCCCCATGCCATGACACTCCCTCCACCAAACTTGACTGTTCCCTCCACCAGTCTGGCACTAAGACCCTCTCCTGGCTTTTTCCATGCCCATTTCCTTCTATCTGACCCCAGGCAATTGATTTTGGTCTCATCATGTCACAATAATGTGCTCTGCCACAGTCCCTTGGTCAAGCTGGAGTGCTGCCGGACTTGGAGTGGCCACAGTAGACTGTGGGCCACTTACATCATTAGTGGCGGAGCTATTGGACTGGAGTTGAACACAGGCCACATTAGTTTTGTGGCTGGGTCATATGTTTGTATTGTTCCCTTTTTGATGGACTCTATTGTTCTGTGGTGGAGCCCTTTGTTCTCACCAGCATAAATAGTGCCCTGTAGTCTGGAGTAGCCCCCATCTCTGTGGCTTACTTCGGACTCCAGGTATGTAGTAGAGTACATCATTTGAATACATCTCTGTGGCTTACTTCGGACTCCAGCACTTAATTGCTGTTCCCTGCGTCCCATTTTGATACATCAGACCATATAACCTGTTGAAGTCTGACTTACATGTCAAAATATCGGACTAATGCACTGCATTGTAATGCTGTGCTTAGTTACCTTAGATACCATCACTACACAGCATTACTATGGACACTGCCTCATCTTAGTTACAATCACTGTACAGCCTTGTTGGGATCAATCTGCACAGCCATGCAGTGCACACAGCCTTAGTATCCTAGTTACTGTAGCACTGCATAGCCTTACTGTAGATGTATATAAACCCTAGAGTCCCAGTCCTGGATCCCCAGTGACTTACATTGGACTCTAGGTATGTCTTGTATATTTTCTTGTTAATATATTAGTGACTTACATTGGACTCTAGCTCTTCTGTCCCAGCAAGTCATCTCTGCTTGCATATATCTTGGAGTGTAACTCCTTGTGATATTGTCTGAACTTAACATAACCTTCTTCCAATCATCCACAGTCCAGTGCTGATGACTCACAGCAAAGTCCAACCTCTTTTTCTAATGACACTTTGATAGTAGTGGTCATTTCTTCTTCACCACAGCCTTCATACCTGTTTTTCTCAGGGAACAACAGATGGTCCGTGGGGATATAGGTGTGTTCTTAATATCCTGAAGTGTTTTAGACACTTGAACAGCATTTCAGCCTTTTCAGTGCTAATTAAGCGAATAGCATGACAAATATCAGTGGAGGAAAGCTTGGCTGGGTGGCCACCAGAGGACTTGAGAAGGGTAGGACAAAGTCTAGAGCGTATCCTGGTGATAGTACTATAATGTACACCAGTAGAGCTGGATATTTGGTGAGCAGATTGACCTAAATCAAGCAGAGAAAGAATTTGATTGGTAAAGTCTGTAGAGAGGGATTTCATAATGATGAAAGTGTGGTTCAATTTGATATTATTGCTTGTTTGTGCTATGTTGAACTTCTTTTAAGGTCACATGACTTGCACAAAAAGATTCAAGCCCAGCAAGCATGATGTCCTGCCACTGTCTACCAATATTTGATCTGCAAAATGTCAGCAACAAAACCATTGCAATAAATCTTCTGAAAGAATGATAGATAACTTCACATATACTTGTTCATTTCTTATGATAGATACCACATTGGAAAGCCATGATGCAGGGCTTTCTAATGGTTTAACATTTGAAGTTATCACATATCTGATGACTGAGATATAGACCAAACAGTCAGAAAGTGACAAACATTGTAACAGTTTTGTGAGTCACTGTAGCAGAAATATCTTGATCTCTGTGAAGTTGGAGCCTAAGCATGCAACATAGCAAATAGAAGAGGTTAGGACTGAAATAGAAGACTTAGGAGATGAATCACATATATTAGGCTCAGTAATTCATCACAGTCTTGAAGGGCATAAGACCCTTCACACAATCTTTGCTCTGTTTGATGTTTTAGGGGTTTTTCAGAACAATATCATGACTTCATGAGTTGAATCACTATAGTAAGAGATAGATAACATAGTAAGTAAAATTGTACACATTCACAGAAGGTGAATGATAGATGCAACTTTTTGAACATAATTGAAGATAAAAAGATGCAGTGAAACACAGTAGAAGGCTGAATTGAAGGGGCTCTTCTTGAGCTCTGCAGGATAGGGGGAAAGTAACTTCTCTTGTCTGTTGTTTCGAGACACCGTACATCACGTTTATACTACTGTAGTATGAGTGGCATCCTAGCTACTTGCACACTATGAACTATGGAGTGACTCATAGAGGAAGAGGCTACTGTACTGATATTACTAGAAAGAGTCAGACAAAGCAATGTACATGGACTAGACTAAGGCATAACCTGCTGCCATAGCATTATCAAGTGCATCTAGTGGCATGTCATAGCAGATGGAATGATACTGAAGTGGTGAGGCCAGTCATGTGTGAGGATATTGAGTAGCAATGTATGTGGAACTGTTGGAGTGGCTGTGACATGAATTGAAGCTATTGGAGAGTCTTGTTGTGGCATACAGACTGTACTGGCTGTGTCAAGTAGTGTCAAAGGCATGACAAAGGCCTCAGGGTCAAGTTAGAGCACTCTGCAAGACCTAGAAGGGCCTGACACCTATCAGTGGTCTATATTCTACCAAGTGGCTTGTAGAGAAAGAAACTACTGTATGGATGTCATAAGTAAGGTAGGGACAAAGCAATGTACATAGACTAGCAAGTAGTGATCAAAGAATATTGAAATGGTGCAAATTTGGTCACTGTTGCTGAGAGGTTCACCCTGGTAATGCCACAGCAGGCTTAGCATGGTGTGCAGCAAAGGGATGAGGAGAAATGACAATGACAACGAGTCATGATCAGTAGTCTTCAACTACAAGCCCTATATAGTTGCAATAGTCTTTACAGGCTTCTTGTGGGTGTGAGAAAATGAGTAAAGAGAATTGTGTATTCAGTACTAAATGCATAGTACACTCAGAGTGGATGAACAAAGAGGATACAACTGGAGAGATCCCCCAATGGAAAGATCTACTATATACTACCACCACCAGCCCTTGGGTATAGCTAGGTGATCCCCCAGGGATAGCATAAGATGAGAGGAGTCAGTGGCTAAAAACATGTAACTACCTTGGCATAAGCAGAGATGGTTGGCCCATCAGTCAGTTGAGTGTTGAAGGTGTGACTGATACCATCAGGGCTGAGCTAGAGCACTTCACTGGATCTAAAAGGGCCTGGCACCTATTAGCAGACATGCACAACATTAAAGAAGTCTGAGTGCATGGTTTGAACTTACATTATTCTAGAGAGATGAGGTGCCCAGATCACTGGCATTAGTACTTGGTTGGAGTGGGCCATTGTATAGCATGACCTTGGTTGGAGTGGGCCATTGCATAGCATGACAGAAATGATTTCTGAGGTTTTGAGGATCCATACATTCTCAATTTCTCATTTCTCAATATGTTAATTTATCAATTTACAGTAATAGCACATTTTTCTAAATTCAAATTCACTGTCCTTTGACATAAATTATCACACTACATGTTTTACCATGGTTTTAAACAATGTCTGCTTATTCACAGTTTAAAGATTTTCCTCCAGAATTGACTTTGTACTAATAATCATTCTATCATTGAGCCAGATATCTTCATGTTGAAGTCTGACTTACATGTCAAAATATCGGACTAATGCACTGCATTGTAATGCTGTGCTTAGTTACCTTAGATACCATCACTACACAGCATTACTATGGACACTGCCTCATCTTAGTTACAATCACTGTACAGCCTTGTTGATATCAATCTGCATATCCATGCATAGCCTTACTGTAGATGTATATAAACCCTAGAGTCCCAGTCCTGGATTCCCAGTGACTTACATTGGACTCTAGGTATGTCTTGTATATTTTCTTGTAAATATATCAGTGACTTACATTGGACTCTAGCTATTGCCCTAGCTCTTCTGTCCCAGCAAGTCATCTCTGCTTCATTTATCTTGGAGTATAACTCCTTGTGACATTGTCTGCATCAAACACACCTGACCCTCATAGTCTAGTTCTGGCCTTATATAGATAAGAGGATTCCCCATAGTCTTGGCACTATAGCATACACATCAGCAGTGTTCAAGGTATGTAGTAGACCCTTGCAGTGTCCCTGAGCCAATAGAATCGAAGATCCAAGTGCTTCATTCGTCCATGATGTTCTGGATTCTTGGTCACACTCAGAGATGACTGATTATCAATATAGAGGGTGGAGGGCATGTCTATGGTGTAGCCAAACTCAGTAAGGATATTGCACATCCACAGAATCTCCTTGCCAGCCTCAACAGCTGCAATGTACTCTGCTTCAGTGGTAGAGAGTGTGACAATGCCCTGCAATTTACTGCTCCAGCTGATAGCCCCAGTCCCAACCTTGACTACATATCCTCCAGTTGACCGACCAGTGTTTCTACAATCTGCATGAGCAGCATCTGAGTAAGTGACAAACATCTTCTGTGCAGAGTCAGGTTTGTAAGTCAGCTTGAAATCTTTGCTGCCCTGCAAGTACCGAAACACGTGCTTTACAGCATTCCAATGAGCAGGTCCAGGATTGGAGTTGAAGCGTGCCAAGAAGGACACAGCAAACTGGATGTCAGGACGAGTGGTGATGGCCAAGTACATGAGTGCACCAACAGCACTGAGATAAGGAACATTGTGCATAAACTCAATGTCCTCTTGAGACTGGGCACCCATCTCCTTTGTGAGTACAAGACCAGGTGTCATGGGAGTCTTGACTGGCTTGCAGTCTGACAGATTGAAGTGCTCTAGCATGTCTATAATGTACTGATGCTGACACAGTGACAATGAGCGCTCTGAGCGATCCCTGGTGATCTCTATACCCAATAGAAATGTAGTAGGCCCTAAATCCCGAAGTTTAAAGTGCTGGGACAACTGCTTGACCACATTGTCAGCTGCAGCAACAGACTTGGTGGCAATGGTCATGTCATCCACAAAGACTGGCACAATGATGCGCACATCATCCTTGACATACAAGTAGACACTTCTGTCAGAGTAGAGACATTTGAAGCTCATGCTTTCAAGAGTAGCACGGAGTTTCTTGTTCCACTGACGAGGGGCTTGCTTCAGTCCATAGATGGGTCTTCTGAGACGACAGACATGACTAGGTCCTCCTTCATGAAAGCCCTCTGGTTGCTTCATATAGATCTCCTCATCAAGGTCTCCATTTAGAAAGGCAGAGGAGATATCTACAGAGCGCAGTTCTAGGTCTTCAATGGCAGCAAGAGCAAGAATAAGTCGCAGGGATGCAAGCCTGAATGTGGGTGCAAAGACCTCAGTGTAATCAAATCCAGGTCTCTGACTATATCCCTTTGCAACCACTCTGCCCTTGTAGCGCTCAATAGAGCCATCTGCATTGCGCTTGATTTTGAAGACCCAGCCAGAACCAATGACCTTCTTTCCAGGAGGAAGCTCTACAATGTCCCAAGTGTGATTGCCCACCAATGCCATGATCTCCTGATTTGCAGCATCATACCAGTGTTTGGCATCAGGACCACTCATTGCCTGTTTAAATGTATGAGGGTCTGCACCAGCAGATAGACCAGCAAATTGAACCTCCACAAAATCAGCATCTGCATCTATGACATCAAGCTCATCTTCACTGCTCTCCTCCTTTACAGCTGGAGTAGGTTCTCTGATGACCCACCAGTTGGTTGGAGGACGTACATTACGAGGTGTACGTCTAAGAGCAATGGGCCTATCATCATTGGAAGTCTGAGGTGCAGGATCAGGAGATGCAGTGGGAGCAGAAGGAGCAGGAGATGATGAAGGACTTTGAGCTACTGTGGGTGCATTTGGAGGTGGTGCAACTGGTACCTGAAGTGGATTTGGAACAGGAGCTGCATCAACAGGTGCAGGATCATTATCCCCCCCAAAATCCGGTACAGGAACAGATTCAGGAGCAACAGCAGCAGCAGGAGGATGGATAGAAGAAGTGTGCTTCAGACCAGGAAAGTAGCGCTCATCAAAGTCAGCTCGCTCTGAAATAATGGTCTTTTTGGTGGTGGGATTATAAAACTTCCATCCCTTATAACCATCAGGATATCCAATAAAGACACACTTCTGCATATGAGGTCCAAAAGCTGATCTCTGATCCTTCTGTATATGGACATAGGCAGTACACCCCCATACTCTGAGATGACTGACATCTGGCTTGCGCTTAAACCACAATTCAAATGGGGTGGCTCCTTTAACTGCAGAGGTAGGAAGGCGATTCCATACATGCACCATAGAGGCAAGACATTGTCCCCAAAATGAAAGTGGCAGCTTAGCTTCTGCAAGCATGGCTGAACAGTCATCCTGCATGACCCTATTAGCTCTCTCTGCTACACCATTCTGCTAAGGCCTATTTCTGGTGGTATGCCTGCGTACAATCCCAGCATCATCTGTGTACTTGATGAATGCATGGGACATGTATTCCCCTCCCTTATCATCCTGAAGTGCCTTGATTTTGACATTCAGATGATTTTCAGCATAAGCCTTGAACCTCTTGAATGCATCAAAGGCTTCACTCTTTTCCTTGAGCAGCAACACAACTCTGAATCTGGTGTAATCATCTATAAAGGTGATCCAGTAGCGATAACCAGAGTGTGTGCGCACAGGTAAAGGACCATGAATATCAGAGTGAATAAGCTCCAAGGGCTGGTGGATTGGGATCAGAATTGAGACTTGCATTTCCAGCAGTTTCAGTAACAACTGCAGCAGTGTCTGTGGTCTTGGTACTGTCCTGAGCCTGGTTGGCCTGATAGTGCTTCCCATGGCCTTTGCGTGCCTGTACCCTGTCCTTTGTCTCTTTTTGTGCCTTCTGATAAGCAAAGCACTTGTCCCTGGTATGACCTTTGATACCACAGAATTCACAGTTAACAGTGGTAGTTGTGGATAAGGCTTGGTCACTGGAGACTGTGGACCGATGACGCCTCTGATTCTCTTCAGTAATAAAGGCAGCCTGAACCTTTGATTTGGACAGATCATTCTGCAGAAGCAAGTTGGAGGTGAAGGCAGAGTACTCCTCTGGCAGAGCACGAATCATGGCCATGGATGTAAGCTCTTCATCCAGCTGATCCAGAGTGAACTTGTCTGGTCTGAGGTTCTGGATGCCTTGCATAGTAGCATTGACCCTGTTCATCAGCATTTGGAGGGATTCATTGTCATGCTTTCTGATGGAGAACAAGTCATCATAAGCATTGAATCTGGCTCCAGGACGCTTTTGCTGATGAGCATCTGCAAGAGCAGCCCATATCTTAACAGGATCATCAGATATCCCATCAAGATGAACCCTTTGATCTTGCTCAATCATGAGATAGAGCCAACCAGCTGCTTTATCCCCTTTGAGCTCCCAATCCTCTCTGGCCTTGGTTTCTTCAGGTGTGATAGGTGTACTGGCAGTGGGCATTTTAGAGGTGCCTGAGACAATGCGCCATAGACCTGCAGAGCGAAGTGCAGCCATCATCTCTCCTTTCCAGGTGGGATAATTGGAGGAGTTGAGTTTAGAGAAGGTAGGAAGTGAGTTGGACATGATGGAGTATAATGGGTGTGTGTTGTCTGATTTGAAGTCCGTAGTGGTGTGCAAGTGAATACTCTCACACACTTAGCCAAGTGTGGGCCTTTGAACACAACCACCAGAGGGGAGGAAGTTGAACCTTGGTCCAGGTAGTATAGTAAAGTACTGCTATACGACTAGTATGATAACTAGGAGCCCCAGATTCTAGTCCAGTTCGCAGTTGAGCAGGGGATTTCACCTGGTTTGTAAGCACAGGCTGAGTCCTACTAGCCTGCCTCCTAGTCAACCTAGGAAGAGGGCACCCACTGAAGAGCAACCCTCCAAGAGTTCGTCCTGGATCTAGTGGCTATGTGCTTAGGGGGATATAGTGACTGGGTCTATGCCCTGACTGTCACTTTCAATCTGCCTCTTGTAAGAGAGGGTAGAAGAGTACAGTAAGTAAAAGTAAGTAATGGACCAGGTTCACAGTACAGGGCTCATAACCTGTTAAGTTCAGACAATATCACAAGGAGTTACACTCCAAGATATATGCAAGCAGAGATGACTTGCTGGGACAGAAGAGCTAGAGTCCAATGTAAGTCACTAATATATTAACAAGAAAATATACAAGACATACCTAGAGTCCAATGTAAGTCACTGGGGATCCAGGACTGGGACTCTAGGGTTTATATACATCTACAGTAAGGCTATGCAGTGCTACAGTAACTAGGATACTAAGGCTGTGTGCACTGCATGGCTGTGCAGATTGATATCAACAAGGCTGTACAGTGATTGTAATTAAGATGAGGCAGTGTCCATAGTAATGCTGTGTAGTGATGGTATCTAAGCACAGCATTACAATGCAGTGCATTAGTCCGATATTTTGACATGTAAGTCAGACTTCAACATATACAAGGGTATGAAGTCACTCTGACTTTGTGGATCATAGGATGTATGTAGATATAGTTAAAGAGACTGAGATGAAGCTTAGAGTGGAGACTCAGCGACTTAAATAAGTTTCTAAGTCCCTATCCTTCTGAGAGGGAGAATGCATGTATCAAGGAGTCTCTCCATATACTGTAGAGTACATCAAGCTAAATAAGAGGGGATGAGATCAACTATCTTATGTGAAGTGATAGCTAAAAGTCAAAAAGATGTACTTAAAGCATGTGAACTTCAAAGTGATCATGAGGGAATATAAACTATTTAGAAAATAAAAGGGGCGAACTGCATACAGTAAAAAGGCTCCTAAGTCCAGACATAGAATCAGGATGATTATCAGGATATGGACATGTGTAGTGATCAGCTATCACTGCAAGCTAAAGGCATATGAAGGTTCTATCAGGGCAGGAGGCAGCCTAAAAGGGTAGAATGCACTCATATGATCTTCTATCCTTAGAACACCTTCTACCCCAAAGTCCTGCTGGTAGAAACTTCATATGCCTTTAGCTCACAGTGATAGCTGATCACAATGTATGCCCATATTCTGATAATCATTCTGACTCTATGCCTGGACTTGAAAACATTTCTACCATCTGCAGTTTCCCTGTTTCATGTTCTAAAGAGTTTCTATTCCTTCATGGTCACTTCAAAGTTTGTGTGCTTTTAGTACATTTTGAACTTTTAGATACCACTTTGCATAAGATAGTTGATCTCATCTTCTCCTATTTAATCAAATGTACTGAGAGAGACCCCTTGGTATATGCTTTTCCCCTTTTGAGAATACTAGTCCTATGATCTCATAGCACACTGAGGGTAGGGTCTTGGGAACCATTCTAAATCTCTAAGTCTCCAATCTAAGCTTTGTCTCAGTTCATCTAGCTACATCTATGTCTTCAATAACACCTACAATAATAACACCTACAATTATGTACATCCTTTGAACTATGCACTACAATCTATGAAATCACTCATTCAACTGACAGTGTGCTACATATGTCTGACCATATCCAGGCCATCCAGCCTTCCTATCTGGAAAGAACAAGGGGATACTAGAAGTGCATGGTACTCTGAAAGCCCTGCCATAAGGGAGTCTGTCTTTTCTAGTGATGATCTTCAGATAAGCATTCCTTCTCTTGTGCCATCCCCCAATAACCTTTTTACTGCATTCAAAGTCCCTGGAATCTACTGACTTGTCTCTCAGAGTTCTTCTGCCCTCATTATAAACCCTATACCTGGAGTCCAAAGTAAGTCACAGAGATGGGGTCTACTGTTGAAGTCTGACTTACATGTCAAAATATCGGACTAATGCACTGCATTGTAATGCTGTGCTTAGATACCATCACTACACAGCATTACTATGGACACTGCCTCATCTTAATTACAATCACTGTACAGCCTTGTTGATATCAATCTGCACAGCCATGCAGTGCACACAGCCTTAGTATCCTAGTTACTGTAGCACTGCATAGCCTTACTGTAGATGTATATAAACCCTAGAGTCCCAGTCCTGGATCCCCAGTGACTTACATTGGACTCTAGGTATGTCTTGTATATTTTCTTGTTAATATATTAGTGACTTACATTGGACTCTAGCTCTTCTGTCCCAGCAAGTCATCTCTGCTTGCATATATCTTGGAGTGTAACTCCTTGTGATATTGTCTGAACTTAACAGGTTATGAGCCCTGTACTGTGAACCTGGTCCATTACTTACTTTTACTTACTGTACTCTTCTACCCTCTCTTACAAGAGGCAGATTGAAAGTGACAGTCAGGGCATAGACCCAGTCACTATATCCCCCTAAGCACATAGCCACTAGATCCAGGACGAACTCTTGGAGGGTTGCTCTTCAGTGGGTGCCCTCTTCCTAGGTTGACTAGGAGGCAGGCTAGTAGGACTCAGCCTGTGCTTACAAACCAGGTGAAATCCCCTGCTCAACTGCGAACTGGACTAGAATCTGGGGCTCCTAGTTATCATACTAGTCGTATAGCAGTACTTTACTATACTACCTGGACCAAGGTTCAACTTCCTCCCCTCTGGTGGTTGTGTTCAAAGGCCCACACTTGGCTAAGTGTGTGAGAGTATTCACTTGCACACCACTACGGACTTCAAATCAGACAACACACACCCATTATACTCCATCATGTCCAACTCACTTCCTACCTTCTCTAAACTCAACTCCTCCAATTATCCCACCTGGAAAGGAGAGATGATGGCTGCACTTCGCTCTGCAGGTCTATGGCGCATTGTCTCAGGCACCTCTAAAATGCCCACTGCCAGTACACCTATCACACCTGAAGAAACCAAGGCCAGAGAGGATTGGGAGCTCAAAGGGGATAAAGCAGCTGGTTGGCTCTATCTCATGATTGAGCAAGATCAAAGGGTTCATCTTGATGGGATATCTGATGATCCTGTTAAGATATGGGCTGCTCTTGCAGATGCTCATCAGCAAAAGCGTCCTGGAGCCAGATTCAATGCTTATGATGACTTGTTCTCCATCAGAAAGCATGACAATGAATCCCTCCAAATGCTGATGAACAGGGTCAATGCTACTATGCAAGGCATCCAGAACCTCAGACCAGACAAGTTCACTCTGGATCAGCTGGATGAAGAGCTTACATCCATGGCCATGATTCGTGCTCTGCCAGAGGAGTACTCTGCCTTCACCTCCAACTTGCTTCTGCAGAATGATCTGTCCAAATCAAAGGTTCAGGCTGCCTTTATTACTGAAGAGAATCAGAGGCGTCATCGGTCCACAGTCTCCAGTGACCAAGCCTTATCCACAACTACCACTGTTAACTGTGAATTCTGTGGTATCAAAGGTCATACCAGGGACAAGTGCTTTGCTTATCAGAAGGCACAAAAAGAGACAAAGGACAGGGTACAGGCACGCAAAGGCCATGGGAAGCACTATCAGGCCAACCAGGCTCAGGACAGTACCAAGACCACAGACACTGCTGCAGTTGTTACTGAAACTGCTGGAAATGCAAGTCTCAATTCTGATCCCAATCCACCAGCCCTTGGAGCTTATTCACTCTGATATTCATGGTCCTTTACCTGTGCGCACACACTCTGGTTATCGCTACTGGATCACCTTTATAGATGATTACACCAGATTCAGAGTTGTGTTGCTGCTCAAGGAAAAGAGTGAAGCCTTTGATGCATTCAAGAGGTTCAAGGCTTATGCTGAAAATCATCTGAATGTCAAAATCAAGGCACTTCAGGATGATAAGGGAGGGGAATACATGTCCCATGCATTCATCAAGTACACAGATGATGCTGGGATTGTACGCAGGCATACCACCAGAAATAGGCCTTAGCAGAATGGTGTAGCAGAGAGAGCTAATAGGGTCATGCAGGATGACTGTTCAGCCATGCTTGCAGAAGCTAAGCTGCCACTTTCATTTTGGGGACAATGTCTTGCCTCTATGGTGCATGTATGGAATCGCCTTCCTACCTCTGCAGTTAAAGGAGCCACCCCATTTGAATTGTGGTTTAAGCGCAAGCCAGATGTCAGTCATCTCAGAGTATGGGGGTGTACTGCCTATGTCCATATACAGAAGGATCAGAGATCAGCTTTTGGACCTCATATGCAGAAGTGTGTCTTTATTGGATATCCTGATGGTTATAAGGGATGGAAGTTTTATAATCCCACCACCAAAAAGACCATTATTTCAGAGCGAGCTGACTTTGATGAGCGCTACTTTCCTGGTCTGAAGCACACTTCTTCTATCCATCCTCCTGCTGCTGCTGTTGCTCCTGAATCTGTTCCTGTACCGGATTTTGGGGGGGATAATGATCCTGCACCTGTTGATGCAGCTCCTGTTCCAAATCCACTTCAGGTACCAGTTGCACCACCTCCAAATGCACCCACAGTAGCTCAAAGTCCTTCATCATCTCCTGCTCCTTCTGCTCCCACTGCATCTCCTGATCCTGCACCTCAGACTTCCAATGATGATAGGCCCATTGCTCTTAGACGTACACCTCGTAATGTACGTCCTCCAACCAACTGGTGGGTCATCAGAGAACCTACTCCAGCTGTAAAGGAGGAGAGCAGTGAAGATGAGCTTGATGTCATAGATGCAGATGCTGATTTTGTGGAGGTTCAATTTGCTGGTCTATCTGCTGGTGCAGACCCTCATACATTTAAACAGGCAATGAGTGGTCCTGATGCCAAACACTGGTATGATGCTGCAAATCAGGAGATCATGGCATTGGTGGGCAATCACACTTGGGACATTGTAGAGCTTCCTCCTGGAAAGAAGGTCATTGGTTCTGGCTGGGTCTTCAAAATCAAGCGCAATGCAGATGGCTCTATTGAGCGCTACAAGGGCAGAGTGGTTGCAAAGGGATATAGTCAGAGACCTGGATTTGATTACACTGAGGTCTTTGCACCCACATTCAGGCTTGCATCCCTGCGACTTATTCTTGCTCTTGCTGCCATTGAAGACCTAGAACTGCGCTCTGTAGATATCTCCTCTGCCTTTCTAAATGGAGACCTTGATGAGGAGATCTATATGAAGCAACCAGAGGGCTTTCATGAAGGAGGACCTAGTCATGTCTGTCGTCTCAGAAGACCCATCTATGGACTGAAGCAAGCCCCTCGTCAGTGGAACAAGAAACTCCGTGCTACTCTTGAAAGCATGAGCTTCAAATGTCTCTACTCTGACAGAAGTGTCTACTTGTATGTCAAGGATGATGTGCGCATCATTGTGCCAGTCTTTGTGGATGACATGACCATTGCCACCAAGTCTGTTGCTGCAGCTGACAATGTGGTCAAGCAGTTGTCCCAGCACTTTAAACTTCGGGATTTAGGGCCTACTACATTTCTATTGGGTATAGAGATCACCAGGGATCGCTCAGAGCGCTCATTGTCACTGTGTCAGCATCAGTACATTATAGACATGCTAGAGCACTTCAATCTGTCAGACTGCAAGCCAGTCAAGACTCCCATGACACCTGGTCTTGTACTCACAAAGGAGATGGGTGCCCAGTCTCAAGAGGACATTGAGTTTATGCACAATGTTCCTTATCTCAGTGCTGTTGGTGCACTCATGTACTTGGCCATCACCACTCGTCCTGACATCCAGTTTGCTGTGTCCTTCTTGGCACGCTTCAACTCCAATCCTGGACCTGCTCATTGGAATGCTGTAAAGCACGTGTTTCGGTACTTGCAGGGCAGCAAAGATTTCAAGCTGACTTACAAACCTGACTCTGCACAGAAGATGTTTGTCACTTACTCAGATGCTGCTCATGCAGATTGTAGAAACACTGGTCGGTCAACTGGAGGATATGTAGTCAAGGTTGGGACTGGGGCTATCAGCTGGAGCAGTAAATTGCAGGGCATTGTCACACTCTCTACCACTGAAGCAGAGTACATTGCAGCTGTTGAGGCTGGCAAGGAGATTCTGTGGATGTGCAATATCCTTACTGAGTTTGGCTACACCATAGACATGCCCTCCACCCTCTATATTGATAATCAGTCATCTCTGAGTGTGACCAAGAATCCAGAACATCATGGACGAATGAAGCACTTGGATCTTCGATTCTATTGGCTCAGGGACACTGTAGAAACTGGCATTATTACTACTGAGTACATGCCCACCAAGCTTATGGTTGCTGATGTGTTGACCAAAGCACTCACAATACCTCAACTTGTGTGGTGCAGGCAGATGATGGGAGTGCATGGAGTAGTTGAGTCAGATGATGCCGCAACAGAATCTGCATAGTTGAGAGTCACATGACCTTCAAAGTCCGCCTCGGCAGTTACCGAACAGGGCTGTCTTGACACGTCACAGTCTTACATCTCTTCTCAAACAACCATTATGTTACCAACCAGCAGCATCATCATCATTGCACTGGTCTCAATAGGCTTTATTGCCTTTCTGGTCTTCTGCATCTGGACTACCTATAAAATCTCTTCTACCAACTCATCCTCTGTTCAAGACATTGAACTTCAGACCATGCCGAACGACCTTTACTCCACCTCATCACACATAGGCACCCCTATTCAATTTGCACGTGTTTTGGCAGCCATTCAGCTAGACAGTCGGCGTCGGTCATCTGCTGATGTAATCCAAGTCCCACCTGTGGCCTTCCATCGTGCACAAGCATCTGGGTCAGTCAGACGGTTTGAGGCAGAGGTTGATGAGTTGCTGGAAAGGATTAGTGTGATTGAGAAGGAGGGGGGGACTGGAACTAATAAATACTATGGACTTATGCTGTTTGTAATTGATTTTCAATTATTGTGACATGTCAGATCAGGGGGGTGTGTTGAAGTCTGACTTACATGTCAAAATATCGGACTAATGCACTGCATTGTAATGCTGTGCTTAGTTACCTTAGATACCATCACTACACAGCATTACTATGGACACTGCCTCATCTTAATTACAATCACTGTACAGCCTTGTTGATATCAATCTGCACAGCCATGCAGTGCACACAGCCTTAGTATCCTAGTTACTGTAGCACTGCATAGCCTTACTGTAGATGTATATAAACCCTAGAGTCCCAGTCCTGGATCCCCAGTGACTTACATTGGACTCTAGGTATGTCTTGTATATTTTCTTGTTAATATATTAGTGACTTACATTGGACTCTAGCTCTTCTGTCCCAGCAAGTCATCTCTGCTTGCATATATCTTGGAGTGTAACTCCTTGTGATATTGTCTGAACTTAACAGTATACTCCCCCATCTCATCTATCTGATGGGCCTCTGCCTTAGCTATACACAAAGGCTCACATTACTGCATCTGGTTCCTATTTGCACCCGCTGCCTGATAATTTCATACTGACAGAGCTGGGATTGCAAACATCTCCTGGAGGTGGTCCGACTTCCACCAACATGACTCGGATCCATGGCCATCTGCATGACAGCAGGTGTAGAAGGGGGCCTTGCGTATGACATAAGTATGTCCATTCACAATGAGGGTGCCATGGTTTCCTATAGAGGCAAACCTTTTTGTCATTTCTCTGGTCTCCGCTCTGGCATTTCTTGAAGTGGACTCTGCTTCAATGGTCAGGGCAACAATCAGGTCCTTCCTGACTGTATTCTCTGAGTTAGCGGCCTCCTTCCATGCCGTCCTAACCTTCTTGAATGAGATTGCCCCACTCCCTGACTGTGCATACTTTTGTTTTATGCTCTTCTTCACTGCCTGAGATGGTGGCTATGACCCATGGACTGAAGCAGGCCAATAGATGGATGTCAAAGGCAGGACCCTCTATCCCTGCTATAGACCGTAGGGCCTTCCCCATCAGTTCATCACGGAGAGTGGGAGATACAAAGCCATGCATGCAACAAAGATGATCCTATCCTTGTTCATCAGCCGGATCGAGACATCTCTCATACCTATTTGATCTAGTCCAAACAGGGGACCCAGATGATCATCCCAAAGGAGGGGAGGTGGGGATTCACCCCCATCTGTCTGTTGATCCATAGGGATGATGGATACTGTCTAGCCTCTGAAGACAGATTGAGGTTCACCAAGGAGTCCGGGATCCACAGGATGCCTTCCTCATCACTTGAGCCATGGTCACTGACCGGCTCTTGTGACTCTGGCAACTGGAGTGAAGGGGATGGCATTTTATCTCCTACCTGTTCCTGTCTGAGGTCAGCAGCATTCTAGGTAGAGCAAGTCCTGGGACTTAACTGGAGCAGAAGGGGAGTAGGCTCTGAAATCAAGAACCTGGTCCAAACCCGGGCTTCCTTGTGGGGAAGGGGCAACTGAATTCCTCTCCATTACTGACTCCACTGCCTCTTGTACCCTCCTTTCATTCTCCTTCTGTTTCATCCGCCTCCTCTTCTGAAGAGTTGCAGTCCTCTCCTCCTCTCCTTGTGAAGAATCACCTGGAGACAAAGGGGGTCTTTTGGATCCTGTGTCAGCCTTCATGCTTTGCTTGGAGCCAAAGCTGGCTAGATCCCTCTGCTGCATACAATTGCTACTATAGCTATAACAGGTAGTGGGAGATCCAAGTGCTTACCACAGTGTTCCTAGTCCTTATGGACCCTGAGGTGGACACAGATAGGCCTTCAATATGTGAAGCAAACATGAATGTAGATGGGGGAGTAGAGTGTCGTGTCCACTTCAGCTCTCCTTATAACAGTTCGTCAATAATGACGATAATAACATTAACATCATTATAAGGTGCAGAAGTCGGTGTTATCGTGGACATTGACGGTATGAAACATGAGATGAATAAGGTGTCCAAAACATATCAATAATATTCTTGCTTGACATGTTCTGTTATCATCAAATGATAAATGAACAAAGGAATATTATCTTTGTCATTTGTAGGGAAGAAACAAATGAGAATGAAAGTGAGGATGATAGAATAAAGGTGGATATGGTGATGGCGATGAAAGTGAAAAATACAGATAAAGATGAAAAGACTGTTGATGTGGCCATTCAGCACAATACAGAAAAACAGCATGCTGCTGCCAGAAGTTGTCATGTGTGTAATTTTTCCTTTTTAATTCTTTTAGTATCAAAATATTAAAGAAAATGCTACATAAGAGAATGTGTACACTCATTGAAAACAACTTGGAAAAAAAAGCAAGTAAGAAGTTATAATTTGGCATGCATAGGTGTGTTGTCAGTAATCACTTTCTTACAGTGTTACTAATCCCACTAGAGCACCCCTGTCATTTCATTCCTTAACATGGATTTTAAGCTTTATAGGGCCAACAGATCTGCTTCAGGAATTGAACCCCGCAGCCCACAACCATGTGTTCAACCATCTAGCCAAATAGACACACAAGTGATCCTTCATTTTTCAGTAGCTGATATTTGTATTCTGTATCATACTAGTCTATATCTTACTAGTCAGTTTGGTGGCATAGAATGACCCTACACTGCTGGGAGACACTGCAATGATACACAAATATTGTGATAGAGCACATTTTCTTTTGGAAGAACAGGTAGAAAAGAAACATTACAAGAAAAAAACATTGAAAACTCACCTTTCTCTTGAGAGCTGATCTGAAAATATCTCAAAAGACTTAAAATATGTGCAATGTCCATCTGGCCACCCTTAGTCTTCTCCTCTGATCAATGGTAGTCTGAAGTTTGTATGAATGTCTCAGCCTTACAAATTGATTGAAAAAAAATTCATAGTCAATCTAGAGGTTTTGTCAGATATGAAAAAAGTAATGATAAACAAAGGCTGCTGTTATTCTGCTCCTCAATCAGATGCTGGATCAATATCTCTCTGGCATAACACAGTCACCAAGAAATCTGAAATTGTTAATAGAACAATGATATTTTGTGTCTTATAGCATATTTCTGAGGGCAAGTTGAGCAAGATCAGAATAAGAATCCATATATCAGATTGCATTTTCATTGTAAGCTGAGCACCATTAGTGGAAAGAGATTTGTAAATCTGTATGAACTTAAGGATATCTAAAAGATTCCAAAGGTATTTCTGACACCATTGTTATATTGTTATAGAATAATGCTGTGAGAGTTTGAGGATCATTGATCTGTTCCTCTTCATTCATTAGTTTCCTGAGAGATTTCAGTGTTTTGAAGATGAAAGGCAAGTAGATCTGTATCTTTATCATTTGAAGACTCAACTTTCTCTTCAGTGGAGGTTGGATCATTGCCATAAACTGTAGAGTCTCTGGGAGGAGACTGGAAAGCTTCTGTTAAAAGTCAGATTGTATTGATACTACAGAGATTGAATTTTACTTGTCAACTAAATTATCTGCATCAATTTCCATTTCTCTCAGAATCATCCTTTTATATATGATATTCAGAGACCCTGAAAAAAGGGATGGAGTTAATCAGATATGAACAAGATGAAAATACATATTTTACCTTGAGCTTGAAGTCTATCTTTCTCCCACATTTGCTTAATGAGCAAGGTCATCTGAAAGATGTCTCAAGACAGTCTTGTTTCTGTTATCCTGAATAGCACTTGGTTGTGTTGAAGTCTGACTGTGGCAGAGCACATTATTGTGACATATATCTATCAAATAATTATGCAGATGTCCAGAAGCTTGTCAAAGATGACCTGGTCACTGGTCTAACTCTCAACTCAAAGCAGCAGCCTGATCCTGTCTGTGAGCCTTGCCTGGCAGGCAAAATGCGAGCCAACCCCTTCCCTCCCTCCAATCACACATCCTCAAAGCCTCTGGAACTTGTCCATACTGATGTTCATGGCCCTCTCCCTGTCCGCACACACTCTGGCTACTGCTACTGGATCACCTTCATTGATGACTACTCCAGATTCAGAGTGGTTATCCTTTTGAAAGCCAAAAGTGAAGCCTTCAGTGCATTCAAGCAGTTCAAGGCCTATGCTGAGAACCAGCTCAGTGCAACAATAAAGGCATTACAGGATGACAAGGGAGGAGAATACATGTCCAAAGAGTTCATTGCTTTTACTGACTCCTGTGGCATTGTGAGGCGTCACACTGTGCGCAATAGGCCACAACAGAATGGAGTTGCAGAGCGAGCCAATGGGATCATGTCTGACACTGTTACTGCCATGCTTGCAGAGTCCAATTTGCCTCCAAGTTTCTGAGGTGAAGCTGTTGCTGCTATGGTTCATGTCTGGAATCGCTTGCCCACTTCTGTGCGACCTGGAACCACACCCTATGAGCTGTGGCACAAGAACAAGCCTAGTGTGGCACACCTTCGAGTTTGGGGCTGCACTGCCTATGTGCACATTCAAAAGGACCAGCGCAAAGGACTGTCCCCTCACATGCAGAAATGCGTGTTCATTGGCTACCCTGATGGCTACAAGGGCTGGAAATTCTACTGCCCTGATACAAGGCGAGTTCTAATTTCAGAGCGTGCTGAATTTGATGAACGCTACTTTCCTGGTCTCAAGCACACTCCTCCCTCACTTTCTACTCCAATTGTTGACCCTTCAACTTCTGAGACTGTCCCTCTCTTTGTACCTGCACTGGATCATGGGGGGGATGTCGACTCTGTGCCTGCTGCCATGCCTGAGCCACCTATTGTGCCTGTGCCTGCAGCTGCACCTCCTCCAGTTGCTCCAGTGTCTGTTCAAGCTGTGCCTCCTGCACCCATTGTGCCTCCTGTGCCTCAAGCTGCTCAGCCACCCCATGCCCCTGCACCTCAACCTCCTCCTGAGGTCAATGAGCTTGATCTGCCTATTGCTATTCGCAGAGGAAGACGCCATGCTTCAGTTCCTGCTCCTGTCCCAAAGCGCGAAGACTCTCCTGATCCCCTTGATCTGCTTAGTGCAGATGCGGACTACGTTGAAGTGCAGTTTGCTGGGCTTACAGCTGATGCTGATCCTCACAATTTCCGTGAGGCAATGCATTCTCCTGATGCCAAGTTATGGCAGACAGCCTGCAACGAGGAGATCATGTCTTTGATTGCAAACCATACCTGGGATGCGGTCCCTCTCCCTCCTGGAAAGAAGGCAATTGGCTGTGGATGGGTGTTCAAGGTCAAACACAATGCAGATGGCTCAATTGAGCGATACAAGGCTCGTCTTGTGGCCAAGGGCTATTCACAGCGACCTGGTTTTGACTACACTGAGGTCTTTGCCCCCACATCTCGCCCTGCTGCCCTGCGCCTTGTCCTTGCACTCTCTGCCATTGAAGACCTGGAACTTCACTCTGTGGACATCTCCTCCGCATTTTTACAAGGTGATCTTGAAAAGGAGATCTACATGCAGCAACCAGAAGGCTTTCCTCAAGGTCCTCCAGGCACTGTCCTACGCCTTGGACGTCCTATCTATGGTCTCAAGCAGGCAGGTCGCATGTGGAACAAGAAGCTACATCAGGTGCTCACCTCCATGGGATTCAAGCGGTTGGAGTCAGATCGCAGTGTTCATATCTATCTGCATGATGATGTCTTGGCCCTACCACATTTTTGTTGGGCATAGAAATCTCCAGAGACCGTTCAAAACGCACCATGTTCTTGTCTCAGCACCAGTACATCCTAGATATGCTTGAGCGGTATGGCCTGACCAGTTGCAAGGGTGTCCTGACCCCAATGGAACCTGGCCTTCATCTTTCCAAAGAACAAGCCTGCCAGAGTGATGAAGATCGAGCCTTCATGAAGGACAAGCCATATCTCAATGCAGTTGGCTCTCTGATGTATTTGGCTATCATGACTTGTCCTGACATTCAATATGCGGTCTCCTGCCTTGCTCGTTTCAATTCCTGCCCTGGACCAGCTCACTGGGCTGCAGTCAAGCACCTCTTTCGCTATTTGCAGGGCACCAAGGACCACAAGCTCATCTACAGGCCTGATGATTTGGGTGCACCTTTCCTGACTTACACAGACTCTGCACATGGTGACTGTCCAGACACCGGACGCTCCACTAGTGGCTATCTTGTCAAAGTTGGATCTGGGGCAATCAGTTGGTCAAGCAAACTCCAGTCTATTGTCGCACTTTCAACTACAGAGGCTGAATATGTTGCTGCAGTTGAAGCTGGCAAAGAAATCCTCTGGATGCGCAATCTGATGACTGAGTTTGGATACAAAGTGGACACTGCCTCACCCTTGGAAATGGACAACCAGTCAAGCATCAATGTGTCGAAGAATCCAGAGCATCATGGTCGGATGAAGCACCTTGACCTGCACACTTTCTGGCTTAGGAACACTGTGGAATCTGGTCACATACAGCCAGAATACATTCCCACTGCAGACATGCTTGCAGACTGTTTAACCAAGGCACTACCTGCACCTAAAGTTGCATTCTGCCAGACTGGGATGGGGGTTGCTGTCACAATAATGTGCTCTGTCACAGTCCCTAGGTCAAGCTGGAGTGCTGCCGGACTTGGAGTGGCCACAGTAGACTGTGGGCCACTTACAGCATTAGTGGCACAGCTATTGAACCGGACTTGAACACAGGCTATATGTTTGTATTGTTCTCTTTTTGATGGACTCTATTGTTCTGTGGTGGAGCCCTTTGTTCTCACCAGCATAAATAGTGCCCTGTAGTCCGGAGTAGCCCCCATCTCTGTGGCTTACTTCGGACTCCAGGTATGTAGTAGAGTACATCATTTGAATACATCTCTGTGGCTTACTTCGGACTCCAGTTGCTGTTCCCTGCGTCCCATTTTAATACTTCCATCATCAGAAATCCCATTGTTCTTCCCAGATAGAAAGGCTGGATGGCCAAGGCATGAGTAGACACATGTATCACATCTGTCCACTGAGTTAGGGCACTCCCTAGTGATGGAATAGAGTCCTCAGTCCTTGTTATGACATTTGGACCTTCAAAACTCGACAGTACACTCTGAGAAAGGGACGGGAGACTGAAAATACATGATTTCAGGGCATAGAGTCGTACCGGACCTATCAATGCACCAATACATGCTCATCTTTACACATCTTCTCACTCCAGCAAGAAGCCTGTCAAGACTATCATGACTACATAGGGCTTGTAGTTGAAGACTTCTGAGGATTGTGACTCATCATCACTGTCATTCCTCCTTGTTGCTTCGCTGCACACTGTGCTAAGCTCCTGCAGCATTATCAGGGTGAACCCTCTGGTAACAATCTCATCCTTAACCCAGTCCACCTTCAACTGTAGTTGAAGGGTTGCAATACAGCTAAGTCCTCATGTTTACTCCCTCTCTAGTTCAGTACAGCATAGTAGCATATCAAAGCTACATTGAGCAGTCACAACTATCAAAATGGGACGCAGGGAACAGCAATTGAGTGCTGGAGTCTGAAGTAAGCCACAGAGATGTATTCAAATGATGTACTCTACTACATACCTGGAGTCCGAAGTAAGCCACAGAGATGGGGGCTACTCCAGACTACAGGGCACTATTTATGCTGGTGAGAACAAAGGGCTCCACCACAGAACAATAGAGTCCATCAAAAAGGGAACAATACAAACATATGACCCAGCCACAAAACTAATGTGGCCTGTGTTCAACTCTGGTCCAATAGCTCCACCACTGATGTTGTAAGTGGCCCACAGTCTACTGTGGCCACTCCAAGTCCGGCAGCACTCCAGCTTGACCAAGGGACTGTGGCAGAGCACATTATTGTGACAGGAAGACCTGCATGACACTCCAGAAGCCCTATTGTAGAGAAGCAGTCTCTCACACTCTAGAATGCATGTCAACAGCATCCCCTTGCATCCTCCTGACCTCTGACGAGTCTGAGCCTTTGGTTGAGATCAACCGAGAAAAGCCACTTCAGTTTTTGGTCTTCGGTCCTCGGTTCTGGTTTTCGATCTCTCGGTCCAGAGTCCCGGCCTCTTGTTTATGACGTCCATATGATCCCTTGGTATTGTCTAGGCCCCCTATACATTGGCTTGATGGTTCAGCACTCCTAGGTCCCTGTCCCTGTCCCTCTCAAAATCTGGTTAGATAGCCCATCTTCCATATAATGATCTCTAGATAAGCATCCCTCACTCTGTGCCATTCTCCAGTAACCTTTCTAACACATTCAGAGTTCCTGTTTCATGTCCTACTTCAGTTTAGTTCCCCATATGATACACTGATCAGATCCTAGATTTTACAATTTTCAGTTTGTTTTCAGTTTCTTCAGTTTTATTTTGTGTAAGATACTTTGACACCACGGACCCCTTATGTAGTCTCCTGTACCTACCAGACAGCAGAGAAGATATGTGCTCCTGTCTTGTCTCAAAGAATCTACAGACTTGTCCCCCAGAGTTCAGATTTGGGCTTCTCCTGCTCTAAGGCTTCTCTACAGTCTGACAAGGTTCCCCTCCATCATATTGTCAGCCAGCAGTCATATTATATCATATATCGCAGCAGTTCTACATCCTCTACATCCTACGTTTCTGAAGTTGAAGTAACTTCAGTCTGAGTAACCAGCCCCCCCCTTCTCCTCCTCATCCGGTGTGCCTCTGCCCTCGTTATACCCTATAGGCATGTGTTGCGTACAGTTCAGTCTATTAGTTATTGCCTACGCCAGCTCTATGTCCCATTCCTATGCCAGTAGCCCACAACAGTGTCCCCTCTCCTGATTACATCAGTTTTTGGTTTATCCTTTGGTCCTTGATTTACCATCGGTTCACCCTCAGTTTCCTTCGACTCCTTTGCACCTGGCCAGCATTCTACCTGCCCACTGCCATTGGATTAAAAGACCACATTTCTACCTCTCTGGGACTGTCCGCACCTCGACATAAGATCCTGTCGTGCAGGATTCATTGGCCCCTTACTCCTCTGCACACACTAGACTTTTAGGTCCCTGACAGTGGTCTAGGTAGTTTCTCTGTCGTGTCCACTCACTTACCTTCTCCTTTGGTATCTCTCATAGGTACCACACTGCTTTAGCTCTCCCTACTTATTTAGGACACGTCAGACCTACTCTCTAGGTTCATTCCCACCATTCAGGACTCCCTAGATTGTATCAATGATGTCTCGAAAGAACAGAGAAGTTTTCCCCCATCCTGCAGAGCTCAAGAAGAGCCCCTTCGAGTCAGTCTTCTACTGCATTCTACAGCATCTTTCTGTCTTTGATTATGTTTGAAGAGTTGCATTTACTATCTGCCTTCTACAGTATCTTGAAGAGTTGCATCTAGTCTTACGTCCACCTTCGAGTCACATTGAAGGGTTGTGTTCAGCTAAGTTCTCACGTTTAGCCTCTCCTTAATACAGTACATCATAGTAGCGCATCAAAGCTACATCGAGTAGTCACAACACATATTGTAGATCATCAAAGACCTTCAAAGACATCTCTCGACCAATTTGAGATCGGAAACCCTTTGCTGCTGACTCTTCTTGCATACTAACTAGTTCTATAACCTTTCAGCTTCTCTAGGTTGTACCCAGTAGGGGTTGGAGTGTTATTGAGCATATCAGTGATACAAGTTGACAATGGTGAGCACAACCACATCTAGTCATATATTGTGACTTTGTGTCACATTAGCAGCAATTGTGAGTGGCTGAAGATGGTCCTGTATTCTAGATACTTTTAGTTATATTTTGTTGCATGCTACCTTTCAAACACCAACTTACTTGCAATGATTTGCCCAGAAGTCATATCTCTCTAAGATCACAACAATCTCTTTTGCTTTGCATTGTGCATCTGCCTTTACTCTAGCACAGAGCACTAACTCAGAAGTTAAGCCCAACAGCAACTGTTTGAATGCTATTTTGAGTGCCAGCAAGCAATGAACAGAGAGATAATGTGATGTTTATCATGTGAGACTTGGAAGGATCAAACAGAGCACCTTGCCAAACTTGATACATTGAACTTCTTTAAGCATTTCCAGTGCACAACTATGGATATTGAACCATTTGACCACATCAACTGCATTGTCAATCCATTGCACAAATAAATCATTGACTTTGAATATATCTTCAACAACTAGATTTGAAACAATTATCTGCATCATGCTTACCTCATAGACTCTGACTCATATTGGGCCCTGCTTACACATTCCACTTATGTATACTGATTGCTAATATGGCCCAATGACTCATATCACCTTTGTACCATTAGTTTTACCACTTGACAGACCGCCTGCCCTAGTGTAGTACTTGGTCCGTGCTTGTTGTCTGTATCAGTATACATAGGCATGTATTTATTAGATCGGACCCTAAGTTTGATCTGGTTACCATATCATATTCGTGTCTTGCTACTGCTTGACTCGATGCTCTAGGACTTCACGACACTCAGACTATATCATCTATAAGTCCTCACCACCCTCCATCATGGTCAGGCCTTTTATAACAGATAGTGGTCCAAGATACCAATTTGTATCAAAAGATCGAACTTACACTAAGTTGCCTCTAGTACCATCTAGTGGGCATACCATCAGACATCACGTCTTTGCTCAGGACAGTCAATCCCAAATATTGGGGATTACTGACTCCGGTCGACAATGTCACACTCTTGTACGACATCAATCAGTGAACCTTTGTTGACCACAACCTCCACCCAATTTACCCACACTCTCCACTTCAGTGGAGAGGGACAACCTCAAGTCAACCAATCCAACAGGTGCAAGCACAATTTGCCAACTACTTCAGATGAAACCCTCTACCAGAGAACTAAGACCCATCTGTCCTCTTCTGAGAATCAAACCCTTCGACCCCGGTAACCACTATCCCACCATCCCCTTCTTTGTCCTCCACTACAACCTCAACACCTCCTACCCCTATGGCTACTATTGCAAATATGACACAGGCAGAGCTGGAGACACTCATAGCACACCTCAGCACGAATCAACAGGGAGGTTGACCCCTTAAACTCGACATTTCTGCACCAGATCTGTTCACCGAGCAAAGAGAAGATTTAGAGTGATTCCTCTAATGGGTGGAACACTACTTCACCGCCACCAATAATGTCAACCTGAGCCATAAAGTGAAGATTGCCTTTGCTGTCACCCTTATGAAAGGAGGGCAGGACACCTGCATCTGACAAGGACAAGTCCTCTATGCAGCTTGGGACCTATTCAAGGCATCCCTTAGAGTCACATTCCCTGAGCATGAAGGAGTGCAGAAGATGCATCAGGTGTTAATGGAGCTACCAGCTAAGCAGCTTAATAAAAAGACTAGGGCCACTACTAAAATGTATGTGGAAAGATTTCGACTCTCGGTAGAAAAAGTCAAGCTGAAAGATGCATTCATGGACCTTAACAGCCACCGCACCGAGAATGACCCTACACTATGGGCAATCTTCATCAAGGGTCTGGACTGCCAGATCTACACCACTCTCACAGGATGAACACTCAACGAACAACCCAACACTATAGAGAAATGATATTCGGACATCCTCTAATTGGACACCATTTACAAAGGGATCGACCAGATCTCTACCGCTACCATTGACTATAGAGACCCAATGGATGTTGATGCAGTCATAACCCCCTGAGCAAACATGCTCAAAAAGTGATGGGAGGATAGATGTTCCTTAAGCGAGAGTAAAAGGAAGTACTATCATGACAACAATCTCTGCTTTTACTGCTACAACAAAGAACACTCAAGTTATGAATGTCGAAATAAGGTGGCTAGGCAAGGCCAACAAAGTACTCTAAGGGTCACCAACACACAACCTGTAGAGGACTATCATTTATACATCAAAACTCTTTCTGCAGATGAAAAGAGGGTGATGTTGGAAGAGCCGGTTACAGAGGATTTTTAAAGGGGCAGGGTGAGCCGACACAACCACTGCCCATTTCCGTTTCACTATCCTGCATTGTACTAGTAGTTCAGAATGAAAAAGCCCTTCACATTTCGATCACTGTGGGACGAAAAGACATCAAAGCACACACCTTCATTGATAGCGGCGCATCAGGGATATTTGTACATCCATGATTTGTCAAAAAACACAACATTCAGACAAAACCACTTCCATATCCTATGTCTGTGTTCGTGTTCAATGTGGACAGTACTGCGAACAAACAAGCGCTCATAACAAAACGAGCCTTACAGTGACTCACAAAACTGTTGCAATGTTTGTCACTTTCTGACTGTTTGGTCTATATCTCAGTCATCAGATATGTGATAGCTTCAAATGTTAAACCATTAGAAAGCCCTGCATCATGGCTTTCCAATGTGGTATCTATCATAAAAAATAAACAAGTATATGTGAAGTTATCTATCATTCTTTCAGAAGATTTATTGCAACAGTTTTGTTGCTGACATTTTGCAGATCAAATATTGGTAGACAGTGGCAGGACATCATGCTTGCTGGGCTTGAATCTTTTTGTGCAAGTCATGTGACCTTAAGAGAAGTTCAACATAGCACTAGAAAGGCTGAAAGTGCTGTTCAAGTGTCTAAAACAATTCAGAATATTAAGAACACATCCATATCCCCACAGACCATTTGTTGTTCTTTGAGAAAAACAGGTATGAAGGCTGTGGTGAAGAAGAAACGACCACTACTATCAAAGCATCATTAGAAGGAGAGGTTGAACTTTGTTGTGAGTCATCAGCACTGGACTGTGGATGATTAGAAGAAGGTTACATGGTCTGATGAGACCAAAATCAATTGCCTGGGGTCAGATGAAAGGAAATGGGCATGGAAAAAGCCAGGAGAGGGTCTTAGTGCCAGGTTGATAAAAAGAACAGTTAAGTTTGATGGAGGGAGTGTCATGGTATAGGGCTGTATGACTTGAGAAGAAGTTGGATTGGCATGCAAGATTGATGAGAGGATGGATGCAGACCTTTATATCAGCATCTTGGAGGATGAACTTCAAGGATCACTTGATTACTATGGTCTAACCCCTCAAGATGTCATCTTTCAGCAAGACAATGACCCCAAGCACACTAGCAAAAAGGCTAAAAGGTGGTTTCAGGACCATGATTTTAATGTCATGGTATGGCCAGCTCAGTCTCCTGACCTCAATCCTATTGAGCACCTTTGGCAATACTTGAAAACAAGGCTTGCAGGGTATAAAAAGCCTTTATGTAATTTTTTACAAAATCAAAGGGGAACCCTGATTTGTCAAACCCTATGTAGCCAGCATAGGAAATGAAGATGTCATCTTCAGGCACACCTGGCTCATGCTGGAGAACCCCAACATCGATTGAAAGACAGGTTGAGTAGAACTGAAACATTGAATGATCTTAGAAAAATCAAGGGAATGGAAGAAAGGCCTCCTTGCTGTCAGAGAAGCGCATCTTGAGCTGAAAAGACTGCTCATAGAAACTACTGCTAAAACCCCTTCTAAACCGAAAGCCCCTCGACCCACTATTGAGGAAGTAGAAAACAAAGGAGACAAAGAGGTCATCAACACCATGTCTCCTGTACTCCCTACCATGGAAACACCCAGGCAAATGGCACACCAACCCTCAACACCCTCAGAAACAAAACTGGAGACCCCCATCAACAATGTCACTCTGGAACAAGCTATGAAAACCATTGATAACAATGAACTGGTTATAGCATTCATTGAAGGAGATGATCGGATCACTACCTATGAATGGGGTTTACACCTGGCTTATAGGGATGCACCTTTAGTGGAAGCTAAGTACCCTCTCAATGGGGCATACAAACACTTGAATAACGGTTCAATCTGGAAAGTCACCCATAACATAGGATGACTAACTACAGCAACAGAATTAGCGGTAAAGGAGCATGCAAAGAAGGAAGAGAAACCTGTTGAAGAACTAGTCCCTTCTTATCTTCATGATTTACTACTGGATACATACGTCCATCCAAATCACCTCTGGCAAGCCTCTTCTTTTTCGTCAAAAAGAAAGATGGTGGATACTGGTGATGTGTCCTGTAGTCTTCTGGGCTCCGAATCACAATTTTAGAAGCTTTCTAATCCCCTCACAGACCATCCTATGACCCTTCTACAGCCTACAACAGGTGGAATAGGTCCCTATGATGTTCCTAACACCTCCTTTGTCTCCTAAACCCTTCTAACACCCTACAAAGTTCTGTGAAGTCACACGAGATGCTACAAAGCTTCAAATGCTAGCCACAAAGTCCCTAACTCCTACTAAGTCCACTATCGGATGCTGCCAGCCCTCCCATATTGTTCTATTGGGTCCAGGCCCCAGCTACTACGTCACTCATCCTGGGTTTAGCAAAAAAAGGCTTAGCTAAGTCTCTCCAATCTCTTGTGACTGCAGGCACCTCCGATAGGCTCCAAAACGGTCCAAAGTTTCAAAGGCTGGACTTAGGAAGCCTTGCACACCCCCTGGGTCTTGATCCTATATTATAAGGTCCTTTTATGGTGCATCTATATGATCCTCTACCCATTTAGGGCATCTTCTACCCCGATTAGGACAAGTCCTGCTGCTAGAAACTTTATATGCTCTTAGCCCACTAAGACAGTTGATCATGGTGCATGGCCACTCTCAGATAGTCATCCTGCCCTTATAGGTGAACTTGGTCACCTTTCTACCATACGTAGTTCCCCTGTTTCAGTTCCTATTTAGTTCCTATCCTCCTTGTGTCCACTTTGGAGCCCATGCACTTTAGTACACATTTTGGACCTGTAAGGATCACTTTGTGCAAGAATAGTTCACCTCACTCTCTCCTATTTAGTCAGTGGTAGTTTATCATGTACGAGAGAGACCCCTTAGTGCACGCTTCTCCCTTTGGAATACAAGTTCCCCTGTAGCTCCGATCTCAGAGAGTGTCACGAGTGCAGCCTTAGAAACAGTCCTAAGCCCCTAAGTCTCCACCCTAGCTCCGTTTCAGTATCCCTAAAACTATGTCTACACTCACAATATATCTATAAAGTACGTCTACACTCCTCGAACTGCGCACTACGATCCACAAAGTTGATGTGACTTCACACTCTTCAGTACATCCTATAGCACCTATCTGGTGGGCCTCTGCCTTAGTTATACCCAAAGGCTTACATTGTGTCATCCTTATGTCCCACGATAGCACTATAACTCTCCTATGGCCTCCATTTCAGGTCATAGTACATCCCTCTATGCCTTTAAACTCCCTGACCTACACCTCGAAGTCATTCTCCCATCTCTATTCCAAATATTGACTCTCTGAACCATCCGACCTCTTCTACAGGTCTCCTACGCTAGTCAAATCTCGCACACCTCGCTCTAACAAACTTCGAAGCATTACACCCTTTAGCTAACTTTGGTTAAAGACTTCAGAGCAGTCTCATATTCTTTGCTGATTAGTTGAACCCATATTTCATTGACTTATTGTTCCCTAACTCTACGCAGCCCACAAAGTCAGATAGTGCATGTTAGCAAAAACTTTGAAGGACTTCGCAGAACTTCAAAGGACGTCGCACACTTTAGAGGGTCTTGCAAGGTCTTCAGGATTGTCTAGCACATAGGAGCAAGATCCTGTTGCACAGAACCCTTGACCCCTTACTCCCTTACTTATAAAACAAGACATACAGGTCTCCCAGTATCACACAGGTTGTAGCTCCTCTCCTCACATCTCTACAGTTTACCCCACTACTTTTTAGCCACATTACGGAGCACTCTTTAGATACCTGGGTCCCCTAGATCGTATCACTGGCCCTGTCAGGACTATCATGAACTTAATGATGAAACCATTAAGGACAGGTATCCCCTACCTCTCATATCAGAACTACTGGAAAGACTAAACAAGGCAACTATCTTCATGAAAATGGACCTCCAGCAAGGATACAACAACATTCACATCAAAGAAGGCAATGAATAGAAAGCTGCCTTTACAGTTCCTGCAGCAGGGGAAGGACCTCCTTTACTCTACGAACCCCTGGTGATGTTCTTTGACATGTGCAACTCCCCTGCTACCTTTCAAAGGATGATGAATACAGTTTTCACAGATATGTTAAAAGAAGGATGGCTCGCCATCTACATGAACGACATCCTAATCTATTCAATGGACCCTGATGAGCATAAACAATGAACACAACAAGTAATTGAATGCCTTCAAGAACACGACCTCTACCTTAAATTAAAAAAGTGCAAGTTTGATGTACAGGAGGTCGAATTTCTCAGAATGATCATCTGACCTGGACAACTTGCCATAGACCCCGTTAAGGTAGCCGATATTAAGGATTGACCCATTCCCAAGAACCTTAGGGAAGTCAGATCATTCATCGGTTTTGGAAACTTCTACCACAGATTCATCCACAGGTTTTTGCATCTGGCACAGCCCCTCATATCATTAACACATAAAGATGTCAAATGGCATTGGGATCAAGGACAACAGAATGCATTTGAAGCCTTGAAGAAGGCTTTTCTGAAACAGCTGGTCCTACAAATGCCCAATCCTGAGAAACCCTTCATCCTGGAAACTGACGCATCAAAGTTTGCTACTAGAGCAGTCCTTTGACAAAAGGACAAAAATGGTGACTGGCATCCCTGCAGCTACATCTCTCAAAGCATGACAGCTGCAAAATGAAACTATGATGTACATGACCGAGAACTCATGGGGGTTATGCGAGGACTCAAAGAATAGAGCCACCTTCTCATTGAAAGCCCACACCCAGTAACGATTTATAGTGACCACAAGAATCTAACCTACTGGAAGACAGCTTGAAATCTCAACTGGCATCAAGCACAATGGGCCCTACGACTCTCAAAGTTTGACTATTGCTTGGTCCATGTTCCTGGGTCACAAATGGTCCAAAGCAATGCTCTTTTCTGATGACTCAACCACAATGATGGATCATCAGACAACCAAGATGTCACCATTCTACTGGACAACATTTGAATATCTGCCATCGACGTAAGCCTCTGTGCTTCTATCGTCAAAATATGTGCAGATGACTCACTCTATGTCGAGGGCATGAGGAACGCAAAAGAGGGCCTCAACGATCATTGGTCAATCCTGGATGGGGACCTTCTTTATGACAATAAGGCCTATATTCCCATGGATGAAGAGCTTTGATGAAAGGTTGTATCAAATTATCATGACCTCCCCTCAGCTGGACACCTCAGAATTCAGAAGACACTTGGACTCCTCCATTGTGACTACTGGTGGTCTGGAATGGCAGACTTTGTCACCTGCTATGTCAAAGGCTGCGGAACCTGTCAGCAAATGAAGATAAACACTCACCCCACATGGCTGGCCCTTCTCCCAATCAAGCCAACAAAACATGCCACTCCATTCAGCATGTTTTGTTGCGACTTCATCACTGACCTCCTGGTCTCAAATGGCTTTGACAGTATTCTGGTCATTGTGGACCATGACCTTACAAAGGGGGTAGTTTTCATTCTATGCAACAAAACAATTGATGCATCCAGAACAGCTGAAGCTTTGTACCAAGAAGTCTACAAATGGTTTGGCCTACCAGACAAGGTGATCAGTGATTAAGGACCCCAATTTGCATTGAAAGTCTTCCAGGAACTATGTCAAATGACTGGGGTAAAATCCACAATGAGTACAGCATTTCATCCTCAAACAGATGGAGAAATGGAGTGTGTCAATCAGGAATTGGAGATCTACTTGAGATGCTTCACAAGCAACAACCTGGATAAGTGGTCCTCCTTGCTAAGTACAGCACAATTCACTCACAATTCTAGGGAACACTCTGCCATCAAATCCTCACCCTTCAAGGTGATGATGGGATTTGACCCTTGAGGAATTCCCATGTACACCCAGGGACAGACACACCTGGCACAACATATCAGCTAAGGAACCTACAAAAGATCTGGAAAGAAGCTCATTTGGCAATGGAACTCACCCAAACCATGCTCACAAAGTGTGTAAAACCCCATAAAACAGGATTCCATCAAGGTCAGCAGATTTGATTAGACTCGCAAAATCTAAAGCTGCTGTACCCATCCAAAAAGCTGGCCCCTAGATGAGAAGGCCCTTTCTGAGTCACAGAAGTACTAGGCCCAGTTTCCTACAGGCTAAAACTCCTGGAGTCATGGTAAATACACCCTGTCTTCTATGCTGCTCTTCTCTCACCCTACTCGGAGACGGAGATCCATGGGCCTAACTACATGAGGCCACCCCCAGAGCTTATTGAAGGAGAAGATAACTACGAAGTAGAAGCCATCATCAGACATTGGGAGAACTTACAGAGAAACTGCCATGAGTATAGGATCAGGTGGAAAGGCTACTCGTCAGCCAACGACTCATGGGAACTGGAAGCCAATTTAACTGGAACTGTGAATGAGACCCTGAAAGCATATAAATGGAGAAAGAACCTGAGTTAAGTCAGTTCACAACCTCATCCCCTCGAACTACCACTCACAATGCCTCACCAGTCCAACCAAGCCGCCCATGCCCAAGCTTGAGCAAACACCCAAGCCTTCAGAGATAGTTGAAGAGCAACCCATATCTCCACCTCAGGATCCTCCTCTACCACACCACCATCTCCACCCACTCCCAACTCATGACACATCACCTTAGTGGCCCACTTCCGCAACCCCCCACCTGAAGAAGAAGCCCTTTCAAATCCCAGTGACGTCCTCTATCGCCTCCAAAATATCTACGACTGTGATCCTTTACTTTTGGACCTGCTTCAAACACATGCCTCAGACATCATCCACCTTATCCTCACCCAACCCCACATCTGCAACAACCTCAAGGAATATGAAGCCTTCGGTGACTACCTCAGTGCCTGTCTGGAATATTTGGAAACTGTCGATGACGCAATCCACCAACTAGCCCTGTGGAAGGATCAGATTTAACTCCTGGATTTCAAAGTGGTTGGAACCCTCCGAAACCTAGATGACATGAATGTTGCCTGTCACATGTGCCATATGATCTCTCTCCATTGCTGCCCTGAACACCTGAGATTTATCCATTGTGACCAACCAGAGGTTGTTCTCACCTCCCCCACCCCTCTGCCTCTACCTGAAAATCCACTCCAAACCTTTATTGACTCCCCAGCTGGACAACAGTCAACTGGAGCCCTGACCAGCCAAGTGGACTCCCTCCCAGCCCACATGCATCCAGGACTGGGATGGTGCCCACGTGGCCAGTGCCATACCTGTGAGAGCATGCAACACTGGATGCATGACTGCCCCCAGTACAGATGCACTCTATGCCACCACCTGATGCCAGACCATCTGTCATAAGAATGCACCAGTGCCCACCATGCATCTGCACCCCCCTCTGTCACCTCATCCAGGGAGGACCTCTTACAAAACATTGTCAACAGTCTGGTCAACCCAATCCCAGCCCCAATCTCTGTTGTCACTCTCACCAATCCACCTCAGACCCTGCCATCCTGACATCCCAGAGCCCAAGGATGATTGGAACCCCACACTGACCCCATTGATGGCACCCATATCGACACCCCACACCCCTCTCATGTTAATAGGTGCCAGGCCCTTCTAGGCCTCATGGAGTGCCCTCACTTGACCCTAGGACCTTAGTCATAGCTTTGACACCACTCGACACGTCCGATACAGCCTGAAAAGCCACCACGAGACTCTCTGATAGCTTCAAATTACGCCACAGCCACTCCACCAAGTCCGGTCTGACATTTCAGCGCACCGTTCTCTCTACACACAAAATGACACACACAGTTCCCTCGCATGTGACCAGTCATGCCACCCTGATATTGCTTGATCAGCTTTGACAAGCCACTCAATGCGCTCAATAATGCTATGGCCACAGATTTCGTCTTAGTCTATATACGTTTCTTTATCTCAGCCTTTCTAGTGACATCAGTACAGTAGCCACTCCCTCTACAAGCTACTCCGTAGTTTATAGTATGCAAGTAGTTAGGATGCCACTCATACTATGCCACTCCCGATGCGCCTTACATTATAGTATAGTAGTATAAACACGATGTATGGTGTCTCGGAACAACAGAGAAGTTTACACCCATCCTGCAGAGCTCAAGAAGAGCACCTTCGATTCAGTCTCCTTCTGCATTCTATTGCGTCCTTCCATCTTCGATTACGTTCGAAGAGTTGCGTCTACCATCCGCCTTCTACAGTATCTTGAAGGGTTGCGTCTTGTCCGTCTTCGACATCTGTCGAAGGGTTGTGTTCAGTCTTACATCCACCTTCAAGCCACATCGAAGGGTTGCGCTAGCGTCTCGTCTCTAACACAAGTCCGCCTTCTACAGCAATTGAAGGGCTGTGTATCAGCTAAGTCCACACGTCTTACCTCTCCTTAGTACAGCATAGTAGCGCATCAAAGCTATATCGAGCAGTCACGACACACGTCGTAGGTCATTGAAGGCCTTCGTGAACATCTCTTGACCCATTTGAGATCGGGAACCCTTTGCTGCTGACTCTCCCCTCAACACTAACTAGTTCTATAGCTTTCCAGCTTCTCTAGGTCGTACCCAGTTGGGGTTGGAGTGTTATAGAGTGCATCATTTCTGGAGCCCATCGTGAGGGGATTTCAGGCAAGGAATCTGCCACTTTCAGATTCGCTGAAGATGTCTCCAGTATTCACCCGCTCACAAGCACGTGAAGCTGCCAGTCGTAGTGCAAGCAAAAACCTCGACAACAGTTCTACCACCCTTTCCACAACTCCTGACACCTTCGACCACGAGGAAGAAGACCTCGTAGATCACGAGCTAGAGTTTTCTTCAACCTCTGATGAACGTACTTCGTCTTCTGAGCTTCTAGGGCTATCTATGCCAGAAGTCAACCTCTCATCCCCCGATCCCTACGAACAGTCCGGTTCATCGCCCAAACCAGAGGACCCAGTAGAATCAACATTGCATACTGCTATCCCCACTACTACAACTCTACCCTTGTCCCAGCAGACCGCTACTCCGTACATTCTTCCCAGTTCTTCGAACCACCCCATACCAGCCACCGTTAATCCCTTTACTCCTAAACCTACAATGAATCAGAACACGGCACCTACGCCATTCATGCCCCCTTGAGGCCATTTGACAGCCCCCATCTTTGACCCGACAGAAGTCCAATTGCTTTGACATTACTTTCAGGACATCGAAGTCTTATTCACCCAGTGCAGAATAGTCGATGACACAGAAAAGAAGTCATGGGCCATTCATTACCCCTCGATCGACGTCACAGACCTATGGGAAACCCTCAAATCCTTTTCTGATCAGACCAAGACATATGCACAGTGGAAAGCCGACGTCCTAGCACTCTACCCAGGTATCGATGACACCAGGAAATGGTCCCTTGCAGATATGGACCAGTTGATTGGAGAGTGCGCACGCATTGGAATCCACAACGCCGCAGACCTCAGAAGTTACTACCGCGACTTTGTATCTGTTACGAAGCACCTAATCACACAATGATGACTCTCTGACATCGAACAGAGTCGAGCGTTCCTACGAGGGTTCCAGCCTTCTCTACTCACGTGACTCAAGACCCGACTTCACCTGAAGCATCCTGACCACTATCCCGATGACCCCTATCCACTTTCCGATATTCACACAGTGGCCATGTTCATTCTTCACAGTACTTCGAGTACGCCAACAGTCGCAGCACCACAGACAACTGTTACAAGGCGATAATGGTGCGAACATACATTTTCATTTCTCTTCACTATACCGGACTGGCGGGTCGTGTACACTTACAATTATCACCATTATTCCTGACGGGCTGACCGTCACCCGCCTGGTTATGGACTGTTCCTCAGAAGGGGCCACTCGGGCCTCTGACTTATGGACGCTTAGGTGCTGGTACCCGTGGGAGTGAGGGCTGGCTTGCCCTAAACCCACCATAGTACTTAAGGGGTTGGCTCACTGCGGAGCACCCCAATCTTGTCCTCCTTAGTTACACCGTGTACTTTGGTGCCGTCGTTACCATTTGTACTTTACGACTGGGCTTAGGCCTCTATACCTTTGTCTATTCAACGGGTCGCTTTAGACCATCTATATCCTTGTGACTACACTAGGACTTAGGCTGCGACTTAGCCCGCAACTCTCTCGAGACCGTTGGGCTAGCGGTTGAAGACTTAGACGTGTACTCGTCGTCAGCCAGGCTGACTCCTCGTTTACACTTCACGCCTGACTACTCAACGACCCCCCGTCACGGTAGTCACCTACGGGCGCAGACCCCCCGTAACATTAGGACAAGATTCCCTACAAACTCTATCTCAGGATAGCGAATTTAGAACGCGAACAAGCGGAAGAAACCGGACCCTCACCAACGTCCTCATAGGAAGGATTGGGTAAGACCAGTGTCCCCATTGGAAGGGACTGGCAGGAGGATCACTTGACTACAAGTGCGTACCATCAGTGTTGAGTTGAAGGATAAGAAACACCGGAAAGATGGAGAAGTTCCTGGCGATAGTCTGGAGAGCTATCACCTGGCGAAGAAAATTGAAGGAAGAAAGGGAGGAAGACCACATACCCCGACCAGAAACAACAGAAGAAGCAGCCCTAGGGATCCCCTGGGATGGACCGCTTACCCCAAGCGACAACGACCTCAGACTTTCTCAACCCTCCACTGAAGCCCTCGAACAGGGGCAGAGAGGCACAGGCTCCAGGCAAGGACACCGACACAACCACCCCAATACAGCTCTGACACCTCATCACTGGAAGAAGAGGAGCTGCTACCGATGCAGGAAGCCAGGACACTTGGTCAAGGCATGCCCGGAGCCCAGGAGAATCAGAAAGGAAGGACACAGAGACGTGGCCCTAGGGGAAGCTGACGATGAACACGATAATCCACACAAAAGCGAACCCAGACTTCCACAACCTTCCAATGATGCCGGGAGAGACAGGGAACTGGAACTGCACCACTCGTCAAACTCAGATGACTTCACCTTGGAGGAAACCCAGCCATATCCGGTCCCACCAGCAGACTACTGGAGCAGTGAAGAAACGGAGGAATCCTTAGGAACGTCCACCGTAGAGTCCATTGAACAGAAACGGTTCCCTCATTTTAAACACTTCACTGATGCCCCAGGAGGGGAATCATTGGCTGATGGCGCAGGGAAACCTGTGCAAAGAAACTTGGACAAGCCAAAGACCAGTAAGGACCCGACCATCTCAATGGGGGCCACAATCACAGGATATCGGAAGGGAACCACTCTGTATGTAGAAGGTTATGTTGTCGCCGGGAAAAAGGCCATCGCTGTGAGACCACTAATCGATAGCGGAGCCGATGCCAACCTCATACACCCTGACCTTGTGGAACGATGGGGACTGCCCACTCGACCGCTACCTCGGAAGGTACGAAGTACGACCATTGATGGGACCCCCAACAGGGGTGGACCGATTACCCATCGAGTTGAAGGGAGCATACGGCTTGAAGGGTATGACATACCCACAAACTTCTATGTATCAGACATCGGGGACCTCGAAGTAGTGCTGGGCAACCCTTGGTTGATTCAAGTCAACCCGCAGATCGATTGGCCGAAAGGGACCCTCACGGTTGACCCGGACAGGATTAAGGAATGGCAGGGATACTATGCTTGGATCATGGACCAGCCTACCACGGACGGCATCCCATTGTGCCGAGCCTCTGCACACGAGGACGATGATGAGCTAGAAACCATCCTATGTGCTTATACAAGGGGAGAAGGGGTCTTAGGCATGTTCAACGATCAACCGGAACCCCTGTTCGATGAAATGGGCCTGCTGCAGCCACCCAAGAAGTCCCAACCATCGTTAGATCGGAACAGCCATGTAAGGGGCTCAAAACGGTTCATAGCCACCGCCAGGCAGACAAGCGCACCACTGACACCCCCTGAGGAGGGGCCACAGATTGAAGACCTGGTGCCTAAGTACTTACTCGACTACAGGGACCGCTTTGAAAAGGCGGCCGCTGCTCGATTCCCTGGTTCGAGACCATGGGACCACGCTGTGGAGACAAAGCCTAACTTTGTACCTAGGAAGTGCGGGGTAATTGCATTATCCCTGGCTGAACAAGCAGAGATGGACAAGTTCCTTGACGAGAACCTGGCGAAAGGATATCTACGGGACTCAAAGTCACCCATGGCCTCCCCAGCATTTTTTGTGGCAAAAAAGGATGGTACACTCAGGCCCTGTCAGGATTACCGATACCTCAACAACAGCACGGTAAAAGATGCATACCCACTCCCACTCATTGGAGAGCTCATCGACAACCTGCAAAAGGCGACCATATTCACAAAGCTGGACCTCCGAAATGGCTACAACAATGTACGCATCAGGGAGGGCGACCAGTGGAAGGGAGCGTTCATGGTGAATCACCACGGAACCAAGAAGCTAGTTGAACCAACGGTAATGTTCTACGGCATGTGCAATGCCCCGGCCACCTTCCAGCGGCTTATGAATGATGGGTTTCAAGACATGCTTGCGGAAGGATGGTTAGCCATTTATATGGACGACATCCTGATCTACTCCGATGATGCCACCATCCACCGAGAACGGACACGCCGGGTACTGCAACGCTTGCAGGAGATGGACCTCTTTGTGAAACCGGAAAAGTGTGCCTTTGATGTACAAGAGGTTGAGTTTCTGGGAATGACCATCACACCGGGCCACATCCATATGGACACTGGCAAGCTGCGGGGCATCGATGAATGGCCCATACCGACCAAAGTCAAGGATGTGGAACGATTCCTGGGCCTTGCCAATTACTATCGACGGTTTATACGCGGATTCTCGGACATCGCCCACCCCCTGAATGCACTTAAGAAAAAGGGGGTAGCTTGGAACTGGTCGAACAAGTGCCAGGCAGCCTTCGAGGCACTTAAACGCCGTTTTTGTGAGGCCCCAGTACTCACCATGCCCGACCCTGAGAAACCGTTTGTAATCGAGGCCGATGCCTCACTGGTTGCAACAGGTGCAGTACTGCAACAGGAGGGCCCTGATGGGAAACTTCACCCGGTGGCATTCCTTTCAAAATCGCTGAAGGAAGCAGAACGGAACTATCAGATCTATGATAGAGAACTACTGGCAATTGTACGAGCACTTGAGGAATGGCGTCACCACCTGGAGGGCGCAAAGCACCCGGTCACGGTTATAACGGACCACAAGAACCTGACATACTTCAGAGAAGCCCAACGGCTAACACGACGCCAGGCACGATGGCAACTGCTGCTATCGCAGTTTGACTTACTACTGGAGAATCGAAAGGGTAAACGACTCGTAGTGGCGGACGCCCTATCACGTAGACCAGGACACCCAGGGGGTGAGAGGGACAATGAGGACATTGTCCTCTTACCAGAAACACTGTTCGCAAAGGCAGTTAATGTTCATCTCATCGAGCGCATCCGGCAACACCGAAGTCGTGACAGCATGGTCATCGAGACGATTGATGCTTTAAAAAGGGGGAAAGTACCACCATTCAAGGGCACTGGATTTGCGCACACAACATTGGCCGATTGGGATGTGCAGGATGGATTGATTCTGTACAAAAATCGAATCTACGTACCCCCTAGTGATGACTTGCGCAGAGAAGTCATTCGACTTTGCCATGACACCCCAGCTATGGCCCATCCAGGAGCACAGGGAACGTTTGCCATTGCCAGAAGGGACTGGTTCTGGGATGGCATGACCACGTTTATCGAAAAATACGTGAAAGGCTGCGCCAAATGCCAGGAGAATAAGGTCAACACGCATCCAACACGACCACCAATGCAACCCATCCCAACGGAACCGAACTCCAGGCCGTTCTCACACATCTCAGTTGACTTCATCACAGACCTACCTGAATCGCACGGATCTGACGCACTAATGGTAGTCGTGGACCGAGAACTGTCCAAAGGGATAGTCCTGGTTCCTTGCAACAAGACCATCGATGCAGTAGGAACAGCCGAGGCACTCCATCAGAACGTTTACCGGCGATATGGGCTACCCGACAGAATCATATCGGACCGAGGCCCACAGTTTGCAGCAACAGTGTTCCGGGAGTGGTGCAAGCTGACTGGTGTCAAAGCGGCCATGAGCACTGCCTACCATCCGCAGTCTGATGGAAGCACCGAGCGTGTCAATCAGGAACTCGAAGCGGCATGGAGGATCCTGTGTGCCAACAATCCTCACAACTGGGCAAAGTTTATCCCGGAATTTGAATTCGCACACAATCAAGTGCCACACGCTGGGAGAAGGGAGTCACCATTCAAGCTGATTATGGGATACGATCCAAAGGCAATCGGATCACCAAAGGCATCAGAACGATACCCATCAATCAAGGACCGACTCTTAGCCATCGGAGAGTTCAGAAAGGAAGCACTGGCAGCACAGGATCTAGCTGCGCAGTTGATGGCAGAAAGGGCTCGAACCACATGGCAGCCACTTGAGAAGGGAACGCAGGTTTGGCTAGAAGCAACTAACCTCCGCCTAAAAACCCCGAGGAAGTTTTCCCCAAAGCGAGTAGGACCACTCAAGATAGCTGAAGTCCTAGGACCACTAACGTACAAGCTTCAGCTACCAAGGGCATGGAAGATACATCCAGTATTCCATGCATCGCTGTTGACACCATACAGGGAAACCAAGGAACATGGTCCGAACTTCACAAGGCCACCCCCAGAATTAGTCGATGGCGATGAAGAATACGAAGTCGAAGCCATTCACGGGCATCGTGCCCAACGTGGGAAATGGCAGTTCCTGATCAAATGGGTTGGATGGCCGAACTCGGCTAATACATGGCAGTCCGAGGCGGACTTAACGAACTCGCCCGACCTTCTGGAGGAATATAAGAAGGTCAACAGGTTGCCTACAAGGCCCCAGGTCAACGCCCGCTACACCCGGATCTGCAGAGCTGCATACAACCGACATTCAGCGGAGGCACGGCACTACGATGTCCACTCATACAGACCCCCGACAGCTATCCGTCTACTTGAACCACAGCGCAGCAAGGGTACGAGACCTCGCACCCCGAGTACGAGCAAGGCACACACGTGCACACCCATACCGAAACATCCAGGAGACAGTGCCCCCATTGGCGGCGTCCGACGATCCGTACGATCAGTGGAGGCTTGCGCATCGCACTGCATGGGCCCTGGTGGATGCCGATCTACGGCCAGAAATAGACACCCGGCTGCTGGCTTGGCCGGACCTGTGGGAGTTGACGAACATTTACCGGACACTGGTCATTGTCGCGCGAGAGGCTGGCAGCTTGGCCACACTCGAACGAAGGCAAACAGGCCTTGGGCCAAATGGCAACAATCCGACAACGTGGCAGTTGGCCACTCTCCACATGGATGCAAGCCGAGCAGCCCGCAACCTGCTCGCCGTCCTCATGCGCTCCCCTTTAATGGGCGTCATAGACAACCTGATACCGCCACGACATCAGGCCAGAACACAGGCCCCTTCTGTCAGTGAGGGCCCATCCAACTCTATCACTGGTGGTGCCCCTAGCTCGACCAGTGGGGGGAACTCCCCCTTCTGCATACGATGCCGACAAATGGGACATTGGAGCCACGACTGCATGCATACCAGTGATGACGATATCCCTTCCGACCAGTCCAACACCCTCCGACCACGAGCCAGGGTCAAATCAGAACAAGTGGGGTCAGACGCTGAGGGTTCGATCGTCGGGGCGACGAGTCCTTGAGAGGGGGGTAATGTTACAAGGCGATAATGGTGCGAACATACATTTTCATTTCTCTTCACTATACCGGACTGGCGGGTCGTGTACACTTACAATTATCACCATTATTCCTGACGGGCTGACCGTCACCCGCCTGGTTATGGACTGTTCCTCAGAAGGGGCCACTCGGGCCTCTGACTTATGGACGCTTAGGTGCTGGTACCCGTGGGAGTGAGGGCTGGCTTGCCCTAAACCCACCATAGTACTTAAGGGGTTGGCTCACTGCGGAGCACCCCAATCTTGTCCTCCTTAGTTACACCGTGTACTTTGGTGCCGTCGTTACCATTTGTACTTTACAACTGGGCTTAGGCCTCTATACCTTTGTCTATTCAACGGGTCGCTTTAGACCATCTATATCCTTGTGACTACACTAGGACTTAGGCTGCGACTTAGCCCGCAACTCTCTCGAGACCGTTGGGCTAGCGGTTGAAGACTTAGACGTGTACTCGTCGTCAGCCAGGCTGACTCCTCGTTTACACTTCACGCCTGACTACTCAACGACCCCCCGTCACGGTAGTCACCTACGGGCGCAGACCCCCCGTAACAACAACAGCTTCGACAACTACTCCACCCGGCATGATTAAGATCGAAGACATCTCAATGATCATCGAGAGCCTATTGAAGACCATCACCACCGCTATTCAGCCCAGTAGTAACAAATTGAATGTAGCCACTAGGCTTCCGTCAACCCAAGGTGGTACAGAACAGACCTGCCACTTTTGCGGCGATCAGAACCATAGTATTCGAAGCTGCCCGCACGTAGAAGCAGACATAGCCACTGGGAAATGCAAGCATAACACCAAAGGAAAGGTTGTACTCCCAAACGGTCTATTCATCCTGCATAGTATCCCTGGCATTACGATCTGCGACTGCCTCTACAAGTGGATTCGCCGCAACACATCAGCAGCACCTGGCCTGCTCTATGACATCAACAATCAAGCCAGCATCCAGACCTTCACGCTCAACATAGAAGGAAGAATCAAAGCCCTCAAAAGAGAGCTACTACAGCTTCGAAAATGTAGGGAGGTCTTTGACGGTGTCGAGACATTACAGCGCAAGAAACCTACTACGATAGCACCGCAGACCACAGAGGTTTCTGATACGACCTCTGTCTCACGCAGTACCAACAATCCAGCACCTGACACAGCCAAGTCAGCCACTTTTACCGCAGTCCCGGTCCCAGCAAGCCCAGCCAAACTCTCGACGAGTACCTCTGCACCTTCGACGATTTCCGCAGCTATAGTTCTCTCGCTGTCTGTACCTTCGACATAGCCTGCTACCATATCTACTCCATCAGCACCCCCAGTCCATCCCTTTGCAAATGCTCGAGATGCGACCTATGCTCTGCTGAACCTTCAAAACTTTGCTACGCCGCCAAAGCCTTCGAACGACAAGGGCAAGGACCCAGCTTACAAGACCATAGTTCCCATCCATCAGCCCAAGATAGCCGACAACATCTTTGCGCGCTCAATGAGGTCTCCTCTCGTCATGCTGATGCCAGAAGAACTCCTTTCGATCTCACCCGACATACACAATAGGTATCAAGAAGCAGTTACACCCAAGCGAGTATCAGTGGAACCTGTCACTTCGGCACACATCGTAGAAATTACCGACAAAGACGAAGCAAAAGAGGTACATCAACTATCTTGTTCAGGTGCAGCACTACAGCCAGGAGCTACTATCATTGATACAAGCTGGTATCAACGACCGGAAAGCCTTGAACGTGAGGACCTGGCTACTAGAGATAGTAGTGAGGCTTTATGGACACTGTGTATGTTCTCCTGGGCGAAGTCGATAGTGTCGAGCGAGTACTCAGGTATGAAGTGAGAGGTCACAAGATACGAGTATAAGATTGCTAGTGGTAACTAGCTACTTGATAACCAGATCAAACTTGAGGTCCGACCTACAAAGTACAGGGCCTTATATACGTATTCTACTCTGCGCACGGACCATGGCATGTGGTCTAAGAAGCAGTATGAGTAAGCATAGATAAGGCGATATGAGTCATCGGACCGTATTAGCAATCAGTAAGCGTAAGATGGAATGTGTAAGCGGGGCCCGATATGAGTCAACATCCATGAGTAACCGGGGCCCGTCCCGTAAGCAGCGATGAGTCAAGATGCTGCGCAAAGAAGCTGGGCCTACCCGAGGCCCGTCCTAGAAGCGAAAGGTCATGGGACCGATCCGAGGTCCAACCAATAAGACATGCAATAAAAGAAATTGTATCATTACCCCCCTACTTATGATTGAACGCCTGGTCAATCAACTAAACTCCAATGGGGACGCGTCGAGTTTCTTTGAATCGAACTTTGATGAACGACAATGAACTTGACGAACTTCCAAGGATGAACTTGAAAAATTCCTGAAAGTGGACTTGCGGGTGTTCCTCCACGACCGATAAGGGATGACCCTTCCAACAATGAGGGTATTTCACCTCGAACCCATGAGGGATGACCCTCGAACCCATAGAGGATGACCCCTCCAACCGTGAGGATCCTTTCACCTCGAACTTTACAGTTTTACGACGTGTCGGTCGTACGGTGTAGTTTAATGACGTGCATGATCATACCCTCGCAGTTTAGCGACATGCAGGAACCACTCTGGATGATATGGCGGTACTGGGTCGTAGGCGAATGTATAATGTACAGCGGTGCATTCACGCGTAAGATGCCCAGGCGATGGGCGACTACAGCGGAGGCATTTGTAGTTGGGGCACGTCCTGTGCGAGTGAAAAGTGCTACCACAGAGGTAGCATGAACCGTAGTGAGTGAACGAGGATGAAGGACCGTTTGACTGAGACATGCGAGCAGTGAGTGAGGTGACAATGCGACTTGTTTCTACTCATCGTAAATTCTTGCGCTGCTTATATGCGTCCAGCAGCTCGTCCGCAGTACCGGCTAAGTTCTCTTCCGATTCCCATGAGTCATCGGCGGATGAGTAACCTTTCCACCTGACTCGGTATTCTCGGCGATTCCTTTGGCGATTCTCATAATGTCCGACCAGAGCTTCGACTTCGTAGTTATCTTCGCCACTGATAAGCTCCGGTGGTGGTTCCGTGTAGTTGGGACCGTGGGTGTCCGTCTCGGTGTATGGTGAAAGAAGTGCAGCGTGGAAAACGGGGTGCACTCGCCATGTCGTCGGAAGTTTCAGCTTATAAGACACCGGTCCTAGAACATCCGTGATTTTGAATGGTCCCTCGTGCTTGGGAGCCAACTTCCTCGTCGGGTATGGCAGCTTTAAGTTTTGTGAGTCTAGCCATACCTTCTGTCCTTTGTGGAAACCCGTTCCTTTGGGTTTCACGCGTTTGGCTAACACCGCTTGTGCTAGCTCCATTGCTGAATGTGCGTCTTCCCGAATCTTCTGCAAGTTCCACAGTCGATAAGCGGTGCCCGGTGTGTCTGATCCGGGGTGTACGACAGGAATCCCTCGAGGTTCATAGCCCATCATGACCTTGAAGGGTGACGCCTTGATCGTAGAATGCTCACGTGAGTTGTGAGCGAACTGTGCTGAGCCCAACAGCGACGACCAATTGTCCGGGTTATTGCTCGTGAAGCATCGCAGGTAGATCTCCAGTTTCTGGTTGACTCGTTCCGTCTCTCCATCCATTTGAGGGTGGAATGCTGTGCTCATAGCCGACTTGACTCCGGTTATACGGCAGAGCTCCTGGAATACCTTTGATGCGAATTGTGGTCCTCGATCGCTAATGATCTTGTCTGGAAGACCAAACCACTTGTAAACCTCGCGATATAATGCCTCGGCTGTTCCTGATGTGTCAATCATTTTGTTGCATGGAATGAAAATTACCCCCTTCATAAGGTCATGATCCACAACGACCAAAATTGAATCGTAGCCCTCTGAAGGTGGCAAATCCGTAATGAAATTGCAGCAGAATGTGCTGAACGGAGTGGCGTGCTGCGCGGATTTGATCGGGAGTAGGGCCGGTCGGGTGGGGTGCGTGTTAACTTTCATTTGCTGGCAAGTGCCGCAACCTTTGACGTATCACGTGACGAAGTCAGCCATTCCAGGCCATCAGTAGTTTCATCGGATAGACGTGAGGGTTTTCTGAATTCCGGGGTGGCCAGCGGAGGGGAGGTCGTGGTAATTCGAGACCGTTTGTCGTTGGAGGTCCTCATCCAGGGGAATATACACCCGATTATCGTAGAGGAGGTCCCCATCTTGAATTGTCCAGTGGTCGTTTGAGCCGTTTTGTGCCTTGCGCATCCCTTCCGTATACATCGAGTCATTTACGCATGCTTCCGCAATGGAAGCCCTAAGACTCGTGTCAATTGCTGCTGCCCATACCTTGTCTGGTAGGACAGTTACATCCTGGTTGTCTGATGAACCGTCGTCGTGGTCGGGGCGTCGGGAGAGCGTGTCGCTTTGCACCATTTGCGTGCCTGGTACGTGGATTAACCTATAATCGAATTCGGACAAGCGAAGAGCCCATCGCGCTTGCCTTCGATTAAGATTCCGTGCTGTTTTCCAGTACATCAGATTCTTGTGGTCACTATAGATCGTGACTGGATACGGGCTTCCGATGAGAAGGTGACTCCATTCGTTGAGTCCCCTCATGATGCCCATGAGTTCTCGGTCATAGACGTCGTAATTTCGTTCCGCTAGTGTCATGCTCTGGGAAATATAGCCGCACGGATGCCAATCGCCGTTGTCGTCCTTTTGTCTGAGGACGGCGCCCGTGGTGAACTTCGATGCATCCATTTCCAATGCGAACGGCTTTTCCAGGTCAGGCATCTGTAAAACCGGCTGTTCCAGGAAAGCTTTCTTCAAGGCCTCAAAAGCTTCCTGCTGTTCGTCGTCCCAGTGCCATTTGACGTCTTTTCACGTAAGCGAGTGTTACTGGGGGGTTCACCCTGGTAATGCTGCAGAAGCTTGGAGCGGTGTGCAGCGAAGGGTCGAAGAGGAGCGACAGTGACGACGAGTCACGATCCTCGGTAGTCTTCAACTACAAGCCCTATGTAGTCGCGATAGTCTTTACGGGCTTCTTGAGATGCGAGAAGATGTGTAAAGACTAGCGTGTATTGGTACTAATGCGTAGTACACTTTAGAAAAGGATGAACGAAGAGAATACGACTAGGGGAACCTCCAACAGTGGGACCCCCCTTTATACTGCCACCGCCAACCCCCAGGTATACTAGCAGCCCCCCAGAGACCGCATAAGGCGAGAGGAGTCAGCGGCCCGAAAGTACATAACTACCATGGTGTAAGCGGGGACGGTCGGCCCATCAGTCAATCTGGATAAGTAAGGTGTGGAAGGGATGCCGCACGTCCATGGTGTGACAAACAAAGGGAAAGAAAAAACGAACACATCTCTAGTCCTACCCGACGGTAACACTACCCCCGTCTCCTCTCAGGTGTCGCCCCAACACCTACCTTCATGACCTGGTAGCTTCCTCGTCAGGCTGCTTCGACCCACTGATTTCCGACCAGGCGGCCCCTGTCTTGGGGCATTGGTCGGTGTTGTGATCATCGGCGAAACAATCCAGACAGTGAGGCGGGATGAAGGGCTCAACAGCTGGCTCCCCCAGTCGTGGCCGGTGGATGCAGTCAGCAGCAACATGATCGAGGCCCATGCAGAACTCACAGGCCCCAGCCCATCGGTTCAGGGGGCGGCACTCGGGGTGGAGACAAACTGTCCACTCGTCCTGCGTGGAGGGGGCCGCACGTGTGATGACGGAGAAGGGTGGTAGGAGATGCTCGAGGGCGGAGACGATGTCGGTGCAAAGGAGGAAATTTAGATGGGAGCGCGTTGCATTACAGGCCTGCCAGTACGATATACCAATTTCCCGGATGGGGCTGGCCCACCACTTAGCTTCGTCATGCTCTCCCTTCTCCCTCTCCCCTCTGTACCCCCTTATTACCTGATCGAGATGTAAGACAACCTCAGCCTGATGTCAAAAGATGGCAACCTGGGCCACAAGATCGGACCAGACAACGAGGGCGGTGTCCACCGCCGGGCGTAGTCGTTTGTTGGCCAGCACCCATCCGAGACGGTCGGTGGGGGTCAGAAAGTCGGCGGCGAGGCCAGATGTTGCTTGGTGAGGTAGGGGGACAACAATCCCCTCGGTGAAGTTGGGGAGGTTCTGCGGTCCCCGAAGAAAGAGATTCAGTGTGCGGACGTTCTCTGCGGTGAGGATGGAGGCGGCAAGGCGGGCTCGGGTGGCGTTGGTTCGATGGGACATGGTGGGAGGCGGCCTTGAAATGCTGCGGAATGGCTCCTTGCAGGGCAGTTGAACGGTTGCCAACTGGGTTGATGCCTAGGTGGTTTGCCTTCTTATAACACCTCAGCAGGTCAGGGGAATGCCATAGATCGTCTTCCTTCTGCCAGGTGCTGGCAAAGACCGGCCATCCCTTCCATTTGATGAGAAACTCCCATTTCCCACGTCGGGCACGATGCCCGCGGAGGGCCTCGACTTTGTACTCTTCTTCCCCCTCGACCAGATCAGGTGGTGGTTTCAGAAAGTTGGGTCCGTGTTCCGCCGTTTCCCTGTATGGGGTGAGCAGCGATGCATGGAACACCGGGTGAATCTTCCAGGTTCTCGGGAGCTGTAGCTTGTACGTCAGTGGCCCCTTGGCTTCCATGATCTTGAAGGGTCCAAGCCGCTTTGGGTCAAATTTCCGACTTATTGTCCTTAGCCGGAGGTTCGTGGCTTCTAGCCAAACCTTGTCGCCTTCCTGGAAAGGTTTCCAGAGAAAAGGGGTTCGTTCCTCCATCAGCTTCTGGGCTAGCTCTTGCGCTGCAAGAGCCTCTTTGTGGGATTCGGAGATCTGGGTCAGGCGGTCTTGGAGCGTGGGGTATTTGTTGGAGGGTCGTGGAGATCCGATGGCCTTCGGGTCGTACCCCATGGTGAGCTTGAATGGCGATTCCTTCCTTCCAGCATGTGGCACCTGGTTGTGTGCGAATTCAAACTCGGGGATGTGTTTGACCCAGGTGTGGGGGTCATTTGCGCATAGGATTCTCCAGGCCGCCTCCAGTTCCTGGTTGACCCGTTCTGTACTCCCATCTGATTGGGGGTGGTAGGCGGTGGACATTGCCGCCTTGACTCCTGTCAGCTTACACCACTCTCAAAACGCGGCCGCTGCGAACTGTGGCCCTCGGTCGGATATCATCCGGTCAGGTAGGCCATATCGCCTGTATACATTGAGATGTAGGGCCTCTGCCATCCCTACCGCATCTATGTTCTTGGTGCAGGGTATGAACACAATGCTCTTGGTGAGTTCTCTGTCGACTACTACCATGAGCGCATTGAAGCCCTGTGACTCTGATAGATCAGTGATGAAGTCTACCAATATGTGAGAGAATGGCCTTGAATTTGGTTCTGTGGGGATGGCCATCAGGGGGGGTTTCGTGGGGTGTGTGTTGATCTTGCTCTCCTGGCATTTGGCGCACCCCTCAACATATTTCTCGATGAATGAAGACATTCCATGCCAGAACCAGTCCCTTCGGGCAATGGCCATTGTACCTTGTGCCCCTGGGTGTGCCATTGCTGGTGTGTCATGACAGAGTTGAATGACTTCTCGGCGCAGATTATCATCAGGGGGTACATAAACTCAGTTTTTGTATAAAATTAGTCCCTCCTGAATGTCCCAGTCTGCCAGCTTTGTGTGCGCAAAGCCTGTGCCCTTGAATGGCGGTACCTTCCCCCGTTTTAAAGCGTCAATTGTCTCGATGACCATCCTGTCATGAGTACGACATTCACGTATCTTTTCAATGATTGCAGTGTTGGTGGCGTTGACAAAGAGGTCTGTTGGTAGCAGGATGACATCTTCGTTGTCATGTTTCCCTCCTGGGTGGTCAGGTCACCGGGAGAGTGCATCGGTGACTATGAGTCGAATGCCTTTTTTGTTTAATAGTTGCAGGTCAAATTGTGACAGGAATAACTGCCATCGGGCCTGGCATCGGTTGAGTCGTTGTGCTTCTCAGAAATAGGTGAGGTTCTTGTGGTCGGTGATCATCGTGACCGGGTGTCCACTTCCCTCAAGGTGGTGGCGCCATTCCTCAAGTGCTCGGACAATGGCCAGCAGCTCTCTGTCATATACTTGATAATTCCGCTCTGCTTCTTTCAGGCTCTTCGAGAGGAAAGCTATAGGGTGTAGCCGCCCTTCCTCATCAAGTTGTTGAAGCACTGCACCAGTGGCTACCAGAGAGGCGTCGGCCTCAATGGTGAATGGTTTGGACGGGTCGGGCATGCGGAGGATAGGCATGCTCTGGAAACACCGTTTGAGCTCATCAAAGGCCTCCTGGCAGGCTTTGGTCCAGTTCCACTCCGCGCGCTTCTTCTTGATGACATTCAAGGGGTGAGCGATGTGGGAGAAGTTGTGGATGAAGCATCAGTAGTAGTTGGCGAGACCCATGAATCGTTCTACATCCTTGACCCTAGTAGGAATGGGCCAATCTGCGATTCCTGTCAGTTTGTCCTTGTCCATGTGCATCTGTCCAGGTGAGATGGTCATTCCCAAGAAGTCAACTTCGACGACATCAAATGCGCATTTCTCTGGCTTTACAAATAGGTCCCGTTCCTGCAGCCATTGTAGGACACATCTGGTTCGTTCTCGGTGGGCTTCCATATTGTCAGAGAAAATGAGGATGTCGTCCATATAGATCGCGATCCACCCCTCGGTCAGCATGTCCTGGAATGCGTCATTCATCATTCGCTGAAACGTGGCCGGCGAGTTGCACATCTCAAAGAACATGACAGTGGGTTCGATGATCTTGTCCTGATTTCTATGTTTGACCATGAATGCTCCTTTCCATTGGTCGCCCTCTCTGATCCGGATGTTGTTGTACCCATTTCGGAGGTCTAATTTAGTGAACACAGTGGCCCTTTGGAGCCTGTCGATTAGCTCTCCTATGAGGGGTAAGGGGTAGGCATCTTTGATTGTGCCCTTGTTCAGGTATCGGTAGTCCTGGCACGGGCACAAGGTACCATCCTTTTTTTTGACAAAAAAGGCTGGTGACACCATTGGTGAGTTCGATTCCCAGAGATAGCCCTTGGCCAGGTTCTCTTCCAGAAATTTGTCCATCGCCACCTGTTCATTTGGAGACAAAGAAATTACGGCACATTTCCTGGGGACAAAGTCTGGCCTTAATTCAATGGCATGGTCCCAGGGCTTGGATTCTGGGAACCGGTTGGCGGCCTCCTTTTCAAACAGCCGTTTATAGTCCCACAGGTATTCTGGGACGAGGTCTTCTACGGATGGGGGTGGGTCCTT